>BJKM01000273.1:0-745000 GCA_015082035.1 Chaenogobius annularis | reverse complement strand
CACGTCAACCACAACGGCTCTCTTCTGCTGGTTATCCACCACCACAATGTCTGGTTGGTTTGCCATTACCATTCTGTCAGTCTGTATCTAGAAGTCCCACAGGATCTTGGCTCGGTCATTCTCTACCACCTTTGGGGGTGTTTCCCACTTTGACCTTGGGGTTTCCAGTCCATACTCCGCACAGTTGTTCCTGTACACTATGCCAGCCACTTGGTTATGAAGGCGCTCCATGTATGCTCTCCCTGCCAGCCATCTTACACCCTGCAGTTATGTGCTGGATTGTCTCGGGGGCCCCTTTGCACAGCTTTAACACCTTGGGTCCTGTGCAGCCATGATTGGAGTGCCTCTGTGCTGTCCTTCAGTCCGGCCCGCTCTAGCCATTGGTAGGACTTCTTGATATAAGCCACTTCAGTGTTATGTTTCAGTGGTAACATCCCATGTAGGGGGTTGTCCTCCCATGATGGTCCCTCCTCCAGCACCTCATCCTCTGTTCCCCATTGCCTGAGACATTCAATGAGCACCGTCATCTGTTGCGGGCCTTGTCCTTGATGTACTTGTGGATCTTGGATGTTTCATATTTATGAAAACATCCAAGGAGATAGGTATAAATATATAAATATATATAGATAGATTGATAGATACAAAATTAAAATATCTATATACATATCAGTATTTGTTGTGTATATATATAGATTACACCACATACATACTGTGTGTGTCTATATATATATATATAATATATATACATACACACACAGTATGTATGGGGTGTGTGTGTGTTTCAGTATATACATACAGTATGTAATGTGTGTAATATGTTTATGTATAAATAAATATATATATATATATATATAGTATATATACATACATATATATATATATATACATACACACACACACACACACATATATTATAATATATATAATATATATAATATATATATAAAACCGTATATTTCAATCCTTTGATTTTAGACTTAAAACATGTTTTTATTGTGGCAATAAGAGGGCTTTAGTTTTTTTGGTTTTTTTTTGTGAAGAACGACACCTATATATTTATTCAGCATTTAAATGGTCATGGAAGATTGCCAGAAAAAAATATTTAAGTTTTTTGTATAATTCAATTTATATAAGGACATTGGACCAATATTATGAAGGAATGCATCACATTAGGGAAGTTTCTGGTTTGGTCATAAATAAATAGCAATTTTATGTTCCATCCCATAAATTGTTTTTTATATGTCTAATTATATTGGTCTCCCCTTTTGTTCTCGTTATACTGAAAACCATTGGCCCAAGCAAAATCCTGCCTCACTCCTCTTCCCAGAGTCAGTGGGTCTGTCAAGTGAATTTGACAACCGACCCACTGATTAACCCCCAATTAATGTTGGAAAATTGTAAAGAACCCCAGTATTCTTTATTATTGTGGCCAGCTAACAGAATCAAAAGCTTTTCACTGTCCAAACTAATAATTACAGCTTAGTTTATCTGTTTTGGCATATGACTCATTATGTGTAAAGATCGCCTAATGTTGTTTTGAGTTTGTCGTTTGTTGATAGATCCTGTGGAGTATCTCCAGTTTCTTTAGACATAATTGAGGTGTATATACGACAGTCCAGAGTTCAGTTTTGAGATTGGTTTATATGTGGCACAGTCAACTTGGAGATATGCGTTTTCTCTTTTTTTTTTTAAGCTTTGTACCACTCTGAAGTGAACTAAATTTCCTAAACTGTTTTTCAGCTCCTTTTTTTATTTTGCTTTTCAATCATGACAGGTAAAACAATGAGAGTTTCCACTTTATTTCATTTTCGTTGTCTCCCAATTTTTATTTTATATTTATTTTTGTAGTTGAAAAATTCAAGTGTTCAAATTATATTCGGTCACTTTCGGTTTACGAAATAATAATAAATGAAGATAATAATGATGATGATGATGATAATAATAATAATAATAATAATAATAATAATAATAATAATAATAATAATAATATAATAATAATAATACCCGCGACCCCTAACGGAAACAAGCGGTAGAAAAATGGCATGGATAATATAATAATAATAATAATAATAGATATAATATGTAATAATAATAATAATAATAATAATAATAATAATAATAATAATAATAATAATAATAATAATAATAATAATAATAATAATAATAATAATAATAATAATAATAATAATAATATGGTGAAAAAGCATTTTCTTTTTTATTTCTTGTGAGGGCAGGTTTTGACTGCATTCTCATCAGGGACCACTAGATGACAGTACATTATCATTAAAAAACACAAGATTTTTCCATACTAGTTTGTTTATCATGGCATTGTATTAGAACAGTTACTCACATATTTGCAAAAATTATTTTGGTGACCTTATGTTCATATTTTGTTATCTCTTTTTCTCCCCTGTGTTGTTGTTTTGTATGCCAGTTCTTTTCCTGTTTTCACTTTGCCTTTGCGTTCCAGAATACAATTTCTTAATTTTTTTTTACAAAGAGTTTAATTCATCTGTTTGAAAAGACAAAATACAGAGATATCATTCTGGATTTTCCAGGCAAGTTTTCACTAGACTCCTGCAGTGGTTAATGTCGTGGGTAGAAATATCAGTAAAGCTATTACAAATATTGTAATATATACATATATACATTTTGGTCTAATATGCCTACTCCTAACTACCAAATGCTGTAGACTAAAAACCACGATTGGCTGATATGATAATGTTCTAATTCATAATAAACATCAGTTTTTGATGTTGCAATATGTGTATACAAAATACAAAATCAAGTTTGTTAAATAATTATTGCATACATTGCCAATGTGTATGTAGAAAGCTGCTTATACTATACAGCAGTGTTCCCCACCCAGGAGTACGGGGACCCCTTGGGTTTTCTGGGATGATTAGACGACAATATCAAAACAAGAAAATATAATATTGAGGATTCTTATAGTAAATACATTTATACATATTAAAGTATCACCGATACGCAAGTTAGTAGATCCTTGGAGTGTGAGACGAAATTGCTGTACAGTATAGATAATCAGTATTGACACTAGTTGCTGTAATGCTGCTCATCAGCAGCAACAGTAATTGTGTAAATCTTTTGTTATTGCTTTTTTTGTGGATTACATCAGTGGACCAATATATTGTCATATAATGGTCCTGATATGGATTTTTTTCTTTTGGAGCCGATACCGATGCTGACATTAAAGGACTCCGAAATGCTGATTTATTTGGCGTTAATTTCTGAGTTTTTTACCATCAGCATGAACTTTAGGACAAAGTACCAAAAAAAACAATGTTAGTTTATTTTATAATATGTAAACGTTATACAGTAACTCTGCAACTGTAAACTATTTGATAAGAAACCAGAAAGTATGTAAATCACATGGTCTCCAAATAGAAACTATGAGTGTGATTCTTCTGCTGTGGCCTTGTAACCCCGGAACTCTTATAGGTTCCCTCGATTAGCTTTTGCTCAAGATACTAACGTCGTATTTTGTGTAGCGATCAAAATTCAATGTATGCATTGTAAAAAAATGTGTGGGTGGCTGAATGGGGCCAGAGGCCGACTAATACAAATCATTGGAGCAAATCGGTGAAAGTTTGCCCAATGTCTCGATATTCCAAAATCAGATGAGTTAATCGACAAACCGATTAATTGGTGTGCTTTCCCTTCAGCTGTCCGTTAGTTCAAGAGGAAGTTGTTGCAGTAAAAAGTTAAGTCTTTAAAGTCCTAAATATTTCACACATAACCGCTTCAGTTCTGGCTCCACAAGGTATCAGTTTCATCTTTTGTAGGGACATATCAGGCTGTAAATCCAAACCAACCTCACACCATTACACCATATCTGCCACAGCCAGCCGGACCCTGCACGTTTGGCATGTCAACTGTAGGGCATTACATGGTTCACTATCAACCACTCTGCCAGCACTTTGATGGAAGTAATCTTAGTTTTGACTTTTACTGGCTCCAACTGAATTCTGACGTTTTTCAAATTTGCAGCATTCAGTTTAACAGCTGCAAATATGACACTTGTTAGAGGCAGGCATGATGCAAGTGGAAGACGTTGAAGGGCAGAAGTGTTTGGCCCCGCGGGTTTACTGCGGGTTTACTGCGGTGGAATGTGATAGAAACAAATCTAGTCAAGGGCTTTGTTGAATTTTGGCAAATTGTTTGATCTGAAACATAACTAAAAAGAAATATACTCACTCTAGAGTCACTCAGCAGGTTCAGGACATGGACATGGAATTTTTCACTTAACTTGTTAATAAGATGTAATTCCCCTTGTATTAATCCACTGCATATTTTGTAGTCATTATTTCAGTGTCGAAAAGATATCATTGGAAATGGAGCAAGCAGGCATAGAATCCCCCTGCTGGCTATTTAACAAATGTTGTTGATTATGAACAGCAGTTTTGATGTGGAAAATAGTTAGCTGGAAACAGTTAACTGGCCTGGAAAGTGTTGCACCTTGTCAGCATATCAAAAAGGCCAGACTGGGCAGGGCATGCCGGGCCGACTCTGCACACACTATCAGGTGAGACGGGGGTAAAAGCTAATTATTTTTAACAGCTTAACACTTCAATCATATGAGCTTGTAGGAGATTTTTACACACTGTAGCCCACGTCACAGGGCATTTTAAAGCTCTCGGCAGAAAGCTGCCTTTGTCCTCTACTGTTTTACAGCAGCTTTACCAAAGCAGTTACATGGCAGGGGTGTGATAGCGCAGACAACACAGGGCCCAATAAGACTGCGTGTGAGAAGACAGGCTCACTATGAGGAGTGGAAAAGATGATGTGCTGGTCATGAGGGTTTTAACAATTATGTCATGTTTATTTTCACAGCACATTGTTTCTCAAGAATTCAAACTGAAATGTAGCATGGTTATAAATGGCAATAATGATTGCTCCGAGCAATCAATGAAATGTGAAGAACTCTTGAAAGTGGCATCTTTCTGTGACAAATCTCATAACAGCTTTTCTTTACCTTACGGAAGAAACAGCGGCCCATTTTTTATGTTAGTTGCCAACATCATATATATTTGTTTCAAACAACAAACAGCCAAGACAACTGATCCCACAACCGCCCTTTGGAAGGTGCGTTCTTGGGGAGCAAAATGGCATTGGCGCCGCCCTACTGTTACCTTTGTCTTGATACACTTCTTTTCCCATTAAGTCAATACATCTTTATCCTCTACAGAAAGCCTTGGTTTGTCATCATCTTTTATTTTGTCAATAAGTGTTGGTGGTTGGTGGTCTGTATGTTCATTACTTGTCTATTTGAAGGTCAAGTGGTGGAGTGGTGTAAGATTGAGAACAGTGCTCTTGGTGACTCTTTGATTTGAAAAGTGTTTGGACATGAGCTCAGGTAAGAAGCTTGAGCTGTGGAGGACATGTGTTTTCATAACATTCACGTTTTGGGGCTTATGATAATTTTGCCCCAGGCAGGCTTCACCCACTAATCCACCCTAAGTCTAAATACTGTGCATAGGGCATACTGTGGAGGCCATTGATATTCTCTCTGACCTTTTGTACCTGTATATGTCCCATCCCAAGACCAGTAGGATTAGAATGTTGTCTACAGGAGGTCATTTGTCAACAACCTTTTGTAGGTTTGGGAACTGCATTGAAACTTGTGAGACGGAATCTCTTTCCTGTCTGGAATCATGTCTCAGTCTGTCAGGTTTGGCAGTGGAGTTTTACTTTGCCATAAGCTGACTTAAAACATAGTTAACTGTTTTTCTGCTGATTTGATCTGTTCTGAGTGTGTAAGTTTCTGAAAGAGTCTTAAAGTGTAAGAGATGCTCAAAGAGATAGAAAAAAGAAGTGACTTAACCAGTAACATGTTCATCGTGCTGCCCGGTGGTCGAGTGGTTGAAGCACAGCACACGTATGCTAGGCTGCTAGTGCAGCTGGCTGCAGGGTTGCGAGTTTGATTCCTGACTCTGCCTTTTACTGCATGTCCTCCCTTCTCTCTCATCCCCCATTTCACTCGGTACTTTCCTGTCAATAAAGCCTATGGGCAACAAAAGAAAAAAGAAAAAAAAGAACTTGTTCCTCACGTACAGCACACACCTACAGTATGTTCTCTTTTGCCAGGGGGATAGACAAACACTAGACTAATCTTCGAGCATGAGTGTGGGCTGTCTGCATCACCACCACGGCAGAGACACTTGTACTATCAAGTCAGCTTTGTCAGGCTCAGTGCTCTGGTCCGAAGCAGGGGGATGGACTTGTCAAATATCTGTCATTACCGCAGTCCGTGTACTTTATTTGTACTTTGCAGTGTTTTGCTATGTATTGAGTAGAGCTGTAGATTCTGTCGTCTTTTAAAAATGACTTGCACTTATCTATTGGTTTTGCTCTAAAGCGTATGTACTTTTTAAGAGGATGAGGTTTTTGTGCTTTGGACAGAGTTTATCAGGGCAGCTTACTGTAACTGCTTTGACTGGGATTTCTGTTTTGTGCAAAATATCCCTTGTCTCTTACCTCTGAACCTTTTCTCTTTTTCGTCGCGTGTGCTGGCATTGACAGGAATGTGTGATTTCTTATTTTTGCCTGTTGTGCCTCATGTAGCTTGAGAAGACGCTGAAAGGTGGAAAGCTATTTGTGTTCTTCTTTACCTGGTTCCTTTTGCGTGAGGCCTGGCTGATATCCTCACACAAAAGGATATCAGCCAGGCCTCAGGTAAGGAAGATTCCTTTTGCGTGCGGCCTGGCTTATATAGTCCATCTTTTTCACATTCTTTTTTCTGTAGAATGTCACCTTGCTTTCTTAACTTCACATTGTTGTTGTTATTGAGTTCAGGGGGGCACTGCTTAATACATTTTTTAGCAGTGCATTTTCCACTACTTCAGGAAACCTGTAACTTTCTAGTCTATCCCACACAAGTTTTGAGCTGCTTTTGGAAGCATGTAGTTCTGAGCATATTCTTGACTTTGCTTGCTGACTAGATTCAACACCAAAAGCTCAGCCTTTCTATGCGTGTCAGGTACCCGGTGATGTCTTGTACACCCTTGATCTCTGGAGGTGAATGTGTGGTGTCGTATTTTAACGTAGTGTTTTGTACATAGTCTCATGTGTGTTGAATTGGATTTGCAGGTAGAACCACTAATGTGTGACTTGGTTCAGTTCTAGCAGGCTCCTCCTCGTCTTCATATGCCGCAACCTCTGTTTCAGGAACTACAGCATCCTTTTCAAAACCTCAAGATCAGCTTTCTGTTTTATTATGGATGCTTCTTTCACAGAAAGTGTTAATGTGCAGCGTCTGCTTTAGTTCATGCCTTTAGTTCTGCAGAGCTGCCTGAGGAATGTGTGGCTGAACATCTCGATACATGGGAACATAAACAGTGGTTCTCAACCTGGAATGATTTCATTTCAATTTTATGAAATAATCTTAAACAAGGCTTGACATCCTTCAAATGCAGTGGGGCCACCAAATGATTGTTTCTATTGTTGGGCGTCGCCAATGCTAATGATTGATATTACGGTGGTCGCAACTGAAAAAGGTTGAGAACCACTGGTATAGAGTTTAAACTTTGCTTGTCCAAACTGGTTTTAGACTAGCCGTGTTGTCCTTGTTCTCTGCTTTATGCACGCTCTCTGCCTAATCCACTTTGTCTCTTTGTTCAGACCCTAGTGTATTAGACTCTTGTGAAGAGCTCTGTGGATACTACCGTCCTGACCGTAGGCTCATGGTCGGTTTGCTTTATGTCTTCCCTCTTGGTGGTTGTGCTCGCTGCACTAATGTTGTTTTAATTTACTATGCAGTCCTCGTCCCTGGCTACTGTCTTAGTAAGGCTTGACTGTGATATAATGGCACTTTTTTGCTGATCTATTGAAGAATGGCTATGGCCCATTAGGGCTGGGTATTGCCTAGTACCTCATGATACATGATACGTGATACGATGCATGTCCTGATACTTGGATCTCCTTTAAAACCGCTGTTAAAAATTCAGCAGATTCTGCCTCAATCAGTAGTCAGCAGGTCAATAAGTGCATAACTTCGTAATTTAGAATTCATTTATGTTGTTTAAAAGTATCACGTTACATGTTTCTGTATCAATACGCGTATTGCCTAAGTTTAAGTGAACGCTGCATATGACGGAGCATAAATCACCACGGTGGACACTGGTGATCGAGCATGTTGGAGTGATGGATGCCCCATTTTGGTCAGGTCTACAGGCTGTATGTGACAGGGTTAAGTCTCATCAGTCACTCTGAATCACAGCTATTTCTCAGGGCAAAATAACAGCTTGTTGCGACGTGACATTACACTGATGCTATCTCCTGGAAGAATGCCTTGGCTGGACAGGTTGCTGTTGTGGAGAGATTTATTATTGTCCAACAATTTTCTTTATTAAGTCTTATTCAGCAACTGAGAGAAGTCATCAGGAAGAGATGTATGAGTTAACGGGCTACATAACTACTGCAAGCTCATTGAAGCCTTAATCCGTCATAGAGTAAAGTAAGGTTGTCAAAAAATCTATACCTTACTAATAATAATTGGTAACTGATACTGATACTGATATTGATTGAGTATCAAAACTAGAAAAATAACTAGGACACATTTTGAAAAAAATACAAAATACAAAAAAATTGACAAAGGGCTTAATAAGGGAAGACATATATTTCTTATGTGGTTCCATTCAGTTTATAGCCTAATATACAGTGCTTACGGCCCATATCTCATTGAAACAATCACGTCTCAGTGAATGGTATGTATAAAGTGACCATAAGTTAGACCAAGATTGGCATCATAGATTTTGCGGTTAATTTTTAGCACTCCATATGGTGAACTCAGCATGACCACTGTGACCAGATTGTGTGCCAGTCGACATAAGGACAAGGCATGACTTTGATAAATCATGCCTGAAAACTTGACAGACAGAGATCCCAATTAGAAAGCCACAGTATCCAATCACAACTGTAGTTTGTATAACGATTAATTTCTGTCTTGTTTCATATTCACTGACGAGGATCACATTCAGGATTTTTAATTCAAGTAAATACGGCTTTCATTCTAAATTTCATGAACATATCAAGGGCATACTTTGAATTATTGTCAATTAACACACACAATTGTAAATATATTCCCCCAAAACTTGTACTCTGCTCCAAACCACACAGGGTTTGGCTATGGACCTCTAATTTAAAAAGCACAAAGCACGTCATTGACATTTGGATCTCGATTTGATTGAAATGTAATTAACTGCACGGCCCAACATTTAATGATTTTCAACAAATAATTTAAACTTGAAAATAAACTACATCATAAAAACCCTAGCACTTAAAAACTGATATTACTTCTACCATTCTTTTTTGACTATGTGCTAAATCTATTTTTGCTACAATGTCCTTTCCTTTCTTATCACTGACTTGGCTGTTTTATTTTTAGACTCTTCTGACTGCACAGAAAGCTAAAAATACACTTGAAGCCCAGTTATAACTTAAATTGTCTCAGTAAAAGTCAATCAAACACACTGTGCAGCCATTAATAACACTCTCATCACACGTTTTCATCTATTTTAGTGATAAAGGACTTTGTAATGGGGCCACTGGGAGACGCCATGTGCCAATCAAAAAATGAAACCACAACAGATGCACAGTAGCCAATCGGGGGTTTAGTCTGCCTATATGCCAGGCGCTTTGTCAGCCTCAGTATCAAAAGTTTAGTTGTTTAATATCTTTCCTTACACTTCACTCTCTTTCACACTTATCTCCTTTCCAAAGTAATAAACAACAACCAAACCACAACTGCTTAATGCTTGGTCAGATAGAGACAGCCCAAAGTCCAAGCAACACCGATCTCCTTATTCCATAGCACTCTCAGCATCTCAGGCCATTGTTCAGTGGCTCTTATAAAACAAAAGATTCAAACATTATCTCCTTTGGCTCTTCCTCAAAAGGAATTATTATTGCTATTTGCTCTACATTTGAAAACCAAAGCTCTTATACGGTGTAAAATCATAAACCAGGTTGTAATTTTATGTTGGCAGTCACTCAGTCATACACAGACATTTTACAGGCATGTTTGAAGGGGGGCACACAAGATGCTTATTACCGCACGAGTTGGAATTCACCCCCATCTGATTTATAACAGGTGCAAGGCCATACATGGCACTCAAGGAGTATTATTATACAGGTGAGTGTGTCGTGAAATGATAGACCTTCTGGAGATTTTTAGGTTTGTTGACCAAAGTTTATCTGCTCTTTGTGTCTACAGCTGATTCAGCAAGAATATTTGTTCAGACTCATCCCTATTTGTAGATTCCCCGAAATGAGATAAGGACTGAGATGTTTCACACGATGGGCCAAAATGCTGGATTTTATATTAAAGAGGATACACTTTTTCTGGCACTTACCGGTATATGTGTGAAACTATAACCAGGTTGGATATTTAAAGAAGCATAATCTCTGTGAAACCTTTACTATCAACATGTTATGTGGAGAAAATATCAACATTCATGATTAGCTTTTTTTGCTTCGAATACAGAAATCAATGTAGAGTCAGTGTAGGCCACGTTTAGCATACAGGGTAAACTTTAATTCTTCACATCATATTTATTTGGATAGAACTAACAATGCTATACAATAACTGAATATAATAGTGCTCATTTCTGTTGGGGAAGCATCACTTCTCATTGGGAAACAGTCAGTTGCTTATTATCACTGCTGACCATTGCTAAATGCTTTTCCAAGACCTTTTATACATCCACACGCGCGTGTGCACACACACACACACACACACACACACGCACACACACACACAAACACACACACACAAACACACACAAACACACACAAACACACACAAACAAAATGCTTAAATTTGTTCTCCTAGTGGCGCCAAAGTCCAATAACTCTTTTAGCTTAGAAAGAACAAAAGCTTAAACAAGCCATTAACATGTCTGCGGTTTAAACAAATCAGATGAAACAACCATTTTCATTTCCTTGTATTTGGCATTGCATGTCCAACAAAAGCTGAAATACTGTGGTTTCCATAAGTAATTGACCGTTTTTAACATCAAAAGCATTCATTATTAAGGCTCCAAAGGCCACGTTCCAAACACATTTCTCAACTATTTCCTCTCCACTTCCTGGGCATTCAGGTGGTGGTGTCCAGTCTGTGTTGCATGAAGCTGTGTGTGCTGTTGTACAGTGCACTTCAAACTGTCTCTCTGAAGCTTTGAGGATGTGTCGTGGCGTGTTGCCAGCCAAGACCTCGCGTTTTGAGAGAGGACAGCTGCAGCCGAGAACAGCTTCTCTTTAAATCTCTGTTGGCTGGAGCAAATCTGAGCAGTGTAGAAGAACAGGCTGCACAAAAGATGACATTGGTTTGTAAGTTTTAGTCAATAGCATGGTGGGGGACCCCATTATGTGGCTGTCACACAGTATTAGTCTGAACTGCAAACACTTTCATGTGTGGATTACCACTCACCATCACAGATAATGGATATTTGTCTTGGGTAATCTGGTCCTCCATTCATTCTCCCCATTTAAAGTTCTTGCAAGCATGCACATTTTAGCACAGGAATGCTGACATGTATTCTGTATTGGAATGTGACACACATATGGGGTAAGTGATAATATTCAGATTACAAGATAAAAACACTGTACAAGTAAGAACTCATATTTCATTACAGTGAAACATGTGATTAATTAAACTTTAATTATACATTTGATTCATTTCACTCATTTCACACTGAAGCTTTACTAAGTAACTTTCAAATGTACAACAAAAGACAAACTGTGTCAAGCCTTATATAATTTCACATTTTCAATGCACATTGTGAATATATTTGCAATTAAATGCAACCTTATCACACTATCTTTTTAAACGGCATTTTGATAACTTTTCATATAATAAGCACTCCAACTTAAAAGTTCAAACACATGTCTTATAAAAATATGATTTTGCTGTAACATGTTTCCATGTCCGTCTCAGATGTCAGGTGTGTTGGGTCTCTTGGTCCTTGGTTTTGGCACAGGGGAGGGGTCCTGTCCCTGAGTTGGCAAGGCCGGCTGCAGACAACCTCCCACAGCCTCGAGTTCATGTATAGTTTTGCGGTTGTCAGCTCTGGGAGAAGGCTTTGGACTTGGCTCTTGAGAATTTTCTGGTACATGCATTGTTTCGTAATCCGTTTCTGTCTCTCTCTGGGTTAAATACACCATTCTGGGCTCCTCTTTCTCCCTGCGCTTGGGCAAATTGTTGCGCCCTCTGCAGCAACATAAGGCGATGATTACAATGACCAAAACAATGACAACAGCTCCTGCTCCTGTGACCACCGCCATGACAGTTTTTGGTTGAAAACACAGCAGATTTTGTGATGTAGATGGTTGACTTACGCAGACAGGATACACAATGTCACTTATCTCATTACTGACTTGGTTGGACACACTACAAGTAAAACTCCTCTTTGATTTCAGTTTGCTTGAAGCCACAGTCAATGCCGATCTTTCCTCTCCTGTTAGAAACTTCCCATCCATTGTCCAAGAATAGCGCAAATCTTGAGCTTTTACTGTGTGGCAATAGATGGTAACAGATTTCTGGTCGCAGTAATAAGTTAAAGTAGGCTTGGGTACTTTTTCCATCACACACAGAAAACTATTGTACGTCTTCACCAGAGCACCAGTCATGTTATAGACTTTAGCTTGGTAGACTCCTGAGCTTGTGAGTTTAGGGTTCGTCAGCACCAGAGAGCCGCTGGCGGTGATGTCGTCCGGTTTGCCATCAGACACCTTACCTTTGTCCCGTTGGAAAATAACAGTGTAATTGTGCAGCCACACCAGTTTTTCAGTGTTGGCAAGTTTTTCATAGACAAACGGCAGAATCATGCGTATCCCAATGGCAACATGTAGGTCGCAAGTCTCTTTTTTTGCGGCTGAGATGACAAAAACAGTTGGTAAAATAGCCAAGAAGATAAAATAAGCCATGGTAAGTTTGCTCTGTAAGTTGTTGCATGTGTAGAGTAAAAATCACAAGCTTTTGAGGGGAAGTGAGTATTCATCGGGAAGGAAATACAATCTGTCCACATCAGTGTTTCACTTCTCATTGGCCATAAAGCAAACTTGCAAACTAGCATTGCCAACGTAGACTCACATGATGTAGTCACAAGAACAGTTAAGACATGCAATAAGTGTTTCACAGATCATTGGGTCTAAAGGGGGATCGTTTGTCCATTGCTTATGTGTAGGAAGACTTGACTTATGTCCATGCCATTTTAATTTTTTGCATGACACATTTATTTTCATTCATTTGTTGTGTGAAGTTAATGCAATTGTTCTAGAAGAGGGAAACAAACACTTTTTTATTGTTCAAAAAAGAGAGAAAACTGTGCTCCATTGCGTCTGATCACAGCCGCCAAAATATTTATAAATACATTTTCATCTTTGCAAATAAAAGTCAATAGAATAATAAAAATCTTGACATTATTTCTTCATATAAAACACACCCAGAATGCCTTGTAGTGAGGGGAAACATGGAATTGTCGTCTACACAATCAATATGTTACAGCGGCAGTTTAGAGGACAGGACATGGGTTTGGCTTGACTTTATTGAGACCAGACTTGCTCGCCTGAACAGCCTCGTCAAACACTTTTCGAGGCCCACCCAAATATGATATAAAGTAGATTGATTTGTGCTTGCAAGTGGAAGGAGGGTACACAATTCATGGCGGCACCCGCAGCAACTTCTGGAATAAGGTGAATATCACCCATCGCCTTATATACTGGTAACTGCTGGAGTCAGCTTCAGAATGATGAACTTTTCAACAGTAATGTGACTCCTCTTGAAACCTCTTGGCACCATTTTTTTTTCTTTTTCTTTTTAGAATTTTTTAAAAAGAATAAATATAGACCATAAAACAATAGAGACCAGAGAGCAAAAATCTAAATAATAACACAAGTAGATATCAACTAAACATCAACTAAACAAAATCATGGCACGTTTAAATAAAAATAAAAGTCTCACTTAGTCCAAAGTCTGTCAAATGTGTCCATTTCCAAATATTTCCATTTGTCTGATCTCAATCCAGTCTTTGATCATTGGTGAGGTTTGTGTCATCCATTTCTTTGTGATGGCTTTTTTCCCTGCCCCCAAGTAGTGTCCAAAGGTATCCATTTATTATGGTATTTATCAGGTATGAACTGAAACTGTCCAGGGGCTGCCTGCTTCTTTACTATTCCTTTTAAAGTCTTTTATTTTACATGGTGAAACTTTAAGCATACAACAACCCCAATCCCAATCCTTTCCCCTTGCAGTAACCGTAATTACACTACACTAAAACATTACCTTACTTTCTACTTTACAATTAGCCATGAATCACAAACTTCCCATAACCCTCCAAAATACACATCTGCTGCATTTACTAGCATTACATTGATTCCAAGCCTAGAGGTAAAAACATCGATGTAAAAATGTTCACTATTCAGAGAAGCATTAACATCTGTGCAATGAATTCCTGGTTGCAATTGGTGTACAGTTTTCAAGAATAGCCCTGGGTGCGTGTGAGTGTGTTATGGTAAACGTTATGCATGCAGAAGGAGAAAGTGGAGTGCAGGAATGGTATAAATGTGTTTCATTTCGCAGATGTTCGATGTCAAAGAGGTTATTTTATGGATGGTTTCTGCAGTATCTGTAAAGCAAACATCATCATTGCTGATTTTAGCCTTCATTTCATATGGGACATGATCCAAATAAAAAAATGATACATCTCTTACTCTGTAAAGAAAGAATGTGTGGTGCCTATAAGCCCTGGTTGTATTCCTAAAAATCAATGAAAATATTGGAAACAAGATGTATTTATTTTTGTTTAAAGGTCGACTATGTAACTTTGCATCTCGCATTAATTGTGTTAATTACAAAAAAAACCTTGCATACTTACTGTGAACCCCTTCACAGATCTGACCTGTTACATGGCCTGGAGATGGGTTTAATGCAGTACTGTAGAACATTCTGGACAAGGTGATAACATTTCCATGGGGACAAGCATTATATTTATTTATGTTATGTTTATTAACTGTGGATGGCAAAAAAACACAATCAGTACTTTTTTAGTTGTTGGGTTTGTGTGACAAAAAGGAAGTGTCTGACTAAATAGTGACATATTGTGACATGTGTCTAGTGCTAATCCAAGACTTCACTTGTGTTAAGAGCTTACTACATCTTATGAGACAAAATTGTGCACATTTCTAATCAGGAGTTTATGCTAATAGCTCTGTTTAGCCTGGTGCCAAGTCTAACTTCTTACTGGCTCTGAGAGAACAGCCTTTCATACATTGGGTTAATTGGCTTCAGTTGTTGGTCTTTTTAAGGGAACAGGCAGGGCGTCCGTCTGCTGAGCTAATGTTTAATTCAGGGACACAGATGGAGGCGGAAAAGAGGCCTCCTCCCACTAAAACCAGACTGAAGTGTGGCTAACTGGTCAGGGATCACATCAGGGGGCGCTTACTGATTTTTGGCAGTTGCACACCTCACCAAAAGAAGACTGAAGGGATTAATTACACCATATTATTGAAACACTAACATCTAGATCTAGCGATGCGGTCTATTTTGATTTAATTCTAAAATCATGAAATGTGATATTAATCCGTAATGGAATATTTCCTTGTAATAAGCAAATTGGAAATGTTGCAGTAGACAGCAGACCAAGATCAGTCACAGGGCTCACATATATTCTGATGTTACTTTTTAAATCCTACATTTCCTGTACAGCTCCTCAGTACATCACTAGACTCCTTAGTCAGAAACATTTGACTTCTTTTACAGATCGCAGTCCTTAAAAAGCACTCCCATATATGGTCGCCAAGACAAAAGCCAGACCTTTTTTTGTGACAGGGTTCAAGAGATCAGCGTTTATATTTCCGTGTGTATTACAGAACTCCATAAATTTTCTGTGTTTTGTGAAGCGAACTGTACGGGAGAGATGGTTGAATGTTGATGATGTTCAATGAGTTGATATATATAAATATATATATGACAATGAACCTACATGTTAGGTCATGTTGTAATTGCTTATTAATCAAATCAATAGCTTTCTTAAAGCCTATATCTATGACACTAACTCATGCTATAGCTTAATACAAAGTAAAAATAAGCAAACAGTCGCTTGCATATGTCTTATTGGAACACATCATGTGATTATTGGCAAGTGTTTTAAAAGTTAATTCATTGTTTTATCTAAAAAGACAAAAAATTTTACAGTATTCTTTGTCATGTTTTGACAGAAAATGCCTTTAATTACAAAAGGGACAACTAACCCCACACATTGTGACAATTTGTTGTCAGTCGATTTGGTTGTCTTTGACTGCAAATAACTTTCACGAAGAATGACATTTGTAAGATGTACTGCTGATGAGTTTTGTACTCTTGAGTAAAACGTGTGACAACCAGCCCCGGTCTCCCCTCTTCTAGATGGCTAAACTATTATGTATCCTACATTTCAATTATTTATTGTCAGTAGTGGGCAATACATCAAAATATTGATATTAATTGTGAATGCCATTTTGAATAAATGGAAAATGTGAATATCGACTTCAAATTCGGCAAATAGACTTGATTAAAAATGTAAATGGCATGTATGTTTCAAACAAGGCTGTGCTTTCAGTTCTGTTCAATACTTAATCCTTAATTAATACGTTTAAAGTTTTAGCACATTTCTGTTTGATTGCCAAAATACCTTCTGAATATTGTTCTTGGATATCTCCATAGTTTTGTTAACAACACCTTATGCTCAGTTCCTCTGCCGTACAGGCCCTGGTGTATCATTGATGACCGCTGTGGTGTCTCTGCTTCTATCATCTTTGTTTGGCTCTGTCCCAGCTGTTCTGCCTCCCCGGGTCGGTCCACGGATGCTGTAGATCTTTGAAGTGCACACGGGGAGGGTCCACATGAGGCGACCCCTGTGACCCCGCAGCCCAACTCCCATCGCTGAGCTGGAGTTCAAGTTTAGACAATACATCACTAAGGTATTCACTCACTGTAGTCTAATAAAGGCATGGGAAGAGCAGATCTAACAGACAGGAAACACATATGACACCAGGCGTAACAGCTGAGGTGAGAGGTAGCAGCTTGACTTGAGTGAAAAAACAAGTTGGAAAGGAAATTTGACAACAGACAAGCAGAGCAAGAGGGGGTGTAGTTTTGATTTGAGCTCTTTTTCCTAGCATACAAAGACAGACTGTAATGAAATGGTTCCAAGTCTAGATTAAACTTCACTTTGTTTAGTATGACATCATCTGTCTGGCCTTTTTTAATAACATTACAGTGCTTAACAGTTGACAGTATTATTATTCTTAGATTACTTAAATTAAATGAACAATATGTTTATATAAAATACATACATATACATTTGGATTTAAGTTTGATCATTTCATGTTTTAGGGGGAGGTAAACTAATGACTTGGACTATGATACAACACAACTGATTTATATTATTTTATTGTAAGCAGACATACTGATTAATTGCAATGATGAGACTACGCAGCAGCTCTGAGCTAAATGCTGTATTTGTTATTATGTAAATATGTATTTTTCTGTGTGTGACAACCTGTGTTTCCAAGACAAAACAAAGTTATCTTGGTACTCTTGGATTTACAGCACTACGTCTTCATTAAATAAATACATGAACGAAAAACTAACTGAACTAAACTATAGCAATTCCTTGAACGTGATCATAGGTGAAGATAAGTGGAATATTCAATGTGAGGGACCACTTTGTGAGTCCTCTCGTTCGAGATTGGCCCTGACTGTATCTGCAGGAAAGAGGGCAGAGGGAGACAGGGAGGGTTGAATTAAGATGAAGAAGGCTGCTCTGTGAGGCTGCTGCTCCTGACTCATGGAAGCAGGACATGGGTTCAACTCTGCCAGACATTCCTCAAATACTTCTGTGGTACAAGGATTGAAAAAAATACCCAGGAAACAGTATTCTATATGATCCAGTTGGCCAAAAGACCAAAAGCCAATTAAAAAAACATCAAACACATCACTAGATTGTAATTGAGAATTACAAATAAGAATTCAGACGCCACATGGGATCTGTTTTCGAATACATTGCAGTCTAGTTTATTAGGAAACCGCAGATGCTTATCTTTCTAGTGAAAGATAGGAATCTGACTTAACATAGTTCACTTCTTCCGGCCAAATGTTGTGATGTTTATGCATCATGTTTATTTAAAGTGACGATGAGTAAAATGCATCAGAATTAACCAAAGCTACAGAAAACAACAAACTTTTCCACCTTGAGTATGTTTTTCTACAACGTACAACAGAACACTGGAAGACACCAGGCCAACCCCATCTGTCACCAAAAGAGCCAGTTACACCTGCAAGCGGCGATGAAGCGCCTTTAATCCATTAAACCTGTTGTTTGGCATGCATATTTACCTGAAACATGTGCCCACACAGATTCAATACAAAATACAATGTGTAGACTTAAATCATAGATGGTTGGGCTTTGAATTAGCTTATTTAGATTTGTGTGTTAAAAGCTCTTCTAGGGACAAGTGCTGTCAAATGAACCCTAACCCCGGCTATAAGCACGATGACGCACGCATCCTTCTGCTGTGCTACTTAGTCAATAGTTTTGTATCTGTCCCTATGCACATAAACCAAATAATTGTATTAAGAAAATGTGCAAAATACTTCCAATTTGGGAATTATATTACATTTAAAAGATGACGTTAAAAGTGTGCAATTAATTATTTAGGGTTTGACACCCTTTGAAGTTGGACCCAAATCTGTCACAGCCAGGGTAGTGATTGGGTTTTACAATGCAGCATATACAATCACAGAATGTATTTTTCATAATTGATACTTAATTGTATTATTAATTTAGTTTAAATAATGATTTGCGACTCTGTTTAGTTTGTTTGGCAAAACTATTTGTGACGGAGCCAGTCCGTCAGAGGTTGTAGTCTCCGTTTATACAAGTGCGGAGCCCGTTCATGCCCGCGCGCACAGACCAACACACACTCGTTCATTCCCCGCTTTCCCCCGCTGTTTCATTCATTCGCACCACACGCATCATGCACATAGTTCCCCGTACTCCTCTGACACTAATTCGCCAAGGGTGCACACTTGCGCGTGTTAGAATAATTCTTATAATCATACACGCCAGCTTTATTCATATTGATTTGCAGCCTCGCTCCTCCGAGGGAAGGTGGGGAAAGAAACCAAGGGTTGTCTGGGTCAAGAGAAGTTTATTATTGACAATGGGGTGTTGTACATTGTTGGTAATGAGTGTAAACGTCTTGTTGTTCCCCTTAGCTGTAGGACCCTGGTCATGCATTTAGCACACACAGTTCCATGGTCAGGTCACCTCGGTCGCCACAAAACATTCCTACACGTCAGTTCCAGATTCTATTGGCCGTCCATGTATGCCGACATTCACAAATACTGTGCAACATGTCCTGCCTGTCAGAAAACATGTCCTGTGCGCAAGTCTGACCGTGCCTTTTTGCAGCCTCTTCCAGTTATCTCCACTCCCTTCCGAAGGATTGCTATGGACATTGTGGGGCCCCTGGTGAAGAGCAGCAGTGGACATCAATACATCCTTGTCATCTCGGACTATGCCACCAGATTTCCAGAGGCTTTTCCGCTGAGAACCATCAGTGCGCCTGCTGTCCTTTGAGCGCTTGTCCAACTGCTCTCCAGGGTTGGATTACCCGATGAGATTCTCACGGACCAAGGCACCAACTTCAGGTCTCGTCTGATGCACCTCTTCCAGCAGCAACTTGGAATTACATCCATCAAAAACTACCCCGTACCATCCACAAACTGATGGACTAGTTGAGAAGTTTAATCAAACACTGAAGCGGATGCTCCAGAAGTTTGTGGATGATACCGGCAAAGACTGGGACTGCTGGCTACCCTTTGTGTTGTGTGCCTATCGAGAGGTCCCACAGGCGTCAACTGGATTTCTCCATTTGACTGTTGTATGGCTGGGATGTTCAGGGGCCGTTGGACCTTCTCCGCAAACAATGGGAGGGCCCCCAGCACTACAAAGTGACCGGAGCATTGTCAAGTTTGTACTTGAAATGAGGGAGAGACTGTCCAAGTACTTAGAGGAGGCAGAAAAGAACTTGCAAGGTGCTCAAAAAGCCCAGAAAACCTGGTACAACCGCCAAGCCCGCAGTCGTGTGTTCCAACCAGGTCAGAAGGTGCTGCTTCTTTCTGCCATCCTCCACCCATAAACTTTTGGCAAAATGGCAGGGCCCATTCACTATAACACGCAAGATGGGGCCAGTCACCTACGAAGTCCGGCATCTGGATAAAAAGAAGTCCAAACAGACATACCATGTCAACTCCTGAAGGTGTGGAGAGAACGTCCAGTCCAGGCTCCAACAAAAGTCCTGTTGGTCAGGAAAATGGATGAAGATGAGGATGGGGAAGAGCCGAACATGGGACTGGAGGGACTGACCAACCCTGCTGCCCCTCTGCTGGTTCATCTCCCTCCTGAGCAAGCCACAAATCTACACCAGATCTTCAAGGAAGTGTCCTCGCTGTTCCGTGCCAGTCCTGGAAGAACTACAGTCGTGGAACATGTCATCCGCCTGAAGAACGGTCGGCCAATTTGACAGCGGCCTTATCGGGTTCCACAGCAGCTTGTTGGGAAGCTCCAAGAGGAGATCAAAGAAATGTCGAGACTGGTTGGAATTGAACCATCCAACTCAGAATGGAGCAGTCCTGTAGTGATTGTGTTCAAGAAAGACGGATCACTCAGGATATGCATAGACTTTCGGAAAACTGAACTCTGTGTCTGAGTTTAACGCATACCCAATACCAAAGATTGATGACCTGCTGGAGAA
Organism: Chaenogobius annularis; assembly: GCA_015082035.1. NCBI lineage: Eukaryota > Metazoa > Chordata > Actinopteri > Gobiiformes > Gobiidae > Chaenogobius > Chaenogobius annularis. The sequence continues at coordinate 724,186 of BJKM01000273.1, read as the reverse complement.
GATTGGTTCAGCCAAGTAGATCACCACATTGGACCTTTGTTAAAGGATACTGGCACAGCAGACCTTACACAGCATTCCAAACACCGGCTGGGCTGTTTCAGTTTACTGTGATGCCGTTCGGGCTACATGGAGCACCCGCCACGTTTCAACGTCTGATGGATCGAGTTCTCACGGGGTGTGAGCATTTCAGCGTGGCTTATCTCGACGATTTCGTCATCTTCAGCGAGACTTGGGATGATCATGTCCGACACCTCTCCAAACTTCTGAAGCAGATCCAGCGAGCCGGTCTAACGCTGAATCCGGCAAAATGTGAGTGGGCTCGGCAGGAAATGCGCTACTTCAGCTACCAGATGGGTCGAGGGGAGGTAAGGCCTCAAGTCGACAAGGTCGAGGCTGTCCTGAAGTCTCCGAGGCCACGCACAAAGAAAGAGGTGCGGTCCTTTCTTGGGTTAGCTGGATGGTACCGACGGTTTGTGCCACATTTTGCAACCATTGCCGCTCCGCTCACTGCACTCACCACCAAAGACAAGCGAAATCCAGTCATCTGGACTGAAGATTGTGAGATTGCTTTCACCACCCTTAAAGACCACTTGTGCTCGTCTCCTGTGTTGAAGAGTCCCGACTTCACCAAGCGCTTCTTGGTACAGGTGGATGCCTCTATGGTTGGCCTCGGAGCAGTCCTGGCTCAGGGGGAACCTGGAGAGGAGCGTCCAATACTGTACCTGAGTCGCAAACTCCAGCCACGCGAGACCCGCTACTCTGCTGTTGAGAAAGAGGGCCTTTCCATCAAATGGGCGTTGGAGAGCTTGCGTTACTACCTGCTAGGACGAAAGTTTGATCTGGAAACTGATCATCATGCCCTGACGTGGATCAACACCATTGATTCTCCATCCGTCACCGTGCCGGCAAGATGAACATTGTGGCTGATTACCTGTCCAGGTTGCCCCACAGTGCCAACCTTCCGGAGGGAGGGATAATGTGACGGAGCCAGTCCGTCAGAGGTTGTAGTCTCCGTTTGTACAAGTGTGGAGCCCGTTCATGCCCGTGCGCACAGACCAACACACATTCATTCATTCCCCGCTTTCCCCCGCTGTTTCATTCATTCCCACCACACGCATCATGCACATAGTTCCCCGTACTCCTCTGACACTAATTCGCCAAGGGTGCACACTTGCGCGCGTTAGAATAATTCTTATAATCATACACGCCAGCTCTTACCCATATGCAGCCTCGCTCCTCCGATGCGGCGCGTTGGACCGAAACCGAGCCAGTACTTCCTGGTAGGTTAAATAGGCGCTGTTCGCTCCGTGGTGCTGACCATGTGACATGCATGATGCAACCAGAGTTTTAAGCCTTTCTTTTGTGTTATTTTGAACATTAATATGTAATTAACAAGCTCTTGCTTCGTAGGAAGATGCCACACATATTTGTTATACATTTATTTTGGGCTTTCATTATCGGTGTATTTTGCTCAGTGGGAGGGGCAAGTGACGAATAAAGGGAGCAGCTTTTGGCCTGGGAGTCAGTCGGGCACCGGTTACAGTGCAGGCAACAGAGGTGCTGAGTGAGAGAAAGAGATTGGATAGGTAAAGTTGAAGCTGAACTTTACGTAGGGAACATTGTAACGCTGTATATATATATTTTTGGACACTGCTCTTTATCACTGTAAATATTTGCACCATTGTTGCACTTGGAGATTGGCACAATAAATAGCACCTGAGCACTTGGAAATTCCACTTCGCCTATTTTTGAAGAGAGTCCCGCCAAACTATTAAAGAAATGTTTTTACAAAAATGAAGTGTTTCTTTAATGCTTTTTGCCAAGCTGCCCACAACATTTGCACACGGCCCCATGTTTGTTGTTCGCAGGTTGCAGTTGATTAGTTTCTCTGATGATAACTTTGTCTCTCAATCTTCTGCAAGTTCAGCTTAAGCATCAGAGGACAGGACTTAGAATAGAGTCTGGACAGCCAGCATCTGTCAATCTTAACTGAGCTCAAAGGCTTTGTACAAAGAACTCAGTGAGATTGGGGGTGCAGATGTAAATTTCATAGATAGAGAGCTAAAAGTGTGGCTCCACTGGGCCCACAGAGGAATGCAGAGTTGTCTGTGATAAGAGTGAAGTCTCTGTGCAGCCTGAACATGCCACTGGAGCTGGAACCACTTCTGATCTAATGATATTCACTTTCTCTTTGTACAGCGTCCAACACAGACCTACTGAGGGAGAACACCAAAGCTGAACTCTAAAATCTTCAATGTGGTGCTATAAACGATACTGTACTATTTGAGGTACAGTTTGAAGGTACAAATTTCTCTGTATTACTTTAGGTTATTTTTGGAGAGATAATTTTTTTTTTACCTTTACAATGAGTCTTGACAGTATCTCTCCTATCTATCTACAAATAATATCAGATTCCAAATTCCGACCATACAAAAATACACAAGAAAGACTGCTACACTTTTATTTTCTATCGTCAACATCATCATCATTTCATAATACTGCTTAAGTCCATGGTGTATATTAGCCTGTTATATCGTCAAAAACACATTGGCTTTCACATTGGATGTTGAAGTGCTTCGAGCCGTCTCATGAGAATTTTAAGATGGAAACTCTAGCTGCCATTTATAGGCAAAACTAATAAATTACAGAAAATGAGTGAGATCCTGCCCTAATCTACAATTATAATGAAATAAAGTGGAACCATATTTGTCATAGGACCTTTATCAATGCTGACCATGGCTGCCAAGTTTAGCCCACGTGCATAGGTAACACAGAGTTCACCCATAATCCTGGGATAGCTCAGTATCAGTGTGAAAAATCTTAGCAAAATATGGCCCTTGGTTAGAACATCAGCCCCGAGCTATCGGAAAAAAGCATGTGTGTCCTTCCTCAGACAGTGCAAGACGGTCATATCACAATGCACCGAAATGCAATTAAGGTTTGCAATGTAGTTTTTAGCAAATGACAAATTAATTAATGTGCATTTATTTACACAAAAATAACCAATACAACCACATAAATAGTTTTTTAAAGTTAATTAGAATCAAACTTTTGGGTCAACACTCATGACAGATATAGCTTTCAAGCCACATTTCCACCCTGAGGCCACCCTTCCCATTTATCCTTTCTTGGCAACAGCACAAAGAGTACACTTACTTGTTGTGACCCCCTGTAGATTCCAAAATTGCCCAAACGTCCCGTGCACCAAGCCCTCCTTTTCCTCCAGCTGTTGTATTGCTCTATTAAATGAGACCGTATATTATTTTTTTTCAGGTACTTAGTATTAAACTACAACATTGTAAACCCTAATGTTGATCTAAAATGACTTAAAAATAGAAACAGCTCCACTGGCTTCCTGTTCAAAACTGATCAGCCCCGCCCCTTCATAGTGACATGAACTGGTTCCTTGATGAAAAGCGCTTTGGTGGCTATGTGACATTTTAGAATCTGACATGTATCATGTCTTCATTATTTCAGATTATTGCAGCTAAGTACAGGGATGTGAGCGGGGATAGGGGGATGGTGAAAACAGGAATTTTCTGAGCACTCGAGCCATTACAAGATTACTCAACAATCAAAATACAACTTTGAGTGAACTAAAGTTGTATTTTGATTGAGGAAACGCTGTTGTAACAAGGTAAAAAAAAAAAGCGAATTAAAGTTGATTTATAATACTATGTCTCCTTTAAAAGCCACAGCAAACAGTCACTTAGCTGCAAAACTAAAACATACAGTAATTTGAATAAATATAAGACAAGGACCCAATAGAAATTCTGCTGTTTATCATCAAGAACCTTCTCAATGACAAGCGATGCTGAGTTGACATTTCATTTCGACTTGTCAGCAGCTGCATATCTTACACCAGCACATTTACAAAACGGAATTGTAAGCCGAGTGATTAGCAAGTGAAATCTGAGGGCTTGAGCACATCTGGTCGCACTTGAAAGCCCAATTATTTTACCTCTCGTGTGCTTGAAACTCTATTCTCAACCATTTGCACTGTCCTCATGCATTGAATTAAGACTTCAAGCCTTTGTGACAGTGACCTGACCCTCTTAGTACTAACACAAGCCAAATGTTATCAGAGCACGAGCAGAGGCGGAAACCGTGCCTGGCCGCAGTGACCCGCCTCTAACCTTACACAAATTTGTTAGTGACCCCAGTTTACTTCAGCATCGGGGTCAGGGGGACATGGGGAGCATCGGGGTCAAAATTCTCTCTCCTGATTGCTCTTGAAGTTGCGGTGGCTTAGTTCATTTTACCAACGATGAATGCCAAATCATGTCTTACTGTGTCGCGTAACTAAAGACTGCAACAATCGATCACTTAGCCACTCGGCAAGTCTGGTAAGATTGAGGGACTCCGGAGCGCTCCCTTAAATGTTTTCCTATAGCCGTTAGCATTAGCTCGTGTGTCTGCTGGTACCAACCCATCAAGCGCATCTATGAGCTTTGTCTAGGGTGACCAGATTTTCAAATTTAAAAACTGGGACACACTCGGGTTGGCGTGGGAAGTAATAATAAAAGTGTAAAAAATGCAGGTATTTAAGTACATTCGTATGCGCTCGGCTCATTCATACCTCTTTCCTGGCTCACTTGTGAGACAGTATATAATCTGAGAGACTTTTAACAGTGAAAATGAGTGCATCTTTTGTGTTTTGGTTATTCTGAAGCCAGATTTTCTCTAGTTTGGCGAAAGAAACGACAATATATTCCCTTCTTTACTGTTGGCAGGTCTCAAAGTGGTCAAAACTGGGACAACTGGGACATGTCTTGAATAAAACTGGGACAAATCAATGGTTTTGGAAACATCTGCTGAGACACGGGACACAGGGCTCCAAACTGGGACTGTCCCGGGTAAATAGGGACATCTGGTCACCCTAGCTTTGTCAAAAGTCATTGTTGAGTGTGTTTACTTAGCTTACAGGTGAGGAGAGTAGCTAGATCATGAAATAAACAAGGTATTTTCATGTGAAGGAACGTTCAATTTGACGTAAGTCCAGGTAGCCAAGTGATAGCGTGATAACACCTATTTTTTGTTAAATTATGGTTGAAACTGCATGTAAATTGTGCTTGCATTATAGATGTTATGTCGCTTATTGATGACATAGACGGAGGGATTAAGTTTTAGAACTCAGCACTACTAATTTCAACTTCTATTTAATTTTCTTCTTCACAAAATGCAACTTAACTGATGTATAATTATAATAAGGTTCTATCCCACCAAACAAAGTAATAATAAGAAAAACATGAGAACCGCTCATATTATAATTCGACTTTTCACGTTACAAAAATAAACTTGTCAGAGATTCTGTGTGGTCATCCTGCTCACTGCAACAGTAAAAAAGAAAAAAAAGCACTTTGAATTTACGTTCCCTTGAGTTAAAAAACTAAAGCCTTAATAAGCAGCGTTAAGATAGCATCACATTTAACCCTGCTCTCCTTGGGCCTAACCACCCCGAGGCTCGCTGCGGTGCTCCGTTTGGCCCACCCCGGTCACTTCCTGTCGGGCCACTCCTCTGTGTTAGTGGTGGGGAATGCTGGATCTCTGAGGAGTCTGGCAGAGTGGCATGATTGAACCAGTGCTTGGGGGGGGAGTGTATCGTGGTTTGATGTTATCGGGCGTCCTGGTTGGTCAGAGTTGGGGGCTTGGGGGGTTGTCGAGAATGTGGGCAGTCGAAGGTAATTGTTTCCTTGGCTTCTTCTCAAGGCTTGCGTTGCACGAGTTCACCGTCATGATCAAAGTTGTGAGCAATACTTTTTAAAACCTCCTCTCGGTAACAAACATGGTGCTGGTGATGTGGACCCTTTGTTGTGGGTTTCGTTTCAGCGGTCTTACAAGATTGACATTCTGCTTTTAGTTGAACTTTGGACAGTGGATTCTATTGCAGGGAGCTAAGAACAGGTCATGGTCAGATCTGGTGCATCACTTAAAGTAATAATAAACAATCTGCAAAGACTACTCTGGATTATAAATTGTGTGCGTGCTGCTGGAAGTGTAGGGGTCTCTAAATTTAACTAATGCGTATTACAAAATCAAATAAAATAAAATAGCTGTTCACACTGGGCGATAAACATGAATATTTCAGGGTTTTTTGTGTTTTTTTTTTGTATCCTGATAACAATATTCACACCAAAGGATGTTATTCCAACATAAATGTGTCTTTAAGTGTATTAGTTGAGATTTAATTATGAGACAAATGTGAAAAGTGGGTCAAATTAATTACAAAAGACCAGAAATATCAGTTTTTTACAATATAACTTTTTGTTTCTTTTTCTTTTTTTTGTAATCAGCTCTTTTAGCATTTTTCACTATAAACAATATTCTCAATACTCAAATTTGCATATCTTCAAAACAGCAGTATTATCTACATTTCGATATATTGCCTACATCTAGCCCAGACTTGGTTTGGTTTAGTCCTGGTCCAGTACAGGTTTTCATCTGGAGTTATTCCCAGTTTAGTCCTAAATGTTATGTGTGTACTTGGTCACAGTAGCTCACCAAACAACTTCCAGTATAATCAATCATTTTAGACCATATTTAAACAGCAATGCAATAATTCCAGAATCAAAATCACAAAAGCATGTTATGCTGTTGTACTTTGTTGGGAAGTGATTGACGTGGTATTCAACATTATAATATAGAAGTAAAGTAGATTTAAACCGGACAGGACACACAGCCAAGAGCTCTGAGTCCCATGCTGATTTCGTGGCAGACTGATGTGATTGACAGCCCATGGTGTGAACACAGGCGCCAAGGCACGACTCAAATATGCAACAGTTTCTCTGCCTGTCGCCACACTCCTCCTCAGTGCAGTGCAAAAGTCTTCACATGTCTAGGTTCCAAGCATAAACCAGCGGACATTACTGTTAACATTGTATAGAAGAGGCCGGCACCAGCTGAAAGAAGGAATAAACTTAAGTATAAATTGAAGTGTTTATGGTACGTGGACAGAGGGCGCGCAGACAGAGACGTACAGTAGACAAATACTTATAGCCATGGGACACCTGCTTCCACTTACACAACATACCCGTATCCACTTGCTTGAACCAATAAACAGTGAGTGAATTATAGGGGTCTGGGAAGTAAAAGCAATTGGACAGCAAATGCTCTGGAGTTTGAGCTTTTGCCTTTCTCTGGATTCTGCTCTATACATACAGTACATTACTATCATCATCACCTATATTTTTGGGGTCCTTAACATAATATGGACACAATGTAGTATTTTTATTCCGGGTCAACTTTTGTACCATTTCCAATTTGTCGATGTTTAGATGTTGGACTGAACCCAATAATAAACCAGTCTTTGTTTATACATGCACCGCCCATTCACAGCTATTTCTTCTTCTGGTCACTTTTAAGATATACTGACAACTTCCAACTGGTACATGTAATTTTAGACATTTTCACCATGTTTACTTTACCTAATTTGTATCCTTAGCCTATTATTGCACGAATTAGCATGGAGATAAGAGCTTGTTCTTCTCATATTAAGTATAAATGGCAGACTGGTTTATTTATTTTTTGTGATTTATTGCCAAGCTGTCCTAAGAATATATCCCTGCTGTTCTGGGACTTCTTCATAGGCAGGGGATTAGCAGCAACCACCGCTAACTATATATTTACCAATAGCAATGAACCCCCTTTTCTCAAAGTCAGCTGCAAAATCTCCTTATTTATGTCCTTGTTTACCTCTTGAACAAAATTTCACAAATGAATGCAAAATCGATGTAATTTACAACCAACGCCAGAGGTTAAGTGGTGAAAGAAATGCAAAGGCAAAAGGACAGGAACGAGCAATTCTGTGCATAATAGGCTTTGAATTAAGAGGTGTCCGCTGTGACCCTTTGTACAAACCGAAGCTAATGGGGACATGGCCGTGTGGTGTTTGCAAACAGCAGTCTCCAGTCCCTAACCTGAAGGATGCATTAACTTTGCCTGGCTAATCCCTTTGCCACAGAGAATATGGCAGGATTAGGACTTTTAACCCCTAGAGATGGAGCGAGGGCAGTGGGCCAGCGCCTCTCTGCTGGAGCCGCTTCTGTCCCATTGTCCCGGGACAGGGGCCAGCTGTCATGGTCCTGGGGATGAGGCAATGAATGAGGAGCTGTGAAGTGTTCTGTGTTTACTAAGAGAGAGCCCTTCTGTTTAAATCATGACTTGGGAGCAGAGCATATTATAGCCTTATGCTGCAAAATAACGTGCAATGGCCGTGTGGGTAATATATCAGGAGCTTTTAGGCTCACAGGTCAGGGAAATGTATTGTTTGTTTACATGGCACCAAAGCTTCTGTTAAAAAGTAAAGTCATTCAAGGCTATCATGTAGATTATCATGGCAAACACACAAAACACATAAACTGAAGCGATCCAGCCAAAAGTACCATGGACAGTGGATATTGGTCTGCTGACAGCAACAAGCACCGTCAGCAGCAGGGCATACATAACCCAGATTTCTGCTTTATTTTGAAACGTATACTTATAACAAAATTTGGGGAAACTATTACTCAAGTAAGAGAAACTTAACTGTCTGGACATAACATCATATTTATAATTTGAAGTGTATGTAATTGGAAGTACAAAACATTAAATTATGCATAAAATCTGGTATTTTCAAAAGATAGACACAAAAATTTGAAAAACGAAATCATATCTGACGGAATGGTGCACGAAACATACTGTCAACATAAAGCTTTTGTCACTTGTAGATTTACTCACAATGGGAAGAGGAACCAGAACTTTTACTGACTGCGCAGTTATTTTGGGGGTTCCGGCCTGAAAAGTTTGGGAAGCCCTGCCCTAGACTATATGAAGTTCTGACCCACATTATGTTCCCCAACTGTAGGTGGTCTGCAGCTCACATCTGCCCCTGAATCCTGATCCTTTTAGCTGCACCTTTGCTCTGTCACTGACTTGTCCAAACAGCAGCTCCACATCACACACCTTTTGGAGTTATATGAAGTGGAACCTGAAGGGGGCTGCACTGAGCGATAACTGATCAAACCAGCTGATAAAGGTGCTGGGTCACGTGTCTGTGCCACCTTCATCTCCTCTTTATTTTACTCACAGCTCCCAGGTCAAACTGCATGCTGTGAACAGGATGGCCAGGTCTATCACCAGGAGTATCCTCTGTGTGACGAGTTTAAGCTGATGCCCTCAAGAGGCCGAAACAGAATGCCCTTAGCGACGAAGAAGGTGTACAAAAGCTCATTTTGGCCAAACGCATTCCGTTTATTAAATAAGCACTGATGTATGTGTGCATGTGCAGCACGCTTCTTTAAAATGCAGCAGACTTTTTATGATATTTATTTATTGTAAAACCTGGTGGACTGATTCATTGTGTCATGTAATGGTGAACCAAAGATACATTTCCATTATGGTGGAAGATAAAGTTATGCTCTGGACTTTTCACTGTCACTCCCTTCAATTCAATCACAAAGGCAACAAAATACCACCAACATCAAATAGGGGTATTGACAAAAAGGATTTATTTACCCAAATTAAGGTGCACATGCTCGATCACACATAAAGACGTCATGCAAGTTGGAAAAAAAAACTCGCTCTGGCTTTAAACTGTGAATTAAGAGGATGCTCGGAATGCATTAGCTAAGTGTACTGTTTTTATCTTTAATTTTTTCCCCAAACTTTATTGATAATTTTGCATTTCAATATACTCAATGTTAGAACTCTCTCTAACATCAAAACACAAGATTTTCTCACGCAAATCCCATTACCTCGGCGTTAGCCACTCTGCAATTGTCACGGACCATCACAGATTCTATGACAGCAAAGACTCAAGATTACAGTAGTCTGCGTGGGACAGTGACCACAATGATGCAGGTTTGGTTTGATGCAGTTGACTCAGCTCTTGCTAAAGCCTCATGAGTGACAGAAACAGGGAGGAACAGCCAAGGAAGACCAGCTGTTTTTTCATTGCGTTTACAGTAAAAGTCTGATGAAGAGCCTGACTCGTCTTGACCTGGAAGTCAGATCGGCTGTCAACACCTCTCTGGAATGAGCGAGATCATCCCTTTTATCTAGAAGTGATGAGTTTGTGTGAGATTGCCAGGCGTAATGAGAGAGCAACGTCTGCCTGTAGGGCCCATGTTAAGCTGATCCTACGTGCTTTCTTGTCATGTTAATTTGACATGTATATTATCATTCAATTATGAAGGCAGTGAATGTCTAAAATGACTGGAAAGAGCCTTAAGAAATGTTAGTGATGGTTAATAGCCCGTACTCCTCCTAACCACTGTTTCCTATAGTGCAAGTTGCTCCGTTTGTCTCTGTAGATCAAATGTCCTTGTTGAGCTTCCATATAAGGTCTGGGCCAAGAGCCTTGAGAGAGCTCCACCAGCTCATTCCTTTTATTTACATAAACCAGCACTGGAAAGTCTAACCTATCATATTTTTACTATCAGCAAAGTCTTTATCACCACTATGGAGGTCTGTCACGAGAATGATTATATCAACTTAGTAGTTTAGGGCTCAATATTTATCGTGTGTAAATTTTTTTAAACATGTTTTTGTTATATTTCAGTATAAGGCATTTTTGAGCTGTGGAGCATCGAATAAGTCACTTCCATGGCTAATTATAGACACTAACTAACAACGTAAGTGTTTATTTGTTGCATTGCATGTTTTTTTTCATGATATTGTACATTTGAAAAAGGTTTACTGGGATTTTCCTGCTTTCGGGTTAATGTGTGTGTGGTGTAAAGTAGTTTCAATAATTGTATCATTGATGCATCACAGAGCTGAGAAAATCTGCTTTTTCCTACGATGCACCTTGGTTAGGAAGAAAATTGTAAAAAGAGTTTTGATTGAAAATGTTGGTTTTCCTGAGCGTGCTGTTTTTATAATGTAATTTTTTTTTTTTTCTGCACGTGTTGATTGTGTCGCTGCCTTGACCAGGTTTACATATATATATTATATTATATATAGTATATATATATATTATTATATATATATATAGTATATATATTAAATATATTATATATTTATGATAGATAATTAATATAGATATAGATAGATAGATATAGATATATAGATATAAAGTATATATATAGCTATATAAATTCCTTCTCACCTCGCGGGTGTCTCATCCCATATTCTAAGCTTGGGCCTCTACCAAGAGTCTGGGAGCTTGAGGGTTCTTTGGGGTGTTTCCCACTTTGGCCTTGGGGTTTCCAGTCCATACTCCGCAGAGATGTTCCTGTACACTATACCAGCCACTTGGTTATGGCGCTCCATGTAGGCTTCCCTCCAGCTGCTGTGCTGGATTGTTTCAGGCCTTCTTGCACAACCTACACCTTGGGTCTTGTCTGGTGTAGTAGATCTGGCCTCTATTGCTCCGGTGCTCACTGCCTGTTCCTGGCAGCCATGATAAGTTCCTTTGTGCTGTCCTTCAGACCGGCCTGCTCTAGCATTGGTAGAATTTCTTGATATCAGCCACTTCAGTTATGTTCCAGTGGTACATTCCATGTAGGGAGCTTGTACTCTCACAATGGTCCCTCCTCCAGCACTCATCCTCTGTTCCCCATTGCCTGAGACATTCATTGAGCGCGTCATCTGTTGGTGCCTTGTCTTGAAGTACTTGTGGATCTTGATGTTTCATCCTGGATAGTTGCTCGCCCTTAGCGTACAGTTTGATGTCATCCATGTAGAGGAGGTGACTGATCGTGGCCCCATTCCTGAGTCGGTATCCATTGTCTTGTTGATTATCTAGCTGAGAGGGTTCAAACCTATGCAGAACAGCAGTGGGGACAGGGCGTCTCCTTGGTATATGCCGCATTTGAATGACACTTGTGCAAGTAGTTTACCATTGGTCTCAAGGTTGGTTTTCCACAGCCGCATTAAATTTGCTATGAAGGCTCTTAGAGTCCTATTATGTTGTACATCTCCAAGCATTCAGTGATCCAAGTGTGTGCACTGAGTCATATGCCTTTTTGTAATCAATCCAGGCAGTACACAGATTGGTGTGTCGGGTTCTGCAGTCTTGAGCGACTGTTCTGTCAACCAGGAGTTGTGTTTGGCTCCTCTGCTGTCTTTGCCGATGACATTCTGTGCTTTGCTCATGTATTGATCCATGTGCCACTTATCTTAGCCGCAATGATGCCTGACATGAGCTTCCATGTTGTGGAGAGACAGGTATTGGCCTATAGTTGGATGGGACTGTACCCTTGAGGATCCTTGGATCAGATCGTACGCTCGGTAGCATTCGGGGTGAGTCCATCCTTAGTGCTGTCATTTGCTGCAAGCTCATGAGTTGTAGCTTCTTAACCAGTATGCTTGAATCATGTCAGGGCCCGGTGCTGTCCAGTTTTTCATACTCAAGACTCTTTCTTGGATGTCTGCCACTGAGATGGTAACTGGGTTCTGTTCAGGGAGGTTGCTGTGATCCGCTCTTAGATCCATCAGCCATATATATATATATATATATTATATTCATATTATATATATATATATATATATATATATATATATGTATATATATATATATGGATTTCTCCATTTTCAAATTCAGTCCAAAAGGGATTTCTTTCCATATTGCGTGTGTAGATTATGATGTCGGTCCAATCCTTAATCGTCAGCGCGATTTTGTCATCCATTTTTTTGTGATGGCCTTCTTCCCAGCTGCCAGAAGTATGTTCCAAAGATACACATCCATTGCGTCGATGGCAGGGGTTTTGAGGCCCAAATACATTACTGTCCAATATTTTGGGGCAAAAGGACAGTTCCAGAATACATGATATTGGTTTGCGTCCTGGCAACCATAAATTCTCATTCAGCGTAATTCAGCATAAGTTAACATTCAGCGTTTCCAAACATGTGATTTTGTGGTCCTCCATTGTGAAGTACATACATTTTCCCATTCTTCGTCCGTCCAAAAATTACACACTCATTTTAATATATTTAGTAGAGTGGCTATCCAGATTAGAAATGCATTTATATAATTTTTTATATTTTTCCCTTGAAAGTTCTTTATAAACATCAGAGGGTTATAATGGGTTTGTTTTGTTTTATTTCTTGATTTTAATAACTGCTTATTTGTAAATACCAATAAAAGTCTTAACAGTGAAGAAGTTAGATATACATAACTGCTCGTGGTTGGTCTTTTTTTACATAACTCTCTTTTTCTTTATATGATTTTAATGATTTATGATTTTGTGTCTAAGGGGAAGCATTGACCCCTGAACTATAGCAAAGCAGTCTGGGCACATCATTGCAAGACAGCAAGTGCCTTATGTGCATTTAGTGCTTCTATTTTTACAGTAGTTCACCTTTCTTTGTTCATAGTCTTTCTTGAAGACCTGTTTAAGACTTTTGCGTAGTCCTGTGTCAAGTATGAGTTCCCTGAATGTGTTTTCTTTGCCATTAAAAGGGGTCATAAATGTAGTGTGTGGGTTTTTATAACAACACAAAAAAAAAATACAAAGTTTGACATGTTGCCAAGGATAACAGTAAGATTTCCACTTTACTTCAATCTGTGTGACCAATCTAATTTTATATCCGCTAAATTCAGGCTCATTATAATGGAGACTTCAACACGGTGTGGCTATAGCAGGAGCAATGGTGCCTATTATAGCATGTGACCCAAGAATATCCTTCGCCAGAGGGATGTTAACCTGAATTTTAGGGTTAATCTGTCTGGAAAATGTTAAAATCTTTTTTTTTTCTTGTTCCACCGTATGACTTCTTAGGTAAACATATTCAGAGAGAACCTTGTATGAACAGTGCCCACATTCAAAAGTCTCCCCAAGTCCCTCCAGTAAAACCTCGGCAATGGGCCATGAAAATTTCCCAAAATAATCCTTCACATATTGATTTTTTTCTTCATTCCTCATCACACAATTTTACATCTTTGGCAGTCGAGATTTGTAAAGGCTTACATGTGCATAGTTTATTGGGAAAAGTGCTAATGGAAGTCAAAGTTAGCAGGATTGTGGGAATGCTGATTGAGTCATTTGCCAAGCTTTTACTTTTTAATTATCACAGGTTTCAGTCAAGGCTCGGCCAATTAAAAATGATGTATGGTTTTATGTGAAGTTAAGTGCAGGCTCGCAGGAAACCCCCATCCATCAAACTAACAACAGATTCATTTAGCATTTAGGCTGTGGAGTGCAGAGTCTTGACTGGCTCATGGACCTGCCTGGTGGAGAGTCCGACACAAGCAGAACATATCATTAGACGTTTCTAGTTTTAAGAGCTCAGATCAGTTTCCTTTAAGGGAAAATCCATTTTGATGCTCGGGTGACATTTGTAACTTCCTCCAGTGCATCAATAATCATTTGTTCCATTACTACCCCATTTTAGGTGGAGGGCCCATCACCTACAAACCAATAAATAGCTCTAACATTCTGTGACTTGAGTATGCAATGTTGATTAAATATCTAACCAATGGACAAACCTACAGCGTGGACTTAGGCGAAACAGAACCTCTGTCCATTTGGTAAGTAGAAGAAACTTTATTCACTGCACCGTGTCACCTAAAAAATGATCTATCATGCCTATTACGCAATATGTTGGAACTGCTGAACTCTCTATTGTGTGCTGTCCACCGAATGCAATGAGGATCAGCATGCTAACCCAATCACAACATATTGGTTTCCCCGAGGTGAATTAGCATGGCTGGGATGTTTGTCTGCAGAGGAGACTTGGCCGGTGCGCTAAGCTAAATGTCCCAGACACACAGTTACACAGATAATGAGAGAGTGGAGCCGTTCAGACACAAACAGAGAGTGGTCAGGGCTGCGTCAGTCCAACGTCAAGCCCTGCACAAAGTAACCTTTAATGAAAAGCACTGAGATGTCGAATTATATAACACTGGATGTTGTTACAGGTGGAAAGTGACTAGATCATTTTATTAATGTAACTTGGTGGAGAAATACTTCAAATGTTTTTTTCATAGGTAGTTTGATCGCCTGCCATACAAAGGTACCTGTTTGGATGCTGTGCCTGTAGTAAATCAGTTGTAGGATTTCAAGATTATTAAATTTATCAAGACATTTCGAAACATCTTGATTTGTAAAACATTGTCCAGATGACTACTTTTGAAACTTTTTGATTGACTGATCACTCCTGGATTAATGAGGGATTACATTGAATATTCTGGTCTGAATGTAATTACGGTAACTAAAAGATAATCATGTGAGTACAGAATTTTAGAAGGAAATATGTCATTTCAATTCAATCTATGCTCCAAAGCGGTAAAGGGCTTCTTTATTTGGCTTTTATGTCACACAAACATTAGAAGTTTAATTTCATAAAGATTGTGCCAGAATAGCTATGATTGTACAGTGGGAATTAAAGAAAATCCATGTTTGATCATGGTGTCAATAATCGCAAAAATGTTTTTACAGTATTTGTAACACTAAAATTAGATACAGCTTCTAAAAAGGGCTTTTGTATGCCTGATCTATAAAGTTACTTGAACAAAGTCCCAGTGAATAGAGCAACTAGCCTGTTAGCCTCTAGAGCCGTAAGCAGTGCCCAGGGGCATTCTGGGTAATTACTAGCGAGTCATGAAGGCCAAATGGAATGTTTATTCTACCCTGGGGTCAGCAGCCATTATGAGTGTGAGCTTCAAAAAGCCAAGACAAAATCTGCATGGGACAATTTGTGGCTCTCTTTGACTGACCACTCATTTTACTGCTTTTGATCAGTCTGTAACGAGTCAAATATTTAAAATTCATATTCAGAATTTTAGTCGTAAAAATTGTCACTGGCTCAATTCATATTTGGTTTAGATACCTTGCCAACTGCAAATGTATAATATAAAAGCTTTACAAAAAAAATAATATGCAACAACAAAAATGTATATCATTTAGTTTGGCTAAAGTTTCTGGTCTAATCATTTACCTTGTGCATTAACCTCTCTTGTAAGCTGTAAATAATATTATATTGGTAAACAATGGGGCCATAAACTGTTATGTCTGACAGTCCTTACCATGCTCTGTGTAAACCTCACAAATCAGACCTCGCACTATGATCTGTAAGCATAACTGTCAGCTGCCCGCCCTAGGCTCTTGACCCTTGACCTCTGAGCTCTGGGTTCATAGACTGGTGAACCCTGCGGCTCTAGGGCCAGACCCTCCACAACTGGACAGAAACGAATCAGCAAGCAGCTCCAATCTATAAGTGAATTGCACTCATAGCTGTAGGTTGAAGATGTCTCTTTTTCCTCCTAATGCTTTGTCTAACATTTCAAATAGGGCAGACTTTTGATTAAGAAACAATTTAGTATTTTATGTCGGAAACATGACATCACTGAATTAAACCTGGTTTGTGCTACAGACATAAATTCCATAATGTCAGAATGATCTTGTTTCCTCGGTTCAGTCACATTTTTGGCAGACGATTAGAATCACGTTTTCTGCCAAAATCCATGTGGTCGGGATCATTTTCCCTTTCGTTCAAAGCTGGCTGTTCTCGCTTTAACATATGGGCTCGTCCAAGCGTAAAGCCAAGAAAGTGTTTGGTCTTTCTTGCTTATCTTTCTTCTTTGGCTAATGCTTTAAGTTATATATATTGTCCACTATTTGAATCTGACAAGTATATCTTTGGTGTTTAAGATAATGTATTGATGTAAGTCACTGTTTCCTTTGCAAACATGTGTCTCCTGATTGTGAATAAATCTTGGCTAAATGGCTCGATGATAAGGACAGATAGGATCAGTTTCTCTCAGGCCTAGTCTACAGGAGTGTCAGAGTACAGACCAGTGGGTTGAGGGGATTTCATGTGAAAGCTCCTCTTGTTGACTTTCCCTCTGAATAAATCCATGCAACTGAGATCAGAGTAAGGATAGTGACTCCCCCTCCCGCAACGCAGCTGTGCTTTTTAGACCAATAATCCAAGAAAAATTATACAGCCATGAAAGACCTGTCAAACATATTAAACTCCTGTGAGAATATGTCGTAATCTCAGATATTCGGCACTGGCCAAAGGAGTCAACTTGGTTTATTTATCTGCTGTTAAATACACACTATTTCTTTGTCATTCTTTCAACTATACTTTGCGTCCATCATTTGTTCTTGTGGTTAAAGCTGGTGTACCCAATTTTCAAATCAACATTTCATAGCTTTTGACCTTCTTACAGTGCTATTGGTACCTCGTATATGTGCCCAAAGTGTTTTTTTAATTGATTCCTGCCGTGTTTAGCTAGAGAATAGTCTCTATCCTTCCCCTCGGAAGACGAACGGCCCCCTTCCCTGTTTCAGCCCATCCTCCAAGGAGCACTCTGTACCTGAAATTGGAAAAATAGCATAATATATTTAATAATATGATGAAGGCAGCCCGTATCAGTCAGAGTCCTGCTTTTAAAATACATTTTAATTATGAGGGAAACAGTTGGGTATAATTGATAAAATACAAGTCGATTGTTTTTATACACAAATGATGTTATTTTGACGCTATTTTAAATGTAATAATTACATTTATTTTTGCATAGCGTGGGCAAAAACCCCATAAGGACAGAAAAAGGGGTTCCAAGTACGTTGGCGTGAACTGGAAGTGTAGTGGTGTTTTGACAACTTTTGATCAGATTTATCAATTTATCTGAGCTGGAAATCAATTTCATGATACTGACACTGGCTAATGTGCATTATCAAATTCAAGAATGTAAAAAAAATTGTGAAAATTGGTAATGCTATATATATTTTTATTGCTGTTTGCTGTGGCCTCCCATGACCTGTTTTTTTCACAATATAAACTTACCCAGGATCCCAGCGGCTTCAGTGGCAGGAAGTGGATGGAGCGGTGTTGTTTGGAAAGCATGCTCAGGGCTCAGGGTCTGAATGGCTGCTTGTGTCGGTGCAGCACATCTCTACGGGATGAGCTCATGGGTGTGATCAGCACTGTGCAATGGGGGCCGTAGCCAGACACACACTCATGTCTGCTCCTGGCAATGAGATGTCAGGGCATTCCTCTCTCTATCCCCCCTGCCATCGCTCAAATGATTCAGTGGAAATTCAAACAAACCAATGACGGCACAGTTCTGGGAGATGTCATCAAAATGCTTTGATTGTAGTGGAGATATGTAAGGTTGATTCATCTTTCAATGCTGCTGAGGAAACTTCTGGAGTCCTTTCTCCAGATCATCTTGAGTCATGATCCTGGTCAGAAACATATATAATTTGTATCAGATTTTTGTTTTGACCTAGGAAAACACATAAAATGGCACAAATCTCTGTTTATGTCATCTTATTATAAAATCCATCACGGTATTATAAATGTTGGTGTTGCTAAAACATTGAATAAACAAATCATGGATACAATTAGCAAATCGCACAAGCAGCAATTATTTAAGTTCAATTTACTCCACAAACAACATCACATACACTCTGAAAAAGTCTGGAAACTAAAACATTGTAAATGCCAGAATGGAGGTGAAGTGCAACATCATTTTATTTCATTGGATAAATTGGGTTTAGTTTCAGAATCTCAGAACAAAATATGACATTTCAAGGTGGTTTTAGCAAATAAAAACCACTCAGATACATGTGAGTGATATCAGAGCCTGGCTTAAAGACACTGTATTTTACTGCATTTCTTTAATTCATTGTAGAGGGAGATTATTGCTGATACTAAGATTTTGTTTGATGAAAAATTGCAATTCATGTGATTTTTCGGTTTTACTTAACAAATACTGAAATAAATGTTGACCGCACATAGTTTTCCACAGATGAATTGTACTTTATTACAAATTATACATTTTGTGAAGCTCAAATAACATTTTGAGACTAGAAAATAGTACTTTTCCTTTGCAATGGGAAAGCAAACTAACCAACACTGAAAATGGTTGAGGGCTTTTTGGGCTTAAGACACAAAATTGTTAGTATTGTGTTATGGTCGACTTAATTTTGCCCCCTTTCTGCAATTTTTGATATTCTGATGGCATAGGATTTTAAAGGGTCTATTTGGCATAAAAACTGCTAACCATGTGGCCAAACATACATTTGATTCTTTTATTAGTTCAAATCTATTTTAGTCTTTATGTAAATTCTCCTGGATGTGTTGAATTGTGAACTTTAAACAGAATCTTATTATTTAAACATGAATCATAAATCGAATTGCAATACTTGACAGAACAAAAATTAATAAATTGCAATAAGCTATTTTTCCCAAATCGTGCAGCTCTAGTGTGCATGATTGGAAGAGACGCAGGAACATATGGCTAGAGGAGGGAACGATGAACTGTGTGTACCATGTCTATAAAAAGGCACAATCACAGGCTCTAAAACTACACGTATACAGGTTCTATAGGGGCAGACCCTGCAGGTGTTCAGCTGGACCTGATTCCGGTAAGCAGGCTGTTAGATGACACAACACATTCACTTCTCCATCTGCACCACTGCAGGCCGTCCTGCCCGGGGATGTGCCACGGCATGCCAACTGCCTCCTGTTAGCTGCCCAGTCCCAAAGTCAGAGAGTGTCATCGGGATCAAAGACGAAATGCCTCGCAAATCCAGATGTTTTGGGGTTATGTAGTTTTGTACATATAAACCGAGATTGTATTACTTTATTTGGGATGGGATCAAACCGGGCTTGAGATGCCTAGTAAAAAGCTAATAAATGAATGTGTACTTAGCAAAGTCCTGTATATCCTGAGATCAGGCTGCACTCATATCAGGAATGTTATTAGTGGACTTCCTTACCTTCTGTGACTGACTGTAATTACAGGCCTGGATATTTCCTGCTACAGATTTTCAGCGTCAACAGTCCAGGGCCCTTCTGAGTCTGAAATGATTTTTGGGGGGGACACTAATGGTCTAGAATAAATAACAAAAAGGCTGAATATACTGTAGACTTTACTAGTAACGGGTAATACATCAGGTGAAGTTTTGGTGAATATCGTAGATTTTCACCAATATTGGGATCAGGATATTTGGCACCGGTATTTTTTATTTTATTGTTCAAATTTGTATCAGTGTCATGACCCTTGATAGCAAAACTATCAAACTACGGAACTATTTTGAGTTTGTTTGCCTTGATAGCAAAACTATCAAGGCAAACAAAATCAAAATAGTTCCGTGGACGTCTGGGAATAAACGTTGGCAGAAATCAGGGGTGAATGTGCGCGCGTGACTAGAATATGTATGAGCAGTGATGTATGATGCGTGACAGAGTAAAGGAAATGAGAGCGACTGCAAGGCCACACCCAACTCCACCTGTGGCCAAAATAATCGCAATATTACATGGCACCAAATGGGGTCGTGACAACAGACTAATGAGTAAAAACAGAAATAAAAGATCTAAAACTATGGCTGTATCACACACAATCATGCAAGAAATGATTTTATATCCCAGATAAATGCATTCTGGTATTATTTTTGTTATTTGTTATCATTTATTTATATGTGAAAAGTTGCTTTGTGATCTTTACTTCAATGTAAAATAGATTTGTGAGCCTTGCTATAGAATTTTAATAAAAAATATCGGAATGCCGGTATCAGCAAAGAGAGAAAAGATTTTACCAAACGTCTAAGGCCTCTGTGTGGTTTGCAGCTTCCTCCAAGTCTATTGTTTTTTTCAGATGCTCTGTTTCTCCCAAAAACAAGTACAATCTGACCTACTCTTTTGCTGGCAGACTGTGAATATCAGTCTGACCTTGAAAGGTAATAATATAAATATATACAGTATAAGTATTCAGTAAAAGTGCACAACCACAATCTAAGTGCTTGTAATTGCCATCCGTTTTTTTTGTTTTTTTTTTGCAGTGCCAGCGCTTGAGAAGGCATTTGTGTGCGTTTAGTGAAGGTGGGGGAATGAAAACAACATAGATGAATGTAGGGCCTCAGAGTGCTGTGTCCGGCATGTGCTGACGAGAGCCAGAGTCCAGGTCTGATCCACGCACGCACACTCAAACACACATGGATTCAGAGCACAGGTTCTGCTCATCACACAAAACTACTGCTACTGTGGTTCAGTGCAGTCAAAATACACACACTTGAGGAGATTTCACTAAACAGCCAGAAGATCCTTGATTTGAGCCAAAGTAATAGTTCATTTTGTTCAATTCTGTTCATAATTTTGTTAAACATGTTATTTCAAAACATCCTACTTCTCAGTATCCCATCTTTGTTTATTCCACAGCGAACATCTGTGGATAGTTCAAGGGGTTTGGAAGGACTTCAGGAAGGTAATAGTTGGATGATGACACACATTGAACATGGCTATAACATTGATAACATTCCAAACGCATTTTGTTTGGACTTAAAGCCATCCGCTACTGCAACCCAATACTCTTAACAAACCCCTATGCGGTATGGAACAAACCAACTTTCCCTTTAATGAGCCCACTTTTCTCAGTGGGCCGTTCTAATGCAGGTCTCGTTGTGATAATAGCGGTCTGTGTGTGTGTGTGTGTGTGAGTGTGTCTGGGAAAGTCGTAGCCCTGAGCTCTGTCCGAGACACAGAGCCCAAAACCATTGCAGGACTAAGGGCCATAAAGCATGCATTTATTCATCTGGCGTGAGGGGTCGGTCGTTACACGTAGTACATCCTTCCCATATGCACTTTACACGCACAGGAAAAACTATTTGGCAGTTACATTTTAAGGAGTAAAATTGAGCAAGAGCTGTGGCATTCAAGAAAAAAACGATTAGCCTTTACAAAGTTATGGTATGTCTAGCAGTTATAATAGTTGTAATATAATACTTTGTTGTTGCAGTAAACCGTGTTCTAGTGTAGTTGTTGTAGCCTCTAACCAAGTAAGGCTTTTGTCAACTGCATTTACATTTATCCTCTAAGCCAGGCATGTCCAAACTATGGCCTGGGGGCCAAATGCGGCCCGCAGACCAATTTTTGTTGGCCCTCCAGCTTCCTGCTAAGTTGGTTCAGTACTTTTTACTGGAAAACTGGAAGAATTCAAGCATTTTGATGTCATACCAACCTAATATTCATGTTCCAAGTCTTATTAAAGGTGTGGAGGCTCATCACAACAATGTCAAATGCAAAATTCCCTTCATTGTTGGGTTGTCTGTGGCCCTCTTCTCCGTATAAGTTTCAAAATGCAGCCCTCGGTGAAAAAAAGTTTGGACACCCCTGCTCTAAGCTATAAACCTAGATTTGACCTGTTTGACTTCTTGTGTGGTTTACTCGCATAAATATAAGAAGAAAAATGTATTGCACGGTTTTCATCATGTTATGTTTTCATATAAATAAGGAGTAAAAATTGCCAACAATGCACATATTTGGGACATATAAATATGAACAATAGATTGAGACATTATTTAAAAAATGCTGAGGGGATTTGGATATCTCATTTAGTATTTGAGCGAAAATGTTGCTTCTTTTCTTTTTCTTTTTTTTGTCAAAACTTTAATAAATCAGGCGTATGTGGTGTCAAATTTGCAAATGATGCTCCTGGTTGGACGCCTATGAATCTTGAAGACAGACCGACGCAAGTCTGAAGAATAAACTGACCAGCAGACTCACGTCCAAGGCGTCCAACGCACATTCACGGTTTTTGGCAGATCGGATTGAGAGAGTTGTTTTGGTGAATTTATTTCCACACAACCAAAATTAATTCATCCTCCATTTTTACCGGTGCAGAGTTAGTTTTGGTCCTTCTTGCAGATAATGAAATACATAGGAATGTCACTGGAGCGTAATAAACTAATTCATTTTTTTTTAAAACAGCCTTTGAAGTTACAGTGCCTTCATTAAATTAAGTCATTAAAACATATATGACTATTTAGCTATTTTCAGGTGAAAGCTTACATGTTGAGAGAGCAAAAGACACACACACACACAAAACTGTAGCGTCTCATCTTAAACATGAATATTAAACCCTTTTTTGTCTCCTGCTTACTAAAATTAACATGATTTGCCCTATTTCAATCACTGCTCAGTTCATTAGGAGCTCACAGATACTCGGGGAATTCCTCTCCTCTGAGTCTGTTGTGACCCAAATACAGGACCACTCCTTCCCAAATGGAAACATGAGCTGTACCCAAATGCATGTATAACAGTATATTCCTCAAAGTGAAACCATATGACGGCACTGTGTTCAAACGGCACCAGACTGGACCAAATGTGCTCTTTAATATGATGTTTGTTTATTGCAGCCTGTGTATTTATTGTGAAAAAGAGGCTCAACATTCAACGTTTTAGCTTTTTCACAGCCAAGAGGTCCTGTGTTGACATATTTCACCAGGACGTTAAAAGATTGCTGTCAAAATGTTCCAAAATGCTTCTGTTCCATAACACATTGCCCGTCTAAAGAGAACTTGTTTTGTTTTGTGCTCTTGTGGCCTGTTGGACTATGTAAAAATAACGATAATTTACTACTGGGCGTGGGCGATAGGCCAAAAGGATTATATCATGATTTATACCGTGATTCATGTACTATCTTTATGTTGCCTGCAGGAAGTAACCAAAGCCATCTGCTGCTTCTGGAGTTCATACTTTACAGTGATTGGTTAAATCCACCTGTCATTCACTCACAGGAGAGGCAAAATGTGTGTGGCTTTGAGCATGAAGTTATATTTTCTTTAATATTTGCCAAACCATACATTCATTGTTTTGTTATTTTTCATTTATTGGCAAAGTAAATAAACTGCCAAGATGTTGAATAGCATCTGGAGTTTTGTGGTCCATATAACTGTCATTATGCAATTGTTTGTATAATGACATTAGCGGTGGGCAAGATATTAGGATAGTATTGTAAATGTTGTTTAGAAGATATATAACATTTGAATATTGACTATATTGTTTATTGTAAAAATTTAACAAAAAGAGCTGCCTGATGACTAAAGACTTATTTTAACACATTTCTGTTGACATAAATGAATGTCAGAATATTGTTATCGGGTTACTCAAAAAAATGTATATTAAGATGACCCACCCCTATGAGATGAATTCCAAAAATGTTTCATACGTGTTTTAGAAATCTGCATCCAAAGCCTTTATTTGATCCACTGTTTTTGATGTCTTTAAGAAGTGTTATTTTGTGGTTTAGAGGTGTGTCATGGCAGCTCATTTACTGTGCACATTTGGAAAAGCTACATTTGGTTTTCCTTGATAATAGTCCCCCACCAGCTTCATGTCATTATTCATCTGTGGCATTGCATTTGTCAGGGGTTCAGTCGTTCAGTGAAGTGTGATACAAATGCAGTTCAGTCCCTGGAGTGTCTGTGCATGGTTCCACGTGGCTGCTCACTACTGCTCCTCCATTACTCCCCGCTGTGCTTTTGGAGGGACTTCATATTAAAAACCAGTCAGTGTGAAAGGAATGACTGGATGAGTTTTTTTTTTTTTTTTGCTCTTCTGCATGGTAAATATTCAGATCAAAACAAAATATAACTTCTATTTTTGATCCTACATTTGCTTTAAGAACATTGAGCTTTAAAATATTTCTAGAAATAAATTCCATTATATTGGTAAAATAGGATTAGGATAGGATAGGACCTATTTATAATAAGTTCTGTAGATACAATCAGACAAAATTTCAATGTTGTAGCCTATATACATTTTAGTATTTACAGCTATAGAATTAGTTTTCAGCTACTGAGGATAGACGCGATGGGCTGTTGTGATACTTTATATTTCACTTTTGAAAGTAAAGTAAAATGACAACATTGTACACAAATTGTATATGTAAATGTGTATTTACTTATTTTTGAGAATATGTAATTACTACAAAAAAAATTGTTTCAATAAATATGTTACTAAATATTGTTTGGCCATAAGTTGACGCAGCTATTTGAAAAAATAAAAATAAAAAGAATGAAAGCACTTCTTTTTATCAAACACCTCATTTTAACAGTCGGACTGGACTGTATTTTGTCATTTCTGTGAACTCTGAGCAATCTGTGGGAGGATGAATGGGCTCAATGCCGAAACAACAAAACTAACTGTAGACCTGCCTCAGACCTGCCTCAGACCTGCCTCAGACCCAGACCTTCTCAAACCTGCCTCAGACCTGCCTCAGACCTGCCTCAGACCTGCCTTCAGACCTGCCTCAGACCTGCCTCAGACCAGACCTTTCTCAAACCTGCCTCAAGACCTGCCTCAGACCTGTCCTCATGCTGACCTGCCTCAGACCCAGCCTTCCTCAGACCTGCCCTCAGACCCAGACCTTCTCAGACCTGCCTCATTTGACCTGCCTCAGACCTGCCTCAAACCCAGACCTTCTTCAGACCTGCCTTTGCCTCAGACCTGTCTCAGACCTGCCTCAGACCCAGACCTTCCTCAGACCTGCCTCAGACCCAGACCTTCTCAGACCTGCCTCAGACCTGCCTCAGACCTGCCTCAAACCCAGACCTTCTTCAGACCTGCCTCAGACCTGGCTCAGACGTGGCTCAGACCCTCCTCAGACCAGGCTCAGACCCTCCTCAGACCAGACTCAGACCTGGCTCAGACCCTCCTCAGACCAGGCTCACTGGGGGTGACAGTGGAGACATAATGCCCTCATGTCTTATTCCTCCTGATACTGAGATAATAAGAGGACAACTCTGAGCTTCAGTACACATGTTGCACATAATTTATGCTACTTACAGCACTTGAAGTGGTCCAGACGGCTTGAGGGTTTGGACCCGTCCGGGTTATTTCAGCTGTGGCTTATGCTCAGGCAAAATGGTGTAAATCCTGCGAGCGTCAGCCCACCATAAATCTGTGCAAACTGTCAAAGATTTTCAGTTTCCAATGACTTTATTACAACAAGCACTTGTGTTTTGATTTTCCATATCCTCCTTCTTCTCTGAATAAATGCTGCAAATGATATTGGCCAATGCACGGCAATGTTTGGGTGATTTATAGGATCACATAGGCCTAAGTGGCGCTATTTGCTCTTATTTTCAAATTATTTTTTAATAGGCTGAGGCTGCAGAATAGACATAATCGTGGATGAAAGTTGCGGTGTGAGAAGTAAAAATTGCAAGTGTTCAAAAGTGTGTCTGGTATTGTCCATGGCTGTGATGCTATTCCTGATGCCTTACTGTAAGTTATCATGCCAGAGAGAACAGGTGAATACAGATTTATTGTCCTGCATCATTTTTACAACAAATCCAAGGCCACGGTAAGAGGGGAGTATTTGTTGTATATGAGCTGTACCTACAAAGCCACAGGAATAAAGTTGTCTTACCTAATCCATAAATTCAATTCACATAATAGCATTGTGCCCCACTCAAAATGTATATGCAATCATTTCTCAAAATCCGCCTAAGGCCCGTAGTTGCTGAAATCAGCTGTAGTTAACTTTGACCCTTAAGTGGAAAAAGATAAATGGCTGAACTTCCTTACAGTCTATTCCAGAACAATAGATCGTAAAACCACTGACACTGAAACATACTGCCCATTTTATAGTCTTTACATTATCATTTTCTCTTGATGGACCCCGGTGGACCCCGCCTCAATAACTGTTTCTGTCCCTGCTTCTACAGAATACTTCGTCTTCATCACAGGAGCACTTTACCACACTTCCTCCTCCTCTTCCAAACTATTGAGTGTTGTTATTTTTCCCAGTCTAAAATCCCATTCCATTATGGCGCTGACAGCCTCTATCCACAATGATAGACGCCGCTCAGACAGTGTGCGCGTCCCCTCTGTGCCCCCGGCTCAGAGCGCCTCCTTTGTCTTTATGACAGATCCATGGAAAAGGCAGCGCTGGGACTGGTAGCGTTGCATTCATAGGTCAAGTTTCTTAAATCGTATATATGTAGGAAGATGAATTGGTTCATCAATCAATTAAAGTCCAATATGGATTTTTTTGTGCCGATATCCGATATTTGTCTTGCTGTTTTGCTGTTTTTTGCCAATGCCGATATTAAGATTTTACAATCCATAACAAGGCCCACAAATTCAAAACGTCAAGTACTAGTAAAGTGTACAAATTCATTTACAGCCAATTGTATTTATCTGGGCTATAAAATAATTTGCTGCATGATTGTGTAAACATACAGACATATTTTAAGCCTGATTAGCTTCTATTTCCATTTTTACGTTTAAAAAGA
The DNA here is from genome assembly GCA_015082035.1 of Chaenogobius annularis. Classification (NCBI taxonomy): domain Eukaryota; kingdom Metazoa; phylum Chordata; class Actinopteri; order Gobiiformes; family Gobiidae; genus Chaenogobius; species Chaenogobius annularis. The sequence continues at coordinate 697,235 of BJKM01000273.1, read as the reverse complement.
CAAAGCTTATGCTCTGAGGACCTCATGACACGTGAGCACAGACTGGGGCAGTGCAGAAAACGTATCAGCTAAATAAATGAAATAACTAAAAAAGGATAAAGCAAAAAATAAGTAATTCCCAATCAATATTATCACCAAAACAAGTTAATGCAAATGTGCTTTTTCATCTGGCTGTTAATGGCACATTAATCTAATCAGAAAGTTTGATTTCAAAAACCTAGTCAGTAGTCACAAGGAATGTTGATCTAACACTGTGAATGAAAGAAAACTAAGGTTTTACTACTTCATGTCTATGTTGTCTTGAAATATTGTTTCTTTAAATTGTAATACTGTGACATCCTTGTGTAACATTAATATTAGTAGGGAATAGGATTGTAGTAGCAGTAGGGCCTGTAGTATTCGCTGGCATTAGTATTACAGCAGCAGGAAGAGTAATAGTACAGTGAGTTGTGCTAATAAAAGCTGTGGCATATATTTCATTTACTTGACGTTTTGGACTCATTCTTTTGTAAAATAATGACAGCACCAGTAATAAAGCAGTGAACAAAAACACATTTTACCGTACCGAGCTGGCTTTATTTCTATTTTAGTTAAACTGTTTTATTTAGCAGTTCCTCTCCTGAAGTTGGACCCTGCTGCCCAAATTTAGACGTGCAGCGGTGGTGACGATATCTGCTGTCCAGATCGCTCCACAACCAGAAGATTACAAAGGAGACAGTCAGTGGTTTCAGTTGATGGATAAGCACTTGCAGATGAGAGCAGCTGACAAGGATTTATGTAGACACAGTTCTGCTACACCCGTGCAGCGCCAACACCTTTTGTTCCTCTGGCAGCTTCTCAGACGCTCCTACAACTGATCCCGAGTTGGCTGTGACCTCTGCTCTTGTTTGAACTCAGACTCGAAACATTCAAACATTATAGTAATACAATGTCCTTCTACAAATGAGTATTTCTTTATGAACCTTGGGAATTCATTAAAACAAATTGTAAACTGTAAAAAGTGTAAACCACTTTTACTTTCTGGCGTTTAACATTGCGTAAGTTATGGGGTTTTTTATGTATTTAAATTTATTTTAGTTATTTGTTGCAACTTTACAGGTTTGCTTTGATTTAATTCTATTAGATTTATTGTTTTGGGACCAGGAAGATAAAACTGAACACTTATAGTATCCTTTGTTGTCTTTTATAGTTCTGTGTCTGTGCAGCTCTTTGGAAACGGACGTGTTTATAAATTGTGCTATAATAAAACAAAGTGGATTTGGAAACCTATTCATGGCATTGTGGACGTGAAATTCCAATTAGGTTGTTCAGCACAATGAAAACATACATTTTGTAAACTTTTAAGACCCTTTTATGTCAAATAATGTGCAGATAAAACGCTGATCAAATATTTATGCACGTTTATGGCTCCTTTTGTTGAGGAATCACCACTGGAAAACAACCACCATTCGATATTCCATTTCCTTGTCTGATCACCATCCATTGTTGTTTCTTCTGCAACATCATTCACTCAATTTCCTGGCAGCAACCTTTAAAACAATTCATAAATATTATAGTATTGTTTGTTCATGAGCACAAAGGCAGCAAGTCCGTGTGCTAAAAACAAAGATAGGATCAGATGTGCCCTTCTTGGATATCAAATTCGGCTAAGTCCCTGGCACAGGTGTTGGGCTGGTGACGACGCGTTTGAAAAGGTTAAGTGTGTTTTTAAAAGACGTCCTCAAGGGAATGTCGACTCTTTGGCTAATTAGACAGCGCCGTCACTCAAAGGCCACATCTTTGACCTACTGGGACTGTTTTAATAAGCACCGTACAATGGAACTGTAATGATTTAAGGAATAGTGCAAAGCCTTTAAACATTTTCATAACAGTTGCCTCACCTTGGCATAAATCCTCAAAACTCTTGTGACTGTAATTACATTGAGATCCATTATAATAATCCAGACACATGTAAGGATGACACAATATCAAATTGTTGTGTTCAGCACTGTGATTAAACAACAGTGAAATCCTTGAGGCGAGACGCTGCAGGTGAACAGGAAAAATTCTTGGATTTAAAGATATCATCAATTTGAAACTTCTCGTGTAGGCTACTAACATAAATGTAAGAAAAACGTTTTTCATATAAAAATATGGCATTTTATGTGTAAAAGTTGCACATATTTGGGACATAAATTTGAAAAATGGAAAGAGCCAGGTTAAATGTCTTGCTTCATTTCGTTGGTATATTAGAGGCAACAAAGCATATAGAGGGGATTATGGATATTTCATTTAGTACTGTATTTGAGTAAACTAGTATGTATGTAAAAATTCAAATTTTGCCTCATTTTTGGAGTAAAAATTGTAGTAAATCAGCCTTGGAAATAGATATCAACAGATGATTTTGTACAATCTGTCAAAGCCTTGTTAAATTCAAGGTTGTAAATAAAGGTTGTAATAAAACGAGAGCAGATTGGACAATGTTGTTGTTTCCTGCTGTAAAGTATTAGCCTGTAGTGTCCCGCCTTAATTCGTTTTCTAAGTCTAGCTTCATAAAATCTACTTTTTGAATCAAAAATTAATGCTATTGGCACATAAACAACCAGATAAAAAAGTATTTAACACGTTGCTTTACTTTTGCAGCGAACGCACACTGGAGGTTGTTGATTTGCTGTATAGTGACTGTTGGAGGTCAAAGGATCCAGACAATGTGTCATTTCAGCACTATAGCATTTAAAGTCAAGCTGTCATTAGTTTCAGTGTTGTGTCACCAACCATAGCAACCACTTCTCCTACAATTAGACTGTCAGCCATGTAGCCCCAAGTCCCAAACTAAACAGGTACCTGTCAATCACTGCACAGACTACAAGAGTTTGTTGTGTTTGGAATTGACTGAATTTTGCTATTGACATAATTTTGCGTTTTGACTATTAGTTGCATTTGTGTTGGGATTATTTTCCTTTGATGCAGTTAATTTCATGTTTTTCCTTTCATTAAACTACAACCACATATTTCTTGTGTTTGCATGGTCTGGAGCTAAATCAGAACTACAGTAGTAAAGGAGCACATGGTAATGATAAAGAAGTATTCTGTGTCAAAAATTACATTCTAGGGTGTTTTCTAGTGTATTTGTAGTATCCAAATAGGTATAGAGTGTTTCTTTAGTATCAAAATCGAGTCTGAAAAATAAGAAAAATACCAACAACACTAATACCAAAGGGAAAAGCAGAAGATGAATTAATATTAGATCTGGCCTATTTTAATGTAGAGCGCTGTTCTGTTCTGTTTTCTTCTTTTTTTTCATGATCTCCTTTTCCTTCAAACGTCCTCACTACTTGCTCTTTCTTGTGTTTGGTTTGTTTTGACATCTCCATTGTTTATGTCCTCGACAGGCTCCACCATCTGCGCATGATCCTCACCACATCATGAGCTGTCCCCAGGCCCCAGTCTTTGTTATTCTCATCCATAACAACATGGACGGTTTGGACCACAAGTAAAAACCTTCAGATCAAATACAGGACAACAGAGCAACAAGCAAGGAAGTGCAAACATCCTCCAACAAACTCTGTTGTTAGAGAGAACGTCCTACAGTGAACTCATCGGGCAGTGGCGGGAAAAAAGGAGGGAAGGAAGGGCTGGTTAGTTTGAGTATCAGTATGTTGGGCAAAACACAATGCAGCTGTGGAAAAAAGAACACTGTAAAAATGCATATCCGGTTTATCTGTAATAATATTCTTGTTGTTTTGTTTGGAGAATCAGACCTTTTATTTTGACGGGAACAAATTTGAGTTTTAATCCCAGTTATTCCACAGAACACATTTCAGAGTAACAAACATTCAAAACAAAAGTCATGGTGAACCATAATTTGTATTAGTCGTCAAATTATTTTAATGTGGATGATAAGGATTTACTGTATATGGGACACCAGCAGCAGGAATGAGTTTGCTAAAGATTTTGTAGTTAATCATCTTCCTTTTATCATAAATACACTGTTTCCTTAGACTTTTCTGTATAAATAGTTGCTTTTGCTAGCGTTAGTTGACTAACTGATCGACAGGGCATGTCTTTAGTCGACCAAGAATTTCTTTAGTTGACTTCAGCCCGACAGATAAATATAAGTATTGCTGCTTTTTAAAGTTTTTGCACAGGCAATGCAATATAATATTATGTGTTACTCCAAAGAATGTGGGGAATGGAGCAGGATTCCTTTAAGAGGCTTGTACCTTTAGCCAACCGTCCAGTATAATTCCCCTGCCATCAGCAGCGTCCCATCTTCAGGAGGTGCTGACAGAGTTGGCCTGGCCCACCTCCAGAACAGCAGTCCTTCCAATCCAGCGTACAACCACATTAGAAACTATACTTTTCACCAGGACTAACTCCTGACTCACATGTTCAACGGAGGTCCATGTTCCTGTATGATAGCAGGAAATCTATTGCACTATATTTACCATTTTAGACTTATGTGAAATGAGGCCAGGCAGTATAACACTTAAGTATTTTGGCGGCGGAACAAAGCTCATGATGGTGTTTTGCTGAGGCTGTATGACCCAGGACTGAATTCCACATGCACACATTCAATTACAGTGTGGATGGAATCTGAAGCTGAAGATGTTGCTGTGTTATGAGGGAAGCAGACATTCTCCACTGTCCCAGTGCTGCAAATATGATTTCCTTTTTAAATCAGGCCACAGCTTGAGAGGGATTATAAACAGCGGGTTATTGCAAAAGCAGCTTCCAGGATACATTTTTCATCCACACAACATTTAATATTAGACAATAAAAGGTGAACTTTTATTATAGCTGGCACTGTATTTTTATGTATATTTTAATGACGGTTCCTGATGCTAAATGTTAAGATGAGAGACAGAAAAACAGAATACGCATCATTTGCACATTTTTGGTATACGGCACAAGGCTAATTTGTCTTTGTCCTGGGTTGTAGAACTGATTTTTTTGGATGCTTGAAACTTGTGGCCATGGAAGAACCTACAAACTCTAAACGAATCTGATTGTTTGATTTGGAAAGAACCATGGGATGGGATTTTTAGTGTTGTCCTAGACTCTGACCCCTGACATGTGCACTATCACAGAAGCAATCTAGGCTCAAAACGTATTTATTCAGACTTACTTAGTTTTATGTTTTGTATTGCCTTGATTTTTACTGTGAAGCACTTGAGTATTGTAAAGGGCTCTATAAAAAGAGGTTGGTTGATTGATTGATTGATTGTAACATAATTCTACAGCTGTTGTGTGGTATTGAGGTAAGTCGGGGAAAGTAAGAGCCTCTGTTTCTGTGTGTCTGATCTCATTAACGTGAGGGTTGCTGGTGGTGTCGCAGGTTGTTAGCTCTGTCCTATCTCGCAGTGACAGAAGACTGGCCCAGGGAATGCCGTTTAGAAGGTTCTAAGGTGCTTTGACTGTTGGGTGAACAAAGTCCAGGACTGAAATGAAAGTTGAGGAAACCCCAACGGAAACCAAAGCTCATGGTCTGGTCCAGTGTGGATTTATGTTGAGGCCTGACATTCAGACAGTGTGACAAATTCAGCCGGGAACTCTGCCCATGTGAACAAAGATGAAAAGCTCATCAGAGGTAAAATGTTTTTCTCAGATTTTCCCTAAACCGTATGCAGCTAAATGTTACTCGAATAGACAATATTGCAGCGGTATTTGCTAGATATGACCAAGAAGATACAGCATGGTACAACTTCAAAATATTTAATAATGCCTGTGTCCAAGTTGTTGAAGGTAAACTGTAACTTTTCTGTTGGAGGGTTCACAGCTTGGCCTATCTCTATGGAGACAAGCAGATGACACCTCCAGGCCAAGTTACAGATCAGATTGGTGGAGAGGCGACCCTGCTCACAGTATTTGGAGCAGTAAAATCACACGTAATGTATAATGGTAGATAAATGTCATACTGTGGAGACAAGCAAGTTGTGGACCCGCTATGTAGAGAAGTTGCATAGCGCATGTGAATAAGCCAAGTCTGCACAGAAAACAGCCAAGAGTAGAACTTATCTAACAGTATTAAGCACAAATGTCAGGGATAATAAACCAGCATTACTGGACTAACTACGGTATTTAAAGCAAACAAACAAAAACAGAAGAGCACCATGTTGTTGTGGACGGAGTAACATTTCCAGCTCAAATGGGAAGTTATTTCTGTTCCTAATCAGTCTAATAAGTCTTACCTAACAATGGTTCCAGCAGCCGCAGCCACAGTAGCAGACATGAGCAGTGCCCAGACGCCCCGACGTGCCGCAGGGACCACTTCTACCCTGTAACAATTCCATAATTAGCACGCTGTAAGCAAACAAGGCTTCTCTTGTTTCACCTCCAGTTTATGGATATTTTGGGTCAAGCTTTGGCAGTGCTAATTAGACAAAAACTGGACCTTATCAGATTGAATGCCTGCTTACTCATAAAATTATGATACAAGACACATCACACTTCTTTTCTACCAAGACATGTTTGCCATTTTAAGTGCAATTTCATAGGCCTTTTAAGGGGCTGTACCCAATTATTTTTCATGTAATTAAGTAAAATCTGTTTTGCCCCACTTCAGATATATTGTGAAAGCATCTATTTGGGTGAAAATGAGTCCGTTGTGCGCTCTCTGCATCTAATCAAGCAGGAGGTGAGCGCGAGTTTTGCCATTGCTGTGAAAAGTGCTTATAAACTCATTGTGGGGAATAAGTAGGATGCTCAGAATGCGACATTAACAAAAAAGAATAGTTTGAAGAATTGTATTTTTATTATCTCGATAGCAATATTCAGAAAATATTTTTACAATGCATGTGCTAAAATGAACCTGTAAATGTTTTGGTTGGGGATCAAATATCACGCAAAACATGAACGGATTATAAAAAGATCTACAAAAGTGTGAAAATATATCCCTTGAAATTACACATGATATTTTGGTCTCTTTTTGAGGTCATTTCTAATTGTTTTAAATATAGACGATACACAAAATTGTATCTTATCTCCCAAACATTCATTGCGATACAGTGGTCCCTCGGGAGTTACGTTCTAAAAATAACCCGCACTAAGCGAAATCCGTGAAGTAGCATTATTTTTTTTTTTACAATAATTATAAATGTTTTAAGGTTGCAAAACCCCCCACAACACACTTGATACACTTTTGTCGGTGCAGAACGTTTCACTGACATTGTGGGTTAGGGTTGGAGAAAACTTACAGACATACAGCATTTCAGTCACACTGCCAGCGATACATTTGGCAAGCTGAATGCATTCTGGAGCTACTGTACAAGAGACACGGAACAGAAGAGATTGATTGACAATAGGCTACAGTCCCTTAGCCAATCAGGACGCAGAAAACATGCACTGTGCAAAAAAAAAAAAAAGACAAAAAAAACCATTTGAGAAAACTAGGACTAGAAAGAAAGCACAAAAAAAACCATTTGAGAAACAGCTAGGCCGTGAAAGCTGAAGTGTGTTGTAGCCAGGGACGTTGTATTTCTTTAAATTATAAATTACATTTTTCGATACAGCTCCCACCTTTGCCTACAACCCAAGATGATCTGTGTTGTGTGACTTCTTGATCTGAGTGGATGTGTTTTTCACTATTGTATGGAAATACGGCGAGCACATGCTATTTGAACAGAGAGTCAGTTCAATCTTAGAAGAACAGGCATATTAAGACCATATTTTGAGTCCCATGTTGTAAAACTGCAAACATTTGCTGCTGATACCCAGTTTTTGTTGATGATTTTTACTTCAGTCTAAACCTTTTCTGTCATGATTCTTGTAGGGTTGTTGTATACATCCTTGTCAAGATGTAAATTACTACTACTACTACTACTACAACTACTACTACTACTACCAATAGCAAAGTAAGACTAAATCAGGACCCGGACTACAAAACCCACACTTAACCAAGTTTGGACCAGGATTGCATCTTTGGAGCAGTTTTCATTTTACTTCCTAACTCCGCTCTAAATGAATCACTTCTGAGCAATAGAAGTTGTAGAAATAGTACCTACACCTCAATGTACCTCCACCCCAGTTTGTGAAACCCTGATCTATCTATTCAATCTAAACCTTGGAGTCACCTTACGCGCTATCTGCTATCTGTGGCATGTTTGTTTTGGAAATGCAATGCCATTTGTCGCCGCGTCCACTGACAAATCAAGCCAGCTCACTGATTACCTTGGTGTTTTCAGGGGGTGTGGAGTGGACAGACCAGAGCTCACTAATTGGTCACCAGTGTTTGAGGTTGGGCGGGAGCCAGGCGACTGGTCAAGAGCTCCAGCTGCTCTCCGTCCCTCCTCCATCCTACCTCTGTCCCAGCATGTGCCTGTTTGTTTTTCGGACTTTCTGTTTGGACTGCAGATCCTCTCAGTAAACTAAAGACAGAATGGAAAAGTCTCTGCCAGCGAATTTCAGAGAGCAAATTCTGTAGCAATAGATTTTGTTTCTTTCTAGGTATGTCACGATAACACATTTTGAAGCATGATACAGGAAATATCTCAATAAATGATCATATCGAAACTACATTATGCCACTAACAATAAACTTAAAGCAGGATAATCCCAGTAAATCCTTTTCTAAGAACCAATAAATAGCACAATAAAACACACAAGTGGTTAAATTGAATTCACTGTCTTATCTTAATAAGTAAATACAAATTACCCAACTATTAAGTGCAAAGAATCGGTACAAACAATAAAATATTGAGCCCCAAATATGTTGTTTCATCTTAAATATAATGACCAAAGGCACTGGGATAGGCTCCAGTCACCCGCGACCCCTAACGGGAACAAGCGGTTGAAAATGAATGAATGAAGTCGATATAGTAAATATTGTGACAGGCCTGGTTCTTTCCTTTAGATTTTTACCTTCTGAGCTGTGCAGTTTGTCCAATTTCCGTTGCGATTCAGTCATTTCTAATCGTTAAATCTATGTTGGGGTAATTTTAACCTCAGTCAGTAAAAGCATGTTGTGAGGACCAGTACGGAAGCCTTGAGAGGCAGGCAAAAAAGATTCCAGCAGATCAAGCAACAGCGCATTATTTTATTTTTTTGCAAGCTCAAACTGGAGAAAGAATATTTTAAACAAAAAAAATGTCATTATTATTATTTTCCCTCTTGCCTCTTAGGCTTCCATAAAGCTTCCATAAAGTCTATATATTCAGGGAAATGAATATAGAAAGCCATTTTTATTTGTTTCAATAAAACAAAATATCAATGAATAGAAAATTGTGAGCGATCAAGATGAGGAAGGAAATCCACATGACATCGTTGTTGAAGTGATTTGGCAGTGATTGTGCATCAGATGCCTAATGCAACTTCGTATTGGCAAATAGTACACCCACACTTGTCACCATTGTGGCCAGATTACTACAAACAATCAAATGGAAATATGTTTCTCATTTTTCACTGTAGTTTGGTACGTGTCGAGACTTTTTCATCACTGGGATCATTGGAAAATATGAACGCACAAGTTAAACATGTATTCTTTCGGCTATAGTAATCAAATGTGTTCAGAGCGGGCATGAGAGCTTCGTACATTTCAGTTTTACATGTTCACTGAAGCAGGCAGACTGAGAAAACAGCTCCATTAGCAGAGAACAGAGCAGCCAATCCCTTCAACAAACCTGGCAACAGCTGCAGCCACAGTTCTAAATGAGATCTGTGGCAAATGAATTACTTTTCTGGAAAAATAAATAAATAAATAAAGTGAGTGACTTCACTCTGAAAGTATTCAAGGACTATTACTTCACTCACTGGAAAGATGGATTCAAAGGGAAGGGAAACATAATGACTGCAGTATATCTTTAAGTATCGATTACACAAATTAGATTAGATTATCTCTATATGTCTACAAAAACACTAACAGGCAAAAAATCCCATCATGTCTTCATTAGTGAGGGGCAAGACCAGTGATTTTTGTAAAGTAATACTATACCAAGTATCACGATACTGATTCAATACAGACACGTTTTGTATTAAATGCACTGAAACTATAAAAGACTTTATCTTAGCGAATGGAGGATATAATTATTTGCGCTCCACCCCTGCTGGATCTGTTCTACACCTTAAATAAGTACAGATAAACTGAATTCTAAACAATGTATTTTAAAAAAATGATTACAATTTGATAAAAACTATTTTAAGTATACATTTTTTTTGTATCAATCTGCCCATCGCTTTTCTTAACGTAGAATGTTAAGAATCTTTATGGTCCAAAAGCTGTTCAAAAAATGTTGCTTTGTTTTATTCTGTCTTAACAGCATGGCCATAAATATCTATCAGATAAGACTAAGTTATAAAGACAATAGATAAGCCATTATTGAGTAAAGGATTGTCCATTCAGGTCTGACCAGTCACTTTTGAGCAGAGGTTAACTGGCTCCAGAATGCTGTACCATAAAAAGAAACAAAACAGTACTGTGCGACACAAAGTGGCATTGGAACATGTGACAATGAATGGAATAATAATAATAATGATAAAAGGTCAATTTTGAGATGTATTATACAAGAAAACTATTGTAGAAAACTGTTTAAACCAGTTAAACCTTAAACAATTTGGACTAGACCAGTAGGACTGGGTGATATTGTCAAAAAAATCTCAATATTTGTCAATGGAGAAAGAATAATGTTTACCGCAATCCACTCTTTTTGCTCTTTTTAATTATTGACTATATTTTGCATATCTGTAAAACAACAAAACACATTTTGTATTTATATATTTCCCACCTCTATGGACCAGACAGATGTAGTTAATAGTAAACATTGTTAACTTTAGTGAAATCCATGTTTCCCCCATTTTTATATTTGACAGCTTTTTCAAAATGCAATGGAAAAAATGGATAATGCCTGAATTAAGTTGCCATTCCTTTCTACATAAACAACATTCGGGTTCCATAAGACACATTCCCACTATCATGGATTCAAACCAATGTCAAACTAAACTTACATTTAGAGAAAGAAAAGGTCATTAAATCAATTTCATCAGTACATTTGTGTTTTCATTCCTGCTGTCTAGTTTCTTAAATGAATGTTCAAAGTTGAGTGAAGGTCCCGGTTCAGATTCAGCAAATGTTCTGGGTTGAATTGAGCTGTTTAGGGGCTGCTCTGTCAGTCTGATGTTATGGTGCAGAGTCGTCTGGGTCGCAGCAGGTCAAAACACTTTTCAAAAGACCTGGAAGTTATTATTAAGTTGCTCTGGGTAACGTTAAGCACGGAGCAATGTAATTATGTAAAACACAAAATTGTGAGCTGTGAGTGTTTCGTTTTATCTTCGTTATAGCTAATGTGGAGTACAGGTTTATGGGAGTTGGCTGTTTTCTACACATCTTTGATCACCGCAAAAAGACTAACTCAGAAAGACAGCCTACCGTTCAAAATGAGACTTACCTTTTATTGTTACAGGAGTCGAGTTACATGAGGTTGGTGAAACAGCATAAAACATGCTGAACATTTCATTATAGTGAATTATATGAACTGGAATTATAAGGAGCTAATAGGCTCATCGGATTGTTTTTCTACACAAAATAGCAATTATATTATAAGATGAGCCACAGTGCAAGACTTCTGATGCAAGTCCCACGTTTTTGAAAATGTAGTTGCCTCTTTGGTGGTCGCCTTTTTTACATGTTGACTGATTTAAGGCATTTTTAAAGGAGACATATTATGCTTTTTTAACTATAACTATAGTAGATCATCATTTGACATTGTGTCTATTGTAAACAGCAATATTAATCTATAATGGCTTTATAATAGAAACAGGTCCAATGACTTTGTGTTCAAAACTGCAGAACTGATAAGCACCGCTTCTTCAGAGAGATATTACAGCAGATTGTCACTTACATGTTTTTTTATTTTGAAAAACCTTACACATAACACTCAGAGTTTTAAATTTTAAAAATATATATTCTAACCACTCGAGCCTCAATTGCAGGACAATACAGGATTGCTCAAACATGCATGAATCAATCAAAATACAACTTTCCGTGAGAAAATGATGAGGAAACACTGTTAAAAGTTGATTTTGCATATATAAGCCTTATATGTCCCCTTTAAAATCATTCCACTGTCTGTTTGTTTGTTTTTGTTTGTTTGTTTGTTTGTTTGTTTGTTTGTTTGTTTGTTTGTTTGTTTGGATGTTCTTCGGCCAAAATCCAGGACATAATGGATTTCTTTATCATTGTGAATTTGTGGTTAAGGTCAATTAACTTTGTGCGTTAGGGGAGTAGGTGTGGACCTCCTCATACGGTACTGATAGGTCTCCTCCTGAATCCCTGAGCCCAGGCTGCCGCTGGTGGGGGGGGGGGGGGGGGGGGGGGGGGGGGGGGGGGGGGGGGGGGGGGGGGAGGGGCCAGTGGGGGGGCGGGGGACGGGGGGGGTGCAGGTTTGAGCCAATGGAGAGTGCGCGGGGCTAATGTCATTTCAGTGCGTCCGTCAAACCGGAGAGCGTGTAGCGCATTGTGGACTGCAGCCAGAGACGCTCTCGCTCACTCTCAACACTTCCACTACCTGGGCTTCTTTGGGCTTGTCGCTTCACTTCAGCAGTTCTTGGTTCAGTTCTTCGGCTTGAGAAGCGCAAGGTCTTCGGACTTGTCTTCTGCCAATGAAACGCAGCGAGATTCTTTTCTACTTCAGGAATATAGATTGTGGATATTTCGCGCTCTACGGAGAAACACTTTGAAGGTCAGTGCATTTGTGCATTTGAAAGAGTTGCGTGATAGTTTAATCGTTCTTCATCACGCTTTTAGAGCAATGGGGGGGGGGTTTGGATATGTGACAAGTAAATGCAGTTTGTGAACCTTAATTGGCCATTTTGCGCAAAACAAACACTAAATGCAACGGAGAGCGCAAAACAAAACAAACAATAGGCTATAACGACTCACTAATAGTCATATGCTTTTTCTGTGTTCAGTTGTTTATACATTCCTTTCACTTTGCCATTGCTTTCTGCGCTTTTACGCATCAGCCCAAATAATTCCCTTGTGCGTAAAGTCACAGAAACGTCTCCATCAGGGTGGTTAGTGTGTGTCAGTGTATGTTTGTGTGTGTGCCAAGTCTCTGGAGCCTCCAGATGTATGGACTCAGCTGTCGCCTGTCACTTTGGTGACAACTGGTCTGCGCTCCGTGACCGCTGTCTGTCTTTCGCAGTGGGTCTCTATAGCTGTCAAGAATGCTGTTGAGTGAGGAGGAATGTGCTCGCTCATACACCGCGACTGCACTTTATACTGCACAATACATGCAAAGTTATTAGTTGTTCTGCGTGTTTTTTGAGTGTGTGTGTGTGTGTGTGTGTGTGTGTGTCCAAACAGACGCGTAAACGGTTACTTTCCTCTACTTCATCAGAAGACATATGCAGGCTGAGGTGACCTGTGCAGCCTATAGAGTTTAAAAGCAGCCTGAGTGAATCCATCTCTCCTTGTGGACCTCACAGAAGCTAAACATGCCATAAAGTGTTTCCCTTTACTGCACAATGACACACCCTCGCGTCTCAAACATTTCCATTCTCAGCTGTGATTTAAAGGGCCAAACCTGCATGACACTGGGGAGCACACACTGTTATGTTAAACCGAAGCCATCTATCATAATATTTTGAAAGAGCTCTGAAAGTGCTGAGCGCAAAGGGGACACACTTGGCTCAGCAGTTGATGCGTTCTCACATGAATTTTGTGAGAAGATTTAACGTGATTTAGAATTGTTAATGCATATTGTCTCAGACAGTAGTACTTGGAGCAGTTTCTGTCAACATGAACAGTGAAATCACAAATGACCAAAAGCGCATTGCCGACGTAACGGTGCCCTCTAGTGGCCTCAATGAGACTTGTTTTCTGCTCAAAGTTTCTCTTAAGTCTTTCTGTCACTCTTGTGGTGTTGTCCCTTTTCAAACGTTGCAGTGCAGGGCTTCTATCTTGATTTAAATGTTAAAGCAAAATATGCACAGAGCCTTGTTTGTCGCATGTGAACCCAACAGGAGCGAGTCTTTAGTGGTTCAGAATGAGGATGAGAAGTGGCACAGTGCCGCTTTGCCACAGACTCACAGCAGAGAGCTCGGGCCTGTTTGTGGGAGGTTGGCAGGAGGCTGCTGGATGAAGTGTGGCTTGTTGAAGCGCTGGTGGTCCGCTGTTCTGTGGTCTCTGGGCTTGGCACAGTGGACAGCGGCCTGCATGGTCAGATTTAGGCCAGTGTTACTCTGTGGTTGTACAGTGGAATGAGCGTGAAGGCAGAAGAAGCGGGTAGTAATGAGTTATATTTGTACTTTTTTGATAAGTACTTACCAGTGTTGACACAATACTAACATTTCAAACTCTTTTTCGATACAGGTTTGATACTCTAAACCGATTTCCTTACCAAAATGACAATAAAAATGCACCTTTATAGACTGTAGACTGTAATTTTCAACACAAAATAATAGTTCTTTCTTTATGTTACCATGTATTCGTATTCTAGATCTGATAAAGCTAAAACTACACAGAAAAGGTAAATTAGGATTTTTGGCCCGTAGGCTTTATTGGACAGGACAGGAGAGCATGAAACGGGGATGAGAGAGAAGGGAGGACATGCGGTAAATTGTCTGGAGCCGGGATTTGAACTCACAACACTGCGGCCGGCTGCACGTGGAGCCTGCCATGTGTGTGCTGCTGTTTTAACCAATCAACCACCGGCCATCACGGGATTGGGATTTTGTGGGATTTTTTGGGGGGATTTTGTTTTTTATCGATACTTGCTCAAATGAGGATCTAGTTTCGATACTAGTTTTAGTATCGATTAGTATCAAAGTTTCGATCCTTTTGACAACCCTAATACTTATGTAACATAAGGTATTATTTACTTAATGTACAGGCCTACACTGTTTAGTAATTTCACATTTTGTCTGATAGTTCATTGTTTTTCTTATTGTTGATTTTTTAGTTGGTAATTTTTCATTTCAATACTAAGGAATAGGCTTGATACCACAATAGGCTGTTATTGTCAACACAAAATAATAGTACTTATTTTTTTTTTACTACTCTTCGTATATACTTTCGCTTTTACTAGTTCTGATAATGTTCAAGATCATTCTAAAACCATTCAGGAAAGATCACATTTAATCCCATTATTATATATATATATATATATATATATTTTTTTTTTTTTTTTTTTTGCGCTTTTTTTTTTTTTTTTTTTTTTTGCGTCAATACTTTGTTCAAATGAGTATCTCGTTTCAATACTAGTTTTGGTATCATTTAGAATCCTTTTCAGTCCTTTTGACAACCCTAGTGGGACAACAACTTCTTTAATGGTATTCTATCCCACCTTGGCCTGGATGAGAGCGGCCTGAATGGGAATCGCCCTCAGCAGCAGAAGCAGCAGCAGCACACATTGGATCCACATGCTGAACATTAATGTAAAGTGATTAGAGGTAGTTAGTGATTTAGCGCTTCCAGGCACAGCGCTGTTTATTAGGAGTTACAGGATGAAGTTGTAGGGAGGAAGACATGGGTTTGGCTCACAGACTGCTGCAGCTCCATGCCTCAACCACACTGTATAATTGTGGGAGAAGCCCTCAGACCACCATGATGATGAAAGACAGGCTTGGCACACATGTTTCATTATCGGTGCCCTGTACAGACATGATGCTGCTGACTGCCTGTAAACTACACAGATCACCGCAGCTTTTTATAGCGGCTCTGTTTCAGATAAGGAGGGCAAAGATGTCAGGAGTCTGTGGAGGATTCGAGGAGCTTGGTTTTATCTTGTTTAGGGCTGCAAGATTAAACACGAATGATCGAATCAATTCTAGGGATATCGGATGTTTGTGTTACGATTGCTGTGAGAAGAAACATCACGATTATTTACGATTATTAGCACCATGGCCAAACAGCAGTGAAAGCTTTATTTTGCTTCCTTTCAGGTCTAACTTTATGAAATTAAACTTTTTGAATGAAAAAAGAATGCTATTGTCACATAAACAGCAAGATTTAATGTAGTTTGACTTTCTTTGGAGTTTAGATTGAACTGAAATGATTCATTGTTGCTGCCTACGATTCTCAGTTATTATTTTCAGTTCTTACCTGCCCGTGTTTATTTTGTAATTGATTAACCTACTGATCTATCTCTATAATCTCAAGCTGAATCAATGATAATATGCTTAATCATTTATCTATACTTATACCCTAATGAATTTGGTCCTCTGCAAACAAATACATTATGTATCAAATCCCAATAATTGTTAGAAAAAACTGCAATAAAATGTTTTTCTCAACCCTTTCAGCACTAGTGCAGTGTTACAGCAAAACATACATACAATACATTAAAAATACTGCAGTAAGAATGATAGCAAAGCAAATGATAGTACTTTTAATAGATAGATATAATACTCAGGAGTGGGTAGAGTAGCCAAAATATGCATTTAAGTAACATTACTTTGAAATAATATTACTCAAATATAAGTAAAAAGTAGGGGCTCAAATAAGAGTAAAAAATTATTTGAACAAACTTATGATTTGAGTTAATGCAATCAGACAGACAAAAGATGTACATAAAATGTCCTTTAAAAATGTCCACGTCTAAACAGAACTGACTAGATTTGAACATCGTCAGGGCAGAGGCCTGTCTCTTATCTTCAGAAAGACTGTTCCAGATGTAGTGAAGACACATCTCTAAAACATTTGTCCATTTTGGCTATGACGGCCGTATCTTCTCTGGCTCTGTTCATCATATCATCACAGAACTGCTTGCGAAAGAAAACATTTAACACAGAGATAGTCCTTCCAAATGTCCCCACTTCACAACAGGGGATTGGCTCAGAGCTTTCCGGAGCCCCGGCTGGAAGTATGCAAAACTCACAAGCTCCTTCCTGTGCTCTTGTTCTGCTGTTGACACTGTGAGGTGGAGATGCAGTGGATGAGGTCACTGGAGGGTTTAGACATGGCTTTGTTGAATCAGACATCTGGATTGGTCGGTAAGTTGTCACGTAGAGTTGTTTTATCACGTTAAAAGATCGGTGCGGTGAAGAATATTCAGTGCAGGTTGTTGCAATTTTTCGGGTGGCAGGCAGTTTGCACAAGTGGCCGAGGATGAGGACTGACCGTAACTCAAGACACTTCAAATTAATTCAATAAGCCTATCCGTGGGTTTACGAATAATTAAAAATCAGGACCGTCGCCATCGCTATTGTTGCAATTTTAATGCTTTTTTTCTTGTTGTGTGAAGCACTTTGAATTGCCTTGTGTACAAATTGTGCTCTACAAATAAACTTCCACATAGAATCTTTCCTATTTTCCTTGATTTGGGATTGTTTTTTGTCATATTTGTATCTGTCAGCATGTAATTTAATGTTTGTTAGTTTGTTTGTTTTTACATTGCCTGCAGGAGTAGTTATCAAACCTTTTACACCAGGCAAATAGTACCAAAGAATGTATTTGGCTTTCCGAGTACCACCAGATCTAAATCAGGTCTATATCAGGACTATTCCAGGTCTAAATTAGGGTTAAACAAGCTCTTAAATTGGAATACGCCATTTCCACATCAGTTCTAACTAAGCGAAAATGTGAATAAAATGTACTCTAAATGAAGTAAACACGAGAATTGAGGATTGTGTACCACAGTAAAGGACACATTATATTGAATAGAAACATGGGCTGTTCTTCATTCAACTCTCTACGACAAAGATTAGAACAATGCTTTTCTCTGTTTCGAATCCCACATATTACTAAGACACGTCTCCTATGAATCACACAAGATCTGAAGGAGACAATTACATGAGCTAAGACAGTGAGGTATGTGTAGAATAACAGCACGGCCCAACACCTGGGTCAGTAGTGACGAAGTGAATGAAGCCGTAGATATTTGAGCCCACACGACCCTACTCTGAGCGAGCACAGAAAGAGTCTTGCTTGCCACAAAAGCCTGACGTTTGGCGGCTCCCGGTGAGAGGCCGTTTCAAAGTGCAAAATGCCGTTTGATACTCAGTTATCGCTGATTCAGGGCCGGGCAGCGTAAGAAAACACCACATCAGCTCACCAGATGCGCATGTCTCAAACTGCAGCTGCTCGCGTGTATGGTTAAGTCTAGTAGTGAATAAAGTATAGTCTACTCTAGGCCATGGTCAGGTTTTAAAGTGTTACTTTACTGTAGTATTTTTAAAGTGGTGCGTTTATTGTAGGGCTGTGCAGTTCAAATTTAATCATGACCCAGATTCAGTCATTTCTGCTTCAGTCATTTTAGGGGTTGGAGCAGAGTTCAAACTTTGAAGGAAGACATTTGATTATTTTGGTTGTGGTTATTGTTGTTGTCTGCATTGTTTGTATACAGAAAAGGAATTTTTCAATATGATATTACTTCATTTTAAAAGAGAGAAATATAATCAAATTGATAAGCAGGATTGATAAATATGATCATGATTAATTCCCAGGCATATCTCTTTGCAATTACTTATACTTAAAAAATGTATTTGGCCAATACAAATTGGTTTGTTTCATTTCATTAGTTAGAATGATCACAAGTCAATGATCAATCTATATAAAATAGGATAGTTATATTAAGTGGTGGGCAATTTTTTGGCAGTATCCCGATAACGATATTCAGACGATATTATGTCAATCCAAGAAAAATGTGTTAAAACATGTATTTAAACGTACTAGTTGAGGTTTGCTTTATCAGACAAACGCAAAATGTCTGTAAAATTACCCACAAAAGTGCAGAAATATCCCCTTGTACCCTTCAAAATAACAATATTATCGAAATTTTGATTTATTGCCCACCTCTAATTACATTTGATATTTACCAGTTTTCTTTATCCACTGAAATAAAATCAAACTCAATGCCCTTTTGTACGTGGAACAAGGAGAGGCCACTCCAGTAAGTTATTTGGCGTATTCCAAGCTGACATATGTAAACATATCTGTCAGTTAGTTGCGTTGATATATGTATCAACAGTATAATAGCCTGGGTGTTATCTTTCTGTCACATGTTAGTTAAGCCCCAGCAACAGAACCAGGCTGAAAATATTCCAGTTAGTGACCTCAGTTTAGGCTGCTCCAAATATAACTTTGTCTGGCTGGCAATATTCCACTTATTACATCTGAGGACTGAACCAGAGTGGATGTACTAGAAATGACTGCTATTAATACTACTGACTATTCATATTGAGGTAACAATCAGCTAATACTACTACTTACACTACTCTCAGCTCTACCGTTGAGGAAAAATATTGGACTGGTCTGTACTTAAGTAAAAGTAGGATTTTCTATCTAGAATGCACTCTTAATGGTTCAGAAAGTGTACAAGTAAGTATAATTTCTTTGAGGAAATAATATATGAAAATCTGCTCCAAAACAAATTCTTATATATAAAATCTTCTAGGGCTGCAACTAGTGATTATGGTAGTCGACTACTGTGATATTAGGTTGAGTCAGTTCACAATATAACCATAAGAACTAAAACAGAACGTTCCGTTTCATAGACTTGGTCTTAGAAGTAATCGTGACAGTAACATTTTATATCGTAACATCCCTATTGACTAGTCAGTGATTATTTTTTGATATGTCAACTAATCAACAATTATTTATAATGTAGCATGGATTTTTATATATATATATGTATACATATAATTTTTTTTTTACCATCTCAAACTAAAAGAAGACAAATGGAGAGACTATTTACATATTAGGATGAATGAATTGAATTAATATTGGTGCCGCCTTTATGGTAAAACCTGTTAGTGTGTAAGTGATGTACTTTGAAACAAGTCTTTATTCTAGAGACAAAGCTGTGAGATCAGAAATGTTTTGACTGGTAATAGTCTCATGATGGCTCATGTACATTTGAGTGTGAATCACATGAGGAGGTGAAGGGGTCATCCACAGCCTCATCACAACTACATGGACAAGGCCTTTTCTGCTTTTTACTGCCCGCTTAATGACTTCAATTGTGTCCTATTACGTTGAACAGTGGAGAGGTATATGGCCGCTCTCCCGCATCAGTGCAGCGTGGGTTTAATTAGACTGTAACGGTGCAGGAATGTGAGTCATTAGTGGGAACCTGACTGTGCAGCTCTTAACTGTTTCAGAATATCATTGTTTTCTTTTGAAGCAGGAGAAAACGCTTCCATGTGTACAAATTCTCCGCTATATTTAACCACCGCCATCTCTACACACATTTTTAAGGCGGTCTTTTACTGCGTTCTGTTAAGGCGGTCTCATTCATGTGTCGCATTCGCTCGGAGCAAGGAAACACTCAGGAAATAGTGTCTCTGCATTTGAAATGTTGAATCTGGACTTGAAGGAGATGGAGGGAAAATGTCCACATGTGTTAGAAGTTTAAGAGTTGTGTGTTTTAAAGTGTGAGGTCACGAGAACTTCTGAGAAGTGCCAATTCTGAACACAGCGAGTTTTGTTCACCTGACAGTTGTTCACTTTAATTAGGCAGGAAAACAGGAAAGTACAAGTAGAAAGTATCAGTGGGACGTTAAATAAATATACAGTATTGGGAGATATTTTACAAAAGGGTAGACATGCTTAAAGGTGTACTCTGTAACTTTAGTCACGTTTAGATTTGGCTCACTTCAGCGCGGATCGGGGTGGTCTGGAAGGTTTAAGGGGTCTGAAGGGAGTGGAACTAGCTCCCGGAGCATGCTGGCTCGCTTTTAGCTCCTCGAACGATTTAGAGCGAGATGATTAGAGAGAGAACGCAGACTCAGGTGCAAAAAGCAGGTAGAAATAAAAAATATGCATTTCTCAAACTCAGACTTGCTTTATTTGTAAAGCCGACAGACTTAGCAAAATAAAGCTAAAGCTTAGCATCAGGTGTTTCCTGTTTATCGACGCACGGCACTCGCTTTGTCAAGACCTAAAGTATTATATTTCCAGGGCATAATGCACCTATAAATATCCAAACCCAATGCATTTCATGAAGAGAAAATGTGGGGTAAAGGCGCAGAGAAGTTAAATGAATGCATGAAAAGCTGATAAACCAAAAGTTGTTTCTTGTTTACTCTAGGTTTAGCCACGTCTCACAGTGCCACAAACGTATTATCATTATTATTATTATTATTATTATTATTATTATTATTATTATTATTATTAAACATCTTTTTTCGAATTGGTGAGATCGGTCTGATGATTATAAAGTATACAATAATTCAGGCACCTATTTCTATTTGATTTATTAAGAAAACATTAGTTATGTTTGGGTGACATCAGTTGCTTGTAGCAGACCTCTGATAACCTGATAAGAATTCATATTTTTCAAAGGTTTTTTCAGCAATAAAAACAACACATGTTTAATTCCATACAGTGAAACAGTCTAGGCAAAGCAATAACATCTCAAGCAGGTAGTGGACCCTCCACCAGAAAGTTACATAGAGCACCTTGAAAGAAGACCTATTGTGCTGTTGTCTTCAATATAGTTCTAATCGCCGATGCCCACTGATTTGCACCGGACACTTTGGAGAGCGACAGTTCACGACAGCGAACAGAGGATTTTTTTTCAATCTTGCCAAAATGGCTCGATTCAAATCCTACACGTGTAACCGTTTAAAAAAATAAAATGGCTGAACAAAGTAAGTAAAAATCCGAGGGTGTGAGAGGGAGTGGTGAAGACCTGGACTGACGGAATAACGGTGTCTCGTCTGCTGGAGAATAAAGATTACTCTAATATAAATGAATCACTCAACTTCAAGTGGTTTAATGACAAGGAGGAACAATTATAATATTGTTAAAAGCTCCTAAAAGTCAATTTTGCATAGTAGGTCTTCTTTCAATAAAGGCCATTTAGTCCCAGTGACATATAACGCTATTTGAAATCAATTAAGTTCCTCAGTAAAATTATCTTCTTTTTTTTTTCATTTTGATCTTGTAGTAAAGCTTTTATTGGCATTTAGATACTGTATGCCATGTTCACACCTGCTTACAACTTTTACACGTGACTGTATATTTGTATTTTCTGTTTATCCAGGGAGACCACACCGAACAAGATTTACTCTGTGCGAACCTATTGTGAGTGTAAGTGTGTATTATAGAAGTGTCCCATTCATGCTGATCACCTCTGGGTGCAGACAGACACAGGCTTTTGTTGAATTATAGTGTCCACAAATAAAGGGGCTTCCTGCCTTCAACTGCCTTCAACTGCCCTCGGAACCCTGTCGCTGCACTCACTATTGTCCCAAATGAGCTCCAGCCTTAACAACTAGGTGAGAGAGTGTCAAGTGAAGGTAAAATATGGCCCGTGTCAATCATAGATGTCTGCTGGGTTTAAAAAAGTGGCTGGACAACAACGTGCCAGTGGGCGATGTAGACAGGTGGCAAGTGAAATGTCACAGAGGCAGCCATTTGTTTTTGTGTCATCTCTAAAATGAGATCCTCCTTTGTCGTCAAGGAGTTAGACAATATCCGCAGCTATTAAGCCAAGGCCAAAATCATGACCTTGAGAAGTGATAACACATTAATTCATTCATTCTGTAAATGTTTAACGGGCTCTGTTACTAAAGTATACGTTACATAACATACATTTCATAGGGGTTTTGTGTTTATTAAAATAATCTCATTACAATACCGACATTATTTCCTGGAAGACAATCTGTTTACATTTCATAAACTAACAAAAGTTAATTATATATATTATTAAAAGTTCAACATTTTTATAGAAGTCTTCAGAAACCATACAGATGAAACTATAATACACACTTTTTCTAACCTAAATACAAACTTGACCAACAATAATGCAATAATGCTCAGTACACATTTAAGTAAGACTTGGTTTGATCTGTTGCTTAATAGTACTGAATATACAATATTCAAAGTATTACTGAAACATTTCCCATTTCCAATTTTCTTTTTGTGTTATTTTGTTACTCTTTTTGTATCCTTCAGGGAGCACAAGCAAAAACACCTCAGTGAACTTAATGAAAGAATTAGATTTCCTTTTGTTTAGTGAAAGTTATCCTTCCCCATTGGGTTTTGTATTCCAAACTAAATAAAACTGTAATTCAATCAATTCAGAATTGGGAAGAGCCATTGGTTTTACATCAGATACTCTTTCTAACATCTTTCTGTTGTCATCTTGAAATCATCTATCCAGGTTTAGCATGACAAGTATAAAATAACTGTGGATGTTTTAATTATTAACAACTAATATTAGCGGTAGATGCATGTAATAGTTGTAGTAAATGTAGTTGTTTAATGTGCGGTTAAGTTCTATAATTGAGTAAAGCTGGTGTCGCCTTCAGCTCCCTATAACGTGTCGGGGCGAACAGTAAAATGGGGTTACGCAGGGGTTACGGGCCTAACAAGCACATAGTCTGACCTGGGTTTGTCAGCGCCAATCTCACTAAGTCAATATCGCTGCACTGCCTGCCCCACCAGTTGACCTTTCCCCCCTCTTTCAAGGCGTAAAAGGGATTGTTGTTACAGTAGAGTGATAGAGTTTTATTGGCCTTTATAACTGAGGCTTTTGTTGGGCCTGTGTCGTGCTAATACCCGTTGGCAAGTCATTTAAAAACCTGGAGAATGCCTATGTTTTATAAGGCAGCCGCAGACCAATGGGAGCTGTCCGTAACAATGGTCATCAACATTAAGTTAGAGACTGGCCTTCCTTTTGCCCTTTTGGGAACTTGGTTTACAACATTTCAGGAAACTAAGACTTGACTAACTGGGGAGACAGTTACATTTACCTGAAACCTCTTGAATAAAATATACTTTTTGGTAGTTTTTTTGGCCTCTACTTCTGTAAAGTTGTTTTAAGAAAAACAACACTCTCACTTGAGTAAACCTTGGCATACTTTGTAATAGTATGAAATGTTGGGGGGAGAATAAAACAAGATTTGATTTAACCTTAATTTGTTTAGTATTTTGGTACTTTAGTTTCTGTTGGTGTCACATTATGTCATATATTCCCTCATAAAACATATGACTTGAGTCTTTTTCTCAGTAACTACTTTGTTAGATAGATACATATTTTATGAATTTCAAGTGTCCAGTAACAAACAAACGTGCCAAAACCCACAAATAACCCACACATACAGTACATAAACAGAATAAGTAAACAATAGTAATGAAGATCAATCCATATCAATCTTTATTTGCTGTACAAAACAAAAAGAGTCTCCTCATTGTATTATTGTCTCTAATTACAACAATACTCAAAACAAAAAATTATTTAAGTTTTTGTTTCGAAGTTACAGTTCACTTTTGGCCTTTCCATGGCCCAGATCTGACAATGATGGTAATTGCATATTGTAATGTTTTAGTCAAGTTGGTGTTTTTATAGCAGCGCTGTCATAAGACATGTTTGAGCCAGGGAAAGAATGTGACTTTATCGCGGGGCGTCGCTTCTATGGGATCATAATGGTTTGCGTCCTGTCATTGTTGGGACATGCTGCCGCTGATGGAGCTGAGGGTGGGTTTTACTATTCAGAAGGTGCAGACCAGGTGTGAGGTGCTGTTTCAGGTCGTTGGGGCATATGACACAGGAATGAGTCATAAAGCCCCTGGGACATGGATTTATGGGTCATCTACTGCCCCCCCTCCAAAGGCCAAAGGTCAGGGATGCACAATGTGTCCGTCTTTATATTGGAGAAAGGTCCGGGGCAAACCTTGAACTGGTCTGGTGGCTAATGCTAACTTCAGCCATCAAACAGTGTCAGGTTCACATCCAGAATGTCTATAAGCAGCCATTATGTTAGTAACAGTTTATTGCCAAAGGCTGCGGAGTCCTTACACACTGCCCTCACATGAACTCCTCAAATGTTGTAATTAACGGAAAAGATTACGGTAGTTTTGGTAGATTTGTTATCTTTGTGAGATGGTCAGTGACTGGAGCTCTTTACAAATGATCCAAACATGAATCAAATGCCTTTCCCACACATTTTATGCCTCAACTGCATGTTTTAAAGAAACGTGGGGTTTCTTTCTGGTGTTTGACACTTGTTTGCTCATATTGGCAGTTTTGAATAGTATCTAAACTTTTGTCCACATTAGTGTACCTACTTGCCCTTGCATTTCATGAATGCTCCATCCCAAAGGCAGGATACTGTGCGGGCCCTCCCTCTAAGACTTGCTAATGGCACAGGCTGCTGACTCTTTAGGGAGCGACACAAAAGCCTGCACTTCTGCTGTGAAAGAGTGTCTCCCAGTCCCTGGACTTGGCTGCCACAATGGCTTTGTCCTGTGAAGACCTGCTGCAGTCTGCACCACAAATGACTTCAATTTAAAGCACTCGCCAAGTTTGATTTATTCATGTAGGAGAGACAAGTGACAGTGACATCTGCCCACACTTTTAGCACATGAAGGATGATGTGTGATTATGTAGAGATGATGGAAGTGTTGGCAAGGACCAGAACTGTCCATCAAATGTCATATATTTAATATATGGGATCAGGCGCATCATTTGTGATATTTTTATTGATAAAAATATATATTTGTGAGGACCACAATGCAATTCAGCTGAAATGAAGGTTGCTATCTTTCTCTTTCTATCTTTTGTCATAATATGTGTAGAAAAACAATGTAAATAAGACACTGACACACATTAAGCTAAATTGTTCCTTAAAAACAGCAAAGCCCAATTTTCCCTGTTAACATTAATATAATTTTCAAACACTGGAGAAAGTAACAACAGCAGTTTGATGCTGAAGGTGCAACTGTCCAGAGTTTGACCTGGATCTGCACACTCTGGGTTTATAGCAGTAACAGGAAGGGCTCCTGCTCCTGACATTCCAGAGGAGGTGAAGGAGAGGCAGAGGTCAACAGCATCCTGCCTAAGGAGGCACCATTTGGGTTTCATTGTTCATAAACTACATTGTTAATATGCTACTAGCACCAGTAAACTCTTAATGAGATTTTACTCAGCCTAAGAAATAGTTCTCAAGATTTTCACAACCAGTCAGAGAGTCATTGGTCAAAGTATGAGTTATCTGAGCCAAAGGTAAAGCTAACCTAAAAAGTGGCGTCAACCAGGTCTAAACCAAAAGAGCGTCCACATTAGCACATTCACCACATCAAAAGTGGGATCAACCAGGACTGAAACCCAAAACTTAACCTGGACTAGACCAGAAATGAACAATGACTAGAACAAAAACCAACCCAAGTCCACAGCAGGACTGAAATAGGCTCAATTTATGACCAAATAAAGACAAATGTGAACACACCCGAAAGCAGCCTAGACATCATTTCTGGGTCTAGCGCTCATCAACTAAACTCTTGAGTACCACAAGATTTCTACGAACGGCCAGTGGGATCAGAGCTACTATTTGAAAACTGTTTTGGAAACTTTTAGTGATGTTTATTCAATTTAGTTGTTTGCATTTGATGACATTTTGTACATTTACCAGATCCGACTATGTTACAAATGATCTTGGACATATAAATCTGTGTTTGGATTAGGTTAAGTCTATAATACATGGTTGAGGTGCACTGTAAATGATTTGCACACAAGGCATGCTATAACTCATCTGTAATTTTCACTGGCATATTCAATGAGAAATGTTTGAATGAAAAAGCCAGGATAAAATCTCCTTTCCACTAATAGTCAACTGCAGTTTTTGAAGAGATTTCTCAGTCTAAAACCCACAAGACACAAACCACTGCATTAACCAAAGCCTTACCGCGGTGCTGACTGGAGTAAATTATGAGTAATAGATGTGGGTCTGCCTCCAGTGCCTTATAAAACACAGATCCTGTTAAGTCAACTCTCTGCTGGAGGTTCTCATTTGGAAGCATGTGCTAAAATCCAGGGAGACGCCTCGGTTTACAACGCTGCGCTGTGATTGGCTGTATAGTTGTAAAGAGGCGGGATCTTGAATGTATGGGCAAAGGGGGAGTGGCGAGGCCTGAGTGACCATCTGGTTGAGCTACTTCTTACATGCATTCAAACTTACACTCACCACAGAGACAGCTTCTTAAATTTGTAGCTGAAGATTTGATATGGAGTTTGAGATCTTGTTTAGACCATGTACATCACTGAACTTCTTGACTTAGATTGGTGAAGATCCTACTCTGCTATGGAGAACAAAAATTGGATGTATTGGTTTTAAGATTGGTTTTCAACTAAGGTAAGATGCAGTTTTGTTTCTGCAGCTGCAAGAATTTGTTGCCATTTATAAATATGGGAAATGTTTCTGATTTATGTGACAGAGCATGTGTTGTGTATTAATGAATGCATAATGATGAAGATGCCACTCAAATCCATTTGGTCATTGAAAAAAGACTTTGTAGATCAGCTACTAACATCTTCGTACCATTATAAAAGTCAACAAAAGCAAAATGAGACTTTAAATGTATATAACTGTATGCAGGCTCGTGTAAGGATTGAAACATCTCAGCTGAGCTCTCCCTGAACCCAATTCTTATTTTCCTCCAGCAGCAGAGGCCAGACTGTGTTGCTGAGTTAGCTTGAGCCAAGTTAAACATGTCAGTCCAGTTGGAGCTGACAGAGGGCCCAGTGTAGGACTCTGTATATGTGCACTTCCTACTGGAACATAGACAGTGATTCAGCTCACGACTGCTTACTTTCCCCTGAGCTCTCTCAAGGCCTGTTAATCCAAGGCTCCAATGACTCGCTTCATGAGAACATTTAGAAACATCATTTAAAGTTGTGGGTTTTACTCTCTTAGTACATGCAAAGCTTGATTGAAAAATACACACATTGCAGTGAAGTTACTTAAGGTATTTTACAGAATTGTGTAGCGTAACCAAAAAGTAATATTGGTAAAAGCCCCCGCCCTCTGGAACTGCCCAACACATCAGAGACTCATCCACACTAACCATCTTTAACAAAACAATCACTGAAACCCATCCTTTCAAATCTGGTTTTGAATTACTTTATCTTTATTGTATGTCTTTGGGTATCTTGAAAGTGTTACGTATTATTATTAATATGATTATGATTATTATTATCATTATTATTATTATTTGAAGAAGGAGTACAAAAAGGACCTAAAGCTCAAGCTATTAAAACATTGCTTATAGCTGTCGGGTACAGGTAGAAAAGGTTTCAAATGTGGTCATCTGGACACATTTTTTTAAATCGAGACGTTTCGATTGCCACCAAATTGACAATGACTTCCGGACGCCAGTCGAAACATCTCAATTTCAAAAACTGCCCAGACAACTACCTTTGAAGCCTTTTCTACCATGGACCATACTTGGACAAATAAGAGATTACACCAACTATTCGTATAGATGTTACTCAAGTAAACATCTAGTCACCTTCACATATAATTAATGGAAGTCTCTCTAATGGAATCCCTAAATTCTCAAGGGATGGTCCATGGTAAAAAAGGTTTCAAAGGTAGGGAACTGAACAATGTTTTAAAAATCTTAGTCAGGTCAGAGCAGTTTAAAGTCGAGTTTCTCAGACCAGCTCCTTAGATTGAAAATGACTTTTGGATGGAAGTCAAAACATCTTGATTTTTCAAACATTGTCCTGAAAAAAAAATCCGATGAAGAAATAATGGAACCAAAATAGTGGTCCTTTGGCTAATTCAGACAAAGTGAATATGTTTCACACGTTTCCACTCTTTTGTCAAACCGGCCTCATTAACACCTTCATACATGTCACTGTTTTAGCTTCACCGTGGTGGCCCTGCCCCCACACACACCTATAGCCTTCATTGGGTAAATCAGTCAGATGCAAGGCACTACAGCTTCCAAAGCCATGTTAACAAGTGCCTTTACAAAGGGACCATAGGCTGTTAAACATTCAGGACTACAGGGGTCTTGGTATAGTGTGGGAGGAGGGCAAGACCAGTAGGGGACACGGGGCCTCCAAAATAACCTTACAAACTATAGTCGCCTTGTTAGGGGAAAACTGTAAAAAGCAGTGGGACAGAAAGTTCAATGGATCCTGACACTTAAAAGGGAAGCAAAGGGGAAAGTTGAAATGAAACAATGTGACTAATAAAAGAGACATGGTTTTCTTTGAGTGACTCAACTAAATCGTTGTCTAGTAAAACGAAAAAGCCAACGTCTCGTAGCCCCTAACTAGACCTGTCTATAGTTAGCCATCTCCCGTGTGACACCCAAACCACGCTCAAACAAGGCCACATTTTTGAAGGTTATTTTGGTCTCATTTGCAAGTCAATAGAAGTGAACAGAAGAAGATAGTGTCTGATTCCTCGCCTCTGCTTTAGGAGGCCTCAGCGAGATTATCTTAATGTATGTCAAGATAACACAAGACATCCTTACGCGTACAAGCCAAGATAAACAATGCAAGCTTTCACAAAGGCATCATTGTCAACACATGTGTAATGGACCAAATCATGAGCCAATACTTAATCAATGACATGACACCAAATACTGATAAAATAACAATAGTAAAGATAATTTGAATCGATCATTTGCTCTTTTATTGTGTGTTGTTTGCAGAGTTTTTGTAAGAATTCTGCGTGTTACTGTGTATTTGATGCTGTTTGATTTATGCCTTGACTAGATGAAGGTATAGTATGGTGTACAAGGCCTCCCACGTTCGACCACATCGGCGTCAGTGTAAATATGTGCATTACTTCTTTAAATATGCACAAGGCCTGCACGCTCCTGGGGCAGTCGGTACATATATCACGCTCGGAGCAAGAGAGAGGGCAGATTTGGATGGCTCATTCTCATGTCGTCCGTGTGTGCTGTTCAAAGAGCACACACCCAACTGTGTCTGGTTTTCTCAGCTGTCTCCTTGTGGCCTTGTGTGCCCTCACTGGCCATAGGGGGTAAGGGCATAAGGGAGCAGTGGTGGGGGTTTGGCGAGGTATAAGACTGGATACTGGTGAAGGCTCCTTTTTGATCGCAGCGAAAAAGGTAAGGGTTGTGGAAAAAAGCACTACTATGGACTCACTGTGCGTTATCTACAGTTGCTGGAAACAGAAAAGAAAAACAGTACCGAGCTTGAAAAAATAAATACTTCAAAAAAAAAAGTAATTAGTTAAATATTGTGGCCTGAAAAAATACTCTGATGCTTCGTGGCTTTAAATTGCCTTTTAAAAGTCCATCTCTCATCTTCTGAGAGTTCACACTTCTCTGTGATAATAATCTGCTTGCCTACTTTTCTCTAAGTCTGAGCAGAAATCATGATGTAAAATAGACTTTATATCTCCCATTTCTTGTTTTTAGGTGTTAAGAAGCCTAATAACGTTTTTATCGGTGAAGATAATCTTGGTTATAATCGTGTTACACTCCAACAAGGCACACACGGCTGTTACCCACTTTATTAGATTCAAATTCACACTTTTGGAATGAGAATGGTAGTGTATTTATGTTGTATATTCATTATTATACAGCTTATTTATCCACTTGCCATAATGTGGAATCCATTAGTACCACTTGTGCCAACACTACCACCTTTGATCTTGCCTCTGTGTCCAGCTGAGCATCAACCCTCCCCGTCTCTATCTGCTGTCCCTGCTTCACCTGTTTTGCCACTGCCTGGACATGTAGAAGATGAAAGGGCAGTGAAACAGTGAGTCCAGCAGGTTCAAAAAACAACCCTTCCAAAGGAAAAAAAAGGGACATTGTGGACATTCCCCATATGGCAGTTGGGCCTGTCCCGTGTTTTTTCAGTCCTGGATCAGATCATACGAAACAACCTCCCTTAAGTAATATCTGACATAGCTCGAGCCATTACTCAAAAGTAGTTTTACAGATAAGCACTAACTTTGAAGCAGGTATTATTCCTCCTTATGAGATGATGGTAAACCGAATTACACCACGGCGTAGGAATGTTGGCTCCGTGCAGCACTTCCCAAGACGGGCTGTTTATACAAGTAATTCTGCATTTACAGTCATGCATTTATGAATAGCTAACTGCTTGTTATTGTCCCCCATAATGAGAACAGACGTCACCTCGAGGAGCTTCAGGGGATTTCCTAATGATCTCTCTATCCACGAAAACCACATGAGGAGGGCACATGCTTAAATGTCAGCCAGAGAAGCTATAGTTCTTTTTGGGTGAGACTCATCCCTTTAAAAAGATACAGGAGAGGTTCGCAAACTGTGGCATGGAAACCTACATCTGAGAGTTTTTCAGTTCAAGAGAAGTTCTGATTTAGGTTTAATGCAAGGCTAAACTTTATTCCTGCTTTATTCACGTTTTTTTGTTTTGTTTGTTTTTTTAAACCTGTTTAGCAGTTTAGGATTTGTACCAGGTTTTGATTATGGTTTGGGCATCACTTATTGGTTCAATTTTACTCTATTAAAATGAGTTATTGGAAACAAGCAAATATTTTCTGCAGTTGAAAAGTTTGTATATTTCAAAGCAGCGGTTTTAGTGGATGTCATTGGTGTAACTACTGTTGTGGCTAGGGATGACAAGATTATTTCTTTTGATTTATTTGATAATCGTGATTATTCTGGTCACAATATGGTAAGAACTAAAAACAAATGATTGTGACTGTAATTTCAGAAGCAAAATTAAGTCATTTCAATTGAATCTGCGCTCCAAAAAAATTACACCTAAATGTATTGTGCTCTTTACTTTTGTATTCAGAAAGTTTGATTTCATAAAGCTATACACATACACATACTGGAGCAATAATGTATTAGAATGAAAGGGAATTAAGGATTTCGCTTTTATTTTGTTGAGTCTGTGATCGTGAATAATCGTTATATTGTCATGTTTCTTCTCACACTAATTGTAACATCTGATATTGTGACATCCCTAGTTGTGGCTAGAACTAGTGGTACAAACATGAAATAATAAGAGATAATAAATTCTTTGCACCTTTGTGTGTCCAGTGAGAGGAGAGTGCGATGAGCCTGAGCAGCGGAGTGTCCTCAGTCAGCCTGCAGGGCGGGGCACGTCAGCACGACTACATCATGGAGCACAAAGTCAGCAAACTCAGCTTTGGCTTCCAGCGCAGCTCCACATCTGATGACGACTCCGGCTGTGCTCTGGAGGAGTATGCATGGGTACCACCTGGACTCAGGCCTGAGCAGGTAAACACAATGCACACTTCAAGTCATGGCAGTTCAATAACACAACTGGGAGCTCTAATTACTGTTCAGGACCTCTTTGAATTTTCGACATTTGCACATTTTTGGAAGTGCATCTCTTTACTATACTTAAAGTGCCTATGACAGATTGGACTACCAATTTTACAAAACACAGTTAAGATTATATTTAAGATTTTGTCATTTTAGGCTTATAATTTTACTTCCTGATTATAAATCATGACGTCACACAAGGAAATTCTATAACAGGTCAGATATAACAGTCAACACACTGGGCCAATACTCCTCTAACGTACACAGAAATTATTATTTACAAATGAAAATGATGAGAACACTTTTAATTAGTTGAATTAGCGTTTTTTTTTAAGTCTCCCTAGTGTGACGTCATTAATAGGTTTGTACTCTGCTCTACGTCTTGTAATTTGTATCACATTTTTCAACTTTATTTCACAAACTACTACTTGATAGCTTAATTTATATTTACAACAGCTTTTATCTCACACTGAATTTGGAAAGAAAACTCAAAAAATGAAAATCTAAAACAAAAGCTTGCAGCATCATCATCTATTAATGTCCTGCCGCCTGGGAGAGAAGTTGCCTTATGCTTAGCTGCCTATCCAAGGAATCTTACATTGAATAAAGTTATCCCATGAGCAAACAATTGGAAGGGGATCTGTTCCTCCCCAACAGCATATATTTGGTAACAGAAGATTACAGTTAACACCAAATGAAGTTTTACGCAACAACGCTGCGCACTCAAAGCACATTTCTGAAAAACTCTCCAGGCCTGTTTAGTTCCAGCAGGCAGCCACTTAAAGACAGGATGTGTGCCATTTTATTTACAAACTGCAGCCTGGCACGTCTGTTTGTCATTATCAGGGATCTGTTATAAAAAGGGAACGTTGATGGGTCACAGCGTCCATCTTGGGAAGGTCCTGCAATCAAGGCCTCGGTCTTTTCTAACAACTCCTCAGTCATGACTTTGGGGCAACTGGTTTAACGTGGCACTGCTCCTAATTTAGCCGCTACTTTTGCACAAGTTTGGAGAGTTTCCTTTTGTTAAAGAGCACACATGGATGCAATGAAGGGGGCGGCGGCTATGCTAAAGGCTATCTAGGCCTAAGCATGCTTTTGTTTGCTTGTGCCTGTGTTAACTGTAATGCCTTTACAGCAGCTATTGCCCTGAATTGGAGTATTATGGCTCCATTATTACAGTGAAGAAACACACAGGGCCATGGTGCAAGTTGACTGCCCCCCCCCCCCCGGCCCCTAGGGCCTAGGGAGGGAACTGTGGTATGTAAATGTGCATAATTTATGACCAAGGCTCTTGATGATGATTGTCAGGCTAAATTGCTCCAGCCCCTCCCTTTTAGACAGTCCGAGCCGCAGGAAGTCGGCCTGAAACCGACAAGACAAGCACATCCTATCTTTTTTTATCTCTGCAGCTGTAATAGTCCCTCGTCATAAAGTTTGAGTTTTCATTGGTCAGCCCGAGAGGTCAAAGTGCCACGGGGACATGTTGCTTTGTCCTGTTCCTATAGAGATAGACATATGACTAGAAAGAAACTAATTGGGCATATTAAGCACTGCACTCCTTTAAACTATCATCACATAAAAGGAAGAAAGGATAAAATGGCTCACAAGGCTTACTAATGGACATGAAACTCTTGCAGTTTTCCATTGTGACTGAATGTCCTTTCATTCCTGGTTTTGCCATTGGTTAAGAAGCGTGTTCTTAGGAAGGGTTTGGAAACATGTGGTGGTAATATTAGGCTCTAAAACCCTTTTGGGTGATGACATCTTTTTAACTTTTATTATGAATTCAATTGTCTGAATGTACCTTCAGTGTCCTGTCAATTTTCTTTTGCAATGGAACCTACCTGGATGCCTGAGGGTCAACAGACATTTTTGAAGTCGCTTTCTCTTGCTTTTGTACTAATCATTGGTGTCCATTACTGTTTTATTTGAGCTCTAAAACACTGACACATTTGCTCTGTTGCAGGTACAGATATTTTTCTCGTGTCTTCCGGAGGAGAAGGTCCCCTATGTGAACAGCCCTGGTGAGAAATTCCGAATCAAGCAGCTCCTGTACCAGCTGCCGCCACACGATAATGAGGTGAGAACATTATGAATTCATATCAACTGCAGTTTGCCTTCTCGCTAATGTCAGCACTTGGCATCTGCGTCGGCATCACACCAGGGGATTTTTGTTCAGCAATCTTGTAGGCGTGTAATGTGGGCACAATGAGACTCTTGATTTGATGAGTTTATAGTGTTTGCCTGGAGCCCCCACCAGTCAGATTCCTGTCATAGCAGTGGTTACTTTACGAGAGGCGCACAGCAGGAGAGAGAAAGAGGCTTTATGTGATGCCACCACCGCAGTGGCACCAGTACGAACAGGCTGTCTCTCTGCTCTTTTGTTGCCCGTGCTCTTGATTTCAATCCAAACACAAGCATTATTTGTGTAAACGTCTGCTCTGGCTCTTGTTACCATTGTGGTGAACGTCAAAATAGCTTGTTGTAAAAATGAGGATTCTCAATCTGTGGGCTTCAAATTAAGGGGGCACTGAGGGCACAGAGATATACAGTAGTAGCTTGGGAAAAAAACTCAATTCTGTCCCAGCATAATCACCTTTTTCTTTCTGATATGTTGTGGGTGGATTGTAAGGGCTGTTTTCCCCCTAATATCCATTAATTTTTTTTATTTAATTTTAACAAAACAAATAAAAATGGCTTTCAATATTACTTTTTTGAACATAAATAATACAGCCTTTTAATCATTGCCATTTAACACAAAACTATTTTATTTGTTCTGTATCAAAAGTCTGAACTTTACTTCAAACTTGATGCTTTTTGTGAGGATCGGCTGTAGAGCTCTCCATTAAAAAGAGCAAAGCCTATCATCTGCAAATTGAAATGACCTAATCTCGAGATCTCTGATTGAAATTTGGATTCATTGCAAAACCCTCATTGATTGCATTTTTTCAAAACTGATCATTGCAGACTGCTTAGACTTTGATTTGATAGCAGATTGTGAATCTGCAAAGTGAGGACTTTTAACAAGCTTCCAATTGTTCCATACTTTTTCAGGTGCGTTACTGTCAGTCTCTCAGCGGAGAGGAGGAAAAAGAACTACAGATGTTCAGTGTTCAGAGGAAGAAGGAAGCACTCGGGAGAGGAACAGTGAAAATGCTGCCTCGCAATCTCCTAAACAGTGTTTGTGAGCAGGTAAGTACTCATTTAAACTTGAATTACTTACCTAATTAAATGCATGGTAGAAAGGAAGTTGTGGTAAGACGTTGCCTTGAATGACTTGGGGTTTTGTGTTTGGACCTTCTTTGTGGGAATCAAATCAAAGGCATTTTCCAATTGTATCTGCAATTTATCTTTTTTTGGAACCGGTTCTACCCCATGAAAATGTATAGACAATTAGAGTACATTCCAAACAACAATTACAATTGATGTTTAACTGATTTTTGTTTTTTGTTTTAGTGTGGTGAAAGTATCAATGGTGGAGAAATGGTAGTGTCTGCGTCCAGAATGAACCCTGGGGTGTTCTGGCACCCAGCCTGCTTTGCCTGTTCCACCTGCAGCGAGCTACTAGTGGATTTAATTTACTTTTACCACGAGGGAAAGATCCACTGTGGACGGCACCATGCAGAACTGCTAAAGCCACGCTGTTCGGCCTGTGACGAGGTAAGACTTCACCAGAAACAGGAAAAAATTGCAATAGTTTAGGCATATTGTATCGAGTATTGTTCTGTTTGCAGATAATCTTTGCAGACGAGTGCACAGAAGCAGAAGGCCGCCACTGGCACATGAAGCACTTCTCCTGTTTTGAATGTGAGACAGTTTTGGGAGGTCAACGTTACATCATGAAGGATGGCAGACCTTATTGTTGTGGATGCTTCGAGTCTCTCTATGCGGAGTACTGTGAGGCCTGTGGAGAACATATAGGTAAGACTGGTCACCATTTAATAAATAAGTCTCAAAATGATTCATACTGGGGCCTTGGATACCCAGAACATGCTCAACAAAACAGATAGTTATTGCACTGGCCAAGGAGTTGGGACATAGCAGTTTATTTAATGTCTCACCACAATTGTCAACACCATTTCACTCTTCTTTTTGACCTTCTTAAAAATACATAAAATCAAAAGTTGGCAATGTCAAATTGCAACCTTTTACGTTACTCAAAACTCATAATATTGTTCTTTTAGGTGTGGACCATGCTCAGATGACCTATGATGGACTTCACTGGCACGCCACTGAAAGCTGCTTCAGTTGTTTCCAGTGCAAGAACTCTCTCCTGGGCTGCCCCTTCCTGCCGCACCAGGGTCGTATCTACTGCTCCAAGGCGTGCAGCTTGGGCGAAGATGTGCACGCCTCGGACTCCTCTGACTCCGCCTTCCAATCGGCGCGTTCTCGAGAGTCCAGGAGAAGCGTGCGCATGGGCAAGAGCAGTAGGTCAGCTGATCAGTGCCGCCAGTCTCTCCTCTTCTCTCCTTCGGCCAACTATAAGTTCCCTGGGTTTAGCGCCAATGCCGAGGACAACTTAACCAATAAGCTTTCCCTTATGAACTTATCTGATGAGCATTTCTGGAGGGGCCGCGGGGAGGAAGCAGAAGCCCCAGAAGATCAGGAAGAATGGGCAGAACATGAAGACTACATGACACAGCTACTACTGAAGTTTGGACAACATGGTCTGCAACAAGCCAATGATTCTAAACCTACAGATTTTTGGACAGCAGAGACGGAGGCCCAGTTGGAGCAGGACTGTGCTAAAGCGGGACAGGGTAGTGGGGCACGAGTGAGAGGAAGTCTAGCCAGTAAGAAGTACCAGTCAGACAGGTACTGGGCCCAGTCTCAGGACGGCCTAGGGGACTCAGCCTATGGGAGCCACCCTGGACCCGCTAGCAGCCGAAAGATCCAGGAACTTGAGCTGGACCATGGCGCTGGAGAGGCGAGTCAGTGGTACAATGACTCTTTGGAGTGCATTTCTGATGAGTTCAAAAAGATGGAGCCGAATGTCCGAGATTCCATGGACTCGCTGGCTCTGTCCAATATTACAGGTAAGAAAGTAAATCATTTGTATTGTATAAGTATCAATGCTACCTTATACTTGTGTAATTAACTAAGACATTTTATTTTTGGTTTTCTCCAGGTGCCTCAGTGGGTTGCGACAGCAAAGACAGAGGGCTGGCATTTTCTTTACAAGGATTTCCTGAGCTCCAGACAGAGGACTGTGAAAAGGACAGTAATATGGGGACACTAAACTCCTCCATGTTGCACAGAAGTGCAAACTCACTTAAGAGCCTTGCGTCTGAACAGGAAGCTGCTGTCTCCCCAGAAGTACAGGAAGTGCCATTCCCAGATAGCAGGCCTAAATCTAACATCCCAGCTCTAAGGAGGGCTCGCTCACAGGCCAAACCTCAGCAGGTCAAGTTCTCAGATGATGTGGTGGACAACAGTCAGTACAACCTGCCCCTGCGCCAGCCTCCTATGAGTGAACGGACTCGCCGCAGAGCGTTTCACTTTGAGGACCAGGGACAGGACCCTCATGCAGGACACCACCATCACCACAGGAGGCGCCGCAGTCGCAAGTCCCGCTCTGATAATGCTCTAAACCTGCTGCCCAAGGAAAGGGCTTCAAAGAGCTTTAACAGAGATCCCAGAGGCAACGCTCTGGGATTACATGGACACCCAAACACTTTGTCCCAGTACGGTTTACATGGAGCAGTCACCAGTCGCTTCACTGGACTCTATGGAGATGAAGAGGATGACTGGTGCTCCACCTGCTCCTCTTCCTCATCAGAGTCTGAGGAAGAGGGCTTCTTCCTGGGTCAGCCCATCCCCCAACCTCGGCCCCATAGACACTACTACATGGAGGACTTGCCCTGCTCCGTCGCTGGTATGGGCTCTCCCTCTTACAGCCAAAGGACTAAGTCCAAAAAGAAGAAAGGACACAAGGGAAAGAACTGTATCATATCCTAGATGTTTAAACTCACATTTGCAGTTTGCCATGTACAATCATTTATTGACACTGTTTTAAAGACAGCCTGCTTGTTACGTTAACGGCTTTATGGCACTCAATTTATCAAGATGTTTGTGTGAGACACACTTCTGTTCTGCCGCTTTATGCACCATGTATTACTGTATTTCATACCATATTTAAAACACTACCATTTATTTAACAATGCAACTTTGTATATTGTGTAGAATTCAAAAAGCCTATTTTTATATCCCAGAGTTTGTTCTGTTTTGTACCGGATGGTGTTGAAATTTGGCATCACATTTCTAGAAATGTCAAAACTGTATTGACAGACTGTGACAATGGCTTTGAGAAGTATTTCCCAGGCTTTTGCAGTGCTTACAGTAGAACACTGGGTCCAATTAAAGGCCTGGGTGAGGACTTGAATAGTTTATTTATGGGACACGCTGTAAAATAAGCAAAGCAATGTAATCTGTATAAATGTAAAAACTGGAACATAAAACATAAGACTAATAATTGTAATAAATGTCTATACTGTATATATATCACACTACAGTACATTTATTAAACATTAAAATCTATGGGACACATTTCACAAAAACGTAGCAAACACAATTATATTTCAGATTTTACCCAGTTTGACCATATCTGTAAACTTTATAATTGTACTTCCTGGTTGGACAAGGGCAGCAAATATGAAATATGAGGCAATAGCATAACTGTTACCTAGCAACCATACTGTAAACAAGAGCCAAAATCCATATAAATCACACATTAGTTATGATTTGACAAAACAACAATACCATATAACACTATTATTTTGTAGTGTAAACAGTTAAGTGTAATTTCTCTGTTTTGAATGGCACGTCGCATATTGATGACATCATAGAGGGATTCCATTTTTAGAACTCGGCACTACTTTCTGTAATTTAAAACTTTTATTTTTCCAAATGTCTTCACAAACGGCAACTTAACAGACGTAAAACTATGATAAATATTTCGACATGATTATTTTAAATAAAATAGCACATAGTTCAACAGACCGCGAGAGACATTTCTGTATATAATTAAACAGGCTTGAAAGAATACAAGAAGATGTTGTTACTTCATGGTTATCATACAGACGGAGAATACAATTTAGATGTTCAATGGATTGTTATAACACTGTTGAGGCTTTTGGGAATCTATTAGATAGTAGACTATTGGAGGTTGTCCTTTCCCACAAGTTACGCTAGTTAAAACATTTTGAGTTTAAAAACAGCACACACAGTCTTATCTTCAGGTCTTGCCCTCTTTGGGTTGTTCCGTTTTGCTGGGCAGATCTGTTGCCTCGTCCATCTCTTTAATAAACTGTTTTAGTGAGGACAGGCAGCGCTCTTTTATCTCCTCCAGGTTCTTATCCAGTGGAGCCTGCAGCAGATAATCCAAACTGGGTTCTTTTCTCCACCAGCATCTTCACCACGGTGCGAAATGTCTCACAGTCCTGCCTGTAATCCTGAGCATAAAACAATTGCATCAGGAATGTCAGCAGTATGTTTTATGGTCAAAACAAAAATATTTAACAAATGTATTTCTTTAGCTTCCAAATGGCGGAATATAGGCAGAAATCATTCAATTTGAAACAATAATTGAATCGTAAGACTTAATGTGACACATATTGTAAATGTCAAAGCAGTGTTATTCAGTTCAAGTCATTTTAGTTTAAAATAGAATTAGTGCTTTTTCTGAACCAAAGTCATAAGGTCAGATCATTTTACACACTTTTGCCACATTACTGATTATTTTATGCCGTGATCTGCAAAAGTCAAAGCAATACTTCAGCAAAGTCAAACTTGATTCATCAGACCTTTAAAACGACAACCGTGAACTTCATGCACTCGTTTTTTGAGACTTTAGCATTTGCGGAAACAGCTGTGTGCGTGACGCCCTCCTCAAGTGCACGTCGGCCAAGTGAGGTGTCAGGGTAAGTTAGTGTGGTGCTGCGGCATTCTTTCACACCACAATGTAACCAGCTCTCACATCCTTCTCACATTTTACTGCCAACACAAAACGGCTGTTAACCTTTTATTGGGGTTCCAGGTGCAAACTCAACCCAATCTTTATCACATGGAGGGATGCGTTCTGTTGGGAAATGTGTGGCAGCTTAAACTCAAGCCAAAAGTGAGGTCCGCCAAGGTTCACTAGCGATGCAGTAGTACCTGAATTACATACGGAGCTAACAAGAATAGAGAGGAGTTTTCCCAGACCTACATAATGGGTGAAAATGCCCTGAAAATGTACTGACAAACTAGACAAAACATTTGGTGGTAATGGATCCATCAATTTGTAAAAATCTTTATACAACAACATACATTACAACATTTTCTTTATCATAATAATAACATGGTTAGAAATACGAGTTTTGAGGACTAGGCATAACATCTAAAGATCGAAAAGGAAGACAGAAAAGTACCAGACTGTGGGAGCCGTGGCTTTAATGTCAGCAAATCAAGTCAAGCAACTTCAAGGCCTCACATACTGGTAGTCTTCAGGGCAAACCGCGGCGAGGAAGGAGACTTGCGACACGTGTGTCCAACTACCGCTACACACAATGTCAATACTCAGGTTTTCACTCCATTTTCACAATTTATTTTTTTGTCTGTCAGAAAAATGCATGTTTACAATTTGAAAAGTTCACATAGGCATAATGAGACAAAAACAGCGTTTGCCTACCATTTAGAGCTGATTATGTTTGCCATTGTTCAAAACAAAACTGTCTGAAGCTTTTCCCATGACACAGCCTTTGTTGACACTGATCACATTTTAACTCTACCCCAAACAAACCCAGGCTTTAAAAATAGATCCAAATACTATCAACTGTGGCCTTGTTATGAACTCAAATTAACAGGATTATTCTTGATTTGTGTAATGTATTGTAATACGGAAACCATTTTTGAGCACCTCTTAGTTACTTCAGCTTGAAAATAGCCCGCTTATTACGCGAGCAAATAGGAAGTGTACATTTGACCTTATCATCCCGTGTATATTGAGAGAAAAAGGTTGCAGCAGCCACAAACTGATCTTTAGTCCAGATATTTGGGGACCACACAAGGACCACATCCCTGAGAAATTATGCCACACGAGGAGCATAAACGGAAACCTTCAAAGTGAGCTATTGTCCAAAAACAGATATTTGTGACGTCTGAAACGTGAAAACTGTGAGAGTGGGTGTTACACTGGGAACTAAAATCCTG
Organism: Chaenogobius annularis; assembly: GCA_015082035.1. Taxonomy (NCBI): domain Eukaryota; kingdom Metazoa; phylum Chordata; class Actinopteri; order Gobiiformes; family Gobiidae; genus Chaenogobius; species Chaenogobius annularis. The sequence goes on along the minus strand of BJKM01000273.1, from coordinate 656,135 downwards.
CCTCCCTTATGGGGACAAAAAGCAGGTCCCTATGACATTATTAGTATTATTAAATCAACAACATAGTGTAAAGCGTAAACAGGATACGGTTAGGGTTTAGGTTAGGGCAAGTACTAACTACGGTAAACCTTAGAAACAGTCTCCAGGAAATTAATCTAAGTCAATGTAATGTCCCCAAAAAGCATGGAAACCCAGACTGTGTGTGTGTGTGTGTGTGTGTGTGTGTGCATTTGTACGCGCATGTGTGTGTGCGTGCGCGGAATACTGATTTTCCAGGATTGTGTTGAAATGATCGCCGCAGCAGGCAGGGGTCCTGCATAATAAGGGAAGTAGGCTAATGACCTCAGGGCTGTTACACATGAAAAGTATTAAAAGCCATTTTCATCACTCAAGCTACAAGCTACAAACAGGGCCCGACCAAGTAGAGGATAATAGTGGAAATGTTTCATGGCACTGATTAAGATGATGGAAGCCAAAACATTCACGAGCCAAAACATTTTCTGAAATTAGTAGTTTCAGATATTAGATTTAAAAACGATACACAATGAACACATTCAACTTCATATAAACTTTTACTACAAGACACATGTGCAATGAAAGTAAAGCAGCTTCAAACTATGCAGAGCACTATAACACTTGGCATTTAAAAAAATTATGAATATTGGTTAGAGTAGCGCACGATAACGCAGTTTTCTGCTTTATGAAGGGGTCGAGTTAAGAACATATGCGTTTACACAGAGGGTCCCTGTGTAGAGCAGGGCCTGGGGCAGATGTTACATGAACAGGTAGGATCCAATCAGAAAGTTTGTTAAAACTGTAGGAAAAGGCAGGATGAGCTGGTGAGGTGAAATACCCTGAGACGTACCACACTGGGTGGGCCGTCTGCACCCTGCAGGGAAACTTCTGTCCCGATTTACCAGAACAGATAAGTAGCACTGTGCTGCAGCTTTGAACATTAGGGAAAAGTGCACCTCCACCGAGCCTGATGAGAGGCATCAAGTCTGACGGCTCATTCCAGCCAAGAACAGATTATACCTGCGTGCTCAGAGCAAACAGAGTTGGAAAATGTGTGGTTTGGTTGAAACTAATGATTGAAAAAAAATTAAATAATAAATATAGATATAAAATATAGATATATTTATCTAAAAAGTGAAATGATCATCATTGGTTAAGTTCCCCGGACAATGTGAAGTAATGAAATCAAAGTATAGCCAACATGCTGGACATGACCACTTGGAGTATTTATGGAACAAATTTTACTACCTTCTCAATTTCCAACACTTTTGCCTTGATGGCCTCCAACCGGCGAGCCTTTAAGACCTGCTCTGGTGTCAGCTCTGGCTCCACGCTGGCAGACTCCTCCTCTTCTGCCTCCACTGCCTCTGCCTCTGCGTCCTCCTCCCCCTCATTTGCTGTCTCCTTCTCCTCTTGCTCGGCTACAGACGCAGGAGGGGTTCCCTGGAAGGCCAGAGGTGAAAGGTTAGTGCTGAGGGTCATCCTGTTTAGAAACCAGTTCTCATTTCAAAGTGATATAACTTGAGACAACTTTGGTCTTTAAACAAGTCATACATAGAACTCTGAGTAAATTAATGATGAGAAAACACCATTATAACTCATAACTCATATAGCTCATAAAAGTCAATTTTACACACACTGTTATCTTTAACAAGCAAGTTACCTTTTAATCAAATATCTAATTGCTTAGTCCTGTCAAACTACCCGTTTGATTACTTGTGCAGTTTGTGTTTGGTGGCAGCATTCTGCGTTTTACCTTTGATGTTGGAGGAATCTGTGGAGGCATCTGTGGAGGCTCCTCTTCGGGGCTTCCACGAGGTGGACTTGCAGGAGCAGTGGGCTTTGCTAAGTTAAACAATTAGAAAAGAAAATTACAAAACCAATACCCTAGTCGTACACTAAACTAACTAAACAGTTCTCATGTTGCATACATAAAACAGTCTCATGTATAAGCACAAACACATTTCAATAAAAGACGACAAACCAAACCAAAAAGGAGGCTGATGGTGGTACAATGTCCACACAGCTTTGGAACTATTCTAGAATGCAAAAGTTTCTGCATCTGAAGAAAGCCAACCACTGACGATGACTTCACACTACAAGAGTATCAAAGGCCTTGTGAAACATGGCTATACATATCAGAAGTATTACCATTTTAACACTGTGAGCTATAATTACAGACTAATACTAATGTTCTCCACACTGAACTAAAGCAGGACAACCATCCAAAGCAAAAGTACCCAATAAACCAAGGGTATCCCTTTTCCCAGGCACAAGAGTGAGTGCTGTGAGAGTGTAATTAACATTTTAACATGCTCTGCTGCTCCTTGACCCTGCACATTACACATTGCCACAAAAACAGATGCTTTGCTATAAAGGGGACTTTCTTCCCAAGAAAATCATACCAGGAATAACATTTTAAGAGTGACAATTTCTTTGCTCAATTAAGTTTAAGACTACTATGGTAACAAAGGGCAAAGGGTATGAGTGTCAACTAAGTACAGGTGCGGCCGTGTAGCTCTATTTGACAAATCCTGTGCAACATTTTGTTTTTATGCCTATATTACGTAATTTATTACACTGCACAAGACTTACGTTTTGGCTGACTGGAGCTCTTCTCAGAGGGCCTTGATGCAGAGCTGGAGGAAGGGTTCCCCCGTCTGACTGGAGAGCGATCTCGAACAAATGTGACTTGCTCTCTACGCCTGAAGTCACTGTCCTCCCTAGAAACAAAAGATATTTCAATTCACATATTATGTAAAACATTTATACTGAGCAACGTTAAATATTTATTCTTGAATATTTGTTGGAATACGATGTACTTTTGTGGATGCTTTGACTTGTAAAAGCATACCTCCCATGAGGTCCTGGATCTCGACCCCTGTTACGGAAAAAAGTCCCTCCTCGGCCATTGTTTCTACAAAAAAAAGATAATTTAGACATGAAATGTATTTATATTTTTGGAGAATGAAAAACTAAATTGAAAGACTATAACTGATGACTCTATATTAACTTAGAGATATAACACAGATATAACACCGAATAACAACGTTCTAATGTTTTTGAAAGGAGATGACTAAAGCAACTTCTGCTGTTTATGCAACACGTTTACCTTGTGCACAGTAAATGTTTGCTCACAAAGGATCCTTTAGGTCCTGGCTGCGGTATAAATGAGCTGGAGGCACCTGGTAGTCATGACCCCAGCTTGAACTCCCGCCACATCTCAAACAGAACTAGTCTAACAAGCCTCCAACTTTTACGACTCCTGACCTGTTTGAAGTGGCCAGGACTCGGCCTGCCATTTGCCAAACATTGACTAGATGTCTTTAAACATCCAAAGACTACACCGGGAAGAAGGCTACATTGTTTAATTGCCAATTTCTTCAATTTCTCACATCTCAATGGATGAGTATTCATAAACGCCGAGTCAATTTACCACTCATTACTGTTAGAATGATGGTTACTACTAGGGTGCAGAGCTTTGGGGCCAACATGAGGGGGGCTGGAGGTGATGATATAACTGCAAATATATTTAGTGATGTACTAGTCGAGTGGTTACAACTATGGTAATAAAATTGACACAAGCTGTAAAAACATAATAAAGCTGCTATTAACTGTGGTCCGTTGTTTGTGTCGGGCTAGAGTAAGTAGTACTGTGAGACTGAGGAGACACTGATGCCCTTTGTCCTTTTCATTAGTGCGTACTTCAAATAGTCATTTAAGTTTAATGTAGAACAATGAAGCTGTGCAGTCTTATATACAGAAGAAATCACATCTTATACTGGGGGGAATCATTTGTAAAAAAAAAAGAACAATCATCTAAGGAAACTAATATATCCATCTAGTGGCAGATTTGTAGCATTGCAAATATGACAGTGAAAGGTGGGGTCTTTTCTGAGGATAATAAATATAACATACAAGCCACAAAGTTAAAATTGAAATGATTAGAAACAATCAATAAAAATGTGCAAAAGTACCTCGAGTCTAAATGATGTCTAAGGTCATCTCTGTTGTGATTGTAGTGCCCATCCTATAAAAAAAGTAACCCTTTTAAAATGGCCTATCTTGAAAATGTATGGTTGAAGAGCATGTTGAAATTAGTAAAGCAGCATGCTCAGTCACACTTACATTTCTATGAGGTGGAGGACTTATGCCATGGCTTCCAAATCTGTGAGTTTCATTTTCAAAATACAGCATGTCGTTCTGCGGGTAATTGTTGTTGCCGTGACAACTTCTTGGATCACGGTACGGCATGGGCACATTGTACATTGGTCCATCAGGTCCTCTTCTGTCAAAGTCTCCTTCCATCATTTGCATAGAGCTTCTTCTCTCAACGATGTTAACAACTCTGTGAAATGTCACCTAAGATTGTGTTTCAGATTATTAGACAAAACAAAACATAAAAGCATTCACAGACTCTACTTTTCCAATGATTTGTCCTTACCTCCCTGTCATTTCCGGGTCCTCTCATAAAGCGGTCATCATAGGGTTCTCGAACCCTTTGTCGACCACGCTGAAACACTACAAAAAACAAAAATAACCGTTTCATTAGCATTTTGTAATTGATAATCAGGCCAGAAAAAGCCAGGCAAAGTATTAAATTAAACCCATTTAGATCGAAAGCTCTTTTACAAGGGTGATCTGGGGCAAAGGAAAAGGTACAACAACACATAAATTATAAAAACGTTTCCACCAATAAGACATTAAAAACAAATAAAACAGTTTGTGTTTAAAAGCACAGACTGTTTTTAAAATTCCCCAATTGAACCCAGCGTCTATTTGAGGGGCGTTCCAACGCTCTCTTTCCCCTGTTAGTCCTTACATAGAGGTCACAATAGTGAGCCTGCTGCAATCTGTTCTCAGAGAACTCTGATATAAGGTGTCCAGGGAAATGTGATAAAGTAGATAAAAAAACATCCATTTCTTACTTGCATTATAGAGACACAATATACTATCTACTGTACAGACAAGGCCTTCTATAGAATGCCTGTAACTTACACGTCAACGGACAAACATTCTCAAAATATAAATTACAATAGATTCCTCTACACAGAGCAGAGGGTGGGGCCCAAAATAGCATTATTATCATTAAATTAGAATTGTTTCATAACAACATACAGTATGGGGCAAAGGAAGGTTGAATTGTGTCAACTTGACAAGAGTGAATACATTTTATCACTCACCCAAGAAGTTTTACACTTTTTTACACCAAATTTTTCATCCATTTTTCAACTTCAAGTTTAAAAGCTTGTTTAGGGCTAATCAGCTATGGGGCCTTTTTTTTCTTTTTCTTATGTGGGGACCGCCTCACTTTTCCACCACCATGACATGATCACATGGCACACTGAACTTTGAATAAATGTTTAAACCCTGCGAAAACATTAGCAATGTTTCCACTTCATTTGAGGTGAATACAAAGCCAATACTTCATTTAATATGAACTCTTTTCCAAAAAATATTGTATATTGCAAGCCTAAATAAAACAATGGTTGGATTGTTTCAATTTGTGTTTGTGTTTCACTCAGACAACCCAATAACTAGTGTTTGTTTACATGCCCAAGAGAAATCTGATCATCAAAAACCCCCAATGACACGGAATCCTGTTTGTGGACTTCAGCTCTGCATTCAACACCATCCTCCCTGCTCTGCTCCAGGACAAGCTCTCCCAGCTGAACTTGCCTGACCCCACCTGCAGGTGGATCACCAACTTCCTGACGTATCGGAGGCAGTGAGTGGGGATGGGGAAGAATGTCTCAGACACTCGGACCATCGCCACAGGATCTCCACAGGGCTGTGTACTTTCTCCTCTGCTCTTCTCCCTGTACACAAACTGCTGCAGCTCCAGCCACAACTCCGTAAAACTGATCAAGTTTGCGGACGACACCACCCTCATCGGGCTCATCTCGGACGGGGATAAGTCTGTCTACAGGCGGGAGGTGGACCGGTTGGTGTACTGGTGCAGCGGTAACAACCTGGTGTTCAACGTCCAGAAGAAAGTGGAGATGATCGTGGACTTCAGGAAAGTCACAGCCCCCCTCACCATGACAGACTCCCCCATCACCACCGTGGACTCCTTCCGCTTCCTCAGCACCAGCATCACCCAGGACCTCAAGTGGGAGCCCACCATCAGCTCCCGCATCAAGAAGGCCCAGCAAAGGATGTACTTTCTGCTGCAGCTGAGGAAAATCAAGCTGCCTGCGCAGATGATGGTGCAGTTCTACACGGCCATCATTGAGTCCATCCTCACCTCCTCCATCACCGTGTAGTACACTGGAGCCACAACCAGGGACAAACAGACTTCAGCGCATTGTGAGTTCTGCTTAGAAGGTGATCGGCTGCAGACTTCCATCTCTGCATGACCTGTACGTCTCCAGGGCTCTGGGACGAGCAGGTCGGATCACAGCTGACTTCTCACACTGGACATGGACTATTTGAACCACTCCCCTCAGGCAGGCTACGGTCCATCCGGACCAGAACTTCCCGCCACAAGAACAGTTTCTTTCCCTCTGCCGTTGGTCTCATGAACACTTCTAAACACCTGCCACTTTAACTGCAATTCAATCACTCACTGCACTGTTCACTTTCTGCATTACATCTGCAAATGTAACTGTAAATTCTTGTGTACATAGTAAGTCTATTCTTATTTCTATCTTATACTATAGTACATTTTTTATCGTTTCCTAATGTATGCCCTTTTGATTTCATATACGTTTCATATATGTGGTTTATATTAGAAACAAATTCCTATGTTTGTGCATTTTGTTCATTGACAATGGCAATAAACCTTTTCCGAGTATGATTCTGATCATCTGTAACCATTAACATGACATTTCAATAATGTAATAACTCCAGAAATCATTTAATGATCAGATTTTTGGTGTACACGTAAATATAGCCAGTGGGTAAATAAAATATAAATACTTGTGTTTTTGGGATGAGGGATTACATACTTGTGTTTTACTTTTTAAATTCAAAAATAGAGAGAATTTGACCTTTATATTATTTGTTTTGTTGATATACAAGCAATTTGGGTACAGTAAATAGACCTAATATTGTGAGCATGAATGATTCTTGTCTTGTTATGACTATGAGAATCTGTCAAACTTCCAATATGATACATAATGTTTACATAACTTACTGATTGAAGAACAGTTGAGCCCCACACGTCTCTGCAAGTTAAAACAAGTCTAAAAAGAGAGAGGGAAACAAGTTAAGTCAATTGTTCAGTTGAAAGCGATACATAAATAAGATCCACAGGAATAGGATATGATAGGAGTTATTTTAGATGAACTAGTTTTGTTGTTAGCTGAAGTAGCATTCACGCTAGCAACAAGGCACATTCAGGGGCAGCAACTACATTAATACTTACTTTATCACGCCTTAGACAGGATAAACCACTCGGTGCACCGTCTGACTTTCTCTTAATGTCCCAGAAAAGGCAACTATTTTCACTGGCATTACCTTATTTTGCAGATAAAACAGGCAAACATTAATAACACGCTGGTTGTGGGCAATACTGATAAGTGAAACCAATAATACTTCCTGTTTGCACTCTACTTCGACGAATAGGCAACTAAAAAGAAATGCCGCCCTCTTGTGGCGAAGATGTGGAACACTCTAACTAAACAAAAATGCCTTTTTTTAAAAAATCAAAAAGTAATGCGAATATGTGTTTTCTATTTTTTTGATATATATATGTAAATATTAAAGAACACATTCAGGAGTTGTCTACGCTGAATTTACAAAAGCGCAATTGTCCTTACGTGATCATAGGCTGTATGGTCCTTTCTGACTGACAGTGGTCTGACCTATCCTTGATGATGATAATCCGTGATGATCACAGTCAGAAAACTAGGCCGCCTGTAAATTCTCATATGGACAAGGCGATATGGCGTTTGGTAAAGGCGGGTAACAGTTTGGCCCCAGGTCAAATGAAGCCTGCGCGTTTTGGAGCTTCGCAATCATCGATTGGGTAATCGGGTCACGTGGCCGTTGGTCTACGAGTTCCTACAGCAGCTGAATGTTGCTGAATGTGTCTTACTTTGAAGCGCCTCAAATAACTTAAATTAAATCTATTACGACCCGGTTCTACGCCATGGGAGATAAGAGAAGCCCAACGAGGTAACGTTGCTGTTGACTTCATTAGTTTGTTTTGTTTTAACGTAGAAAGCTCAGTGCTAAGAGGCAGATTTTTGTGTGTAGAGATGTGTCCACGGCGGTAACCAGTTTTATTTAGATTCTACTGCGCATGACTCGAATATCTCCTAGTGTAGCACTTCTCCCACTTTAGCAAATTCAACTAATTTTGTTTTTGATGTTTTTGAAGGCCAAAACGACAACCAAAAAACCTCGTAGACGACTTGTGGGACTGCAGCGTGTGCACGTTCAGGAACAGCGCTGAGGCGTTCAAGTGCCTGATGTGTGACGTCAGGAAGGGGACGTCCACGAGGTGAGCTCGGGTCAAAGGTCATAGATCAATCGCATGCACTATGTTCACATCCATATGTAGTTGTGCAAAAATGCATAAAGCTGACATGTTTTTACACAATTGAATTGGACACTGTGGGTACTAATCATAGTCTATGGTACAAGTGAAAAGCTGTATATATACCAGAACAAAGAGTGAAAGAGAGAGTTTACAGTGGCTAACATGCAGTATACATACAATGTGTATCCTACACAGAACACTAACAACAATATTGAGATAAGCAATCAGCAAAAATATAATTATTTGAGTTTGAACACCTTCTATATATAGGCTCCCATAAACATTTTGTATCAACAACCTAAATGATAAAATCAGATCAAATGTTTTATCACCTCGTTCATTGTCTTCTACATATAATGGTCTATTTCTCTTGTTGCTCAGAACTTCAATCAGGCAGAAGCCAGATTGATACGTGTAGCACAGTTTAGGGCTGAGAAAAGTTAACCTGCTAATTTTGATATGGAACAATCATTATCTGGACTATAAACAGACTCCAAAACATGTAGTGTGCTGAGGGAAGAGGTCAATATCACTGGGATATATCTTTCTGTGCAAGGAAATTTGGATAAAATAACATACTGGACTATACTGGATTTTATTTATTACAGACTCTCATTGTGCAGTATGACAATCAGAATTGATGTTTGATATTTTGTTTTACTGCAGAAAACCACGGCCAGTCTCAACACTTGTTACTCAGCAAGTAAATCAGCAGTTTGCACCACCCACACATCACAAAAAAGACAAGAGAGAGAAGTCAGACAAAGACAGAAATGAAAAAGAGCCATCACTTAAAAGGAAGCACTTCAAAAAGACAAGGTATTAGTTATACAGTACCAGTACATTAAGTAATAACCTCCTAAAATTATTATATGTTCATATTGTTTTCTTCTTACTAGACCCAGATTAAAAAACATCGACCGGAGCAGTGCCCAACATCTAGAGGTGACCGTCGGAGACTTGACTGTGATGATCACAGACTTTCAGGAGAAAGTCAGGTCCAGTTCGGCCTCAGTTGACCAGCTCAGCCACAGCAGCTCGAGCTCAGACAACCCTGAGCGGGCAGCTTCTCGACGCTCCTCTCCGCACAGACACAACTCCTTAGTCAACAGAGACGCTCACTGACTCCCAACTGCCATAAATTTTTCTTAAGCTCAAGATGTTTCATTACTGGGTCAATAATGAATGCATTAAAGTTGAATTTCCACTGTCTTCTCAGGGTTGCAACAGTCTTAAATGGACATTACATTTAGCATTAAGTTAAAAAAAAAAGAGCACTTGAAAGTATGACATGTCCTTTCACATTAGCATTATTTCTATTTTTGTATTATTCTAAAGGCTTTTGACTGCTACATGTATAATTTATTTCAATTAAACTTATCCACAAAGAGCTGTAATCATTTTAAGTAAATTATGGTTCAAAAGAGAGTTATGTTAAGAAAAAATGGCAGATTTTAATAAAGTTTTAAAATCTAAAATACTCTAGTATGGGCTATTGATTTTCACCTAACTACACCTTAATCATCCTCAATTCTTTCTACACAAAACAGCAGCACTGGGCTTAGACAGCCCTGTAAAAAACAATAACAAATTCGTCCCGTAAAGGTTTTTAACAACTAGGAAGTGGGAGGAGCTATAAGATGTAAACATTTCTTTAGCAGCAGTCAGCACTTGGAGCTAGCTTTAATCTACCACTGAAATGGACAGCTAAATCATCAATAGCAGAGTAAAATGCAAAATGCGATGTTTCTGTCATGCATTATTTCTATGCATCGTCTTGACGCTCTTTTCACTGTTGTACGTGTTCAGTCAGTTCTCCTCCTCCGCCCTGGAGGAAACAGACCGATGGAGAGAGCAGAGTCAAGCCGTCCACAGGAACTCTGACACCGGCCTGTCTCTCAGGAAAACGCGAGGTCCTGAAGGCCCACACGGAGGACTGCAGAAGTATGCTAATTTATCTGTCACTATACTTCCATTCTTATAACTGAATAAAGTAGTTATACAGCAGAATTCGTCACAACAGTTGTAGTTTGTTAATTGATTTAATCTAGAGATGAACTGGTCAAAAAAACAAAACAAACAGACTGTAACCAAGGTCTCAATAGATCTGTATTAAAAATCAAACCAAGAGAAAAACATAAAATAAAAGCGATAGGTTTCATTTGCATGAAATTATTCATATAAGCATTTTTTGTGCATTTAATTTTTTTATGGTTAAAGAACTAACTCTATTCTTAGTAAATAGTCTTCCCAACTAACCAGATAGTAGTTTAGCTTGGCACACTGCAGGTTAATTCAAGAAAGTTGGTGTTCTCGTCCTGTCAGGTGTAAGTCAGTGTCTGACTGGAGTCCATACTGGAGATTGCCTGCAGATGTGTGTGGAGTGAACTGCTTATTGGAAACATCTGATGGGTATGACTGATTTTTTTAGCATTTTTGTTTAGGAATGTAAATTGGATTGTGTTCTTAAAACTTATTACATGTTTATAATGTTCTGAATGAACATAACTGTGCCTTATGACTGCTGCTGCTTGAAGGGATGAAATTTAAGGACACAAAATCAAATGTTTTTTAAGATGAGACACAACTAATGTCCCATAGTGTCATTTGCCCCTCGAGGCAACCGCTCTTGAGATTATGGGCGTTAAAAAAATACATTGAATTTAATTGAATTGTTTTAGTTTTAGAAGCAAATCTGAAAGTAATATTTTTCCATGTTATGGTTGTGGTATACTTTATTAGTCCCTTGTGAGGGAAGTTGTTTTTCTGCATTTGGCCCATCCTATAACCTGCAACCTGTCTGGAGCTGTGTATATTTTTAAAATCCTTTTATAGGTTATATTTCAGGTGCAATGTTGAATGTCAAATAAAATGTGTTGACTGATGAAGCATAATTTGTCTTTACTTTCCTCTTTTTATGTTATGTGAACATGTTTTGTAGCGACGGATCATTTAATGAACCTCCTGAAGTGCGGAGTCACCTGGCTGTGGTGGCCTGTGGTTCCAGGCTTGAAGAAACTCTCACCATGTTAAAGTCAGCTCTCCTCTTCAGCAACAAACCTTTGCATTTTTATATATTTGCAGAAAACGCATTACAAGCCGGCTTCAGAAACGCTGTAAGTGCAATGCATGAGCTCACATGTTGAAAACTAAACTAAATGTTCTTAATGTGTATTTTTATTTCTTGATTACTTATTTATTTATTTATTTTAAAGCTGAACTCCTGGCCACCTGTTATTAGGGGGAAATTTAACTTCACAATCTTTCCCATCACTTTCCCAAAAGACAATGAAAAGGAGTGGAAAAAGCTTTTTAAACCATGTGCGTCTCAAAGACTCTTCCTCCCGGTAAATCCAAACATTCTTCTGCTTAGTCTTCTTTGTTTTATACTAACTCAATAATATAGTCATGTGCTTGTCCAGCTGATTCTGCAGGACGTGGACTCTCTGCTCTATGTAGACACAGATATCCTCTTTCTTCAGCCAGTGGAGGACCTCTGGTCGTTGCTGTCACATTTTAACTCTAGCCAGTTAGCGGCGATGGCTCCAGAGCACGAGGAGCCCCGTATCGGCTGGTACAACCGCTTCGCCCGGCATCCGTACTACGGCAGGACTGGCATCAACTCAGGGGTCATGCTAATGAACATGACACGCATCAGGGCCAAATACTTTAAGGTGAAGACAAATGTCCAGAGTGGCTGCTTTTATTTCTATAATAATTATCACCAGCGGAGGGCAGTGTTGCATTAGAAATATGGCCTATTAGAGGAGTATATTTTTGTTTTGTTGTCAAGTTATTATTTGCTTTATCTAAACTTGAAATCTTTAATTTTTTGTGTTTCTATCTTTGATTTCACATAGAATGATATGACAACGGTTCCTTTAAGATGGGGAGAAATGCTCATGCCCCTTCTTCAAAAGTATAAACTCAATATCACCTGGGGAGATCAGGACCTTCTTAATATCATATTTCATCATAATCCAGGTTTGAGTTCTTGCATACGTGCACCCTTTTCATTTAAAAAAAAATGTTTTTGTCTTTCCAGATCACACATAAAAAGACACAATGATTATAATATTCACACATATGCAAACATTTTAAAGGTACATTTTTCATTAAGATAACCTCAAGTACTAGTAAAAGGTACTCATACACAGATTGTTGTAAAAAAAAAATAAAAAAACATACAAAGTTAAACCGACTTAAAACATTTTTTACAAACACAATGATTTTGAACTTCTAAGACACATGCAATAATGTACATAATATTTACAGAAAGCTTGCTTGTGTTCCGGTGTGAGTGGAACTACCGTCCAGACCACTGTATTTATGGAAGCAACTGTCACACGGCCGACCAACACGGTGTCTTCATTCTCCATGGAAACAGGGGCGTCTTCCATGATGACAAGCAGCCAGCTTTCCGAGCTGTTTATAACACCATCCAAAAGGTATGACTGTAGTATATTTATGTTATACCACTACTGCTTTAGTTTTATGACTATTATACTGTGAACTGAAAAAAAGTTACCACGTTTTCCAATGAGGACAGTTTTTCAGTAAATGGATCAGACATTTTGGGTCGAACGTCATTGCTTTATCAATAACCACTCCAGACCAGTGCATTTTAGACATATCCGCTGTCCTTTGCTTCAAATCAATAATCTGTAAAGCTTTACATATACTTCTTTAGCCCCTTGAATTTCAAAACAAATGATACAAAAATAAATAAAAGGCAATAAAAAATTTGCCCTTTAGCCATTTTAAGGTACTTGACTTCACTGTTCAGTGCCTGTAAGTCATCAGGGAGGCCGTGAAGTCTGAGCTCTGCCTGTCTTCGATCTGTCGTGTTGATTCCAGCGCAGCGGTCAACACTTGGGTAGCCGACTGGTGAAGCAGGGGAAGCTTCATTAGCCAGTGTCCATCCATTAAAGCCACAGGGCCTGAGCTGAGCCATCAGTGCAGCCAATGTTCCCAGCCATTAGGTAAACGACCTGCTTCCATTATGGGGCACTGGGCCCTCATGCCTTCATCAGTCTCTGAAGAAGAGGAGACATGCATCCAGCAGATTCCACCTGCTTTTAGCCAGTGCTGAGGAGATATAATAACAGAGCTGTTAGGGCACAATTATATCACTGCCACCTTTTAGAAAATTCTGCTTCTGAATTATCTGTAGATTGTGTTTATGCAACTGAGTCAGAGCTTAAGATCTAGATCCATCTAAAACCTACAAATCAAGTTAGAAATCTGGGGGTAATAATGGACTCAGATTTGAATTTTAACAGCCACGTCAGATCAATAACATCAGCAGCTTTTTACCATCTAAAAAACATTGCCAAAATCATAAGTATAGTGTCTAAACCAGACCTGGAGAGACTTATCCATGCGTTTGTCTCTAGTAGATTAGACTACTGTAACGGCCTGCTCACTGGCCTCCCCAAACGAGCTGTAAAACAGCTGCAGTACATCCAGAACGCTGCTGCTCGGGTCCTGACTAGAACCAGGAAGTATGATCACATTAGTCCTGTGCTCAGGTCTCTGCACTGGCTCCCTGTGGCTCAGAGAATAGACTTCAAAGCAGCTCTCCTTGTATACAAGTCTCTCCATGGCCTAGCACCAAAGTACATCTCGGACATGTTAGTGCCATATGAACCATCTCAGACTCTGAGGACCTCAGGGACCGGCCTCCTGCTGGTGCCCAGAGTCAGGATTAAACATGGGGAATCTGCGTTTCAGTTTTATGCAGCTAAAATCTGGAACAGTCTTCCTGAGCATGTGAGACAGGCCGCTACTCTGGCAATGTTCAAATCTAAGCTAAAAACTGTTTTGTTTGGCTGTGCATATGACTGAAATGCTTTTCTTTGCACTCTTCTCTTTTATGTCTTGAACTATTTGACGGATAGCCTGAAAATGGCACTTTTAAATTAAGATTTTGTGATTTCTGCCATGTCTTTGTGATTTTAATGCATTTTTTTCCTGTTGTGTGAAGCCCTTTGAATTGCCTTGTTTACGAATTGTGCTCTACAAATAAACTTGCCTTGCCTTAAGATGCCAAGGAGTTCTTCCTAAATACATTTTGATTTAACTTAATGCCAATAGGCTCAGTATTTGCAGATGTTGACAATTGGCAGTGGCTCAGCCGATAAGAAGTTTGCCCTCCAATCCAACCTGAAGGTCTGTGGTTTGATCCCAGGTTGTGTCTTTGGAAAAGGCATTTGACTCACATTTATGTATGAATGTGATATGTGAGGGATTGGTGATGGTGCAGATTATCAAACACACTTCGGACTACCTCAAGATGTGGCTACAGATGAAGACAGATTATAGAGTGGATTATAGATGCTTTCAATGTAAGGCATTATTACTATTCTATCTCACAAAACATGCTGACTTCTGCTATGCCCCTGAAGAGCCTCATAGACAGTTCAATCCCCAGACAGGCCAGCATGAAGTGTACAGTACAAAAAGGGCAGCACCATTATCCAGGCCAGCCCACAAGAGTAGTAAAATTTTAGTGTTAGTTTGAGACATGATGATGGCTGTGTGCTCGGCATATAAGCAGCATCCACATAAAAATCAATAGGAGGCTGTTAATATTGCTTTATGGCCTGCTGTAAGATGTTTAAAAAGTGAGTTTTAAGTGGACCAGTTCCTGGTCAAATGAGAAGCTGTAAAGAAAATGATTCATTATTTACATTTGTAAAAGATTGAGGCATGTTGAGGTTCAAATGGGAATTTTCTTCCCATGCGACACTCGAGGCAACTGCTGTTGAATTGAATTCATGTTATGCTGCTAACACAAAAATGTTCAGTCACAATTTTTTTTTAAAACAACATAGAGAAATACACTTTACTTGTTGATGTAGATGTTTGTTGATGTAGATGTTTGCTTCATCTGTTTTTAATAGTGGTAAACTAAGCCTAAATGTTCTTTTCACAGTATCAGTTTGGTGAAGATTTGGACAAGTTCCTGTTGGAGCCACTAGAGGCGTCTCTGAGATCTACCACAAACACGTACTGTGGGCGCAGCAGTCATCTCTTCACTAAGAGGCTGAAACAGAGTATGACAAGATCAGATCTCTAATAGTCTTTAGGATTAGTGTTTGCAGGCCACTGTGGGAGCCATGCTTCCACCAAAGACACTCCTGTGGAGGCATTGGCGTATAGACATAGTTCTGCAGAAGGTGTTACTGTTTACTATTATTCAGTTTCAGGGCAGGGTAATGAATGTACATGTGTCACAGAACACAACACAGACTTTTTATATTGATTCATCTCCGACAAACGCACTGTATTACCACCACTTCCAGACAATCACTTTTGCTGCCAAAAGTGTTGTTGGATTTATAAAAAAAAAAAAGTTTTAATATAAAGTTTTAATATAATTTCAACAAGATATATTTTGAGGTACAAAATGTTCAGATGAGATTATCAGTGTATGATGGACTGCAGTATTTCTTTATTTACTTTAGAATACATGTCCAGTAGTCCCTCTTTGGAAGACTTGTGTGTATATTCTAATGATGCCACTGTAGTTGTACAATAAGGGTCTCTTCTGGCTCCTCATGGCATTTGCACTACAACTTTAAGAGCACAGACTATTTCTTTTTATAGATCTCATTTGAAATAATTTTATACTTGTCTTTAGCAAACACAAACACTTCCATGTTGAAGAAAATTAATGATTTTATTTCAAGATTCATCTTAAAGCCTACTAAAAATGTTGTGATGCTAGGTTTGCATGTGCTTTTGCCAATTTTGTTTCCTTCACATGGGAGACTGAGCTGAGCTTGTAAAGGTCCATTAAATGTAGCTGGTGCTAGTTCATGTTTTCTCTCAATTCATATCGGATTTATAAATCGCTTTCAAGTGGGTTATTCAGTCACTTCACACTCGGCGGGGACACTACTATTGTAGCCACCACTGTCCTAGGGCAGATTGATGTAAGCGAGGCTGCCAATCTGCGCCAATGGCCCCTCCCACCCCTGACATTCACGCACACTCCAGATTCATAGGCAATGTGAGTTTCTGCTTAAGCCAAAGTAAAATAAAATAACATTTCAAATCCCTCCTCTCCAGAATATGCTCAAAGGCCGTTTCACATTTGCCTCCTAAAATTATGTCCGTTATTGGAAAATTCCTGACTTAAAAACTACTACCACACAACTTCTGTTAAAAGATGGGAAAACAAGTTACACATTTAAAATGACCGGTAAATCCTTAACATAGTAAAAACATAGCCAAGTTCATGAGGTTTGTTATATATAACAAACTCCCAGTTTGCACTTAGTGGCTCATACCCGGATCATTAAATGAAGCATTCGCAATTGATCTCAATTTGTATTCATGGGCATCCGCTTCCTGTTTGAGGACTTTAGTCCATTTGAATGATGCAATATTTTAAATTGTTCATTGCTATTACAAGTGGTAGATTGTGTCACTCTGAAACCCATGGATCGAATACATGGCAACGCCCACTTTAAAGGTGCACTGCGTCATTTTTCTGATGGGGGATCCGCAACCTGCTTGTCTCCTTGAAATCTTTCTTCCTTAGCCTAGATTCTAGGCCCTAGAATGTTCCACAGTAGGACATTAAACTTATACATATACTGTTTATTTAATGAAGGTTTATTTTCATGCTCCAAAATAACATGCATTCTAACTGTGAGTAGATTTGCCTGTCCACAGATCTGACTTGTTAGTTGGCCCGGTAGCACCACCTGCTTGTCTCCATGGAGATGGATATTTGAATGGAGACAAGCAGACAAGCAGACAAGCAGACAAGCAGTTTGCATTCCCTCAAAGGTTCTGCAGTGCTTCTTTAGATATATGACGGGCAGGATTGGAGCGCTCCGGAGACCAGGGCCACATGGAACATTGGACTCATGTTCATTTTGTCAGTGAGATTAAAAAGTCAAGTATAATTGAGAGGAAGTTAGCAGAACCTCCTCGGTCCATGTGTGCATCTGCTGCTTGCCTCTTGCTGCACAAGGAAATCATTTACAGTGGAGCATTTTCATCAATATTACATCTGCTCTGCTCTGCTGAGACCAGTAGAACCGTGCTGCTCTGTCAGACTTAAAACTATAAATCTAATTTATTGTTGAACATTAGCTTGAGTGTTGAGTCCTCTTTTCTAACCAGCTGCCTCCCAGTATGACCAGTCTGATTTTGACTCTGAATGTACTTATGAAGCACATTTATCCAGACTGCTGCCTGTGAAAAAACACACTTATACTTTTATACTGTTATGCTATTTTAGTTCTCTTACACAATAGTGTACACAGATATTATTTCAATAAAATATTGAAAGTCTTCTGTACAAGCAAAACAAAATAAATAAATTTTTAAAAAGTGGAGAATCCGTTTTTGCAGTGCATGCTTTTTTATTGTCTCCTTCCAATTTCTGCGTCTTGAACGTGGTTGATTAGTGCTTTAATTTAGCTTCACAGAACAGAAGGTGAGTCTGATAAATGTCAGTGCCTCAGAGCAGCAATGTGCAAATCTGTGATCCAACATATCCGTCGCCATCAACTCAGGCTGTAATGTCTTTTTTTGCTCAGCATTCAAATCTGCAATAACCTTGGCGTCCCCCATGTAAAGGTGCCAGAATACAGAAGCTTTTTATACAACAATTAGTCATATTTAACATTCAAACTGTAACTTCATCTGTCAATCTCCCCAACTGGCATAAAAGTAATCAGACTTCAGCACGATAATCGATTTTTTTTCTTTATTAACACTGATAAAAAGCAGTATCAATCGCCACACTGACCTTTCTTTGTCTTATGAATGAACGTCCTCACAGCGCCTTGAGCTAAAGATCTACCACTGCTAATCAATTCAACGCCAAGTAGTGTTAGTGTAGAATACCACACACAAGTCAATATACCACTGTGGAGACTTTACGATACGGTCTTGATGATTGGTGCACTTATATACAACTAATCCTGCATGTATTGTTAAAATAGCATAGAATGTATTTCATTTATTTGTCCTGATTTGTCTTCCTTTTGGGATCATTAAGTTGCTTTTAAAATGATGTATCTGATCAAATAGCTGCGGTAGTTAAAAGTTCTGGGGTCTAATTTATAAAGCAACTACAAACATTTTAAATACGTATGTGACCTCCCATGTTAAGTTTGTGATCTATAAAAAGACCATGTGCCATAGAAATGAGTGGGCCAGTCCAGAAACTCAGAACTTTGCGCTTCTGGGCTTTTAGAGACGGAGAAGAAGGTGAGAATTCCATGTGAAGTTTTATAAATGTCTGTTTGTGTAATTGTAAAAGTATAAAGATCACAAAGTACAGAAACTACATACCTGTGAAGAGCTTTTCAAGGGTTTTCTCTGTGTGGTCATCAGTCTCTGTCATTTTGTTTACACCTTTCTTTAATCGCTTCATAATTACACTTGACCAAACTTTGCTCTGTGGCTGTTTTCAAATTAGCCTTATTCTTATTTTGCCTTTGCGAGTCCTCCACCTCCTATACTGGTCACGTAATTGTTTCTCCTCCACTGTGCCTACGTCGCTGCCGTTACCTAATGAACCGTCCCCACTCCACACACACCTACACAGTGGTGTCTTTATTGACCATTGGAGCATCTCGACCTGTGCGCGGAGCATTGAATTGTTTTCTTCTTGGTGTTCGACAAGCATCGGCATGATGGATTTGCCTGAACATTTATCTTTAACATGGAAAGGGACAATCTGTGGATACTGTCACAAGCCCTCACGGTCAGACGTGAACTACGAGCAAACGACTTTGACATTCACTCTATAAAATGAAGAAAACATTCTGCTCTACATTGTTTTGTCACCTTGATCTCCTTAACCTTGACACTTTTCTCAAATCTTTAGTTTATCTCGATCACGAGTTCCGTAGACGCAAGCAGCAGGAATAGTTTTGAGGTAATAGAATAGAAAATAATAATAGAATAGAATAAACTTGACTTTACTTTGGGAAGTTTGCCACATAACATAAGGAACAGCAGCAAAGACACAGCACAAATTATTTCCCAAGCAAAAAAATCGTTGTAACGGTAAAGGAAACGATAATAACCAGCACAACCACAACAAAAAGGCTGAACCTATTTCTTTGGGATTGGCTCCACAAACTTTATTATACTTTATTCTCATGATTTCCTTTCAACTGTCAGCATTCATGCCTTTGGGGTTGAATAATGACACCAATCTCTGAGGCTTCTGTGAAAAATGTAGTTCCATTTGATTTTATTTTTATACTAATAGAGAAGACGTTGAAATTTGTGCCAGTTTTTATACATATTAATCATAAATCGGGTCGACAAATCTGCGATCTGACAGTTAAACAGCAAATTTTACCCCTATAATTCTAAGCTCAATGTTGTGATGTCAATTGAACATTGCTTTTTTTACCAACAATACAACATCACTGAACAATCCCAAAGCCTACTGAGAGATAAAAACAAGATAATTGTATTATTTATTATTTATTTGATTTATTATTATTTTATTTTTGGCAGATATGCAAGTTTTTAAACGACTGGAGTGGGCAATGTGAATGAAAAGTGTCCTCATCCTTGGGTCAAACCAGCATTTCTTCACCCCAAAACATTCCCGACGGCAAACAATATTTAAAATGTGGGTAATTTTCAAACGTCTTGATCATCCTTAATTACATATACCTGAAGCTAATTTGTGTATTAAAATAAATCCATAATAATCCATCCTGTTTGTGAGTTGCAGATGCGGTTCTACCTGATCTGAAATCTGCGAAACCACCATATTTAAAGTAGTACAAGTACAAGTCCTTGGGGTTAAATGGGCTATTTTACCAACTCATATTACACACAATCTCATTCTATCGCGTGAACTTTGCTGCGTGATTGAAGTGTTAAATGAGCTGAAACACTTGCAAAAAGTTACACTTATACCTCTGATGTGAAACCTATTATAAAAACCCAATCTCAGGCTAATTTAACATGCGATTCCTTTCAGGCATTTGTAACACTGAAATAGATTAATCAGGCAAATTACAGCAACATTGCAATTTAGGGCCAGGCCAAGCTGCAAAATGCGTAATGGGTTCGCCAGAGGAATATAGCACAAATTGCTTCTACTGAGCCATTTTTCAGTCTCCCTTATTATTTTCAAGGGCACGTTGACCACCAAAACATAGATATGGTTCCTCATCAAAGCTCATCATTACTTATGCATATCCAGAAAAGTAGTGCACGTAATTGCGTTATAAGATATGAGAAAGAGTTTGAAGAATTCACCAAAGTATGTAGCAAAGGTTTTGTTTTTGGTTTTATGGTGAATTTTGATGTTGGGTTGTGAGACTTTTGTGGCATCAATTGCAAGATAAATTCGGTGTAGTCAACTCAAATGAACTCATTGAAGAAAATGATTAACTCGTTTTAAAATTTCACTTAAATACCAGTTTTGATTGAGTCTTTAATATTGATTAAGCTGTCTGTACATGTGTTGTATTGATAGATTGATTGAGTAGGATGGCTTTAGAGGAAATCCATGCATGCAGGAGGTTGATAATGAAACGTGGCGAGGTCTGATCCCTGACGCACACTGCAGTCACAGCTCGGCCCTACACACTTTAATTGAAATATGATGTTATCTTTTGATAGACACACTTTGAATACAGCCAATGTGGCAAAAAAATGGGTTAGGGCCATAAAAAGTACAAAAAAAAGGCGTGTAAATGTATGAGATTTCGACAACAAAAAACAACGAAAATGTACAAGATAAAAACTATACAAAATTATCCTCATAAGTTCGTTATATTATTTTAGGACTCAAACTAACATTGGTCTTGACTTTTAACTTTGTTTGCGTGGGCTATGTCTGTAATTGTGGCATTCCAGTGCAGGGCATATTGGCAGTGGAAACAGTTTGGAAATGGCCCATCTCCATGAGCTATTTTCAACTTGGTTAGACCCAGTTCAGGTCGAAGCGTACAGCAGATCTTCCACACAGCCGGCACTTATTGTCAAACTTCTCATCAAAGTCCAAAGAATAGTACAACTGGGTGAAATGCCAATCATAAACTATATCATTACAGTTTATCCAAGACAAGTGTCATCCAAATCAAACCATTGCAGCATCAGTTGTTTTATACAGCTGCAGGCACAGATGTATAGATTCAGACTGTCCTCACTCCTCACACCAAAAACCCAAAATACATCAAATGAAGTCATATCCTGTGCGCCAAAACAGCACCCCTCCAGGTCCTGTCTAAAGTATACAAAATAGAAGTCAATAGAGATGTCAAAAACTGGACTTACCATGAGTTGTGGAGAGTCCAGACTTGCTCAATGTCCAATGTGTAGCAGAGATCCAGGGAAAAATCGTCCTTTCTGATAATAACGGCCACTCATGCTGGTAAAAAACATGGTGTGACATTTAGACATAAAGAGATGACTGTAAACAGAAGATGTTTGTTACGGTGAGGGACAAGAGGACACTGTACAATTAATACTCTAAAATCCTCCAATCTTACACACACATCCAATGAAGCCAACACATCATGTCAACCTTTTTCCTACATCTGCTGCAACAAGTCCATCTATGGACAGAATTAAAGCTGGACGCTTCTAAAATCATTTCACTTCCTGTAAGAACACTTTGCCGCTCACAGAAGGAGGACATTGTGAGCAGAATCACCAAGACCCTCCACGACCTGATCAGATTTTGTTCCCAGAATTCATCTAGATCCTGAGACCAGCAGGGGCGCTATTTTGGCACGTGAGATACGACTCTATTTTACGCATTTCGGGATCTAACAAACCGACCAAATATGTCTGGAGGACTCTGATTGCAGAATTCACAATGCATTTAAACTAAAAGAAGTTCAAATGGTAACCAGGCACACTTCCACAAAAGGTGGCATATTCTTTTATAAGCATGATTAAGTGAACATGCTTGAGTAAAATAAAACCCAACATTAGATGGTTTGATGAGGAAACAACATTAAATCATGGTTGAAAGCTCAAAGATGAAGTTGATCGAGCATAATATAGTGCCTTCACAGAACTCGTAGCCTTTAAAGTTAGCTGCTTTGATTTGCTGAAGCATTGAGCTTTCATTACCACATCAAGTGTGCAAGAAGACGAGTATCGATTGCACTTTTAAATGTGCTTTTTCAACTGAACGTACTCATGATATGCTTTTTATGCTACGTGACCTGTCATAAAAAAAAGTCGCCACTTGGATTCAACTAAGCAAATACAGTAGGTATGAGCCCCTAGTGGGTAATTGCTGCAACACAGTATTTAAACCCAACTGATGCAGTGAGTGGCTTCTCATTTCTGAAACAACCATGTGGAAAGACAAATCCCGTGGTCATGGAAAATATGTCAGTATTTTGAGAAGGGTCAAATCATTGGCATCGAGCAGAGAAAACATCTAAGGAGAAGCAGAAACTAATCTACTACAGATCTGACCCCCAGTGAGAGTCTTTAGGATGAGCTGGAGAAGGCTTTTTGCAGCGGTCACTCTCTCACATCATCAATACAAGATCCGCTGGTGAAAAATAATATTAACACTTTTTTATTTTAATATTGCAGAAACTTACTGAAACTATGCCACATAGTTTCAGAATGTGTGCTGTAATCTAAGATAAACCCTTTATTCATTCTGTGGCAATTTTTTTGGGGGGATAGGCAGTGTAGCTCAGTGGCCCTCCATTGTCTACAGTTATTTATTCCTTCTCATTTGGGCATAAAAGTTTAAAGTAATGAAAGTATAATTTTGTTCAGGTTAAGTCATGCCATCAAACTGTCCTTTAAGGATGAAGAACTACAGTCATAATCACATATAAATGCTTTTGATCCTATTCAAATCAGCATATGCTTATATTTTCAGATAGATTTTCAGATAGAGCTTAACTTAACCCTAAACTATTCATGGATCTAACAAGATTCTAATTTGATCAACATTTTGAATGCATTTAATTATGATTATTGTGTTAACATGGCTTCCTGAATGGCTGAGAGAATTCATTCAGCATTTCTCAAGTTAGGACTAAATAGTGATTAAAAATTTATAATTGATTGGTGTGGTTATAGTGAGACGTTCCAAATGTTCATGATTTCAACCCTTTGTGCCTTGTAAAAAAAAAAAGAAGAAAAGATAAAATACATTAAGGCACATTCAGTCCAGTAATTCCCATTTGGCCCAAAGTCTGTCAGAAAGGTCCATTTTACTTAAAGTTAAGTATTTCTTTTTCATTTTTTGAATAATAACAGTCCAGTCCTTGATTGTTACATTTGTGTTATACGTCTTTTTTATGGCCTTTTTCCCGTCCACAATTTATTGTGTCCATAGTAGGAGTTTTGAGGCCCATAAATCATATGTGGGATGTCAATGCCAAAACAATCTGCAGTGCTCTATTCATCTCAGTCCAATAGTTCTCTCAGTATGACATTCCCAATATTTAAAAAACATTTTTTTTTAAATGCTATTTTCATTTTTAAAATGACATATTTATAAATACCCAAATTGATTATCCCCTTAGTTGCCAGTTTTTGTTACATACCTCAGTATATTGGCTGCATGTGTCATGTGGGAATGTAATCGGGCTCAGTGGCTGAAAAGCGTTATCCCAAAGTTAAAACCCCATTGTTTTGCATGTGTTGTGACTGAGTTGGTTACAAAACCCACCCATCTCCCCTGTGTTGTCAGCCTGTAACATTATTATTCAGGTGCCGTTTCCCCTGGAGGAATCTTCCCAAAGCAGAGATGCCTCAGCCTTGTTTTCTCTGTATTCAGAGCCATTATGCAGGGAATAACACACACTATCTCTTCTGTTGTCTGGGGTCCCTCTGGGCCCTGCCCATGTGTGACAACGTGTAGATACTCAATAGAAAATGCTGCACTGTATTAAAGTGAAGCAGGAGAATTGGTTATGTCTATGTCATCCCATCAGGGTGTGTTGTTAAAAGTTAGAGTGGCTTTTTATGGCGCTGCTCTCATTTTTGGGTTAAATCTGGGGTCCCTTGTTTTTTTTTGTTTTTTTTTTGCAAATGTGTGAATTTGTTGGTTTTCACAAAACAGTTTATTGTTAAAAAAAAAACAAAAAAACAGCCTTTTGTGACTAAAATGAGACCACTGCACACTGTTCACATCCAATAATAAAGTGTTTTATTTCTCGTCAACCAGGAAGTAAGAGCCAAAAGAAGTGCTCCGATTGGCTGATTTGGTGATCAGCCCCAGTTTCACTACATCATCAGAGAAAAGCTGTTCTAAAACCAAAAATGTATGCAAAGGGTTTGTGAGAGCTAGAGGTGAGTGATGGGATTGAAAACAAACTACTACTAAAGTAGTAGTTTTTATAGCTAGCTTTTATTAGATGGATTTTACACTACCTTTTTCCTAATTATCTGCCATAATGATTGGAGAAGCTCACGTGTACTCTCATTGGTTAAGTTTCACTCCCTATACAGGATTTTGTATCACAGTCAACACTTTACCGCACATGCTTTTGACACATTTACACTTTCATTGCGTGTTGGTGGAGGAGGATTATGGCAAAGATTTGATCATCTTTTCTTTTTTGTCAGCAACTTCATGCGAACTTTGGCCACGTCTTTACGCAGAGGCGCTCCATGCTGGATCCTGTGAGATTGCGCTCTTACCAGGACCAAGCACGAGGAATACGGTGAAGTTTGGGTCATAATATTATTTGGCTTCAACATCATGCATACTTTTGAAACAAGGCTACCGCACTGAAGACTGTATTTTCCGACTGATATAGGAGCAACTCTGCACCTGCTGTCCCTACACAACCTCCCTCCACTTAACACCTGCCACAATTATACAAACCAATAACGATTCATTGCACTGTTCATTTCTGGTATGATATTTTTTCCACAAATATTAGGTAGATTTTTGTAAAATAAAGACGGATGAGTACCTCTGAGGGTGCTGATGGCGATTGCAAACCCAGATCTGTTCTCCAGAAACCATGATCTGGTTGTGTGTGTGTTTGAGATGCTCCTTGCTCATGGGCATGCAGTGTTCCAAGTGAGAGTGCACACTATGTCTTTTAGTGACACAAAGCACCATAAACGCACTTTTGTTGCGCTTTCCTCTGTCAGTTCGGTTCGGTGGCTCAGGGGCCAAAGCAACGGAGCGAACATTATGTGGGTAATTGAAACATAGAACATTTGTTTGCGTTTTTTTTTTTGTTTAACACACAGACTAAAGATATATAGCAAACAATGATGGCCCCATACGCTGTAATGAAAACTCTAAAACTAAAATATAGCTGTTGGCCCATTTGCAGAAAAGTGTTCTGATCTTTCTGAGCCCTTGTCAGTCCTGGGCCCTTAGAATATTTCTAACCTTTCTCCCCTGTTTCGCGCCCCTGTCAGAGGGTATGAAGCACCAATGGAAGTGCATAGTGAAGTGAAGGCCAAACGTAAATGTATGTATTTTTTGGTTTGTTTCTAGTTAACTGTCTCACTCCAGTTAATTACCAAACTAATCAATATGAATTTGGATATTAGTGACATTGATTATTGTATATTTTTTATTGCTCTAAGGATAGCACTTGAAATAAGTCATTTTAATTTAATCAAATTACATAAGGCAAGGCAAGTTTATTTGTAGAGCACAATTTGTACACAAGGCAATTCTAAGTGCTTCACACAACAGGAAAAAATAAAAATAAAAATGCATTAAAATCACAAAGACATGGTAGAAATCACAAAATCTTAATTTAAAAGTGCCATTTTCTGGTTATCCGTCAAATAGTTCAAGACATAAAAGAGAAGAGTGCAAAGAAAATAAGCCAATAATAAAATAAGCCAAATATTAATTTGATTAAATAACAACCCCGTATCCAAACACCTCTTAATTGACCAACATTTTATTGACACGTCATCACAGGAAATGTGTCAAATTAAAATCACTAGATCTTGTTTCACAAAACTATGAAATATTATCAAAATAGTCCAGTAGAGACTATTCAGGGCACTTGGTGAGATGGTAGTAAAAGCATGCTAATCGGGCCAAACAAGACACCAGTGTACACGTGAACAGAGAGGAGGTGTCTTGCCAAATAAGTAATAGGGATCAAACGACAACCTTTAACAAATGGCCGGCAGGTTGTTCCCCAAAACACACTGCAGGCTCACCCCAGTCCTGAAGAGGGCACACCAGCACAACGTCTGAGGGACATTCTGTTGCTTAATGTTTTCATTGATTTACTTATTTGTTCATATGGGCACAATGTAACTTACAAACATCAAACCGTTATGAAACAAAGCAAAACAGTGAAAATAACAGTGCAAAAATAATAAACTATCGAGCTACTCCTCTGCTTATGACAATTTACTACAACAGGTAAAGCTCCAATTACTCCTGTGAAAAATAAACCACCCTTTTACTCATTAAATCTGCCTTTGAACGCCCAAGGACAGAGTTAGAAGAAAAGCATTTGCATTTAGATTGTGCTTATGCTAAAGCAGAATGAGTTTGTCACAGAAAGAGATAATCCTCGTACTTTGTTTGAGTTTTCGTAAGATCTTTGTTGGGCTGTGGTGAAGGCTTTTTGTCTGGAGTAGCCTGAGGAACTGTAGGGTATTAGCTGTACAAGGACATAGTGGATAGATTCACTCAAGTATTTCTTTATTGTAGACTCATAGCATTTCAAGAAAAAACAGTATGAGGAATATTTAGAAACTGTTATCATAAATTAAAACCATGTGATGCTGTGAGGAGATTAAAGTAAAAAAAAAAAAAAAAGAGGCTCAATGCACCCTCTTAACCAGCAACGCCGAGATCCAAAAGTGGCCAATGGTTAACCACGCCGATGGCCACTGATTTTATGGCAATTTGTTTTT
Source organism: Chaenogobius annularis (assembly GCA_015082035.1). NCBI lineage: Eukaryota > Metazoa > Chordata > Actinopteri > Gobiiformes > Gobiidae > Chaenogobius > Chaenogobius annularis. Next base: position 628,789 of record BJKM01000273.1, on the reverse strand, counting down.
ATTAACGACTCAATTACCGACACATGATTCATCGAACTCTCTCTTCATTAATGAAATAAATAATATTGAAATTGTAGTTATTTCCTTGTGTAATTCATTGCAGTGGAACTATTATATAGACATAGCTAACCTGGCATGGTGTCACAGGAGTCACAGGTTGTGTGTTCGAGCCTGGCTGGGTGGCTGATATATTCCGGTCATTTCCAATTCAATTTCAAAACAACCCACTTGGTCAGTCACTTTCTAAAGTGTCTGCCACTTTTCAAAGTTTAGAAGGCCAAAGACGATTTTGGATGCTTTTTAAAGTGGCCAACCACTTCTGATCAGTAGAAGGTGGCCAAACACGATTTTGCACGCTTTTTAAACTGGCCGACCACTTGAAATTGAACTGGAAATGACTGAAAAGTATATTAGCACGCCCAACCAGGCTCGAACACTCAAAGTCCATCATTCCAGGTGAGCTAATACTACAGTGTTTGGACAGTTTTATTTAAAGTCCATACAATGGCTACAAAATGTCAGCATTCTAAACATGGGCAATGATCACCGCTGACTTTATATCACATTACACAGGATAAATGGAGAAATCTGCAATGTAAAATGTTGTAATTAATGCTTTTAAGTCAGCAATCAACCACACGATGACATTTTTAAAAATTCAGGATTCTTACTTTTTCATTCATCTAGAGATAGTTCAGTAACTCATGTATCTGTAATTGTGCCCTTAATAAGATTTTTCTTTTTTCTTTTTTTTTTTAAATAATGAGCAATTTTTAGCCATGAAAACAGTTGCCAAAGTTGTGGTTGGCCAGTTTTCCTTGTTTAGCCACCGTTTTGGCCACTGTTTTGGCGACTTTGGCATCCCCTGGAAGTGACCAATACAGTGGCTAACGAAGTGGTTAACCAATGACCACTTTTGGATCTCGGCAGGGCAGGGCTTTCGACCACAGCTTTCAGGGATGGGCTGAAGTGACCGTGCCCCAAACATCTGGCTGATATGTGTACACGTTGTCCCTTCGTCTGGCGGTGTTCTTTGTGTCCCAGGTGTGCCTGCCAGAACTCGGACATTGCCCCTTGTGCCCCTCCACCCAGTAGTCTTATAGTAATCTATATTTGTATGCTTACTGTTTTCCCACTTTTATCAATCATCTAGAAAAGCGGTTACAGGTCAGGTCTGTGGAGAGGGTGGACCTGTTTTCAATGTATTTTTAAACACCTGTCATTGAATAACTGCAAGATAGATAAGTACAATGCCACACTACTCTGCAAACTCTCTTTTAATGTGTGAATGACCGTTTCAGGGTTTAGGCCAATGGAGGACAACATTGTGTCCGCTGCGTACAGATGAACAATGCCTTTGCTAACAGAAATCGTTTATATAAATGGAAAAAAAGTTGCTCCATGATGTAACCCAGAGGCACTCATCTTGACATATGGCAGAGAAATTACTACCAAACCTGCAGTAATCATCATAGCCTACAAGACAATAAGAGATTGTTCAACTTTCTAACTGACCAGTTACTGTTACTATTATAATGTTATTATCTTGTGCTATCTTCAGGTCTGGATGACCCACAGGCACCTCCTCCCCCCTCACTGCACAAGTGTTTGTTTTATGTTTGTTTTTGTTTTATTTTTACAAAATACTGTAAATAGTAATAGTGTTTTTAACCGGTGCACCTTTGAGGGTAGCACAAGGGTTAAGAAAACGTGAGTGAGCCCACCCAGTCTAATCCACTCTTTCTGTATTATTGGTAAATTTTGTCTTGTAACAGTAAGCCTCCCTCCTTTATTGGATGTATTGACAAAAGTAGCTCTGCAATCAGGTTGTATGGACCTTGCCATTCATTTTCATTTGTGTCTGGTATTTCTCCAGCTAGACAGCATGGAGCACCATCTGTGTGCAGTACACATAATAAAGTACTACAAGTACTGTTTGACAGCTCATTTTGGTTTTGATTCCTGATGTCTGCTGCTGCCAATATCAACAAAGCATGGGTTTCTTGTGCAAATCTCAAAGTATAAAACATATTGCATATTACCATATTTACTCAAATCCATGGCCCAAGATGTCACTTGCCATTGTCAAAGCATTATTACGCCGCCTATCTGTCTCATTTCATTTTGATAAGAGCCATTTGGACGGAGAATATATAAAAAGATTTGGAGATATAATAGCACAGCTGCATATTCCACCTCATGCATGTGTTTCCAGGCCTTTTGATTCGACAGGTTGAATGAAGTGATTTTATCTATTGCCAGAAGCGCATTCATTCAGAAGGCAGCAAAGTATCACCCCCATCAAAGACTCATAATAGCAGACCATTTCAGTTTCTTTTCTTTTTTTCTTGTGTAAAATGTAATGTCTGATCTGTTCATTCAAGTCTGTTTGTTATAATGCTTTCATTTAGTGTCAACAAAGACCGATGATAATGTACAATATAATAATATTTCTGCAACTTCTCAAATAAATTGAGGAAATTATAGTGACTATGGGACACTAATGCTTGGTATGTATTTAATGTTATTTTATTTTACCAGGCCAAACATTTTAAATGACGCATGAGGATAAGCGAGAAGGCATAAGCACAGAAACCATTTACTTTAACATCAAATAATACACAAGTCCTTTAGTTTACCAAAAGAGGACCTGGCCTTGGGAACTTTTATATCTGGACTGGCACTCTTGTTGTAGCACGTGAGATAGGCAGGCGTGAGACTGAACAGACTAGATTCCCAAATATTTGTATTCTGTAACCTGTTCTCGTTCAATCAGCTGTGGTAAAATAGACCGGGAGAAATAAACAGATTGGACCAGTCTTTGTTTTTTGGGCATTTAGTGAGAGATCCAGATGGGTAAACACTTTTTCTACATTAAGAAAACTCTCTTGTGGACAAATGTTTCAGGGTTTGGGCCAGTGGAGTACCACATTGTGTCGTCTATGTACAGATGGGATAAGAGAGTTGGTCCAAGGATGGTCCCCTGAAGCACACCTCTTGAAACATGCCATTGTAACAATTGTCACTTTATTTCAAAACTGCAAAAAGCAAAAAATAAATACTATTAATTTAATTTTTTACAGTGTCTCACAAATAATCTTGCCGTAAAGACACACACACTTTGTACCTCTCACAGATAGTTTAACTTACATTCCATGTTTTATTAAAAAAATTGGCACATATTGTCGTCATGAGTCTATAGATGTCCCTTGAACATGGGCAGAATATCATAAAGCTGCTGTCACTCAGAATCGGATATTTCTACAGACTCTGAGACATCCAGAGTCCTCCCTGGAGTCTTCCAAAAGTGAACAGGGCTGTCACACATTCTAAAGATATGGAATACACATACACTGCAGAAAAGATTAATATGATTCAGAACATGAGGAGACTGGGAGAATCCCGCTGTAGAAATATGCAGAGTGCAATCCCTCTGACTGAAAACTATAACACACATACACATACATACACATATATACGTATATATATATATATATATATATATATATATATATATATATATATATATATATATATATATATATATATATATATATATATATATATATATATACACACACACACACACACACACACACATATATACACATACAGACACACACATATACATTTATATGAGACGTACAGTCAATCTTTGTTTCCTCTCTGATCTGTGCATGCAAATAGGTCAGGAGGATGAGTGTTGAAATCATTGCTAACTACACATAGGCCACATTTCTTTCCTTCCCATCCCATCTGCTGTTCTTGTTTGTGCAGCTTTGGGGACCTTATGTGTAATTCTGACAGGCGCCTCCTCTTTCCCTCTCTCCCCATGCTCAGCTGCCAGTGGATCTGTACGCAAACAAAGCAGTAGTTGGCATATAAGAGCCCACAGCTGGCATGGGCTGAGATATACCCCACTGAAGGTTCACATATGCAGGCTAGACCTCCACGCACACACTGACGACTTAATCCCAAATCCGAGCTCAACACCTGCGCCTCCAGACCAACATCCAAATGAAAATTGGTGCTGAAATAGAGCCATGATTTTGGAAATAGTGACTGTTTGAGTGAACAGTTTGAGATATGTTCAACAAACAAGGGGAAACGGTTGAGCGGTTGTGTAATAATTGATGTTGGTTAAACAGTCATGCTGTTTAGTTATTATGGAGTGTCCAAACTTTTTCCATTGAGGGCCATATGTTGAAACATAGTCTAAGCGGAGGGCCACAGAGCGGTGGTCAATACAGTGAGTCATTTAACAAAGTTATGAATACATTTTAAGGTTTAAAGAGTTACTAAATTCAGTTTCAGATTCAGTTTTACACCAAGATGTTAATTATTGAGGTTGTAATATTTGAGAATCTGAAAATTGTATAGAAGTACTTCTCCGAATAATGTTGACCAATGCACCAGAAAACCTGAAGGCCAAAAAAAAATTGGTTCTGAGGGTCACATTTGGCCACCGGGTCATAATATCTTGTAGATAAAGCGCGATTAAATCTTCATTGTATCCAAGAAAGACCACTTTCTGCAGTGGTCAACCTTTTGAGTAACATTTTGAGTGTTATTTGTTATTAGAGAAATAAGCCCAAATGAATAGGATTTGAATTTAAATAGAGGCCCTTTGCCTTAAATCCAAAACATATTTTAGATTTACTAATTTCTATTGATTTTACATGCCATTGGGCCTTCTGATATAAGTAAAATTGAGCAAAATTTGCACGGGTGAAATTGTAATTAGTAAATGCAGAGACACAGCTAATGCATGTTTGGTATTCCTACACACCTGTCACACTCGTCACCTAATACCAGTATTTCAATACAATTTCCATCTCGAGGCTAAAATGACCTTTGTCATAGGGGAGTCTTGCAATTTCAACACAATTCAGATTTGAATAGGATGTGTTGTATTTTGCTGAAATGATCTGCATGAAGCTTAAACACCAGTCACCTTCTGTTTCTATATCTCCACATCGCTGTTCCCAGATAAGTGACAAAAACAGTAGGCAAACAAACTGTCTGCATCTGTATTCTCTCCAACTGAGGTCCCAGGCCGAATCCATAGCTCTGTGATGGCACATGAAAGCTGCACCAGGGAGGGGAGCTGAGGAGAGAGAAGGAACTGTGTAGGACAGAAAGAAGAAGGGTAGAATAGCTCAGGAGACATGCACAGACGTAAGTCCTAAAGGTATGTGTAGATTACTATTTTCTTTTACACACACAAAGCTACAACAGTTAAGATCCAACCATATTAATGCTTTTATTTTTATTTTGTCAGAGGTGAGTAGAGAGGACGATGAGAGTGATTTTGTCTGTTGTTTATGTGTTTATTATCTATATCCAACTTCCAGATCTACTAAAAGTCAGTAATGTGGGCCTAAGCATGATTTGTGGTGCTTGATGAACTAAAACAAACTTTAATTGTCAAACCTTTGCTGCCTGTTATATTTTGGAGCGATTACCTCCGGAATAACATTAGGTTGAAGAAATGTTTATACATTGTCGATAGCCTCTATGCTCATTTCAGCGCTGATCGCTGCATCAATATACTCCACTACACACTTTTACCCATGGTAATACTTTCTAACAAGGCTCTGGAGTCTCATGTGTGGTCAAGTTGTTGTTAGTCGCCAAAAGAGCTCTGGTTTTTCACAGCTTGCGATCCAGCATTGAAAATGCATTTGAGCCATGGTATGGAGTGGTCCCTGGCTTCAGAATGCAGGCGTTGTGTTTACAAACCCTGGAAAGGTTTGGCATGGCGATTTAAGCATGCTTGAAAGTATTTGAATAGTAACTGAAAAAGAAAAATAGAGAGAAGGTGAAATTTGAAAAGTGATTTGGTGCAACCTTGACAAGTATACACATTTTTTTTTTGACAATCTAAAAGGAGGTTTTGATAGAAAATAATTGAAAATACACCAAACCCAGTGGTGGCTGTGGTGATCCATGGTTGGTTCCAAAATTGTGTGTGGTGGTTTGTATAGATCTAAATTCATACAGCACATAGAGGAGGACGGTAAACCAGAATTAAATGATGGCTTGTGCTCTCGCTGGTGAGTCTGGCGTCGTGACATTTGTGCTTTGTTGGATTAATAATGAAGGAGATTACTGGCACCTCAACTGGGACACACAAATGAGATCATGTCGGGAAGATTATTAGAAAAGAATGACAACACACGTCAGAAAACACAGCACTCCAGACAGCAGTTGAAGAATTCATATTTTATGTCCTTCCATCAAAGACCGCGAGGATGGATATCGCTGGGTGGTTGGCTTCATATCGACCAAAGTGGAGTGGCGGCGTGTCAGAATGTAAGATGCCGATCACTCAAGGTTGTATAATGAGAGAGATTTGGGAAGGGAAGCATGATAATTCTGAAATAATTAACGAGGGTTCCAAATGTGATGTGTGAAGCTCTCAGCCGGGGGGACACAAGCGACATCAAAGGGCAACGGAGCCTAGGAATTTGTTGTATGATATGAATTTGGTATCCAGTTTTTCCTACATACTCTCCCTCTAAAACCTTACTTAAAGTGACAGTAACAATGAATGCTGAATTAGTATTATTGAAGTCCAGGGGTCTCATTTAAAAAACTTTACAATGTATTGACTGACAAAACGCAAACTTGCACAAACGTCTTTAAACGTGCAGTGCAAACGTCTTTAAACGTGCACAAACGTCTTTAAACTTGCACAAACGTCTTTAAACTTGCTAACTTCTCGTCTTTTTTGGCTCACAACTTGCTGCCTCATTACTGAAAACCACAAGTGCAAATCAGAGTTTTCGAACATTTTTGCCTCATGTCCATGTCAATTTGTCTTTTTATAGATCATAAACTAAAACGAGGGAAATTATGTACGCAACATTTTTGTACGTACACCTGCTTTAATAATAATGACTCCTTTTGCCAAACTTTTATTGTTATATTATTACCTTAAATAATAAGTGTTTAAACTTGCTCATATTCAAATATTTTCTTTCAGTGACTTGTAGAGTTGACATACATTTTGCTTGTTCCTACTTATTTGAGCTTCACACTAGCAAAAAGATCGCTAACACAAATAATGTACACCAACACAATGACGTCATAGCTGTGTTTTTATGTAAGAATTCATCTGAAAACAAACCTATTGCCTCCCAAACACTCGAAGGTCACCTGAGAAGTCTTAATTCAGTCCGATTCCGAATTTATCAAGGATACATGGATCAAACAGATGTGACAAATAAATTCAATTTGCACATTTCCTGTCCCCGTTTGGCACTGAATGACAATGTTGTTTTCCTGCTGACTAACTGCATTACCACCTCCTCAGTGTTATAACATGGATATTGTGTTGTATGCTTGTGTTTCTACCTCAGGGGGTGTGGTGACTTCCTGACGTATTCTATACAAGCCAACAGTGTCAGCAGAGAAATAGTGCATGCTTTGTGGTTGTGGCTTTAGTTTCTGACAGGCTGCTGATATGTGAACCATTACGGCTCCGGAGCGTGGATGGCATTTGAGAGCGAGGAGGCGGTAGTGTAAATTTCAGCATGAAGCACAGTCATGTGACAACGCCGAAGGTCATGTGCTCTGGCAAGCACTGTTCATCACACTCTATGTTCTTGTTGATAAGACAGTAGGGGATTTATAGGCCCTCTTTTTTCAGTGGTATGTGAAGCCTATGTTTTATAAAACATAGTTGTAAAGGACTTTTACCATTTTAGCAGAACACACTGGCTAATTTCATGTAGATCTGAAAATAATTTGACTGAGACAATGCAGTTAACAAGATGTGCACAGAAAATATTGATTTGAGAACTTAAAAAATTATAATAATACATTTTTGTTAAATTAATTCATTTTGATGCTCAAAATGAAAGCTTATAATACAAGTCCCACCCCCCCAAAAAAGGGAATCTGTTTTTATATGTTTTGGTCATATTGAATGTTCAGATACAATGGGCCAATATCTTTGCTGAAGGAAGATTTCCATAAACAGGGACTCCATATGAAATGCATGGGTTTTCATATTTGAAGAGAATAATAGGCTCTGGTGAAATGAATGTGATGCGTTAGTCCAGTATTATGACCACTCATGAATGGATCAAATCTCTGTGTATCACAGCATCAAAAGAAATATTAGCACAACTATTCAGGCAGCACAGTTGAATGGAGCATAGTTTACAATATGCACAAACCCTTTTGAGGTAATGGCAAAGACAACAACATAAAACATGTTTTTGCTGATGTACTTTACAAAATGCTTATTTTAGAACAGCAAAGTGGTATGGAAACGACTCTCAAAGAGAGAGAAATGAGAATCATGCCGACTCTAAATTAAATGTGCAGAGTAGTGTCACCTGAAGGAGCCTGCATACGTTGAGTGGCACCTGAAAAAACAATTTGAGAATCCAAAGATTTATAAAGAAAATAATTTACAAAAATAACATATACACCAATATAATATCACAACTGCATACAATTCATTTCTAACCTTTAACATGTTGCTCAAACAAACTAAACTACGTGGAAGCCATATCTGTACAGCCCAACCCAAGGTTAAGGTAAATGTAAGTAATCCCTCATGATAATTCTGGTGCAACCTGCCAGGAGCGTGAGCTGCTGCTGGACAGTGCTCTGAAACCCATCTCCAGATCTGATCTTGAGCTAGTCTCGGCCAGGATTACCGTAGCTGGAGGATTTTTCCCATGGTGCAGGTTTTGGGTTGATAGGTGAGAAACTCTGCACAGAAAGACCTGGTCCAGCCTGGGAGTGCTAACCACTTAGCCACCTACTTACTAGAAAAGACTTCAGCTACCCACTACCTCTAATGGGAGAAGATGAAAGGGGTTTTATAAACATACATTTTGACATCGATAGTTGGGGTCTATTAGGCAGTGGGTGGGATAGCGCTGATTTATAATCCAATTTTCTAACCAAATATGATAGAGCTTGCCCCACTTATAATTTCAAAGATAAGGAGTAGAGTAAATGATGCTGTATAAAAACGCTGGCCTAAACAAAATCACATGCACTTAAGCTAATGAGGTAGATACTTCAATGACTGGCTGCATATTTCCAATCATTCTAAAACATGCTCGCTCCAGCCTCCAGAAACAAGTGCACTGCTTTTCACATGGTATAGCACACCTCTTTGTTCTCTTATTCCCTATGGCTAAGAGAGAAGACTATGCACCTGAGGAGTTTTAGGCTCAAGGGCATTTCAGATAATTAGTCGATGAAACTGTCCGCAATCCTGTGGCTTCAAGGTAAGATTTGCACTTCTACAGCCCACTGAATCCACTCAATGTTTTGGCAAAATGTTGCAAAAAAAAAACAATTTCCTCCAAAATCTGAAATGCATGACTTGTAGTAACCAGTAGATATTGTCGATGTTCCTGCATAAATAAGAAGGGAGAGGTGATTTAAAAATGGTTGCTAGGCTGACAGTGATGTATTACCTCTTAGCTAGCGAGAGCATGTAGTCCTCTTTGTGGCACATACAGCCAGACAGTCTTACTTTCACAATCTACATTTTTGTTTAAAGGTGGGAAAGTTGATATTGAATCCAGTGACATTTTAGCTTGTCTGGTGGTCCCACTTCCTCTGACCTTCTCTGAAATTACACAACTTTTGTCCTAAAAGAAAGTATAGCAGGTCTAAAGGGCATGGATGGTACATGGAGCCAGAAGCAGTTGTAGCAGTAGAATAAATTGCATTGTAATTGCGATTTTTACGATTTCTTTTTCAGCTCTATATGATTTTCTAATTGAACTTTTTTGATCCCCCCCCATGAGAAATTAGAACGATGACGCCGTTATCCTCAATGACAGTAGCCACTCCTCCATTGTGTTGTTTCATTACAACACTCAAGCCTGTCAAATGGGCTGCGCAGAACTATCAAATCAAAGTCATGAATCATAAACCTGCCAGACTTCTGTAAGCCCCTGTAACAAAGTGGAACAGAGCGCTCCAGACTCAAGGTCGGCTGCCGTTACTCTGAACAAGTCACTGTGAAATGCCTCCACTTCACTCCCTCTAGTCATTCACCAGCCATTTGTGCTGCGCTACAATCAAGGGTGGTGATGTCAAGAAGAGTTTCACATTTTTCCCCCATGCATTTATGACACGCGCAGGAATTTATTAAGATAAGTGTAGCCTATTTCTCTGCATAATGTCGCTTTGATTGGCTGCACTCTTAGAAAGTCTATATTTCCTTCTGCCTTACAGCATTTTAAACACTATAAAAAGTCTTTCATTAGTTTCAAAAGTAGCAGGATATGATTAATTAACTTACAGTGACAAACCGGTCATAAAAATCATGTAATCCGAATGTTCAAATTGAGGTGATTGGAGGCAAAAGTACATACACATTAATAGTTAACTGACATCAGAGCTAAATGCTAATAGTTTTAAGTCTTTATGACAAAAAAAAAGGAAACAGTTTTGAATTTCTAAGGGAGAAATGCTAATTTGCTTTTCTCTTACAAAAGATAAAATACTATTTACGAGCTTCAAATTGTATTTGAGCTTCATAAAATCTGTAGTTTGTTGTGAAGTGCATGATATATCTGTAAATAAAATGAAAAACTATTGTGAGCTAAATTTTTCTGGGAGTATTTGTCCAGTAAAACCTAAAAATAAATCATAATATCCAGTGGTTTTCGTTTAACAAAACATTATTCTGGGGTTAATCCCAATTAAGACATTCAGATTTAATAGGGACATTTATGGCATGATTAGGTTTCTTTTTTCCCAGTTGATTTCTATTTGTAATTTTATTTTTGCTCTCTGGTTGTGTTCTGTCTGTTCTGTTTTAAAAAATTAAAAAACATTCTAAAATATATATATAGCATATAGCTTTAGACATTTTACAAACAGTTTCATAATGACAGTGAGACGTGGTTATTACATTCTTAAGGTTAAGGTACATTTTATTGTCGCCGTAGAGAAATGCATCCTCTGCATTTGACGGAGGTGAGCAGCACAGTCTATTATGGTGCACTGCTTGACATGCTCAGACCCCAGTTTCTTGTGTAACCTACCCGGAGCAAAGCCTGCGAGCGCTAAAACACTGATCTCTGACCAGTAAAGCCTCCTGGCAATATTCTCATTACAGCGATGTGCCGACTACCCACAATGCACCTGGGCCAGTGAAGTCTCCAGCTGCTCTGAATCTTTACTCTGACAGTAGCCTACACTGTAAGAAGAATTAGTGCACTTCACACTTCAGCATGAGACAATTTGATTAAAAAACACAGCAGCTCTCCAGCAGCCAATTAAATCACTGTGTGGACAGGACTGCTCACAAAATAACAGGAAGACTGAGCAGTAGTACAAATATACACGTGATGTACCCACCAGTATGATGCAGAGTCCTGTTGAAGGGCTATTCAAATTGACTCTTCGATCAACTTTTTTATAAAGGTGAGATATAATGCCTTTTTCTAAATCTACTTAGTATTAAAGTATAACATAAGTAGATCATAATTATGCATTTTGGTCATTCACCTAAAATGATTTAATAATAGAAACAGGTCCATTGACTTCCAATTCAAAACTGCCGAAATGTTAAACTCTGTGACATTTTAGAACCAAACATGTCACTAGGAACCTTCTTTTTTCCGGCTAATTATATATAATGAGTACAGGGAAGTTGGCAGGGATAGGGGGAAGGTGAAAACAGCAATTATCTGGGCACTCGAGCCTCAGTTGCAGGACAATACAGGATTACTCAAACATACAGAAATCAGAATCAGAAAGGGTTTATTGCCATTATTGCCATTATCAATGAACAAAATTCACAAACATTGGAACTTGTCTTGGCATTAAGGTGCAACATAAAACACTGATCAATTAAAGAAAAAACATGTATTCAATCAGAAAGATCAATCAAAAGGGCATGCATTAAGAAACAATTAAAAATGACTATAGTATAAAATAAAAATAAAAATAGGCATTACTATGTACACAACATTACAGTTAAATTTAAAGTTGTAGTGCAGAAAGTGACAGTGCAGTGAGTGATGAATAGTTGCATTTAAAGTGGCAGGTGTTTAAGAAGTGTTCATGAGTCCAACGGCAGAGGGAAAGAAACTATTCTTGTGGAGGGAGGTTCTGGTCCGGATGGACCGTAGCCTCCTGCCTGAGGGGAGTGGTTCAAATAGTCCATGTCCAGGGTGAGAAGGGTCAGCTGTGATCCGACCTGCTCGTCCCAGGGCCTGGAGACGTACAGGTCCTGCAGAGATGGAAGTCTGCAGCCGATCACCTTCTCAGCAGAACGCACAATGCGCTGTAGTCTCTGTTTGTCCCTGGCTGTGGCTCCAGCGTACCACACGGTGATGGTGGAGGTGAGGATGGACTCAATGATGGCCGTGTAAAACTGCACAATCATCTGCACTGGCAGCTTGGCTTTCCTCAGCTGCCGCAGGAAGTACATCCTCTGCTGGGCCTTCTTGATGAGGGAGCTGATGGAGGGCTCCCACTTGAGGTCCTGGGTGATGGTGGTGCCCAGGAAGCGGAAGGAGTCCACGGTGGTGATGGGGGAGTCTGTCATGATGAGGGGGGCTGGGGGGCTGTGACTTTCCTGAAGTCCACGATCATCTCCACTGTCTTCTGGGCGTTGAACTCCATGTTGTTACCTAGCTGCACCAAGGACACCAGCCGGTCCACCTCCCTCCTGTAGACAGACTCATCCCCGTCCGAGATGAGGGTGGTATCGTCCGCAAACTTGATGAGTTTTACGGAGTCGTGGCTGGAGGTGCAGCAGTTTGTGTACAGGGAAGAGCAGAGGAGAAAGCACACAGCCCTGTGGAGAGCCTGTGCTGATAGTCCGAGTGTCTGAGAATTCTTCCCCACCCGATCTGTCAGGAAGTCAGTGATCCACCTGCGTTCAAATGACTTCATGACTACAGACGCTCAGCAGGCCACAGGCCTGTAGTCATTAAGTCCAGTGATCCGGGGCTTCTTGGGGACAGGGACAATGATGGCAGACTTGAAGTAGGCTGGGACATGGCATGACCCCAGGGAGGTGTTAAAAATGTCTGTAAAGACGGGGGTCAACTCTCCTGCGTGTCTTAATGTGGCGGGAATCAATTAAAATACAACTTTGAGTAAACTAATCATGCGTAAACACTGTTGTAACAACGATTTGGTATAATATTTCCCCTTCAAGCATTCACAGATGTTCTATTCTTTCTCATCATTTTTTTTTTTAATTGTGCTTATTAGTCTGTTAAGTACAATACTTTTGATATGGACACTGACCCAGACTCATGCATAAGGACAAATTGAAAAGGACTGGATCTGGATTCAGACTGTGGGAGCTGAGGAGAAAATGTAGAAAAATAATTTGGTGTAAATCAAGACATTTGTAGCCACAATAGATTCATCTGAAGTAGGACGAAGTCATGGTCCAGATCACAACTGTAACGCTTAGGTGGAAGTCTCTCCGAACGCTCTAATATCAAATTGTATTGTATTGTACTCTCCATGTTGTAATTGCATGGAAAGTACCTTTTAAAAGTAGAACGTTGAGGAGGACTATTGGTGGATTAATGGTCCAATGTATTGTAAGGTGTTTTTGGGAACAAGATACTCAAGCTAATTGCAGGCAAAATTGCACATGCTTGAAACCAGTGCAGTCTGTGTGGTTGTTTGGTTCAGACCCCTATGAATAATTAATTATAATTAGCACCTATAATCAACATTTAAAACACACCCAGGGTTTTCCCGATTGGCCCCTTATACAGCCCTTATGTGGATGGAAAATGAAACAATAGCCCAGAAACAAGGAGAGAATAATTCAAGACATTTCCTGCTGGTTCACTGAAAAAAAGCAACTGGTAACCAAACACAAATAGCAATCTAGAAAAGTGTGTTGATGAAGCAAACATAGAAGCAATAGAAGATTAGACTGCTCAGATAATCCTTTGATTTGACAACTTGTTCACATGTAGTTAACACTCTTTCTTCCACTCGGTTTGGTGAATATTAGGCTATTGCTTTGTATTTGCAGCAGTAAAGCTTAATGTACTTATGGAGGAGCAATTCTGTTTGTTTATTAATTTTTGTTGCTCCTTTGGGGTCTTCTGGGGGATAAAGTCTGTACTCACACCCGTATGATTATTATTTGCAAACACAAAAGCTTCTGGTAATGCAAAACAACTCGTAAAATGTTATACTTTTTCTTCACTGCAATAAAGTACTAACCTTGCGGTGGATTGTCACAAGAGTCCATCTTGTATGGCTCCTGGCTGATCCATTTGAGTCCACACAACTTTTAGTGTTGAACAGAAAACGTTTTCTCACGAAAACTTTTTTATTAATAATTGCTAACAAATTAGCAAGGGTAAAAAAAAAAAGAAAAAAAAAAAGGTTTGATGCTACACATTCATTTAGGCAAAAAACTATATATTGTTTATTTCTTCTCCAAAACATTTCAGTTGGGAGCTGTGTAGATGTACATCTCATCAGCATCCGTCTTAACATGTCTAAAGATGACAGGCAATTAGCACATACTCATTTCAAAACTCAAAGTTGTCCTTTTTTCTACATTGAGAAGAATAGCTACTAATTGTATTTGCTACAATCAATTTGTTCTTCAGATCAATAATACATAAATACATAACAAAAACATCTTACTGTGTGTCCATCGCGGATCAATACATCATTAAATACAGATCTTCCCGGGTGAATTTGTAGTTTTTGTTGTTTCCACGGGAATCCTTTTATAACGGTTATCTGCAAAGCTTCAAAATATAGATCAAGTGTGCATGGTTCTATGGAGCACTGGAGTGGAGAGGAAGTCCTCTATATCTGCTGATATTCGTTTGACATTCTACATGCCTAATGCTGTTTGAGCTGCTGTTTGAGCTGCTGCAGAGTGCTGACAAATGCCATGGCTGTTCACTAGACTGGCTTTAATTACACCTGACTGACTGCTCCCAGGCTGTAGAGAATCAGCTTCATTAGATTACTGAGCCCACCATTTGGATTGGGGCAATTGACACAGATTCTGCAACTTTTCAATCGTATTTAAACCACTGCATGTAGCTTTACAGAGCACTAAAACCATTCCCACATCCCACCCAATCACCCCACAACCCGCCTGACCCATAAAACCCACCCACAGCTCTCTAAAATCCATTGAGGGTGAGTACAGATGAAACCAGTTGAGTGAAGATGAGGCCTCACAGTATTGCTAGTAACATTTCTATTTGCCTATAGTTGGATACAGTATAGAAATTAGTATATGCAACATGTATTTACTTCCCAGGGGGAATAATTTTTAATTTGATCCATTTTAGTAGGATATAATATATTATATATTATATATATATATTTTATATAATATATGGAGATATATATATATATATATATATATATATATATATATATATATATATAGTAAACTAAACTGTAAAATATTTGTATGCATGTGCTTGTATGCACTGCTATTGGTGCAGTTTGGAGGTACAAAACAATGTGGTTAAAACACACAAGAAACCAAAATAAAATATAATAAATTAAAAATAGGACATACTTTCTGGTAAAAGCGATATGATTGGGAATAAGCTATAGGTAAAAAAAAAAGATTATCTGTGGTACTCCAATTTCACCTATATAAAATTGCCAACTGAAGATAACACTGAGAGGCCCCAGTCTCCCACTAGCTCTGCCCTGCTGCACACGACAGGCCCATAGTAATGATGAAGAGCAGGGTATGTTTTAATGAACACAAAGCCGTCCAAGTGGAAGGCCATTTTAATTGAAATCTCCTTCTGTTAATAACGTATTCCCAGAAGCAGAGAGCAGTGAGCCACTCCACAAAAGATAGGCCAGTAGAGTTCATTGGACATGTAATCTTCACCACAACACTCATCATTGTATGGTTTAACATGAACGCTCAAAAAACAAAAAACAAAAAAACATTTTATAACAGTTGAGTAAAAAACAATAATTTATTATCAATTTTGCCAAAGTTCACCATTGTCACACATTTTACCTTGCTACACATTACTTGAAATTTCACATTGACTTGGTTCAAATGTCCAAATTTACATTAAACAATTGTAAGAGATTTAAATTCATTTTACATAAACAGAATGCAATGTATGTCAACCAAAACCCAATCTAAATGTTTGATGATAAAAATATCTGCGATATGAGTCCTGCTCATTCAACACAAGAAACAGTTTTCAGCCAACAGTGTGTGATGGTAAATTATACAAATGTCTGTGGATAAAGCACTGAGATTGCTACTGCGCTCGTTACCAATAAGGCGGAACTGGGTGTGTAATGTTCAAATGTAAGAGTATGTCGGAAAATGACATAGCTATTGAAAGTATAGAAAGATTGGGATAAATTAAATTACTGATTTGACTTTCTTTGCTGTATCCATCTCGCACACACCAAGGGCTATTGGTTTAAGAAATCTCAGCATAAAAAATAAAGTTTTCAGAGAATGTGTATTATACAAAACACACCACTGAACATTTTGTGTTCTGAAATAAATCAAATCCAGAGCTGCATTAGAAATAACTCTCCAGCATTGAGGCCACAGGCCTTTGAAACAGAAATAATGACAGACCTGAGGCTGAACAAACAGCAACAATAAGATTTTCAGTTATTAAGGTTAAGAGTGAGTCATTAGATGGCCATGTCAAAAAGTGTCTGTAGTTTTATGTAACAACACAACATGATTGAACTCAAACATGTAAATACATAAGTAAGAAAAATAACAATATCGTTTTATAGAAAATTGTGATTGTGAATTGATATGAAAAACCTCCTCCGAAACGAATCTCATCAGATTACTGATATATCCTTTATAAAATGCTTTTTGAGTTACAAAGTGTGAAAAATAGTTCTGTCCGCCTAGAAAGCCACATTGAACGAGGCAAGTATTCCGTACCACATGGGTACCCTGTACACTACAGTTATACAGTAGTCACTGAGAGGAAGGCATGGTTCACTTTAGCACCCTCTGGTGCCTTGGTGCCATGAGTCATCAGTTCCTGGATGGTCATCCAGTTGTCCAGGATTTTTTTGTTACGTTTCTTCATCATTTTCTTCTGGCTCAGCTCGATGATGCTGACCTCTTTGCGGGCCTCACTGCTGCTCTGAGGGTTCTCTTTCAGGCTCTCAAGGCGACTGCGCTGCATGAACTCGCGCCTCTTTTTCTGCTCCTTGGCTCGGACCAGGTGCTGTTTTCGCTCCTCTTTGCTCCAGTAGCGGCCCATTTTCATCTCACTCATGGCGTCGTCGTCTGTAGTCATGCCTCCGCTGCGCTCTTCTTTGATTTTAAGGGCACGCTCTCTCAAGATCTTGTCCCTCACTGGTCTCTTGGTGATGTAGCGTGTGCCATCACTGCGGATTTTCACCTTCCACTCCATCTTGGGCTCGGGTGTCTGGGGCTCTTTACAGAGGCTGAGCAGGCTGAGCTGACTCTGTGCGTACTCCACGGCTGAGCGCTGCTGGATCAGCTGCATGTAGCTCTGGTAGTGGCGTGCATGGGCCGGGATGGTGCTCTGCCGCTGCTGGGAACTGTGGGATGGAGAAAAATAAGGAATCTGGGGGACTGAGACTTTTGAACTTTGCTTGTCCTCTTCAGGCTGAGGAGCGTGGTCTGACTCAGAGGGGTTGCTGTGGTCTGGACTGCTGCCCTTCCCTAGCATAGGAGCTCTAAGAGCGGGGACAGGGCTGGATTGGTGCAGGCTGAGGCCACTGCAGAGGTTTCTCTGGTTGGTGAGACTGATTCTCTGCAGAGAATGTTCAGGAGAACGGTCCATCTGCAGAGGCGTGCTGCGCGAGCTCTCCGCTGTATTGTAGGCACTGGAGCTGTCCTTGTCAGATTTCTCAAGCCGTTCGTTTATGTCTGTCAGCTTGCTCCTGGTTTGATTCCCTCGCTTTGGACTTTGGTTTTTGCTGGACAGGCCTGAGTGGCCGCTGGAAGGGGACTCCTGGTCTTTGCGGAGCTTATGAGCCTGCATGATGTTCTGACACTCCAGCTCAATGCTGCGCAGTTCTTCATTGAGCATTCGGAGTTCGTGCTGCACACTCCCCTGCTCGGCCACGCTGCATTCGATGGTACTGCGGCGGCTGTAGAAAAGGTCGTACTCGCCGCTGTTACGGATCTGACACTTGAGCTCCAGCAGCTGCTGGAAGCGGTCTCCCTCCTCGTCCTCGTCTCTGTCGTCCAGCCGCGTGGAGCCAGGGAGCCTGTGTGTGTCCCTGTCCCTGAGGCACTGGGACAGGCGCCTCTGGATCTGAGACAGAACATTCTCTGAACCGCCCCGTGTGTCCCTCCTGTTGGACACATGGTGCGTGTGTTGAGACAGGGACGAGCAAGACGGCCTCTCATCTTCAGCTCTCTGAAACGGATACAACGAGGATCACTAAAACAGACACTTCCTTATGCAAAGAACATAATACTTCATCTAAAAATAGGGAAACAGCAGCCCAAATAAAGTTCACAAAATCAATTTTGCACACACACTGAAGTGTTTAATGTATGAGGAATTGTTCTCTTTGATGTTCAAGAAGGCTTTTGTCCAATCCACAAAATAAAACAGTACAATTGCTAATTTCAATAGTTTGTGAGTCCCCTTCAGTTACTAGTCATTATGTATTCAGTGGTTTAGAAACAGATGATCTATTCAACTAAAGATATTTTATAAACACTAGTCAAACAGGCTCTTCACCTGATCTTGGTCCTCCTCTAAGGCAGCCATCTCCATCTCCTCTCTCTGCTGCTCCTCCAGCATCTCCATCTTGAGCTGCTCCAGGAACTCGCTGTGTTCGTCATCCAGCCAGGCCTCCTCCAGCTACAAAAGGAACACCATTGTTTGAAATATATGAAGTGTTGGTCTACGAAGGACGAGTGAAGAGTGTACTATGTACAGTCTCTCCTATATGTTCCTTTTGGCCATAAGCCGTACACTACTTATCATCTCTTTGTCTGCTGACTCTGGACTAAAGTGGCTTCATATCTTGAGACACAGTTAATTACTCCTCACATTTCCACAGTGAACTCCACTCCAGGGCCCTCTGCACTGCGACAAGACTTCTTCAGCCTCTTTGCCACTGGCCTCAGTCCTGAACTCACTCAACATTAGCATGCCATTAGCTTTTATGGCTCAGAGTTGGAAGTCAATTACAGTGGTGCTACATAAAAATAAAACATGATGAGGTCTCAATGGTGGCTTTCAGAGGGACTGGTGTCAGAAAGGTGGAGGTGGCCACCACTTACTGCTACAATGGACTGCTCCAAACGACATGTAGTAATTCATTTTAACTTTAGAATGACTCTTAGGCTAATGCTGCGTCAGAGTGTGTGTTTTACTGGACAATAACAGCTAAATGCAATGGACTAATACTACACTGTGAAGGACATGGGGGTATACACTGATACATACAGCACAATATAGGCTATAGTAAATTAAATATAGATTAGATATTTCTTTTACGAACCTGCAACTCTGGTCGGGCGACTAGTAGCACGATTCTCCTACATTCTTCATTGGAGAGAGCTGCCATGGCCACCTCTCTGTCCTGGACATCTTGCCCATTAATCTAAAAAACAAACAAACAACAAACTTTAGTCTCTAAGGCTAACAGATTTTCTAAACACATCATCATTGGTGTAAACAGCAATAGCCTGAACATGCAGGCAGGAGTCCCTTTTATCTGTTAACCTTATGCAAATTAGGAAAAACAAAGCCCCTTAATAAAAAGACCCTGCACACAATCCTATCTGTGCCATCCTGCGATACACAGTAAAGTGCCTCTCTAATGTAAAGCATTGATTATGAATGGGACAGTGGCTGCGGTCCGGCACTGCTGTTGTATCTCGCACCATACATACATCTAACTGTACAATTAACTGGTCACTGACAGGGGGCGTCCATCTTTGTGTGGGGGAGACTAATGGTCCCTGTCACTGGTGGATAATAGCGCTGGAGAACTAACCGATGTAGCTCACAAAACAACCTCTATTCCATATTCCAGTCATACAAAGTAATAGTAATACATACTGCTAGGATATGCAATTTCTTTCATCCACTATTTGTTCATTATATGTTAAAAAAGAACATTCTAGTTAAATAAAGAAAACGTCTAGTACTAATATTGTTTCTAATAGTGGAATTAAATATTAACTTTTTTAATTTAACCCTTTGTACTTAGGGGGCATATTTTTCATAAAACGCCTGAAAAAATGACCCCCATTTCAAACTGAAGCTGTTCCTGAACCCTCTGGAGCACAAACAATTGGCTGGAGCCTTTGTGAAGCTGAGACTCTGTAGTTTTGGACTCTGAACAAGCTCTGCACAGAGGAAATCAGATTTTAAATCCCGTTAAAATATATGAATGAGTAAAGCTGGTGTCTGGAAGGTTTTGACAATTCTCTTTCAAAAGCTGAAGGTAAATTCACAAAAATGAGTTTTAGGGACTTGTAATAAAGCAAAAATGTCCAGGTGGAATCTATATAAAAGTCCGATTAATGTTTAATTTCATTTTAGGGTATTATTTTATTTGTGTGTTTGGAGTACAAACTGACCCTGGTGCTTCCCAGAATGGTTGATTTGACAGAAAATAAGTGGGGTACAGCTTTATTTTTATGTACAGCAAATCAAGCAGCTTGAGAGTTCCCTTTTATAAGATGGTGGACAGAATGGAATGGAAGAAAAAGTCCAACGTCCCATGCGTGGGCCGCCGTAAGTGAAGTCTTGCCATTACTGATTGGGAGCTGCCTTCCCGGTCAAGTAGAAAATGTACTAATTTTGAATGGAAACCATATATAAGTACACACTTCACTATTTAACCTGACCTTGAATAACTTTACTTCTGCCTAAATCTGAAAGGCAAATAAGCTATTATCTGCCTAGTGTTAGCCACTAATGTTGGACAGCTCAGATAAATATGGGCCATTAGGCTTATCCAAGTGTTTGTGTGGATTGGGGAAGTTAAATTAACCTGGTTTCTGTGTTTAACTGCTTTTACTGGTGTCTCGAGAGCATCTCATTAGTGTTCAACTCATTAATGCAAAGCTCATTATGTGCAGCTTGTTATGGAAAAGCCCTATGCGTCAGTGAGGGAAATTACTTTCTTACCCCGATCATTTACACAAATTTAACATAGTCTATTAATTTGGTGGAGTTTAGTGGACATCTTAAAAGGTCCACAGCTTAGGACATAAATAAAGAAGCTACCTAGAAGAGGTAGTGGGCTAAATGTATGGAAAAAAGGAAAGAAAAAAGAGCATCATCTGAGCTAATTAACCCATTCATAATGAAAGTGTGAGTCCAGTCCAAAACCCTAGTGGCAAACTATATCAGCCAATTGACCAATATAGTCGAATCAAAAGCAATAAATAAATAAATAAATGCATTATGAAAATAGCTATCACGTCAGAAAATACTAATGACAAATAATAACTGGACTCAAGATGCTAAAAGATAAAAATAATCAGTCAGGTATAATAATCATTAACAAGCCATCATTTATCAGATGGGACAGGACTGGAAGAAAAAGAATTAGAAAGGCACAAAAGTCTAAAATGTGAGGAGAGGTAAAACTGGAAGAAGTAATGTTACTGGTTGAAATAATAATTTTGTGACCAAAAGCACAACAGATCAATTTCTAATGTTCTCAGTATCTAACCAAGTAGGCAATTCTTAGCCCCTAAACATAATTAAAAAGTCATAAATGTCATTGTTTTGTTTTCTTCTTTTCTATTGCACTCATGTGACTGAAACCAAGCCATTAGAGCAAATGTATCATTAAAATAAGATTCTCTGACTCAGGCACACACAAACAATGATCACAAAGGTAACCCACAGGGGACACACTACTAAGCCTCACAGACTAATAGCGCTCCTGTTTCCACGGCTGAAGACAGGGCCGGAGGGCTAAAACACAGTGTCACAAAGAACTACAGTTGTTAGCGAAAGCCATTGGTGCTGAGTCTGTAACTACAACAGCCAGGGGGGCATTTGCTCCCTTATAACACGCTCATACTCACAGGGGGTGGGCTGGACCTCTAATGTGCTACTGTAACAATGAAAAGGTTGGAACAGCACTATAACAGCGAGGTTTGCGGTGGTACCTGTAAGATGCGATCGCCCTCTCGGATGCGACCATCTCTGGCCGCAATGCTGTTAGGACTGATCTGTGGGAAAACAAACAGGATTTTAGCTAAGTTATGATGCCAAATACAAAGTCTTTCTGGTTCAGGGCGCACATGGTGTGAATTTGAACAGAAATCAGCCTTGCACTAATGTGAGTGAGTAATATTTGTCCTTGTTGTTGAACTCATTGCCATCATGAGTAATGAGTTCATTTATTTGTCAGTGCAAGCATTATGCAGACCCAGGTTTTGGACAGACAGAGAGCGACTCGAGTATTGGGGTAAAAATAATGAACGTGTTTTCGTGATGCACCTGCCCCCAGTGTAAACACTCCTTGTGAACAAAGGGCAGAGCACTGTTTCATGTCCAGTCAATGGTTGTCTGGGCCCATTCGTTTCACTCTCTCCTATCACACTGTGAATCTCTGGAGATGTTTGGAGCGCAGGTACTCCATCTTCATGATGGTCCACTCCTCCCACACAGAGCAGCACATAAAACCAGGAGGGGGGTCCCCCTCCTAGTTTAATGTGCAGACAGGAAAGAAGGGTGGGATGGGGACAATAGAACAATCTGCTCTCTCAAGAATACAAGCCTGCTCGGCTCTGTTGTTACCAATGCTGCTAAAACTGTGTCTCACATTGATGCTGTACACTATCCATTTCAGCATCTTCCAATATATTATGTACTTGGTTAATACAAAGCATTATTGTACACAACAGAAATGTATTAAGATTCAAGAAATTGTATTATTTTAACCAGGTCCAATTCAAAACCATTTAGTGGCACTGCTACTTTTTTTTTCATTAATGTATTGCCCATGTTCTATATAATATCACCATAATACTATTTTCAAATTCAGAAATACTACAATAAAACAGATACTGCATGCATATACTACTTTGTGCCATTCATTATTGACATGGCCATGAGGACAAAGATAACGTCATATTTACTAGCACAGAAGAAGATGATTGGATGAATTGTTTCCTGTGTGTTTCTGCCCTGAAACTAGCCATTGTCCAGTGTTCACCCCTCTCTAGTCACCCCCAACAACCACAGGAGACAAGTAAAAGAGAAGAAGTGAGGTGACAAATGTACACTTTGTCTGAAAGTGACTTTGTTTTGCTCTTGAAAGGATGTGTCCTCTCATGATATCGGAGCATGTTACACCTCCCAATGTATGTGTAATAAAGCGCGCTCATCTGCATGCAACATACTCCCTCTTTTTTGAAAGTGAACATTTAAAGATGCTGCCAGGAGCCACGTACCACAGTCATTTATATTCCACTCCAGCTCTCAAAGGAAACACCTTGCAGGGCCCAAGTCAACTTCAAACGAAATGCATCACAAAGTTGTACATTGGAATGGAGAACGGCATTCAATGGTTCAAACTGCTAAGAGGGAGATAGAGGGAGGGCACAGCCAGGGGGCTGTAACGTCACCCTGCCTGTTGAAGACGGCTCAACACAAAGTGCAAGAAATCACATTTGTGAAAAGTCCTTTATTCACTACTTCGTCCCCTTCTGTCTGCCTTCAGGGTCGTTCTGAGATATTAAGGTTTAGCGTTTTGACCACTTGTATATTAAAAATGAGAGGAAATAAATGTATTTGATACATAAAGGCACCCAAGGGAGCGTCTAAATTTTAAAAATATATTTTGTATTTTGGGAAGGGGTCATCTTCTTATGTTCAACAGGTAAACTTATTTTTAATAATATTAATTTAATATTTTAGAGACTACTCTATACATTCAAAAGTAACATTTGAAACATTTCGACAATATTTAACATTACCTGTATGTGATAAAAATACAAATAAAAGTGTAATAGTGTAGCAAACAGACATAGATTTTTATTAAACTTAAAATAGCATGTCTCAAAATACATTTACTAACCTAAAAAATATTTTTCCTAAATTAAGTCTGATAATGTCCTTTTATAGAAAAATCAGCCTTTCTTTAACTTTCCAAAGCAGATGGTGATTGGTCAATTTAAATATATTATTTTCTGTTTGCATGTTCCGACTGATTCATAGATAGATAGATAGATAGAACCTCATAAAGCCAAGTAAATCTTTGAATATGAAAAGGTTTTTGTTCATAAAATCCTCAAAATAGCACATAACTATAAAATGTCAACATAGTGTACAGAGGTGATCCAGGAACAAGAATATATGAATAACTCAATTATGTCAAAAATGTCTAAAATGTGTGGAGGGTTCCTGATGCCTATTCTAGCACATTAGGCAAGTCCACCATGGACAGTGCCCACTAAGTCAAATCTGACTCAACACTAGAAACCAATTTTAGATTTGAATGATCTTTTTATAAAATTTCCAGATTTCACAGGTGAAGTCTTTTGAAGAAGTGCATTCCCATCATTTCCTCGCTCATTACAGTCTTGCGGCAGTGGTCCATTTGCACTGTTCAGTTGTGTAACTTCAAATAGTGTTACGCCTATACATCTTTCCCCATGAGCCTTCATATTTCATTTGCACACAGCTCGCAGTGCTCTGTCTGAAGATAGAAGGAAAAATACAGCATGGAGCACAAATACACGTATCTGATACAATTTTTCAAGCAGACCAAGATAAAAGGATTCAGTGTTGGGGAAGTTTCCCAAGTGCAAAACTTATGAATGCTGTAGATTCTCACAGTATTGTATATTCTCTGTAATGATCAGCTATTTCGGAATAGCAAAAATGAAAAGTGACCTGGACACGCATAATAATGACCATTAGCAGGTAGTGTTGTCAATTTCGATACTAAAAGATATACTCCATTCTCCATTCCAATTTCAATAGCATAATAATAATAACAATAATAATAAAAATGCAATTTCTTTTTTTTTAGTTTAAGTTAATTTTCAACACAAAATAACTGCACTTTATTAAACCCTGTGATACTAGTTCTGAGAAAACTGTTCAGGAAAAGTCCAATTTAGTCTTGTTTATGTGATTTTTTGATATTGTATTGATACTTGCTTTAAATGAGTATAGCTTCAATATTCATTTTAAAATTCTTATTGCTTATTTACAAAGCTCTCCATGGCTAATATGCCTCTGATAATTTAAAAGAGCCAATCAGGATTGGTTAGAGCTCTTTCTTTCTTTCCCTCTCTCTTGCTTTCCCTCTCTCCTTCTCTCTTGTCTTTCTCTCTTTGTCTTTCTCTCTTTCTTCTTTCCCTCTCCTCCTCTCCTTTTTTTTACGGTATAGAGTAAAACACATACTTTGAAGACGTACAACTACAGTAGCTGGTGGTAAATGCCCCTTTTGGCTGCCAGCCGCCATTAAAAGTAACACAACAACAAGAACAACAAGAACAAGAACAAGAACAAGAACAACAAGAACAACAAGAACAACAACAACAACAACAACAACAACAACAACAACAACAACAACAACAACTCACCAGTGACCATCCTCTGGAACTCTTTTAAACAGAAAAACCCACCTGTTTCTTTTAATATTTATAATCTATAACTTTATGATTTTTCTTCTTGCTAATACTGTTAATTTTTCATTATTGTTGTTTTTATCTGTTTGTTTTTTATGTCTGATTTGTTGAAGTTTAAATCTGTGAGTCTTGCTCTATGAAAGATGCTCTAAAAAATAAATGTACTTGTAATGTATCTGATTCTCGATACTTTTGACAATCCTTTTGGCTGGTTTAATAACACATTATTTTATCATGATGGCACCCATTAGTATGTGGGCAATTGTATTTGGGAGCAAAGTAAACGCAGTGTCTAAAAATGCTTGCACTGTAATCACAAAAATGCGATGGCTAAACGAGTTTGTACATCTATCAAATGTTCTATCAAATGTTGTCAGAAAAAAGGAAAGTTGCTTACTATTTCAGAATGCGCCGTGCAATGTTTACATGGCTGTATATTTGACATCATTTGTCTGGATCAGTCACGTTTCTTTACCTCGCTGACATAGATAGCCACGTCCTCCTCTTCGTCCGTCCTGTAGCACAACGTCAGCCCCAACTTCTCCTGGCTGTTGAGTCGACACAGCTCCACCTCCTGTCAAAAGAAACAAGTTGTGGTCATACCTCTACAGAAAAAAATAACCTGCAAATTTGTCTAAGATTACATCACCCAAAATTTATAAAAGAAAAAGAAAAAAAAGAAAGAAAAATAATCGCTTCAATTCATCAGCACATGAAAGCATATGTTGTGATTCATTACAATGACTGGCCAAACTCTGGGGTCTGTTGGAGCAAACATCAAAAAGCCGTATTCTACAGGCCCAACAGAAAAGTCCAACTTGGTTTCGAGACGTTTATTGGGCGTGGATTGCCAGAGTTTTTTGATCATGAAAGGCATTCTCAGCTCACACATTCTGATCGGAGAGAGCTTTGATAAATGTCAGAGGAGCTTCTCCCTGTGTTTTTCTTTCAAGCCACTGCCAAGTCACCAGATATTAGGCTGTAAATAAAGTATAATTATGCTAATGCTGCCTCATACGTGGCGCATCCTCAGTATTCATCTTTCTCCCTCAGAGACAGAGCAAGAAAAACATTGACTCGCAGATCAGTGATAGTTTCCCGTGAGCCCAGTGCAACATAGTTTAGTACCTAAGTGTCGATGGGAGTCATTTTTGTAGGTATAAACAAACAAATAATCCTTCATACTTAATGTATTCTATCCCCTCATCTTCCATGCAATGCTTTGTGGAGTTTGGAGACTTGGGTCTTGTTTGATCCTGGTATTTTTGTTGTTGTTCTTTGTTAGCAAAAAAAGTGTATTTATTTAAATGTTTATATATATATTTTTTAAAGTGTGTAAAGTGACAAGAGAAGAATGCATTATTTTTTGGTGTATCTAAATTAAAAGAACTATTGGTACTTTTTTCATTCTTTTTATTCATTCATCTGTAAATTTGGGATTATGGACCGGACTATGGATTGGTGTGCTGTTCTCACACTTGAAAAGGGTTTTAATCTCTGGTGAAGTTTAGAAACACCGATATTTCTGGCTATTTATTCACAATTGTAAATTGATTGCATGACACAGGTAGCAGGCAAAAAACACAAACAAAAAAGTACATAATATACAACGCACAGAACAGAAAAGCAAAATCTACAGCCTTAACGGGACCATAGCATTATTGCACACATGATAAATATTGCTCATTTGCTTTTTTAAAAAGCACAGTGCCATGTACCAACAATATTAACATTACATATAAACCATTACTTTCCAGTATTACCGTTTTACCACATTAATCAATTATAATAATAAATAATTATTTTCATCATTACACACCAGAATTAACCACAAATTTTTGTAATTAATGTTTTTAAACTATTGTTAGATTAATCATCCTAACATGTTCATTACAATTAGATTTTAGAATGCATTACCATATTTTAGCAGATTAACCATTTACTTGACCTCTATTTGTTTAGAGAGAGGAAACGCGCCAGTAACTCGCGTGTTACTAAAATACATACTACATTTGGGCATTTTACCATTTTGACACAGACTAGGATTTTTGTTTTGACACAACTTTTACACTGAGAGTCAAAAACCATTCTTCCAAACAAATGGATTCTAATTACACAAACATCTTTGCTGTGCTTCCAAAGTGTACTTTCTTTTCCAATTTCCTTCAAGTTCCAAAATTGGGTTTGTCAACACAATTGAGTCCAAGAGATAATTGAAGTTCTGGTGAAAAGTGCAGCCAAAACTCAATTTTCCAATCCCAAGCGTAGCTCGCCGACATTTAATGAACCGCTTTGCACTTTCATTTTCCCACAGCCCAGGCTCTCCCCAGCACCAAAAACACCAGCGCTGTGCCGAAACATATCAAGGGCATTGGAGGTGAATCAAGTGTGAAATGGCCTCTCCACCAGAGATCTTCATTAGACCAGAAACAGCAGTGGAGAGATGGAGCAGGCAGAAAGACATGGCGGTTTGGGCGCAGTGACTCGGGCTCAATGGGGCAGCGCCATAGAAACAGAAAGAATTACTTCCTCTACAACAAGTTTGTGTGAGTGTGTGTGTATGTGTGTGTCGTGCCATTTTTCAGGCTAATTCTTTCAAAGAAAGAAAATCAATAGTTTTGATACTTTAAAACAATCCTAATACAAATTAGGAGTTATAATAACCAAGAAATAACCGACACTAGCCCTTTGATGGAAATTTGTATTACAGCATATAAATCAAAACTCTCCAGAAGAGTTCTCTTAAATCTATATAAATGTACTACTGATGGTAACGGTTACGTAAATGGGAAAAAGAAGGAAACTTCAGAAAACAGATACAAAAGGGGACGCATGAAAGACTGACTTTTCCCTGTCCTGTCTGTTTTGTAATATATATTGTTTTGTAATATAATGCCCACACAAAAAGAAGAAGAAAAAAAAAAGATAATAATAAGAAAAATAAAATAAAAATTAGGTGAAGAAAAAAGCTCAACAGTGGCACTGAGGCGCTAGCACCTGCTGCCGCAGGCTACACATTACTAGATGTTTATGACCTCCTAGTTGTTGAAGCACAACACTCAACACTCTCTCCTATCTGCTGTTACTTTGCTTTTCTCTCACTTTGGCAGATCACTGAGGTGTTGTGTGCGTGGGGGGCTGCTGCGCACACTTCCATGCACAGCTAGTATTAAATGCACTGTACTGTAGAGAATAGAGCATCTAGAGAAAAGTGCAAAAATATCACCAGCGTTTCCATCTTCTGTGACAGGTGGCACCTGACATGAGTGACTTAAATTGACTGTTTCAAGAGCAATCTCAGACATGTGTTGAACAAACCATTGAATGCTTTAGTTAGTGAGCTTACAAATTCACATTCCAAAAATACATGGAAGAGAAAATACATTCTAGAAGCCTACAAAAGCCTACAAAATCTAAATGCTATGGGCTTTACAATCGTATACTCTTCAAATCAAACCAAATCTAACTTTATTTATAAAGCACTTTTAAATACAAAAATGTTCACATTGCTTTGCAGTACAATTAAAAAACAATCCCACATCCAGGATGTCTATAATGCAGTTAAAAAAGGCATCCTTTGGCCTGGGGTCATTAGGAGACATGGAGATGTCTCTTGATGACACCAGCACAGATGAATAAGAATAATTATGATGTGCCTATTGCTGTGAAATTACCGTATATATCTTTTAGTCCAGATCTGAGAGCAAACAATTATTCTAAAAAGTAATCTCAAATGCTACAGCCAGGCACTTGTCAGGCAGTAACAACTTTATATGTTTAAGTATTGATTTTTAAGCACTAGTTTTGATAAATATCAAGTGTTGGCAAACCTTTTTCTGACATTACGCCATTGTGATTGCTGCCTAATGAGTATTCAGTGCCTTTGTACGTACTGTTTTTGTGGCACGTCTCCTGGTTTAATGATGCAACAAGGCAGCCAAGGACGTAACCGCTGTAACAGAGAAACGGCTCATGCCAAGTTGTTTTGATGTTAACTGTGGGAAACATCAACATAATCATCTAAAAATAACCACATTGATGAATTATAAGGTGTGAGTAGCTTCCAAATCCATCCCTACGAGAGAAAACAAGCCTAGAGTTATTTCTGACTAATTAATGCCAGGATATGGTGCCGAAGACCTGTGGCTAAATGATCAGAGAAAATGGATTGCAACCATAACTGCATGTTGGATGAAAACTATTTTGCCAAAGCGCACACACACAACATTTGTTCCCCAGATATTCTCTTTACTTCTTTTGATACTAAAACACCCACTCGCACTCCACAGTAAAGTAAGGTCTGTGTGAAATCCATTACCCATCTTGTTCTGTTTAGGGACTTTTTCAGAAGCTTTCAAAGCCTTTTGCAGAAAGAGCTGAGCGATTGGAGTGTGGTGAGTAAATTAATGACTGCTATAGAGATTTTTAGGGGGAAATGGTCGCCAACCATTAAGGCACACTACTGCCGATGCTGTCAGAATAATCAAGTCTTTGATTAACTGAAAAAGTAGCTGCAAATGTATTGGATGTCGGCTAGCATTCTGGCAAAAAGAGCAGCACTTCAACTCACCCCAACTAGAAATGGAAGTATTTACTTGTGACTTGCTAATTAGCCTAGGGCAGAGCCACTCAAATTTTTTCTGGTGTGCCCCCATTAAGAGATGAAAAATATATTCGCGCCCCTCCACAGCCTTAGTATGATTTTTTTTAAAAAAGCAACTATATAATTGCATATCAGCCTGAAATAACAGTAATAATTAGAGTTTAAATAGGCTAAATTAAGTTTCATTCACAGACTGTCTTTCTGTGGTTTGTGCTTTGAAGCTATGAATAAATGGCACAACACAGAGCCTCACGGCCTTGAGTGCTCTTCTCTTCCTTCCCTCTGTTCCGTTTCTTCTCCTGCGCAGCCAGGGCAGGTCAGTCATCTGTCTGCAGTGGGACAGCACAGAACTGGCACTTCACTGCGGTGAATATGGCGTCTCAAGGAGGAGACACACTTGCGTTACTTCTCGTCAATCTCATTCTAGGGATCACTTTTGCCAGCGCGGGTTCACGACCGTCACATAGAGGCGGCTATCTGCGCGAAGCTGACTCGTACCGTTGTGTTTATGTTTCACATTTAACACGAAAAGGGCATATTGCCTCCATGGAGATATTATATTGCATATAATATCTTAGTTTGTCTCCATGGAGCCTCTCCAGGCCCACTTACAGGTCTGATCTGTGGAGAGGTTACCCTGCTCACAGTAAGACTGCAGAAATCTGTTTTTTCTTTAGTTTTTTTGGGTTTGCAAAAATTCCATTGTCCGTATGTAACTTTCTGCATAATTCCATGGTAACATATTTACAACCATACTATGGAACATGCTCCAGGCAGATAGATACATTTTATGCCATATTGTAGAATATTATAGCTAAACGAACAACCTTTCCATCTCCAGGCGAAGTAAGAGTCAATTAGTGGCGATGCAAGCCCAGTCATAGTAAAAACCTTTTTTTTTTTTTCTCACATCTTTAGACCAATAAAGCCACCCAAAAGTTTTTAATACAAAATTTGCCATGCATACTGCAGGGTGGCAGAGTGGTTAGCGTAATAGATTGTCAGGCAGGGGTTCCATCCTCTGGCTGACAAAGTTGATTTAACATGTTCTTGTCATATTCTGGTGTACTTGTGTATGTAATCCTGATAATCAGTTTATTTTCTCTACAAAGCATATAGTTATGACACTAGCAGCAATAAAGATAAATAAACAAAGCAAAATTCATACTTGCATTTCACTTGTACCTTTTAAATGGGATTTTAATACAACTATATAAAGTACAAAACGGTCTCACAAGCTGCTCATACTCATGGGCACAGTAAAAACAAGGACAGTTCTAATCCCTGTAGCCCTGACCAGAGTGTTATGACTCATTATAACAGCTGTAAACACATCTCATAATCCTAAATTAGGGAGTTTTAATTACAAACCGCTCAAGTGTGAAAAGCGGCCACACAAATATGCATGTAAATGACCATGATCCACTGTTGTTTTCATTTAGACTTTATGGTAAAAGTTCTGGCGAGGAAATTCTTCAAACGAATGTAAAACTTGCAGATTGGTGTGGATTAATGAGCTAATTATACGGTGTTAAATGTTTAAAACTTTGCAAGAAGAAATACTAATTCATCTCATGCTTATTTCAGAATGTATTACAAGTACATCATTCAATTTCACATTTTCTTCCCAGCGGCACTTTGCAGTTTATAAAACATGCTTAAATGTTTTAAAAACTTTTTTTTACTATGAAATGATAAAAATGTGTGTAAATTATGTGGACAAACTTGATGAACTTAATGGCGTGAGTGAAAATGGCAAAAGCTGATTACATGGCTATCTTCTCCCATTAAGAGTGAATCAGAAATCATTGGCTTCTCCAGCTCAACCCATTATGTAGCTCTGTCTAACAACAGGTAATGCAGAGAAATGTATTCGCTTCATTCTTCTCTCCAGGTTAAAAGCTGCTTGTAAGAGGCTGCCTTCTTTCCCCTGACAGCGCCCTCAGTTGCCATACAGTAAGTGGGGTTGCATTAGTGCACAGTCTAACTCACAGAGCATGAAATAAAAGATGGTGGCAGTTACAACGCATAATAGGATTTGTTAATAGCTTTCATATATTATATTTGCTCAGATTTTACACTGGGGCTCGCAAATCTCTTTAGGAAACAGCTTTTCAAAGCAGAAGAAATTACTGAGAGCAAATCCAACAACAGAGAAAATGAGAGCTGAACTTGTTTTGCAATGAAGTCCAATAGAAAATACTGTGTGAAATTAGTAAGAGATGTAAAAAGTTAAGACCAATTCATATGTATCTTTAATATCATACTATGTTTTCTTGTGGTAGGGGAAGATAAAGGACGAAAGCTCCTTTACGTCGACCCTAACAAGTGTCAGTGCAGAACGACAGGTATAATCTAAATATTAAGCATTTTAGTTGTGCTTTGAGCTCTTTTGAGCTCTTTTTTAAATGGGAAAATGTAATCAAAACGTTGCATTTAACAAAAAACTGAAATCCATGAATAGGTATCTATGACAACGCCATCTTGTGTGGCAGAATTTGTCCTTCTACAACACGTGTAATTTTTCTTGGTCAACTTGTGTTGTCTCGCTTTTATTATTCTAATGACAGGAACAACCAAGACCTGCAAATATCGCTTGTTTCCCCCAGTCAAGACAAAGTTGATTACACATAGTGAGGATAATAAGTATTTGAACACCCTGCATAGTTCTCCCACTTGAAAATTTCAGACCCCTCCATAATTTCTATCATAGGTGCATTTCCACTTTGAGAGACAGAATATAAATAAATATTTTTTAAACAAATCCGGAAATCACCTTTTATGATTTTTAATAAATGTCTTTGTATGTTATTGCTGCAAATAAGTATTTTGACACCTGCCAATCAGCAAGAATTCTGGTTAGACCTGTTAGTCTAACCTTAAAAAGACCACCTCTACTCTACACTAATGAAGCTAAGGTGCTTAGTAGAACCTGTTTGAGCTTGTTAGCTGCATAAAGACACCTGTCCACCCCACAATCAGTCAGACTCCAACTACTACCATGGGCAAGACCAAAGAGCTGCCAAAAGACACCAGAGGCAAAAATGTAGACCTTCACAAGGCTGGGTTACGGGGCAATTGGCAAGCAGCATGGTGAAAAAAGATCAACTATTGAAGCAATTGTTAGAAAATGGAAGATGCTAAAGATGACTGTCAATCTCCCTTGGACTGGGCCTCCATGCAAGATCTCACCTTGTGGGGTCTCAGTGATTATGAGAAAGGTGAGGAATCAGCACGGGAGGAGCTGGTAACTGACCTGAAGAGAGCCGGGACCACAATTTCAAAGGTTACTATCGGTAACACACTATGACATCATGGCTTAAAATCATTGCACAGAAGGTTCCCCTGCTTAAGTCAGCACATGTCCAGGCCCATCCGGAGTTTGTCAATGACCATCTGGATGATCCAAAGGAGTCATGGGAGAAAGTCATGTGGTCAGATGAGACCAAAATATAACTTTTTTGTATAAACTCCACTCGCCGTGTTTGGAGGAAGAAGAAGGATGAGTACCATCCCAAGAACACCATCCCTACTGTGAAGCATAGGGGAGGAAACCTCATGCTCATGCTTTGGGGGTGCTTTTCTGCACAGGGGAATGGACGACTGCACTATATTAATAAGAGAATGAATGGGGCCATGTATTATGAGATTTTAGGCCACAACCTCCTTCCCTCAGTCAGAGCATTGAAGATGGGTCGTGGCTGGGTTTTCCAACATGACAATGACCCAAAGTACACACCCAGGATAACAAAGGAGTGGCTCCGTAAGAAGAATATCAAGGTTCCCCCAGTGGCTCGCCAGACTCAGGACCTAAATCTAATAGAAAATCTTTGGCGGGAGCTGAAACTCTGTGTTGCTCTGAAACCTGACAGATGTAGAGAAGATCTGTGTGGAGGACTGGGCCAAAATCCCTGCTGCAGCGTGTGCAAACCTGGTCAAGAACTACAGGAAACGTTTGACCTGTAATTGTAAATAAAGGCTTCTGTACGAAATATTAACATTGATTTTCTCAAGTGTTTAAATACTTATTTGCAGCAATAATATACAATTAAATTATTTAGAAATCACACAATGTAATTTCCGGATAATTTTTTTTAGATTCTGTCTCTCACAGTGAAAATGCACCTACGATGAAATTTTATAAGTGGGAGAACTTGCAAAATTGCAGGGTGTTTTTTTTAGCGCCTATTAGGGCTGCGCAGTATATTGCAAAAATATTGATATTGCAATATTAGCTGACACAATAATCGATATAGCAATAAAGTAACCATATCACAATAACACCAAGGCCCTTTTTCCTAAAATCCTAAATTAGACTTGATTTAGTCTCCGTTTTGTCTAACTTTACAAAAAAATAGCCGCATTTTAGATTCAATGTAACTTATTTTGTCATAAAGTATTAATATATTACAATAACTCCTGGGTCCTGCATCTGATAGAAACGAAAAAGTTGAAAAAGGCCGATTTCTATGAATGATTTAAATTAGCCTTGAGTTAATGTCAGTTTTGTCTTGACTACGTTTTTATTTCGTTTTAATGATGCCAAATTGTGTCAAAAAGTATATTCAAATATCACAATTATATCAATATTGCAACACTTAACAGCCATATTGCAATCATTTCCAATATCGTGCAGCCCTAGAGCCTGTAGTGTGTCTATATTCTCTATTCATTCTCACAAAAATGTTCTTTTTCTCTGTTTTGTAGCAGACCATAATACGTTCGATTTTCTCTAACAGTTGAACCTATATGTGTCTATCTATATGTGGATGTGTCAGAGAACAACAAGCAGCAGTCACACCTTCATCTTCAGTGTCAAAGCATGTTACAGCTCCACACCTTGCCAACATGGCAACTTTTTCTTTTGCCAAAGTTGTTGAATCTATTAGCAAATCTCGGGTAAAAGCATAGCACGCCTGGCACACACAAATCCCGTGAAAAATGATGGTATTATTACGGCGAAAGTTGTCACCAAGCTGTCTGCGGTGCGGCCAATCATCTGTCAAAACTGTCCCCTGGAGATGAGCTGGGAGAGTCAATTACAGTTTGTGCTGCTGCTAAATGTTAGGCATCATTAAATATGGAGGGAAGCTAGTGAGAAGGCAGAAAATCATTTGGAGAAAAGACATTTGGATTTCGGCGTGTGGTGCTTGTATTGCCAGGTGTGCCGTTTACATTCACATTTATCAGTGAGAACAGGTGGGAAAATGATCAAGGCATATTCTACTCTGAAAACCTCACTGCCACAAAGATATTCTCCCAAAAAGCACAAGGTTGGCAGTTCAATCATCACTACACCAACTCCAATTGTAAAATGTGTTTTGCCTCATTATAGTGTAAAAGTAGTTTACAATATAGGGGAGGAATCAGACCACTATGTAACATGTTGCGATATCAGTGATTTTTGTTTCAATCCAACAAGTAATACTAGCAGTTGACAGATTTCTATTTCTTTTGCTATGGAAACTACCTGGACGACTAAGGGTCTATACAGTCTAATTACAGAGGTTTTAAAACAGTAAAAATCAGGTACAGAATCATTACATGAGAGTTGATTATTTTCTCTGCTCTTCAATAAGCTTTGCTTGAAATGTGTTTCAAATTAATCACACTGAGGAATTTGATGCGTTTTGAAAACAGTAAAAATTGGTTTCAGGGTCTGTACATATCAATAATAGAAACCCAAATATATGAATTTAAAAAGGCAAAAACATTCTTTTCTGATAAACATTTTGGAAAGTATTGAAAACTGGCAACGTGAGGCAAACTAATTACTCTAAATATGCTCTGTATTAAAATGATTGATTTTCAGAAAAGCCAAGCTAAAACATGATTCTAATAATTATCATAGAGTTCTACCTATGCCAATAAATATTTTCAAGTGAATGCCCATTCCACTGTTGTCCATACCTCATATTCAAACTCGTCTGGCCTCTCTGCGTCCGCTGCGCCTGGGGAGAGGTAGGCCGTCCCATCGTAGTACTCTTGGTCCAGTGTGTGTAGAGAGTGGCAGCTGTCAGAGCAGTAACAGACAGAGGAGGAGAGCGGGGCGTTAACATCACTGCTTCTTTTAAAGCCTTCACTTTCCCCGCCTTTGTCCTGGCGGAGCGGAATAAAAGCATTTGTCAAGAGCTTTCACTTCTGCTTGAGTGCGTGTGAGAAAAGTACAGCCCCTTGTTATTAACGGCTTATTATTTACTTCGTGTACTTGACAGCCTGAACCCCCACATTTTACAGTGTTTGTCAAGCGTGCTCCGCTCATTACAAAAGGAAATGGCAGTGTGACAAAATGAGCAACTTTCATCCCACACAAGAAGAGACAATAAACGTCTACTTTCTTTTGGATATTGTTAAGATTTCTGAAAGGAAGTCATTTTAAACTGCTACAGAAATACAAAAAATAGCAAGTTGTTCTATATTTTGACATCAGTTATTAACCAAGGTGTTCTTTGGCCTCCTCACACCCAAAGACAAGGCAATGTGTAAATCCAAATTATGTCAATCCCACAGAAATTAACAGGTCTTTAAACATATTAGTTGATGTTTAATCATCAGGCAAACGTTAAATGCTTCTTATAGCCTTATTTGAAAGTTTACAATCTAACTTTTTATTTTAAATCAGCTCTTTTTGTAGCATTTTTTTTCACTATAAACGATATTCTCAAATTTAGCATATCTTCTAAACAACATTCACGATATCATCTAAACTTCAATATATTGCCCACTTTCCCAAACAAAGAAACATAAAAGGGTTTATATCCGCCTCTAAGACAAAACATAACAGCTGATTTGTTGTCAGTACAAACACAAGCCGATAAAATGTTTCGACATTTTCTTGCCGCTCCTTACAATTACGTTCCTCACCTCCATCTTGAGCACCATTAGGCATCATTTTACATCTCTCTAATGTGGTTTATTGGATTGCACCTGTTGTCAGGCAAAGAGAAGTAAATAATATGGGAGTTTTATGGATCGCATTGATTACAAGTGAGCTTAGGCCTAAGGCTATACTAACCTGTTATAGTGGCCAATGTGTAGCCTTGTTTATAGCCCATTCCACAAAACCACTTTGTAAAGCTTGTGCGACTTAGAAAAATATGCAGCGTAACTTAATTTACTGGATGAAGACCTGCGGGGAATAGTTAGATTAGATTGCATATCTTTTGACAATAACACATATTCGAAATGGCATTTGCACTGATGAAAGTCCAGATGGAGAATTGACTTATATTGCTCTATAGATGGTTAAACAAGTCCCCTAAAGACATGCGAACACGGACTATAAAAGTATTTTAGATGTTTGTCACGGTGAGATTTAATTGTATTGAATTACTTTGCTCCTTCCTCTAATAAAACTCCAGCAATGTTCAACTGCCTCGCTCCCTGAGGAGGCAGCCTAGATATTTCTTTCCTAAACTTTGTCTTGCACACATTTTAGTCCTCCTTTGAGATGAAAGCAACATAAACTAAAACGTTGGAAGGGGAATATAACCCATCTTTCCAAGAAAATCCCTGAAGAAAAGTGCAAAAATATCTCTTTGAGCTATAGCACCAAGGACGAAAGTTAGAATATGATAATGAGTGTTGATCATGTTGGCTTTGAAGTTAGTTTGAAAATACTGAATTCCTGTCTAATAGTTTTTTAGCTTGTACGATTTATTAATTGACTGTTATTTGTCTCTCGTGGCTCAACATGAGACTGAAGGGACTAACAGTTAAAGCTGCATATGAGAGCTGAATGGCTATGGGAGGTACACATTTCGTCACTTTTTTGTCTGAAAAAGCTCTAAAGTTCTCAAGATGTGCTAATGTCCAAAAAGTTGCATATGAATTCTACTGCTGTGCCAAAGGGTCCGTATGAGCTTGGAATTAGTTAGATAGATTTAAAAACCTACTTCCTCCTTTCAAATAAGCCTGTCACGATAGCACATTTTGAAGTGTGATGTATTGATGCAGAAGATATCACAATAAATGATAATATTGAAACTCCTCTTAACCATGCAGTCAAAAGTATCAAAAATCAGATAATAATTGATACTCATTTGGACAAGTACTGGTATCCATACTAAAAACCCTGAAATGTAACCTTTGGAAATAATCTTTATCAGAAAGAGTATAAGACCACAATGTTTAATAAATAAAGTACTAATATTTACTGTTGCAAATGAGAACTTTTAATTATCATTGTGGTATCAAAATTGGTATTGAGAAATGAGTATTATAGGCAAGGCAAGGCAAGTTTATTTGTAGAGCACAATTTGTACACAGGGCAATTCAAAGTGCTTCACATAACAGGAAAAAAATGCATTAAAATCACAAAGACATGGCAGAAATTACAAAATCTTAATTTAAAAGTGCCATTTTCAGGCTATCCGTCAAATAGTTCAAGACATAAAAGAGAAGAGTGCAAAGAAAAGCATTTCAGTCATATGCACAGCCAAACAAAACAGTTTTTTAAATTATACTTAGTATTGAATCAAGCTTGAAGTTTTACACACAACACAATTTGGGAATTTGGACTCAAAACTCCTACCCTGGACACAATAAATGGATTCCTTTGGAGAATACTCACAAAAATGATACAAACTGCGACAAAATCAAGGACTCGACCGAACATGACTTTTAAAATTTACAAAAAAAGAAAATTACATGCATTTAATTTGAACATGACAAATTGAATAGACTTTGGACCAAATTGAATAGCCTTTGGGATGACAATGCAGGAGTACAAGTTAAGGACTATGTAAAATGTTTGTAGGCTCTCTGTTCTGTATTATTTATGTTTAAGTAAAAAGCTTGACTGTCATTTTTGAACTATAAATCGATATAGATTGATATTGTGAGGGCTACTTTCACGGTTTTTAAATTAGTCAAGATATGTTTTCAATCATGGTTCGCAGTAGTGAATGCACGTCTTCAGAGGGGGAGTGGCACCAGGTAGGATAGAAATTGGTCCCTCAACAATTTTGACGACAACATTACCGTAATCATTTTTTTTTTTTTTTTTTTTTTTTTTTTAAAAAGGCCACTATCTTTTCATCTCACTGGCATTGAACGTTTTTATTATCTGCTCGATTTATTCTGCCATTTAGTAGTTTATTAATTTTAACTAGTTTGTGCCCTTAATTATTCACAGTAAACAAAATGATTGAAACACTTTGCAGCGCACTGTCTTGTTATTTATTAGCAGCTTTCAGTGTGTCCTCTGTCTGCAGTGATGAAGAGGAACAACAGCGAGTAGCTCATTCATCAAAAATAAAGCTGTTATATTTGCTATGTATGGATTAACTGTATGATGCGAGGCAAGTTTTTTTTGTTTCTGCTTCATGGCTTTGAATTCATTTACATTTATCAATACTGGATTGTACCACGTGGACCATTACTGACAACTTACTGTAATATCTAATCATGTATATTGAGGTAACAGCATTTGATTTATTCAGAACATGACTGGATTGAATAGTATGCGCACACACTGATCAAACATAATGGTATGGCCACTGACAAGTAGAAGACAATAACACAGATTTTTTAATTGTAGTAGCAGTTTGTAGATTATGCTTCATTTTAGGGCTACAGGATAAATCACAATCGAGTCGAAATAGCAGTTTGAATTAGAAAGACTGCAATTAAATATCTAGTTTTATTCTTCTGAAATGCATGATATTTTGACAAAATCGAACAGCCCCAAACATTTTCACAATGAACAGAATCCAACCGTGCATTTTGTTCCCCAGCAGTGATTTGAGGAAATTTTTATAACTCTTAAAACAAATTTCCCACAGTGCAATAGGACTAGATAGTTAGAAGAGATTTTTCCCAGCGACTACGATTTCAAAACGATGCTAATTTGTTAAAGATGTCATTATGAGTAGAGGGTATGTTGAGTCTTTCGTACCTGTCTGAGAGCAGGAAGGGGCAAACGTCAGGCACTGGGGGCGTGGAGGGCCGGAGCTTGGCCAGAGCCATGATGTGCTCGAAGGTGATGTCGGTCTGTGTGCATACGTCCACCACATGGATCTCCTGAGGCGAGCCATGGGGGCGACCGCTCGGGGTCCTGCGGATGACCTGCACCACAACAGGCTCCCGGGAACTGCAAAAGGAAGCCACTGCATCGTCATGGCTGGACTTGGACAGCTCCTTCCCATTCACCTAGAACAAATAGGAGTGTAATGTTGATCCTTGGCAATTTATCTGCCACATTGGTGTGTAAATCAAAAGACAGTTCAGTAAAACGTAATTGCGTTTTTATGTAACAGAAAAATATAAAGGCGTATTCGGTCCACTTATAGATGAAGGGGAAAAAATTTATATGTACATGGATACATATTTTTGAATTTGAACACACAAATCTGCAAATTAGCTAGAAAAAAAATACAAAAATATGTGAGCTTTTAAACATGCAAAATTGAAGGAAACGGTCCTTATCAGTTCATTGTATTGGGCAATCACATTATTATAGGACACAAACTAACATTGGTCTAGATTCTAGACTTTTAAGATTGTGTGTGTGGGCTGTGTTAATACAGTGCAGTGCGTACTAGGCTATACAGCCAAATGAGCTACTTTAAACTTGCTTAGATTTCAAGTTTAGGTCAAAGTGTAGATAGGGCTTATTGCCAAACTTCTCATCAAAGTCAAAAGAATAGCACAAAATATTCAAAACAGCAGTCATGAACTATATCTTGTAGTATATCCAAAGACCAAGGCAAGGGTCAACAAAGTTTGATCTAGTTTTCAGCCATAAGTAATTATTCCTCTTGCCAATACCACCAGAACTTCCTCCAATCTACATAGTAATAAATTCAGGCAAATCGGAAATGTTCCGGTAAATTAGCACATTTTATTCTGGGAGATATGCATGCTTAAAAACCTCACCAATTTGCACGTTTTAACATGTCACAAATGTTGTACGTTTTATGGTAGATATGGTAGACTGTTGAAATGAGCATCTAGTTTTGATTCTAGTTTTAGCATTGATTAGTATCTGATTTTTTTACTTTTGACAACCCTACAGCAAATATGTTCCAAGACATTATATACAATATAAGCAAGTCCCATCCAATATTTTGAGTATTATATACATTCTAAGTTACACAAATTAAAGCAGAAATAAGTAAAAATGTCACCTTATTAAATGTCTTTGTAAGTCCCTGCTATGGTTAAATATGTATTTTGGGGGCTTTAGAAGTGTTCGTCATTACCCCCTGCTGTTTCTGGGTGGAAAACCAGCCTTGCAACATTGGCCGACATCAACCTGAAGACAACACTCCTGAGGAACCCTGGCTCCTGTTTTTATATTTGGCAACATGAAATGTTTTTGTACGTGATTCTACCGGTCTTATTATTATATAAAAAAAGAAAAGAAAAGAAAAAAGCTTTTACATCTATTTTCTGACAATGTATTTTCACTGAGGAGCTGCAGGGGAACTTCTATTGCCAGAATTACTTAGTTCTGCTTTAACGTACCATCCAACGGATCCACCAGCAAAACATTTTTAGGTACATTTCTATTTTATGTGTCAACAAAATGCATTAAGGTGCAAAATTAAAATGTTCTCTTGAATTCGTTCCCAAGCAGGACTGAGAATATATTACAAATTCTGGACACAGACCAAAACATGCTTTGAAGCGACATTATCTGAGTGCCAGATCAAAGCATAGCCTCTGTCGGGTCCATCTTCACCCTCATCATCACACAATGAACTGGATTCTCGTCCCATATTGGAAACTCCTCACTCTTCAGCTGGCACATGGAGAGAAAATCATTGCTTCATTTAGTGCCAGTAATTTCTTTGGAAAGAGAAAAGCCTGACTGTGGAATCCCTCAGAGAACACGCTTTGGTCCAAACGCTCGAAATCTAAGAGATAATGATTTAGATAACCACAAGAGGACAAAGAGAAGGCGCAATGGCGGTGGATAATTATACTCACTATCATATTTAAATGCATTTTGATAGAGGGCATACTGATTTGCCTGCTGACGACAAGTTCAAATACCAATCTCAAAGTAAGGAGGATTTATATTAAAAAATGGTGGCAAGCGAAAATACATTGAACTACTAGATGGGAAACTGGTACATGAAAAATGAAACGTATTAATCAGGGAACTCTTTTCATAGGTTTACATTTAGAATATTATGAAAAAGAGAAATACAGCTTGATGAAAGTTGTATCAACTGATGTGTATTGTAAGGATGTAATTGCATCGAATAGATGACTGAAAGCGAGCGCTAGCAAAAGCTCTCTAAATTAAGTATCCACAAGCTCACAGGAATTAACGAAAAAAGCAACTAAACAGTACATTTATTTGTAAAAGGCAGAAAAAACTAATTATTCAACAAAACACATTCAACTAACTTACTTCATTCCTTCGGCTGTGGCTCATCAATAAATCTTTAATCTCAATAAAACAATTAGTCAATTTATAAATTTTTAAATGTTTTTACTATGACAGCATTAACAGATTATTCAATAGTAACGTTTCCATCAGTTAATTTTGACTTTCAATCCGAAAGTGTCTCCACTGCCATATTTCTCACCAAACGCTGACTTGATCTTGTGATAAACCGCCGTATTTCCAGAGAAGATTACTTCATTTGTTCAGCCGACAGACTTAGCATAACAAAGCTAGTGCACGTTAGCATCAGGTGTTCCTTGTTTATCAACGCACTGAACTCGTCTCAAGACCCAAAATATTATATTTCAAGTGCATAATGCGTCTATAACTATCCATACCCAAAGTAGTTTATAAAAAGGCATGAAAATGTGGTGTAGTTTAGGTGAAATAAATGCAGAAAAAAATGGCGATAAACTGGAAGTTGTTTCTTGTTTACTCTAGCTTTAGCCTTGTCTCACAGTGCCACAAACTTGAATTGCTAAGATCGGCTTTATAAGGAAAAAGTATCATTCAGAGGACAAGAGACATTTGTTATGTTTGGGAGACGTCAGCTGCCCACAGTGAACCGGTCTGGGCTTAAGTGACTAAAAGCCTACAACCCTATTGTATTGATTAATTCAAATTTCCAACTCCATTCATTTGTTTCTTATTGATGACAAATAACTGTGGCTTATGAAGGTCAAGAAACATTGACAGTGCAAATACAATAATTGTTTTAATTTTTTTGAATAAATCTTCCAAAATCTGAGCCCTTCTCCAAACCACATACTTTTACTGCCACATATTGTTGTCTGATAAACTATGTCGGCTAAAAATCCCCAAACTGAAGATTGCACTTTGCAAACGATTACCTCATGATTCGATAGAAAATTTTATTCAATGACTAACCCAGCATATTTTACTAACATAACATAAAACAAAAATACACTTCAACCATTAATAATTGTATCACACAGCATTCAGACATATTGTAAATGGAAATGAAGTACAAAGTGTTGAGCTCGTACCGTTTTTCTTGCTATTACATCTATTGACTCTCTCCGGGGACTAACATGCCCTACAAAACCTACTTATTTTCTCAGTCACAACATCCACATAACCCATGCTGGTCCCTGAGCTCTCGTGGTACTGGTCTGCTCCTTTGCCTCCTCACACGACCTTTGTTTAGAGCAACGCTGCATTAATCACCTGTGCGCCATATAAACTGGGTCAACACTCCTCCTGAGTATCCGCGGGGCAATTTGTAGAAAAATACACACTTCCTTTGCTCTTCCGTGTATCCCCCCCATCTCTCTCTCCATTGTGTTCAGAAACCTTTTTGGCTAGTAAGCAGATATTAAACACTACTTCACAAATATTGGTTTTAAAATTGACAGCGTCTATTCACCCATTTTCGTTAGCTGGCCTGAGCGCCACCATCTGAGATGATCCTCCTTCTGGTTGTATTAGTTAATATGGGGCTGCCGATCTCGAGAGAAAATAAGCTCTACAAAGACTACAAAAGTCCCAGGGAATCGG
Source organism: Chaenogobius annularis (assembly GCA_015082035.1). Taxonomy (NCBI): domain Eukaryota; kingdom Metazoa; phylum Chordata; class Actinopteri; order Gobiiformes; family Gobiidae; genus Chaenogobius; species Chaenogobius annularis. The sequence continues at coordinate 584,695 of BJKM01000273.1, read as the reverse complement.
TGCATTGTTGACTTGTTGGTCAAATTGGACATTTTACACGAATAAATCTACTTTATAACATATTTTAGTGGTAAGACTTTTCCCTCATTCTTACATGAATAGAGTTCCAGCTTGACCAGAAGTGCCGATACAAAGGGAGTGCTGATCTATGGCAAAAAGAGGCAAAAGTGGGCAGGGCATAATAAGATGAATAGAACCGTCTGATTGCGACCAACTCTATTTGCTATTTTGCCATTCCCGCTGGTTGTCATAGTAATGACAATATCAAAGTTCTGAACATCAATTGTTTTAGCTTGCTAAAGTTTACTGTGGAAATATGATCCATGGATTAGTATGTTTCTAAACCCCAACACAAATCCTGAACCTTTCCCTAACCTTAACCATTACCCTGTTCCCAACCATAACCTTAACCAATTTGACACAAACTATTGTCAAAATGTTGCATTTCCTCAGTACCTTGAATGCACTAAACCACGTCCACCAAGCCAAACCGGCCATTGTTTCACATATGTTAATAATCATTGAACTCGCAATTTAGTATCATGTGTAGCATTTCACCCATGCCCAGCACACATGACGGCTCAATAGCAGTGAGAGTTGAGCACATACACACTTAGTTTAAAATTTAAGAAATATGGTTGACTATGATAATAATTCAGGACCTTTTTCCCAGGGCTTCCACTTGGGTAGCCATGTCGGAACAGATAACAAAGGACTTGGAGCAGACAAATGAGGTGGTCTATGGTGTATGACAAGAGAAAAATGACCGCATTTCTCAGCTATCCCATTGGTACAGCCTTTCCAATCTACACTACTCCTCCTATATCCAATTTCAACCACAATAAAACAACAGAACAATCAAAACTGGAAGGTTTTTTCCAATTCAATGGTTTCCACAACAGCCAGATGGAACAATTAATCCACCAATCAACAGTGGAATATTAAATAGTCTTAACTCAATCACAAGGGACTGGGGATGGTGTCTTCCCGTCTAAATCTTCTGCTGCACTTCTTTGTTTTGTCGTTGTGTACACTCAGAGCGCTATCAGACAGATGGGAAAGGATAGCTACAGCTGTCTAAACAGTCTCAAAGATTCTTCCAACAGAACAAGTGCTTCCAGCATAGTTTTGAAATGTCTCAATAACTATTTCATTTTCGATTAACCACCTGTTATAACTGAGAGGTGTAGAGCAAACTAACTTGAAAAGTAATACAAACTAAAATGTAACTGGAGACAAACACTCTACGCTAGCAAATCTTTATACACTACTGGCCAAAGTCTTAAACAGATCTTAATAGAAATACAAAATGTTAATGGTCAAAAATAGAGAAAAACGTTGTCTCGCTAAATGAATATCTCAATAGTTTGTGCTATTTTTATATCACTATACCAAAGATGGTATTCATAGCATTATTATGGCAGTCCATCTTATGTGATAAAACATTCTGTAAGTGTGTGCTGAGGTTCAATTATCGCAAACAAAGTGAATGGAAATTAAAATAAATGTTTATTTGAAAAATTAGACTGCAAGCTTGTTTATACTTTTTTTTAATCTTCTGTTTTTTAAAATTGTTTTTACTATAAACAATCGGCTGTATTTGATAAACTACTTCTGCATTTCTCCAAAACATCAATTGCGATATTATCATTCAAAAATATATACATAGTTCCCGCTTCTGCTTTTGGCTGTGATCAAGAGACGGTATACTGTTAAAAGTATTCCTTATGGACTACTCTTGCTCAAGGACTCCATGGCAGAAAAGGGCAACGGAAGAAAGTTGGAGAACTAACTGCACACCCTCCATTAATAGTAAAACAGAGCTCTCATATGGTAATATATTGTAAAGGCAGCTTATAGGTTGAAAAGAATTGCTTGAGGTGAAGAGACATTGGAAATACTGGATTAATATTACTGAATGAACTGAATTTGAAATGCTAAAATATTTGAAGCAAACATCTAGTGTTTATTCAACACAGATTTTTTTCTAATACCAAGCCAAATTTCACTAAATTTAGCAGCTGTAGTGTTCATCAATCCCTTTGTGATCACTCCACAGCTCGCATGGCTCCAGATGCACAGTTAACATGAATGATCTGACTACTCCGGGTAGCCACTATAATATTTATTCATAAAAAGTGGATTTACTCTACCCACGGGCCAGGAAATGGTCAGGTAAACGTGAAATTTGGAGACAAAGAGATGGAGGATGGAGGAATTGGACCAAGATTCATATTCTGTCTGTTTACACATGGATATGCAGCTGCTGTAGCCTGGAGAGAGATGTGTGTTTTCAGTTTAAGCCCTTGAGACCACCAGCAGACTTGCCTCCAAAGCTAACGCACAAAAGCGGCTTAGCAGAGTGAATCGAAAGGGATCAAGCCTCCTTTTTCGCTCCCAGTTTTGAATGTGCGGCTGGTATTGATAGAATTCACAAGTTGTGTACTCTTGGGGAGACTGGGTGTAACAAGGTAAAAGTTAGTTTTTGTGGTACAAAAGGCTGTGAGGGGAGGTTTAGTACTGAGCTGCACTGCAAATTTGCCAGGAAGGTAAGTTATTTGGCATCTCATGCAAGAAGCTGTGGGCTTAAAATGTGTCACCATGGCCCAAATCACCCATGTACAGAAAAACAGTTTACAAAATGGACAATAATGAATGAATAAAGATGCACTGTGAAACTTTCCTGGTGGAATGTCAGCCTCATGCGCATCCCATTGATATGATATTGTTTTGCCTGGATAGTTCCACATCATGGCATTACCTATCTTGCATTTATTTCTTTACAGGTGTTTTTTTTTCTTTTAGGGATGGTCTGATATCCAATATTTGGCTTGCTGCTGGCTGATAACCAATATTTGCAGTAACTGATAGTCTGATTTTAAAATAAATTGCAAGGTCCACAAATCTATTATAATAATAACAGAATGTATTAATCTGGGATATAAAATAATTTGTTGCATGATTGTCTGACCATATTATTAGCCTAATTGACTTTCTATTTCCATTTTTACTCGAAAAAGGGTCAAATATCTGCAGATCTTCCCCTATATTGGCCGATACCAATATGGCTGAAAATCAGTCGATATTGGACGATTCCAACACTTAAACCAAAGTATCGCCCATACCTATGATTTTTATTGCTCAAAAAATGCTCTCCCTGCTCAAATACTGTGAGCAGGGTGGCCTCTCCACAGATCTGACATGTAATCTGACCTGGGCTTGTCTCCATAGTGATATGTATGTGTGTTTTATGCCATAATGTCGAACAAACCAATAAACCAGGGCTATTCAACATAAGGCCCAGGGGCCAAATCAGGCCCTTCAAGCGTTTTAATCCGGCCCACGACCCATCTTCCGAATACTGAAAAAATTTAATAAAAATCTTGTTTACTGGTTTAACTCTGAGTTAACACTAGTTTAGACCTGGTTTGGTCTTGTTTAGTCCTTGTTGAATTCTGCTTTAGACCTGTTTTGATTCTGGGTTAGGCCTGGATCAAACCTGGTTGGCAGTAGTCTAGTCCTAGTTTAACTCTGGTTCAGTCCTGGATGGGCAATTTTGCAACTCAATGTTGGTAAATCATTTTGTATGTTATTTCTCACAAAAATAATCCATCGGTATTGATTTTATTGCATTAACTATGGTAGTTTACAGTGGCATGTTGTTCACCTGTCCTGAGGCTTTGGCCCGCCGAAAAAGTTGGCCCCCTGGAAAATTATGTTAAATAGCCCAGCAGTAAACCATTAAAAGATGAATGAATCAAGAAAGTTTACAAAAAAGATTTGAAGTACAGAGTATACAGCTGCTTTGACACACAACTTTTCTTCCAGAAATGCTGTCTTTTAGTCTGCGGGCTGCTATCAATATCCCAGAATGACCCAGGGCAGAATGTAGTGTCAGAGTGAGCAAAGAGGGGCCAGTTTATCAGTCTGATGTCAACTTTGGTCAAAGCCTTTTCATGTGCGTTATCCCTCAGCCGGCTCACTCCACAGATGCTGGCAGCAGGGAGTTACGGATACAAGTGATTGATGGAGTTCTCATGCGCCGGGTAAAGGCAGCCCCAGGCAGAAGGCGCTAATAGTCCATTAGCTTTTTATGCCTTCAAATTAACTGCATACATCGCTTCATAGCTGTTGTGCAGCACTTTGAATCTTAATGAAATGCTGATGTTTTTTGGCTTATGGATTTTATGGGGTAAGTTATCGGAACGTCTTCACTCTCATCTGAGCTGAGTGAGAGGCAAAACAGTTTAAGGTCATTCAGAGCTTTAGCAACAGTTGAAAGAGCATGAGATGGGTGTATTGACAAATGATTACATGAGTGCTAATCCAACTCTCCATACAGGGAAAACCTCCAGCGTGGTGGCCACCTGCTGCTGCACGTAGGGCCTGTAGTGCTGATGTATTCAGGCAGATGGAGAGAGAGTGGAACATGCAGGTCACACAGCCTCAGGAGTACACGCTTCAGGGATGTTGATTACACGGCTGTTTCATCTCAGCTTTTAAGAGCACCAAACATGACCCCGCAGTGTTGGGACCTCCACTGGGCTGGGTGATGTGAGGGGCACAGAGAGAATGGGAATTGAATACCATAAGTAAAGCTAACCTTTAGTAGATTACAAGTAGTGGACTAATTAACACAAGGCAAACTTTGAGGATGAGGATTGGCTTTATTTTGAGTTGTTAGCAATGATGCCTCAGTTTACTGACTGGCCGGCAGTACCTTTCTGTGTAAAATTTGTATGGATGCTTCTGTATACTATGCAGTATACAGCAATTCACAAAACGATGTTTAGTAATTTCAAGTTTGTAACGCTGCGACGTGGCTAAAGCTAAAGTTTACAAGAAACAACTTCTGGTTTATCTGCAGCTTTTTATGCATATATTTCACTTCTATGCGCCAAGTCCAACTTTACCGTCTTTTTGTGAAATGCATTAGGTTTGGATATTTAGATACATTATGCACTGGGAATATAATGTTTTGGTCTCAGTGGCAGAGTGGCTAGCACCCTCGATTCACAGCAAGAAGGTTTGACTCCCAGGGGACACTGAGCCTTTTTGTGTAGAATTTGCTTGTTTCTCCCAATGTTAGGTGGGTTACCTCCGGGCACCCAAAGACATGCACCATAGGTAAAATCCTCCAGCTACAGTAGTCCTCGGGGGTTTTTGTGAGTTCACAAACTCTTAAGTCTGGAGATCGGCCCCTGGGTGCTGCTCTGTGCTCCGGGGGGGAGATGCCCCAGCAACATTGAAGGGTGGGTCAAATGCAAACAAATCTGACCTACTATTGGGACAATAAATGTTCTTTAACCTTGACGCGAGTGTCGTGCATAAATAAACAGTTAATACTGATGCTAACGTGTGCTGGCTTTTTTTTTTTGCAATGTTTGTCGGCTTAACAAATAAATCATCAGGGGAAATATATCAGTTTATCACAAGATCAAGCCGGCGTTGAGTGAGAAATTATCATTATTTTTTTATTTATTTATATCTGCTTCCTTGACATTTTGTTTTCACCTGAGTCTCTCTTATCCAATCATCTCACTGAAAAGTGAGCCAGCCGCTCCGCTCCAAAATGAACCAGTCAAAATGTGGCTTAAGTGATTGTTCAGCATTAAAGGATGTGTAAAATGTACCAAGTTTCCATATAAGGGGAATAGTGACCTTAAAAGATACACCATCTAACTGCACATACAGTAACTAACAATAATTAGGTACATTAGTTACAGTGTTGTTTTCAAAGAGCCAAAACTGCTTAAATTGCTTATTATTTGTAGATATGGCTCACATATTCTACTGCCTCTACAACCACTTTATTACCAGTTGATTTCTAGCACTGCAGACGTGAAACAGAGACGGCTGCCCGGAGTGGCTTCTGCAGTGAGTTATTTTTACCTTTATTCATGTGGAATTCAATTTGCTATTTCATAAATAAAACCCAAGGGACAATAGAGACACTGGCTGAAGAAGTAGAATTGAATATTCCCAAAGGACAGTAGGGATCTGATGGGACTGGCTCATCATGGCGGTAAGAAAACGTCTCGAGTCCCTCCTTACACCCAAATGTCTCATTTCAATAATAAGTGTCAAGATAAAATACTGGGTCGAGGTCCGCCACGGCGCAGCCCTTATGACTTCATAAATCACAAGTAGACAGTGTGTGTGGGACTTACAGCGCTCCAATGACATGAAACTAAGAGAGGGCCAGAGAGGGGCACAGGGGAAATCTGACAATCTCCTAATCACGTCGACAGGAGCAGTGCAGGGTGGCTGTGTTAACCCCTCCAGCCACATAAAACAAAGGGCCTGGGGCGGCTCTCACATCACAGAACCCACATGCCGCTGCTCACCTTATTCGATCACTTCCGCACATTTTGTTTCACTCCTTTTATTTCTACTTTTACCATTACTGCTGCTTGTATAACTTTACTGGGGCAGTGGGCTGAGCAGTTCATCTGCCAGAAGGTGGCTGGTTCCAATCCCTCGTGCCTCTTGTTACTTTAATATTACCCGAAGCAAAGTATAGTTTATAAAACTTTTTTTTTACAAACATTACAAATTTGAGACCACTAAACAACTTCACATACAGACAAAAATATATAATAATGCACAAAATGTTTCATTATAATGGACTAGCTCTACTGCATTAACCTATACATCCCATACGTTCAACATGGCGCTCTTCAGACTTCATACACAGTTGATTAATTCTGCCCATGTTCTACTGACTATACTCCCTTTACTGCCTAGTTCAATGTGTATTTCCCCTTTAATCAGTGGTAAAATTCACTGTCTGGGTTTTTATAGTATACAGTCACGACCCAGTCTGAGATTATAACATGAACTGAGCAAGGGCAACTTTTATAAAGGACAGAAGAGATAATCGAAATCAGGTTAAAGGCTGTTGGACAAGATGACATCATTTAAGTCATACTAGCATCTGTAGTACTTGGCACTGTTGATCAGGAGGGAGATGGTAGTAGAAAGGTGAGTCAAGACTCAAGACATCACATGTAAAAAAATATATACCACAATTCATGACCATAAAGGTAGTTTTATACTGTTTTGCAAGGATAACCATACAGCTATCTGACTTTTCTGAGAGAACACACTTCACTGCCATTGGTTAAATCAACCTGTCACTCAGGGTACGCTCTCCTGTTGTCACCAGTCTTCTAGGGGAAGTAAACCAGTCAGTAACCACTGTTGCCTCAGTGAGATTGATACTTATTTACATAAAGCTGACTTCAGTTCAATGGTTGCCTGGATCATGCCGCCCTGCTTTCTACTTATGCTAGTTACCCTGCACCAGACAGCATAAGAAATGAAAAAGAGCTGGTCACTCAAGTCGCTAAACAGAAAAGCATCGAATCACAATATGAGTTTGATGGGCTTAAAATCTACACAAACCCACATATTAAACAAACAGAGAAGAAAGACAAGGGAATCAAATTTGTTTCTCCGGAGGAGGACGGACAGGCAGAGGAATATTTCAGCGTAACCCACGACTTACGTCTACCTGCGCTTCCTAGCCATCCATCTGTCCTCTCTCCTCTTTTATTAAGAATAAGGGACACCCTAATTACATGATCAGCTCCGCCCTAAAGGATGAGGAACACATGGCGGAAGCTGTGCACACACAAGTCATCCATTGTCTGTTGAACTTTGGTTTTACCTTAGATTCCAAGCAAATCATCTTGAGTAGTAGTTCCTTGCTTTTCTTACTGGTCATCAGTTTGAGAATTCAACAGACTATTGGATTTAGGATTAGATCAGCAGTTTACTTCTGCAACATAGTCTCACAAGCAGTTTATTAAGCACACAAAATCATACAATAATAATGAATGTATAAAAGAAAGATAAAATCTTTACAATTATTCCAACAAGTTTTATCAAAAAAGCTTAGCGTCACAGGGATCAAATCACAATTTTATTTTTATTGTTTTTTTTTGTTTGTTTCAGAAATGGAAGAGTATGTGAATACATTCTGCATTAAAATATTGATTTCAAGTAAAAGTATCAAGATGTATTTCACATTGCACCAAAAAATAGACATACAACATATTTTCGTCCTAACTTAGTTTGTCTTCCATTGGCATATTGGCTCACCCTACAATCCTATTTTGGGTGGATTATGAAATTATTCACAGGTTTCCTCATTTGGGAACAACGAGCAAAGTTAATCAGCATGTTCAAGGTTAATGGTACGAGCGGAGTGTATTTGCAAAAGAGATTTTGCGATGCACTGTTAATCTTTGTGCTTAACTTTTAAGATCTCACTCTCTTTGTGTGAGTTTTCATGTAAAATGGAGGGAGAAAATCAAATTAGCGTAAAAAGGCGCACTTGGGTGGATGAATAACTAATAGATTAGGTGCTGCGCGCTCAGTGATAACCGGTAATTGGTATTGGGGGGAGAGGAAATTGGGAGATGCAGAATGGAGTGGTGTGAAAAGATGTTGTAAGGAGTAATGGTGCCGTCCATATGCTGACTGCAGAGAATCATCAGGCCAGTGTTACGGAACCAGACAGTGAAAGGAGGCAGGATGAATGAAAGTGCCAATGGAGGGACTTTTAATGGGCAAAAGGAGCCCACAAATAAGCCCACAGTGTCCATCGGGTGCACTTTGCAGGTACTTATTTTCGACAATAATGGATCAAAGTAAATGATAGGTTCTGGTGTATGAGCAAAAGTGTAGATAGTGAATGAGATGCATGCTCTGGCCAGTAGTAAATAGACCGTGGTTATTAAGCGTTCCTGTAACGACTTTTTGGACTTTTGGCAACCTGGTATTAGTGGATGGTAATGATACTAAGTTGTTTTGGAGTCAAGGTTATAGCTAGGTGCCAGAAGTAAGACAATTAGTCCAGTGGTCTCCAATATAAGTCCTGTAAGGCCTATCCAAAATGTGTACATAAAAACAGCTTATATTAAGATGCACTTGGTGTGACCTCCCTCTGACCCACATTTGAATCCTGACCGACAATATGGAAACCAAGAGTGAGGACATATGGTGCATGAGTGAAATTGGTGCCAAATTTCTTGGCTTGTCCTTTCTTGGAACGCCACAGCAAATCATCTGCCTCCTCGAGGGCCATGATGTGCATATATTCATTTGGCATATGTTTGACATCAGATGCTTTCCCTTTTTCCATGCTTGGGATGGGTACAAAAAATGGTGAGTGAATTTGCCACAGGAAAATTAAGCCTCTTTTTACTGTTTTTAGAGGTAAATATTCAAACAACAACAAATGAAAGAGCAAGTTAATACAAGAAGACATGGCAAACATTTAACTACTTGGACAGAGACAGTAATTGAGCTAGTATTTGATAAGGTACAAAGTGTGTCTAAATTGTAATTGTATTACCGTATTTTCCGGACTATAAGGCACACTTAAAAGCCTTTAGGTTTCTACAAAAAGGACGCCTTATAATCCAGTTCGCCCTATATATAGATTAATTCTGGTTGAGAGTTATTGTGAATATGCAAATGTTTTGCATGACGGTGTCAGACTATGTTTTTTTACGTGTTGCAACTGAATAAGGTTGGGGGTTATTGTGAATACGCTCATTAACGTTTGAACAATGTTGAGCTGAATGAGTTGAACACGTTTAGTAAAGTTTAACTGACTGACTTATCTGACTGTTTTGTTCCGCTCAATGCGTCTTATTTTTCATATATAAAGCGCATCGCTTTATATATGAAAAATTATCAAAACTAGACCATTCATTGACAGTGCGCCTTATAATCCAGCGCGCTCTATAGTGCGGAATATAAAGATGTGGTATAGCTCAGAAAGCAAGAAATGGTCTTATTAGACACATTTAATGGCTTTCTTCTCAAATAAAATGCTCATCCAAACAGCGGATGCAATTAACAGTGGATCAGTACCATTTATTTACATAATGTAAACACACATTGACAACAAAAACTTGTCATGTGGCACCCGCCCCTCCCTTACCCACTGCCCCCTCTTTGTCTCGGCTGCTCGACTGAGCGTGGAGGTCAGCCAGTGCCACGTGGAGTTTTGACAGTGTAAATAATAAACTGAGAAGGTTAGAAAGGTCAGAACAGACCCCTGCAGTGCGCCAATGGGCTACCTGTTAGTCTTTAACCAAATTGAAGGGTGAGAGGAAATGAATAGGACTGTAAACGAGACACATAAACTAGAAAACATGCAATATGAAAGAATTATGTTAGCTTTATTAGTGTTGTGGTTATTGTGAAAAGAACCATCGTGATTTGATTATTATTAACGATCATTACTAAACAAGAGTCAAATGAACTTTCTTTCACATTGTCTAGTAGATTACCATTCTTTAGTATTTGACCTGTTTTATAAATTCATACTTTCTGAATAAGTAAAGTTGACGTGACATAAACAGCCAGATAAAAAACGTTTAACTTCAGGTTGACTTTTTTGGTGTATAGATTGAATCGCAGAAACTGATTCAAAGGTGGTCATTTGGATAATGTTGTAAAATCAACACATTTTGACTTAATCTGAAAGTCATTTTCAGTCATTTCCCACCTTTCTACAATGAAACACTGCTGGACGAATGAGGGCTTACATGACTATAGACTGAATTGAAATCATGTATTTTGTCAGGACTTAGTCAGTACCAATACTGTGTTTTGACTCATATCAGTAGTAACTCTGTGCACAAAAGTGCAAAGGTTATGAGGCATTCAGTAAATAGTCCTTTTTAAAACATCAACCATAACATTTTACAGGAACTAAATATCAAACACTACTTGCCTATTGGTGCATCTCTATTCTGTGTGACTCCTGAGACAACCCCAGGTAGAAAAAAAAAGCTCAGAAGTCATTTTAGAGGGAAAACATCTTAACAAATTTATGTTTGTTAAAAGCTAAATCAAGATCAAAGTATTTTATGACCAAAGAGTAAAACTAATCTCAATAACATTTTTGGAGCACATTTCTTGTTCCAATCATCATAGCAGTCGCTGATAGCATAAACAAACTTGCAATTTATTGTGGAGCCCTAATAGAAATGTAACCCACACAGTTCAGTTTGTATTTTGCCTCAGGCTGCAGTTTCTTTTATGAGGCAAATGAAGACATTGCTCTTTTACAAATGTCTACCGTCGCAAAGGGCTTGACATGACAGTGGCAAAATGCCTTGTCGACTAACACCAAGCAAGTCTGGTCAATTCTGCCAATGTCAAAGAGAACAAAAGAATTGTATTACAAATGCGAGCCTGCGGCATGGTGCACCGAACTCTGAATGGAGCTTCCTGTGCAACCAACTCATCTTTGAATCTTAATTTATCCATGGAAATGTTTCAGCAAAGCAAGAGGGGGGTATGTCTGGAAGGTATAGGGTATTGGATGTTGTCACGCTTTTAAACACTGGCGTTTCAGGTGCCTTGTGAATAAATATAGTGTTATTGACTCCGGAGAAGACGGCTGTACTCAGCACCACAGGGATCACCGCTACATTCTGCACACAGCCACCTTTGTCAAAGAAGTCACATGGAGTAAATAATAATAATGGTCAGCACAATAGTCAACACGCTTCTGAGACAAAGGCAGGATTTAATGATTTTGTATGCAATTTTAGTGCAATTAATCCACTATTAATCGAAATTGAGTTTCAGTCATTTTTAATCGTCAATGATCAACTTTTTGTCTTTTTAACTGAGAAGTCTACAGCCAATCCTCTGCCTGTAAAACCATGGGGTTTGGATTGGACTTCAGACTTTAGAAGAAGAAATGTGTCTTTTCTTGTATTAAATGGCAACAGTTAAAGTCTGTATTATTCATTTTTGTTTTTATCAAATGTGACGTTTTAAAAATAATAATCTACAGTGATATAAACATTTGAATCCTGATTACATAGGCCTATTTAGTCTTTTTTTGTTCGTTTTGCATGTTTTGGCTTATCACACACAATCCAAACTGGCAAAAAAAACTTTCTCCATCGCTATCACAGACTGACTTTACTTGCAATGAAATTAACTGAAAATCGTATTATATACTATCAATTGAGAACATCATCGATACATGTACTTGTTTTTGTACTAGTGAATGTGATTGATAGTTCAGCTATGGAAAAACTCAAATAACCCAAGTGTTTGTGAGCTAAAGGACGGAGGTAAATAAGCTCAGGAGTTGAAAAGAGCAGAGTTGGTCCAATTAAGCGCGGCATTCCCAATGAGACAGTGATGAAGCTGCTGATGATAATCTTTTCCTAGTACGAAGCAGTGGCACAATGCATGATTAAAAAGAGGGACATTATCTACTAAGACTGATCGCTGGTGTAATCAATCCACTCCAGGGTCCCGCTGAGCACTTAGACACAGTCGGAGGGGTTCGGGAGAGTCTACGTTCTGCCCTGGCTCCACTAGAGATGCACTTCATGTTAGGTCCCTTCCATGCGGTAAACAAAAGGAAGTAGGGGAAATTGGATGCTATTCCGAGCTTCCTGCTGAGCTCTGATTGCACGGATAGAAGAATACAAGAAAAATGAGCTACTTCAGTATACCTGCATCTGTCTGTGTCTGTCAGAGAATATAGTAATTATTCAAGGTGTGATTGATGGCATGTACTGTATATAATGAGAAACGTTTAAAGAGGCAAGATGGTTGGAGTGTTAACAGTAATAAATATAACCACTACTACTTTCAGTCACCAGAGAACATTTGGATAAGCCATTTCCTCTGTAGTCGACCGAAGAAATTCTTGGTCGATTGAAGACATGCCCGTTGCATTGATTAGTCGACTAAAGGGAGCGAGATGCAATGCTCTCGAAACTTTTAAGAATTTCCATAATACGACCCTATATCTGACTCAAAATGCACACAGACCTTGATTCAGCTGAAGTTTTTTGCTTTCAGTTTTAACGTATAAATACAATGACTTCTCCTTTCTACTGTTGTCCATATAAATCTTTATAATCCCAATATAATATCTCGTGGAAAAACGTTTAGTCGACTAAGACACCAATTACCATTTGATCGACCAAGTGACCAAACGCTAATCGCCCAAGAAGAAACTTGTTGGGGGCAGGAATTATTACAGTTTTGGCACCATGTCCTCATTAGCCTCATCTCTATAAAGCAGTGTTACTGTTAAGATGACAACTATGAGAAAGAAAAATTACGGCGTAGCCAAATCAGTAATAGTCTTGAACTTTTTTGCTCTGGAACAATTCTTTGTAAATGTTGTTTGTCTGCCCATTGGTGTGTCATTTTCAGCAAATCAATCACAGTTTAAGACCACTCAAATGAAAAAACGTATGTCTTTGACACTGGTTGAAATAAACATTATTACACCTTCAGTGTCAAGTCTGAAGATGACAATAGCTGCATCATGAAGCCCCTGTATCCCATTTAGAGGCAGATTACGTACGCTCTGTAATAGTGAATATGACAGTTTGTGACAGTTTATTGTGAAGGTAATGAAACATCTGTCACAACAGCTCTGTGTGACCTGAAGCTGTGCAGAGTAAATGAGCTGTGACATTGCTCTACTCTTGATGGAGACTACATTAATGAAAAAACCTCCACCTGGCATTTTAATGTATGCACAAAACAAGCAACAAACTCATCTTGATTAGGAACAGCTGGCTTGGCTGTTGTCTTGAGTGCAAAGATGTACCGAATAAACAGCCATCTTCTAGACTAATGATTGTGCCAGGTTTAGAAGTTGGTCCAAATATAGTTGTCGTTTGGCATATGGAGCTGGTGGATACACTCGAGGGTTTTCTTTGGCACTTCAGAAATATTTTGACTCCACGTGTTAATATTATGCAGTCCCTGATGGCAGGGAGGATCATGTGATAATAGAATGCATGTGTTGGTTGTGGGTTGGTACAAAGCGTGGCGTCACTAGAATTACACACCCTTTACTTTATGCTCAGGCAAATGTGCTATGCTAATAAATTACTGAATCATTAAAGGTGCTAATGTAACTTTTCTGGAATGCCTTTGCCTGATGTTCCATGTTATGGAATTACACTTATCTATTTCCATGGAGACAAGGAGGTGAACGCCCCCAGGCCAAGTTACAGGTCAGGATCTGTAAGAATTGCATGTTTTTTAAGTAATAAAAACACAAATAATTCAACTAGATGCTGCGCAATGGTAAGAAGCCATTGCGAGTGACTGCGTAATGCATGGCCATATTCTGTACAGCTGCCATGATCACTGAATGACAAAAACACGTACGATGACATCTTTTTTACGGTATAGTTGTACATCTTCAAAACACATACTTTGAAGACGTACAACTACAGGTGGCAGTAAATACACCTTTTCAGTTGGCTGTCAACCACTATTAAAAGTAACACAACTATAATAATAAAGATCTTCAAGAACTAATAGTGATTGCTCAATGTATTAACACAGTCACTCAATAATCCGAAGATTGCACAAACATTCCCTGCAAAACATTTTCATGGAGATAAGAAGGTGGTGGACCCTTCACCAGAAGTTACATAATGCACAGTTAACATGCAAGTAGAACCAAAATTGTGAAAAACTATTATACCAAATTTAGGCAATTACTTTGTATCTTGACCTGCATGTAATCACTATGACAACCGTTAGTATTCTAGTAATATGACCACAGGGCTGCCACGATGATACACCTGCTTCATAAGACCATCACTGCTGCGGATAACGACCCTAATAAAGGATCATTCTGCTCCTGTGTGACAAACTGACGACTGCAACAGAACTCACTCACTCATTATTATTGCTGCATTCATGTGCTCCTTAAGAACTAAGGGAAAATGTTTTTTTCCGAGTTGAAAAGTGCACATGAATGCTAGCCAGAGTCAGGAAAAGAACTCAGAAACTCAGGTCAAGGGTTGCTGCCCGAGTTCCAGACCTGACATCACTGCTGTGTGGGGACAGACAAAAATCAAAAGAGTTGAGCAAGAAAGACCTGACACTATTGTTTCACTAATTACCAATGTAAATAGTTAACTAACTAAAGAAAAAATGTGAAGCTGTTTTCCAAAACAAATAATACAGTATCTTACAATTAAAGATTGTTAAAGAGTGGACTCAGTTACAGTATTGTATTATTGGGGACATAAAAATCCTGTCTTTCTGAGATAAAAGCATGTGAACGGACACTGACTTCTGATCTCAGAGTCAGAAACCCGAAGACGCAAACCACCACCAAACACACTTTTACACGCACAACACAAAACCAGAATGTATTCCTTGTGTGGGGATTGTTCCGCCAACCTTCCCATAATTAAGCACCCTTCTAAACTGCTGATGTAAATGTAAAGTTGTTAGTTAAATGGTTCAAAGGTTGTGACATTAACCTCCAGTTCCTCCTCCTTCGCCCCCTGCTGTGTGTTTGCCTCTCTCCTTCTGCCATTACCAGATGTATAATTATGGCAAAGAGCTGCCAAATTCAGGTTCAAGAACACGAAAGCCATTAGTATTTCATCATCCCAAAGACGGTCTACTCATGAGGAGAGTCTGCCCACACTTGGTGCAGAAATCCTTTGTCTGCTGTACAAACATTATACACTGTGCTGGCAAGCAATTGGGGTCATTTATATCACGGCAGGCACTTGGCAAAGACAGCCTCTCCGTGTGGATCCACTGTAACACCAGAACGAGACCAAATGCTTCCCTCAATGGCAGACAGAGAGGGGGCTGAGGGCATCTGCTCAACATTTACCTAGTGTTTTATAATTAGATTGCCGCAACTGTTTGGGAGCTAAGCGTCTGTTACTATGTGATTTGGACTACAAGTCTCGGACTGGAAGCAAGCAGAACCGGGTGTATGTTCAGACAATTAGTGGATGTAATAAAATATGAAGCATATTGTGGGTGAAAGTGAAGAAATCTAGGGTCAAAACACACAGATAAGTGGATGTGTAGAAGTTGGTCATGACAAATGCTAATTGGTCCCCAACAGCAGACAGGCAAACTGTTAAAGCGAGCTCACATCTGGCACTCGGAGCACCTCTCACTTTGTTTCACGCATTTCATTTTCTGCCAGTGTTGGTGCCGGATGAGCGCAGCCGAGGGAGAGTCAGTCTGGAGCATGTGGCTTATGTGCTGGGTCAAACTGCAAAGCTAATGAAATAATTCTAGAGTAAATTAATTACTTACATACTTGCATACTTCCAGCACCACCACAATTGTATGGAAATTGTCATTGTGGCAACAAATAACGTAACACTTTAAGAGCAAGGTAGAGTGCACTAGCCAAGAACAACATTGTTTTGTAGGGCTGGGGCAATAGCAGGACAGGAGAGAGAACAGCGAACCACTCGATCTGCCAAACACTATGACATGATTAAATATTTGTTAAATGGATTTTCATGTGGTTTTAAGTGTGTTTGCTAGTAAAGTTACAGACAAACCTGTGTTGGTATCAGATATTTTTAATACCAGCTTCCGTGCAGATTCATTTTTAAAAAGTATTGCAGTTCCTTGAAATACAGAACCATAATACTGCACTTTATTGCAAATCCACTTTTAATTTATTATGAGTAAAGTATTGCAATATTGAATCACAATATATTGAAATCGCAAAATATACTGTAACGGGCCTCGTGTATTGTGATTGGATCGTATTGTGACAAAAGTGTATGATCCCCAAAATGGCATGGGTCAGGTGGCTCCAGCAAGCCAAGTATTTTTGTGAATACAAATAAAAATATTCTTTGGTGGCTGAAAGTAGTAGTGGTTATATTTATTAGTGTTAGCAACTGCAACTCTAAAAAGTTCACCAAAGCCCATTACAGACTCCAGCCACCAGTATGTTTAAAAATATGGGGACAAATGTGTTGTTCTTAATCTTAATCTACTACAAATATTTACCCCTTATATACATGCCATCAATCACAGAGTGAAGAAGAGTAAATGCTGCAGAAGATTTAAAAACATATGTGTCATGGTCTTTCCCAGAGCAAACCCTGGCTGTGTAATATTTTGTGTATCTGTGTATCTAGTTCCCGCTACCTGCCAGTGTAATGGACTATTTTCTTCTAACATACTAGATGAACCACCCTCTCTCCTCCAGAATGGTTCTGGAAATGGAAGTGTGTCAGTCCTGGACCATCTATGGCCTGTCTGTCCGTGGGAGTAGGATGTCTCCTTCACTGTGGTTCTCCCCGAGGTTTCTACTTTTTCCCACTGTGTTTTTTGTAGTTTTTCCTCACCGAGACGATGGTGTAAGGACAGGGGAGGCTCTGGGACAGTTATCTATTCGCTTAATTCCTGTAATCTGCTTCTCAATTATTGACCAATGACTGTTTCATTGTTAGATTCTCTATCTTTCTGTTAGTTAAATGAACTCGAAATTGAATTGACATGATAAATGGTGTCAATTGCTCAAACAATCAAACAAGGTGGGTTTCACATATAACTCTGCAAAGAAGCAGGTATTATGTGTTCATTTACTGAAGTAAAACAAGCTAAAATACACATAAAACATTACAACACCACCAACCCTTAAGCTTGAGGCCATTATAGCTATGTTGACAGAAGAAGACAAGCGCTGTATACGCTGCATTCACCTGGGGCTATCATAGCTCCTTGTCGACAAAGAGACAGAGCTGGAGGATACAGAAACTCCCCTCAATAATGCACCTGCCAAGTTCATTCTTCAACAAAATAAAAAATAGAAGCGAGGATACATTTTCCCCAAGCAACCAGGATATTCCAGTCCTCTGTGCGTTTCCTGAAATACAACCTTCCCTAGAGCTTGATATGATGTCTCAGTGTGCAAACAGCACCCACATGGACTTGCATAACCTCCCCCAGTGGACTGCATATAAGCTTAGAAACACAATTGCAAGTCCCCTGATAAATAGGAGCCCCTCAGGTAAAAGGATGGAGCTGACCCTGTCCTGCAACAGCCTTTGTGTTTTAAAACATATTCAGCTATTGATTAATTCAAACCAAATGCACTGTCTAAAAACAGACATCCCTTTATTGATTGGTCCTCCCTTAGGCGCCGACAGCTGCAAGGAAACTTTGCTTTGCTTGTCTTGTCTTGTCTACACAAATTATATGGTATTTTCAAGCCATTTTCTTGCCTTTTCATGTAGCTGTCTGTGCTGAATGTAAATCAAACATATACTCTATCGGGCTGGCTTTTCTTGGAGACTTGGTGTTGCGTTTTGTGCGATGACGGAGGCACAGCCCACTTCACATTGGACAAGTGTTGGAGGGAAAATGGCACGATTGATAACACTCGGGTGGTGACGTCCCGTTGACACTAATGGACTGGCATTTGGCACTCCCAGGACATTACCCAGACTGCACTGCTCTCACAACCCCGGAGCACAGATGCGCTGACAGAGAGGGTCATCCTCAAACACTTCGTCTGCACTTGCACTGTGTTCGAAAAAGACACTTGAGAAGAATCACTGGGTGGAATGAGGCTCTTCAAATTCAAGAACATGGTAATATACTAGACTTCTTGTCTGCCAGTAATTTCAATTTGGAGGCTTCAGAGTCCAAAGGCTGCGTTAATGAGCTGTTGACCTTGGAACCAAATGAAGTTTCACAACCTCCCATACTTGACATCATTTTAATCATAAATTGGTAGAGAACGACACGCCAATAACTAAATGAAGCATGACTGTTCTATTTTCAAATACACACAGCCTACATTGCAGATTGGCTTATATTACTAGGGGTAGTAGTAGATGTAACCAAACTCAATATATACTAAAAACTGGCAATACATGAGAGAATTAACCACTGTTCAAAACATGATGGTCTAATACACATATATAGTCACTTTAAAATAGTCATATTATTCAAATATATTTTCTGTCTGTACTTAATTAAAGTAGTAGTACAAGTACTTGCTACTTCTGACTAGACATGGGCAATATATACAATTTTAGATAACATCATGACTGTGTGAAATTTGAATATTGAGTGTTTATCATTTATTGGAAAAATGCTACAAAAAGATCAGATTAAAACATAATTTTTTTTTTTAAACAATCTCTGGGATTGACATAATATCATCTGAAAATATTCAAATATTCTAGAAAACATTGATATATTCATTTTAGTCAATATGGCTAAAGTACAATCACTACTTGAATTACTATCACTATCACCAACACTATAACTATTACCACCTGAAGTTCCTGGATACAAATGCTTAAACTTTTTTTTCCTTTTCTTTCTGATTGTGAATAGTAGCACATTTTCTTGAACAGTGACAGTAAAAAGAGTTTCTGCATATGGCAGGTGGCCCTCCTGAGTGTCAGTGTGAGGCTGTGTGGGAGGTGTGGGAGGTGTGGGGCTGACGGCAGTGCTGCGGGGGAGAACGCACCCAGATCTCAGACTTCCTGCTGTGATCCTGTGCTATCTGCGCTTTCACTGCATCTCTATCAACACTTCATTAGCATTTACCAAACATATCCCAAATAAACATCCCATAAGACCGGCAAAACAATTAACTCTTGGTTACTAAAATGGTGAGCTATTAGGGCTTTAAAAAGATTTTACTATCAAATTAAATTACAATTACACTGGAGAGTCAACAAAGCCGACCCTGCATTGATGAGGCATTGATTTGATCTAGTTTTTCTAAAGCCATTGTGATGCTCATTGTGAATGCAGCTCATTAAAAGCAAGGCCTTTGCAACTGTGTCAGTGTGTCAGTGTGACAGTGTGACAGCAGAGGCACAAAGAGACCACAGCCTGGATCACTGCATAAACACCACCGCCAACACTGGACAATGGATTATGCGCAGTGCAGTCACTGGTTGCTTTTTGGAGATGATATAGTCAAATAGCTCAGTGGCTTAAGGTGATGTGCAATGTTAATATTTATATTTAACCTTCTTATGTTTTACATTTAACCATCCCCATGAGCAGTGGTGGGAAGAATATTAAAAAATATATTTAGTTACAGAATACTGAATACTTGCATTAAAATGTATGTTGATTGAAACAGATTTTAGTTTTTATTTCCCTATTGGTTATGCATATATATATATATATATATATATATATATATATATATATATATATATATATATATATATATATATATATATATATATATATATATATATATATATATATATAAATAATTCCTCTAATTTTAGAAACGTAAACACAGTACCAGCAAAAGAAAGAGTAACTGTATACTATGTATGGGAATACAGTTACTCGAAATTAATTGATTGATCTGAATATGTATTTATTTCCCAACATTGTCCATCAGTATTTAGATTTACACAATTAATCAAAGTTAACCAAATGGGACCATAACTGCTTTGTAATTGGCCACACTTTTCTGAATTAAAAACAAGAGGGTACATGAGGTCTCAGTCTAACTGAGTCCTGATATTGACTGAATGAGATGCTTTTCTCGAATTGGACAAAACACTGTCCAACTTTGTTTACTTGACAGCGAGGAGTGCAAAAGAATTTAGCAGGCACTGGCTTGGCATATATGTCAGACTCTGAGGGCTGATTTTGAAAGAAATAGCAGTAGTTCCTTCTTCCAGAGCAATATTTAAAGCTGTGACTGACTACAGCTCCTCATGTGAGCTGCTGAGTGGGGGTTCAGTTTTGTGGCAGAATCCACATTTCAGGAGGTCCTTATCACTCTGGTCCCGGTGGATGAACAAGGTTGGGGGTGTGTCACACTAATGTCACAACTCTCTTATCTCACCTGCAGCAGGGGGCGCTCTCTGACCTGTGCAGTGACACTTGCCTCACCCAAGGCCCTGAGTGCCACCCATCCATCTCAGGAGAACCCATCCCCCTGCAGCACACCGCCAGACAAACCTATCCCAGACAGAGAGCCATTTTTCAACACAAAGGCAAACTCCGAGTATAGCACCTTCAAAGGATTCATGCAGTGTACAACTAAAGCAATGTACAAAAAGAATTGGAAAAATATTACAAAGCCAGAAAGAATAGCGACTAGCGAGAGAACAGCACAAGAACCTGCAGCTTTTGTCACATGTTTTTATCGGTTGTAGATCACAGCGCAGCCTCTGCCCTGGCACCGGCCCATTTCTCCAAATGTCAGCGCCGATGTAAGAGCTGATATCTCAGAGCGAGCGAGCAACCGGACCCAGAACACAGTGTGGAGTATAGATAAGAGATTGTGTATTCAAGCAGGTTTCCTCTGCTTACAGTAGTGGAAGTTTAAAAATGTATAGGATGCACATAGAGATTAAGAACGTAAAACTAACCCCACCCATGACATTACTGACTCATTATTTCTGGATTTCGTTTACTTGAGTAGAGCAGCAACTAAAATGATTTCAGTAGTAGACTAGCCATCATCATGGTTTTGTACAGTCCAGATGATCATATGACTACAATTATTTTAAGGCACAATTAGTTGATTCATTGTTGCAGGCCTATTACAAAAATATAAAACATTCATCATGATCATTTAAAAAATAAAAATTATTTATTAAATCTCCCCCTTTAGTCATCTCCCTTACTTGTATAACCGTATACTCAATGTCCGGCTCCAGTTCATGTTCTCATACGCTCAGTTTGCTCCTTTTGACTGTATTCACAAAGCATTAGTCTCTTTGATGTTCTCATTTCAAATCCTAAACACGGAGAACCCCAACATTTTCAACTCACTTGGTGCTGCTTTCATATATCTCTCATTAAATTGTTATAAACCATTTTTAGGAAACACATTTGGCAAGTAATAATTGTCTACCATTTGGCAGGTAATTTAGGCAAGACAAACTGCTGAAAATGTGTCCAACTATTTAATTTTAACTCAAAGGAAAACCAATAGTGTCTCTCAGTGGCAGCTCCTATTGCTAATTAGTGGTATTCAAGCGGAAGTGTTTATAGCTGAAGACTCCTTGTTTCTTACAGCATCCCGAGCTCCCTAATTGGAACCAGGGATGTTGTTGCGTTCTTTTGAATGGTAATAAATTAATGAGGGCCCTTCAGTCTGCTTAAACACAGATAATCAACTCAGAGGCATCCGGGGTCCAGCACACTGCGTCTCACGCGCTCCACAGCTCTTTGTTTCTTCCAGTGTTTGTAGTGAAAAGCACAAGCTGTCCGGTCTGCTCAGGGAAACACACAGACATCTCACTTTAACCAGTAATGCTCAGTAAATTTACAAATGCTCAGGGCTCAATGTGCTTCCTCCAACTCAAAGGGCCACAGTGGAGTTATTGTCCAAGTCCCATGCCTGGACAAAAGGAAGGGGCATCTTCTACGGAGTATACATTAATAAATATGCCAATAATTCCATTCATCCATCATTGTGTACTCAATTAAGAATAATGCTACTTTAAAATAATATTATGCAAGTAGAACACAGAACTAGTTGACAACGACCACTATAACCCTCTGACTGAAATATTTATCAAGGCTTATAAATCTGAACTTTCGAGAGGATTAATATCTAAATTATATAACTGCATTAATAATCTGAACAGCTAATTGACTAAATATATAAAAAACAAATGGGAAAGCGAAGGTAACCTTTTTTTGACCGACAAAGACTGGGAAAGTGACAAAGTGTATATACATCCCATCGGGGGACGACAAAGTCACATGTCTGGAAGGGAAAATGTGTCACGTTTTTATAACACCATGTCAAAGTGCACATTATTCACAAGGAAACTGCGGCAGCCAGGAGTCCTATTGCTTGGAAATATTGGACAGAGATCAACAAAGGGTTGCGGACTGTTTTTGACCTTTGAAACGTACTTTTGGCAGAGGGAAAAAAGGCCATCACAAAGAAATGGATGACACAGACCACACCAACGAACAAAGACTGGATTGACATGGTGACAAACATCAGACAAATTGGGAAAAAATGACATTTGGACTTAATTTGGAAGTCTGTGGGACAGGCGGGACTCTTACTATTATTATTATTATTATTTTTTTTTTATAAGAGTTTTCTTTTTCTAAGTTATCTGTTTTTATAATTATACTGTGCATAATCTGTTTCTGTACCCTTTGCTGCAACACTTGAATTTCCCCATTGTAGGGCAAATAAAGGTTATCTTATCTTATTATCAATTAAATGTGCCGTGATTTTATTTTGATTTGTGATTTTCTGTTTAGTTAATTAGTTATGTAATTGGAAGGACAAAACCAAAACTCAAGTAATGCACAGAATCTACTGAGAGACAAGAGAAATGACAAACGAAATCACATCTGAAGGAGCGGTACAATAAACACGAATATTCAAATAATTTAACATTAATCAATACATAATTTATTGTCAAGAAATGATGGTTGAGTCATGAGAACATCTGTTGTATGAAAATATAATCATCTTGTAGGTTGGATGGAGGGTTTAGGCCACTACGGGCCAACCTAACCGGAGTGTTTTTGGAGGGATAGAAAACTGGAAATGTCAAAACAGGAAGAAAATCACATCTCCACACAGAAATCTTTATTTGATAACCAATATGACACTAAGGCAACAAGTGAGGTATATCTCCTGCAGCGGAAGATTTTCTTGTCGGCGAACAGTCTAAAATGTCAAAAACATGGAAGCTGTGTCCCCAAGCTAAGACCAATGCATAACCCTTTGTTAAAATAAGTGGCTCAAACCGTAAGACCCCCATAATGGAAGATCTGTGTATCATGACGAATAGAAACGGGAACAAAATAATATCCACTTGTCCTTTCAGAGCAATTTGACATAAGATAAAAGTCTGGGGTCTACAGACGCTCACACACCAATTGAGTCATATGATACTGGCATCAATTCATTAGGGAGATGTTGCGCTTCACTGAGGATCGGCATTAAGATAGTCATCCGTGTAGTTCATTCTCTCCATTGCCCTTTAAACCTGATTGATGCTGCCACATTCTGATCCCAATGTGAACATAAAACACGAACAGGGTGTTACTCAGGATGGAATGACGCCACGCTTATGTCATCCTCCAAATAAAAAGGGAACCCAACCCGCTCTTACCCTAATGGATTAATGAGGCAATTGCTCGAAGAAAGACCTGAAGCCCTTGGTATAAGACCTTGTACAATTGCCATTTCTAAACACGTACAAGACCTTAGCTGTGCAGATATTCTTGTCGGAAATACTCTAAACCCTACAACCAGCTCTAACAAGACATTTGACATGCGGCGGAGATGAGGAGGAATTTGTTTTCTGATAAAATGCTGTATGTCATGGTGTTCACTTTTACAGTTGGAGAAAGTCTACAGAAGAAAGCCCACGAGGGACATAAAGCTGCTTTTGAAGAGGTGCATAGGCTTGGAGAGGAGACGAGAGGAGTTTGGTGTTTTGATGTGTGGCTGAAAAGGTCAGACAGGTTGTTATTGAGATAAGAAACAGGTGAAAAGGAAAAGGTCAATTTATCAAGTCTATTTAGAGCCCCTCTGCAGAAGGATTTTGTGAACTAAGAGAGAGTTGTTGCAATACTTGTGAACGTTACTTGTGAATGTACGCTCAGAATTAATAGGCAGATTTAAAGGTTAAATATTTTGCATTATTTGTATTGTTATTAGCCTTTAAATATGCTCTTGATTACCTTTAGTTTTCTCATGTTTTAGAACAACAACAAAAAAGTACTATATTACATTTGGATCTTTGCTGTTTCCTATGGGACTAACTGTGTAATTCCCTTCTGCAGCCAGTAGAAGGAAAATATCAAACATTTCCCAGCATACACTGGTCAGAGAATGCAGTTGTACTGATTATGATTAGACAGGAGAAATTCACAGAATGAGTTGATGATTTATGGACTTAAAAACAGCAGAAAAGATTCTCAGAGTTACGTCAGTCATCAAGGAAACCTTATTTATCGCAATGGCTATGGCTTGTTCCCACCCCATAGAAACCAGCGGTGTGAGTGGATTCAGCTGACAATCACTCACCATCAGCCAATCACACCCTGCTACCCACCTCAACCAACCACCTCATAAACCATCCTAGTGGTGTTACAGTACTAACATTTCAAACTCAATTTCAATTCTAAGAAATATACTTGATTCTTGATACCAATTTGGATACCACAATGATACAAAATAATAGTGTTACTTTTGACAACTTTAAACCACTCCCATAAGTGCCCTTTAAGCATACTTTTACAAAATACTCATACGGAAATTTATTGCCAAAACAGCACTTGTACCAATAGCGTTTTCCTAAATAAACACTTAAGCTTTCCCAATCTGGTGCAGAGAAACAGACAGAATGTGTGTGTGCGATCCATGCCAAATGAGACAGTGAAATCCACAATTATACAGTCAGTGAGGGTCCGCGGTTATGCAACACACTGCAGTCTTCCATCAAAACAACAGGGAGAATAGCCGAGGAAAGGGGCTGCTATACAATGTGGTGGTAAATACGGCTTCATTGTAAACAGCCTAAATGGGAATAGATCATCTCAGCATATTTGCGTCCCAATTCGGGCTCCAGGGAATCGGGAGAGACAGCGGCAGCGAGCACAGACGTCCATTTATGTTGTAATCAAACATGGTTCTGCTGACAGATCCGGCATCTGGTTAGGAGCTATACAGCACAGAAATTGATGATGGGGAAAAGGGGGGACCGTCTGAAAAGAAGAAATGGTTCCTTTTACAAGAAATAAAATGGATTTGTGTTTGGACTTGTACATCCATATGTTTGTTTGGGAATGCCGCAGACAAATGAATGCCTTTATTGTCACAGCGAGTGCAGGGAGCCAATGCGATATCACTGGCCAATATGTCACAAGATCAATCATGCGCTATACGCCTGTTCTCTTCCCCCACCCAGTTGTTTGGGTCGTATCAATTCAAATGGCTGAGGGACATCCTTCAAAAACTATAATGGGACAGGAAGATGGATGAAAGTGTTTGGAGGTAACAGACGAGAGCTAGAGCAGGAGATGCGGTGCTGTGCTGTTAAATGTAGCCAATCGAATCAGCAGCCATGTCAGTGTAGTTTGACATAGGGGAGAACAATGGCGAAAGAAAGCATTGTTTTAGGTTGAGTGTGTATTTGAAAGAATTCTAAATATAAATAATTGGCTTGATGTACAACTGCAGTTTCAAATTTAAAACAAGTGTTTACACCCCTTACACTTTGCTCATTATTATCTGCTTGGAGGAATGTCACGGCAATTTGATATTGCTATATATATATATATAATTGATATTATTGTGATTATTCAGGTCCCAATATAATCATAAGAACTTATTTTGAACATGTTGTAAGTCAAAGTTAGTTTTTATTCAAGCTACACTCCTTTATTTGGCTGACTGTTACCGTTACTTTTTTTATTCAGAAAGTATGATTTCATAAAGCTGTCACAATATGAATAAAAGTGATTTAAGGATTTCACTGTTGTTTTTTCTTGGTGGCAATAATTGTAAAAAAAAAAAAGTTGTAATGTCATGTCATATCATGTACATCCCTACTTGTAAAGTATGGGTTGCACCCAATGTTTTTCATGTAATAAAGCAAAATCTGTAATGCCCCAGAACAGATACATTGTAAAAGCATCTATTTGAGTGAAATACGCTCTCTGCATCTAATTATAACTGGTTTTATTCTCCGAGAAGCAGGATTTAGCATGTTAATGTTTGTTCACTTTACCCTGACGACGAAAGTCACAAAACGCTTTCAACTCATCACAGGGAATAAGTAGGATGCTTAAAATGCAATACGTAAGTGAGTAATGAAAATGTAGAGTTTAAAATTAGCTAGTTTGTTTTAAAATTAGGTACAGTGCGTTTACTTGGATATTAATTATTTTAACTATAGTATTCAGCTGAGGTTATCCAACATGTTACGGTTAGGACAGAGTTAAATCATTTCTATTATATATATTATTCTTTTTCCAGCACAATATGACCAGAGTCTTGCTAATTTATCATAATTCAACCCAACAATGCATCATTGGAGTGACACTGTGTTAAGATAGTGTTAATGAAAATAAGCTCTGATATCTATTCATTGATTGTTTAACAGTCCAATACCTCCTAAGGCTGTCAACAGTCAAACGGCCAGTTCTCCCTAATGTGATGTAACGACCAGGTAATATAGGGATCTTAATAATAGCTTTATTGGTCGGTTGATTGCTGAGAGACTTGGACTTTTGTCTACGCTTAAAGCCAGTCAATTTATGCTAAAGGGCTACAAGATAAGCTGGCTTTTATTGATTTTAAATACTCGTTATGTTTCAGTTAAACGCTCCCGCGACTGTGTTACATTTGAACAGTCATCAATGCAAGTTGTGTTAATAGATTTTTTTCACAGTATAGCTACAAATCTTTATTAAACTAAGATTTGCCATATGTTTGGATTAAGGAAGAACAATTTTAGTGTTATGATTACTGCGAGAAGAAACGTCACAATTTTACGATTATTCACAATTGTTGGCACTTTGAATAAACAACATTGAAATCCTTAATTAGCTTTCTTTCACAAGTCTTCATGCAACTTCATGCAATGGTAATGATATGATTGTCACATACACAGCCAGATGAAAATGTACTTTACACGTAGTTTGACTTTTTTGGAGATTAGATTGAACTAAAATGCCTACAATGCCTTTCTCACGGTCATTATTTTTTACTTCTTACATTTATGTTGTGACCTGAATCAACTTGACATCTCTGGTTTGGATTAACATGAAAAAAGTATGATTTAGAGGTAATATTGTGAATGTTGTTTTAAAGATAAGGTCGAGACCAGTTTTTTCATTTTAGCCCACTTTATTATGCATAATACAGTCTACATGTTTTGTCAGGCATACTTTTTACTATTAAGGTGACTTTCTGCATTTCGCCCTCCAGTAACTCTTGTAAAACTCAACACCAGTCTTGCTTTTCTGGACTTGCCGATCCGTGCTGCTGGTAAAGACAGCCAGCCCTTTATTCAGAAGGTCTGGCTCTGGTGTTAGCCGCTAAAGCTTCAAATGAATGCATTTCCATTACGCACACAGGCTGCATGTGTGCGGAGCAGAGAGGCAACTCAGCTGTGTCCTCCTCAGACTCTGCAGTCCACGTTTTACTGGAGCCAGAGAGATTTCTCCATACAGCGGATCACACTGGGACACAGCCATAGAGCAGAAGAAATATAATTCATTTTGAATCTTATCAACTTACTAACCCTTTGGCGAGGCAACTTTTCTGGCTTTTGGTAAAACTTTAGAACAAAAACATTTTGTTAACTGATTGCTTGGAGCATGTTTATTGGTAAACAGAGGAGAGGAGAGAAAAAAATGCCTTGTTGAGATCAGATAAATACTGAGAAATACATTTATGGCCAATATTAACTAAATTTACCATCTTGATATTTTTTTTTGAAGAATACCAATAATGATACTCCGAAATGTGTTAAAATATATCTTTGAATTTATTGAGGTTTATTTATTAAACAAATGTGAAAGTATATGCTTGTAAAATAATCACAAAAGTGCAGAATTATCACCTTATACCCTTATTTGGAAGTTGTGTATATACAGCAGTATTTGTCGCATTTTTTCCTATAAATGATATACTCGATATTCAAATTTGGTTTATCTTCAAAACGGCATTCATAATACTATCTAAATTGTGATATATTACCCACCTAGAATAGCTTGGAAACAACTTCACAAAGTCAACATTTATTACAATTATCAACTATTTAGCAACAAATATCCAACAAATGCTCATTCAGACACACAAGCGTGGTTAAAGGCCGTTCCAAACTTTATTGCACACTATACCGCTGGCCTCTTGAGCCCGTCCCAAATAAATTCATGAGATTTGTAGTTTAATAGCTGAAATGTTCACTAAGAATGTGTTTTTGTTTTCAGAGCCGGGATGTGTACGGGCATGACTGGGCTTGGGTGCTCCTCTCTCATTCATATGCATCAGGAGCTTATCAGGGAGCGCCGTGCCTCATTGCGCTGGGAAAGAAACTGCTTTGCATTTATTTCTCCAATGTAGCGAAGCCTGATTCTACTTTATTTTCAATAAAAATTGATGAAACTGACTCTGCCACTTTTAAAACTTTCTGTGAAAAAAAAAAGACAAGGAAAAAACAAGCACGTGGGAAAATCATCTATGAATTTCACTTCCTTACAAGCTCTTACTACATCCTGACACTCGCGCTCTTGGGAGTCCTTTTGTTTTGATTTGCTAAAGAGGCGACTGTCAAAATCAAATGCTTTTTATTAATGCATGGTCACACTCGGAGACTGCATCTGACTTGTAGAATCCCGAGTCGCACTGTTTTCATCAACATCTGCCATGCTGCTAATGAGCCACAGACAGACACACATGGCTGGGCTGTGGCAGTGCATACAGCAAGTGGCACCGCGGCGATAAGGCCACTGTACCAGAGTGACAAACGAAAATCAATCCATCAACTATCAGGACTGAAACACAAGATGGGTTTAGTCTATAGAGTTTATGCAAAATTGACTTTTTTGTGCTTTTAACATTGTAGCCTCATCAAAAACCTATCGGGAGTTGTACTTGGCTCACCCACTTATTTTAGGAATGACATGAATGAGGGAACAGAAAGGAAAGAGGTCTACTGTTCATTTTGAAAGACTAGAGAATAGAGATTGTTACATGCAATAATAATTAAAACGTTAAAGAAACCTTTTATAGATGAACAATCAATGTAGCCCAAGACCCAAACCCATATATATATATATATATATATATATATATATATATATATATATATATATATATATGGGTCTTGGGCTACATTGATTGTAGCCCAAGACCCATGTGTATGTATATATATATATATACATACACATACACACACACACACACACACACACACACACACACATACATACATACTAATAAATGCAGGTTATATCAACTATAAATCTCTCTGTGTCCCCTGACACAGGGTGAATTGGTGTTAAAACACCTTTGAAATCATGTAGAAATCCATATATGTGTAATCAGAAATGTGTGATGAGAGGAAATTTAAAGATCAGATTCCAGTTCAGACAAGAAAGCTATACACTATAAAACATGGGTCTTGTGCAGATCTTGTGCGAGATCTGAGCACATCTCCAAGCATCTTCCGCGTAAGAACAGTCGGGAACTGCTCCTCATAAATCTCACACAGCGCCGAGGTCAAGCCCAAGCTGAGAGTGTCAAAATAGTCTTGAGGTGTGAAGGAAAGAGGAAAATAACCCAGATAAGCCCCGACTGTGACCAAGACCTGAAACACAAACGGCCCGGGACACACCAGCACACAGGCAGCCACAGTGGGGGCAGCCACAGTGGCGCAGTCCCAATCCCAAACCAGTACAACTGCATCTTTGACATGGTTTTTGATATGACGTCATTTTCTGTAAGACTGAAAAACTTCATTAACCAGACAATAACAACAATGGCACAAACTGGAAATTCGACTGTACAACTTCAGTAAATGAAATTAAAAAGGGGTCATGGCAAAAGTTCTCAAAACTAATAACTATCTCTATGATCTGACCATGTATCTGACCAAACGGAACATTGTTATATTATCGGAAGGCACCGCGTGGGTAAAAGAGTAAAGTTGAGATCAGAGTGACAAATGAGATGTTGCAGAAAACATGTTGCCGGTACTAATTGTGTAGAAATATGAATCCAGCTGCTGCCACAGGTCGAGCCATTCTTACTCAGAGCATGTACTTGTACTACAGAAGAGAGATTTTGCTTTGGTCTCTAGATCTGAGATTCTAAAAACAGGACTATTCCAGGTCCAAACTAGGGCTTAAGCAGGACTAAAATGGGTCTAAATTAGGGATACGGCAATTCGAAATTAGGGATACGCCGATTGTGATACCAGTATTGATACTGCTGTAATGGAAGAGGTATTGATTCCCTATCTTCTGATACTGATTCAATACTCCAATTAGTCCATTTTGAGAACAAATCTTTTTACCAACTTGAACCCAGTAAATATTGACAACTGGTACCTTATTTTAAAGATACATATAGACATATAGAATTCAGTCACTCAGTTTATTTTACAATATTTTGCTGTTGTAAAGTATGTATTATATAGTTGGTATGGTATTATCAGCATATTATTATGGTATTAACAACTCTTAATCTTTTAGGAACACATTGAAGTAGTTTTAAGGCCTCTAATCTGGTTTCTGTTGGTATTGGGTATGTGCAGATTCTCAACGCTCAAGTACTTATATTGGTAACTAATAACAGGACACCATTGCTATAGCAGTTCCAAACCAAGACTAATACACAGATAGAAAAAAGACTGGATTACTTTAAATTGCATTTTGTAATGTATTTTAAACCATAGAGGACTTCACATACCACCATCAGAGGTACAGATCCAACACTATGAGAACAGATATTGTTCAAAGGGCTTTTCATTCTTTGTCTGATGGAATCTATGGCAGCCACAATGTTTCTAAGATGGGGGTAACTCTGGAGTCTGTTAATTACAGTAATGATTTTTTAAAAAACATTTCCTTAATAAACAATTTATAAGTTGTTAATAAGCACTCGTTATTTGTTTTTGAAGCACTTAGACGTGAAATGGCATTTGTAGATTGATTATAATATCTTATAAATGTTAATAAACAATTAACCAAAACCTGTGTGTGTAAATAAACCATGTGCAAAATGTACATGAACATGAATAAGCTACTTATTAAACTGTTTTTAGGAACCAAGTGATAAATGCTAGTAGTTAATTTGAATTATTTCTTTGATATGGGCAGTGCATATTAATGAACATCTGTAACAGTTACAGTGTAAATATGCTAGATTATAGCAAAGATGCTAGTTTCCATCTGTTGTCTCGAGTTAAAGACACCAGTAAATAGTAAAAGGCGAGTTAAAAGTGCTCACAGACTTGTTTTATCAACTTTTTAAGGTGTGATTTGAGAGTGGACAGTGATGGACATTCTCTTATTGTCAGAGGAAAACTATTCCAATTGACAAAGAGCGCAGTCTGTCTATGTGGTGCCTCACAGTCCCCTCGAGCCCTGGCCCTGGTGCCCTCCCACTCAGTCTTTGGCTTAATGAAGTCTTTCAACAGAGTAGGAGCGAGTTCATACAGGACTTTACAAAATACAGTAAAAATTGTGTTTTTAAAATGTACAAAATTATCAAAATTCAGCTAATTATATTTCCTTAAAAAGTACAATGGGGAAATAAATAAATGCCTTATAAGTGCTATAGCATAATAAATAGTTTAGTAAGGAATCCCAAACTTTACTGTACTTCTCATCTTCAAACATGAAAAAGACAATATTTTAATAATTATTATTATTATAATTTTTTGCTCTGTAGGCTTTATTAAACTGGACAGCTTAGCATGAAATGGGGATGAGAGAGAAAGGAGGACATACAGTAAATTGTTGAAGCCGGGATTTGAACTCATGGCCGGCTGCACAGAGCCTGGCATATGTGCTGCTGCCTTAGCCATTCGACAACCAGAAAGCACGGAACAAATACACTTCAACACAAAGTAAGAATACTACCAGCTCTCTGAAATAACTCATAAACTTCTTTGTTAACACCCTCGGCCTCCCGTCCTATCTTGCAACACTTCCTAACTGCTCTTTTAGCTTGCTAGCCCCTCTTTCTAACCACTGTATTTTAATAACCCTCTATTCCCACTCGTGTCCTTATCCTCCACGCTCCATCTCCTCGGCTCTAGCCCTCCCACTGCGCGCCTCTGTCCATGGTGCTGATGCTGCAGCCGGCTCAGTGCGTCAGAGGGTGGACAGACGGGCTGCGGAGCTTTTGTCGACGTGAGTGCGCCCCCGAGACTGGCCCCTTTGGCGAGTACTGATCCCCTCTGTTAAACCCATAGCAGAACTTAAGTAAGTCTTAACATTTCATGCGGAGAGAGTAAAAGCAAAGGTAAGGGCTAGAGACAGCACTATTTTTATGACCCCTGTGAGAGCTTTAAGGAAACACATTTATTCTTTTGTTTCCTGTTACAAGCTTAGTCTATCTGGAAAAAGATGAAACACTGCCATTAAAGGGGACATATTATGCAAAATCAACTTTGAACTTTTAACCTTGTAACAGTGTTTCCTCAGCTTTAGTTTACTCAAAGTTGTATTTTGATTGATTCTTGCATGTTTGAGGAATCCTGTATTGTCCTGCAACTGAGACTCAAGGGCTCAGAAAATTTCTGTTTTCACCTACCCCGTATCCCCGCCCACATCGCTGTACTTTTTAGATTATTTGAAGACTCCAAGTGACACATGTTTTTTAGTGTCAGCTG
The DNA here is from genome assembly GCA_015082035.1 of Chaenogobius annularis. Classification (NCBI taxonomy): domain Eukaryota; kingdom Metazoa; phylum Chordata; class Actinopteri; order Gobiiformes; family Gobiidae; genus Chaenogobius; species Chaenogobius annularis. The sequence goes on along the minus strand of BJKM01000273.1, from coordinate 551,543 downwards.
CCACTTTTCAAAAACAAAAACATGTAAATGACAATATGCTGCTTATCAATTTGTAATATGCCACTATGAAGAGGCGGGACTTATCAGTTTTATATCAAAATTGTGGTTTACAATGAACAAAAGGCAAAATGATGATCTGCTTATGTTATAGAGCAACAGTGTTAGAGTTAGTATTTTGTACATTGGTTTCAACAACATTCTTAGTTCCCTTTAGCATAGTCTTAACAGTTTAATTCAAGCCAGACTCAACTCTTCAAAAGTGTTTGTGAATGGTGAATAATGTTTTATTCCAAATATGTTAACATTTAAGATGTCAGCCGTAACCCGTCCAGGTTGGTTCCACAGCAAATGCAGATTACATTTACAGTATAAACAGGACCAAGTTTTAGTTTAGTTTAGTTTTAATAGTTGTACAGTCACCTTGAGTGTTTTGAAATGCATCTCAAATAAAATGTATCAATAATATTATTACTTGACTTTATTTAACCTTTTGCCATTTCAGTTGCTGCTTACCTCCCATTCCATCTTTTTTCTTTATGTTTCTACCATCAAATTGAAAATATATTTATCATTTAAAGAACAGTTGAAGTATTTTAACTGATGTATCCCAAAATTTAATATAATGTCAAAAAAATATAGTTTTTTATGATATTTAACTACCTAGTTGGAAACACAAACTCAACAGGTAGTCTCGTTTTCCGCCCCCGCCGTCTCCGATCTGTCTCCTCACAAGGGTAAAGTAGAGACATTTCACGTCTAATGAATGCACGGGACACTTGTATAAAACAGTTAATGAGGTTGTGAGCAGAGCACCGTGAAGTGTAGGCAGGAGCTTGTGCATCGGGGACGCTTGACTTCTAGGAGACTTACGGTTATTAGGCTGCCATGAGGAGAAGGCTGATGTGTGGAGCGCGGCACGACCCATGTACAAGGGACTCATATTTGTCGTCCAGTATAATTTTACCATAAGGAATCTGTTCATGACCTTCCAGTCTGTAAACATACGGACATCAGAGATCGATAAACATGCAATTTGTGCAAAGTCCAATATGAATTAGATGTACCACATATTTTGAAATGGAAACATATTTAAAGCATGGATGGGAAAATCAGCACATAATAATACTAAAGCTAATCAATCAATATTAAACATTTTATAAAAACTAGATACACATTTGAACAACTATCGATACAAGAGCTGCACAATATATCGCAAAAAGTATCAATATCGTAATATGAGCTAACGCAATAATCGATCTAAATTATCCTGGATTTAGTCTTGGTTTTATCTCTGTTAAACTCTTATTTTGACAAAGTTTGATAATACATTAGGTCATACATGTTTGTTTTAATATAATTGAAATGTCAAAAGTATATTAAAAAACTGCAATTATATCGATATTGCTGTAATTAATAGCCATATCACAGATTAAAATTACAATATTGATTAAATAATGGACCTTTCCTGAATAGTCTCGGAATAGTCTGATCGATATCAGAACAGTTGTAAAATGCTAATATGAATTAAATTAGAATGATTTTGTCTGTATGTTATCAGTGGAATCAAGTATCAAACCTTTTTCTTAGAATGAAAAACAACATTGTAGTTCTGTGACAACACTATTCTACATTACCAGATGGGAAACTAAAACATTGCATTATTTCTTGCTCTTTCACAGATGCCATCGCTCTCTCTAATCACAAATGCATAGTGCTGCCCTGGATGTGAGATTTAAGGGGGAAAAAAGAGAAGTGCACCTGAGAACTGTTATAAATGAGCACTAAATATAAAAAAGCTCAGGTGTGGTAGCCCATAAAAAGTTGCTCTCTCAGCACAGCCTCCTGCAGATGAATGGGCTCTTCACTTCAGCTCTACACAAAACTATCCATTACTCACAGGGTTATACACCTGCTAACAGCGAAAAGCTTCTACATTATCCTGCCGTTTTTAAATCTCTCGTTGTTATTTCTTTAGCAAACACAGCAGTGAAAGTACTATGCCAAAATATATCCTAATATGAATCCAGCCATGAGATCTGCAACCAAACAAAGACTAAAACAGGTCGTCATCACAGTTTACTCAAGGGTTAGAACAAGCACATGAAAATACAAAAAACCTAAACAAGGAAATAAAAAAAAAATTATGTCACGATTATTGTGAGGAGAAACATTGCAATTTTACAATTATTTGGGATTATTGCCATCATGACCAAACAGTGAAATCATAATATAATCACTGTTTGATGTCTCTATGTGAATAGAAGTTTCTGAATGATTAAATTAAGGTAATGTGACATAGACAGATGGATATAAAAAGTACTTTCTTTTTCAGTTTACTTTTTTGGAGTATACATTGAATTAGACCTATTTTTTCTTCAAAAATTCTCGCAATTCTAAAAAAATGTATTTCTTATGATCAAATTATGTTATGAGTTATCATGATTATCAATGAACCAAATTATCTTGACATCGCTAACCAGGACTTAACCATGTGTAAGCCCACAATTCATGACGAGAACTGCAAAAGTATCCACCACAAGAACTGTGTTGGTACCATCATTTCCTCTCAATTAATCAAGTTCATTCACAATTAAACGTTCCCCTGCCGTCAACAGACAGTTCCTAAATCGGCAAGCTTAATCCTAAAGAATCATTCCTTATAATATGGGTCTCTTTTGCACTGCCACTCACCTGTGCGATCTCATACAGCAGCTTGTAATGTTCCTCGCGCTTCTGTAAAGTGCACAGATTGCAGCCCATTCTAGTCGCTGTGGAAACGTCCAAATCTCCCCGAGTCTTCACCATCCACTGTGGTTCTCATCGGTCACTCTTGCTTTGCCAGCATGTTCCTCTGAGATGTCCCATTCATTCACACAGAAGATTTAGCGTTGGAGTAAGACGAGGTGAGTGAGAGAGAGAGGCAGAGGATGTGAAGGTCGTGAGCGGCAGCAGCAGCACCAGTCTCCCCTCTCTCCTCCGCGCTCCGTCTTTTTCACACACGCTGCTGGAGTTGTGGCTCGCTCTCGTGAAAGGGACACTCCCCCTTTTCTGCCACAGCGACGGCACATGACTACAACGGGAGCTCCTGAATAACGATGAGGAAGAGTGCTGGGATATTCATGAGGTGGGAGGGGCAAGAGGCGGAGTCAGAGAGAGAGCGAGAGAGGGAGAGAGGGAGAGAGAAAGTGTGGGCAAGCAGCGGTTTGGATACTACTGGAGCAATGTTACACAACGCACTAGAAGTGAACAGCAGGAGACAGTTGAGCAGTGTTGAGCAGCAAGGTTTAGATATCACAGAAATAAAAAGGTAAACGTTTTGGTATGTTTGGTGTGGGAAGTCATTTGTGGATGATTGTGACAGGTAGAATGTAAAAACAACAGCAATCCTAGCATACTAGTCAAATATAGGTATTACCAATTGATGCTATCCCATATATTGATTCGTTCACAAACTTCTTCCTTCTTTCTTCCGCTGACAGTTTTCGGCTCCTTCATCAGCCATTTCTCTCTCCGCTCCTCTCTCCAGAATTGTGACGTTTATCGTTTATCCCGGTGCAGTGCAATGTGCAAATATTCTAAGTAAGTATTCTACCTTTTCCCTGAGTGCAACAACAATCAATTCAATAGAGTGCCCCTGTGTAATCTCAGTCTAAATGCAGCTGTTCTGTGAAGGACAGACGTTAGTTAAAAGAATGTGGAGGCAGAAACAGCATCATGAAGTCCATGGAACACACCAGACAGGTCAGGGATAAAGTTTAAAGCAAGGTTAGGTTATTAAAAGATTTCCCAAGCTCTGAAAATCTCATGGAGCACTCTTCAATCCATCATCCGAAAATGGAAAGAGTATGACAACTACAAATGTACACACTTACAGGCCGAACAAGGACAGCTCTGATCAGAGAGGCAGCCAAGAGGCCAGGAGGACATGCAGCAAATTGTCAGACGCTGCAGCCGGTTGCACATGGAGCCTGGCATGTGAACCACCGCCTCAACCAGTTGACCACCAGACAGCATGCTGCTGGGCCATTTGAATGTTTTAGCACACATCTCTCAACTTTGTATTGAGATAGTACGAGACATTTGTACAATGCATATCATGACATTTAAGAATGGTGATGCATCGTGGCACGATGTTGGGTTACACCCCAAATATGTGTAGTCGGAATGGGACGAAACTCACATATGTTGAAAATCATGTAAAAACACACATTTGTGTGCATGTTGCAATCAAAACACCACAGCCAAAGTTATCACAATAAATGTACCTTCAGATACACAGATTTCCCTTAACACGGCTTCGAGGTTATAGATGTTATAGATTATATGTGCTACTGTGTAATAGTCAATTAACACTAGAACGCCCAAGGCCGTCAATTTGACGGTTTTCAGAATTGTACGTCTAATTTCTTTGATTACATTGCTCTTTCAGATTCATGAGCTCTTGACTTTTTCTTTACCTTTGTGTATATCATCCCCATATTGCAATTCAACTGAAATAAAAACGTTAAAACGAGTAATCTGAGTAATTTTTCCTCAAACTCCCACGGCCGTCAATTTGTCGGCTCTATGACGCAGATGACCCTTTAGTGTCTCTCACAGCAAAGCTAAAGGTAAAATGGATTTGAAGTGATTATCCGTACAAGCGGCCCTGGCAATGCTTCATAACATTGATGAGGTTTAATTCGGGTGATGAAGGCGAATCAGACGAGGACTCGTGGGTTTTGGACAGCTCAGCCGAATCAGACAGCGAGTCGGAGGACGAAGAACAAGCCCACGCTAAAAGAAGCCGTCAAAATCTCACTGGCAGTAGATCTATTGTAAATGTTCAACGTATTTATGACAAACTTTATTATATAGTTAAACTAAGCGCCTGTTGCTTCAGCTGCCCCGGCATATTCAGCTGCCCCGGCATATTCTTGGAAACGGCGACAATATTCAAGGTTATAATAGTATTTGGCTGTTTTTTCATCTGGTCCAGATCAATGAATAAATACGCGTACATTCTCTGTAACAGCGGCTTCGCAATTGCAAACAACCTATATACTCATCCTCCTCCTTATCTTCCTCCACTGATGCTTGTCAACTTCGGCACTCTGAATAATGATAACATTCATTAAAGAGGCTAATAGACACATTTTAGCGTGTTAGAAGAATCATTATTTGGATTACGTCATCGCCAGAGCGCAACCGTCAAATTGACGGCTGAGGAGTTCTAGTAGTTCTAAAATCCTGGTAGTCCTAGTGTTAAAGAGAAAAAATGACTATGTCCTCAGTAATTGTGACAGAATGTACCTTGTGTGCGCCACTTTAGCCCACTAACGAAGAGTAACGGTGAACATATCATCCTGTGAGCGACCAGCAGGGCATGCTTCAGAATCCAGACTAGATGAGTGCTCATCAGCTGCTCCTGGGCCCCCCTCCTCCAGGGACTTCATAATCCCATTTTCTGGACTTTATTTTTGCCCGGCTGCCTTGAGGCAAACGAAACAGCGCCTACATCATACAGCGGAACGCAGCAGGATTGTACACATTGTCCACACTTCTCTCCACCACTGTCTCCTCTGCTCTAACTATACGCTGGAGCATCCTCAAGAATCACACAAAGAAGTGACTTTTCTGCCGTTGCCAGGCAATATCCCATCCAAGTGTTCCTCACTAAAGTGTCAATTTCACATCAAAGGGTCTTGTTGCTAGACCGCAGAGTGAAATAGAGCATTTGGTGAACAGGGATGTGCTATTTGCCGTCTTCTGAAACACAGCACTCTAAAACCAAACAAGATCATTCAACTTAAACAAACTGAAGAAAACCGACAATTTCAACCAATTAACAAAAAAAAAAACTATACTGTATGTGAATCACATGCACTTAAGTGTTCTATCAGCAATGAGACTAACTTTTTGAGACAATAATTTTTTTTATTCACTTAAATTACTCGGAGCTTATCAGCTATGTGGTAAATGATGAGCAGAAGACCTATAATTGTATTTAAAATCTGTTTGTGGAACTTTATAAACTGCTAAGTTATTAAAACATTTTGCCATTTTAACTTTTATTACATTAACATTTGTTTTTTGGACTCTATCTATCTATCTACCTAGAAAGATAGATAGTATCATCGATCTATATCTATCTGAGTAAACAGACACATGGGGAAAGAGGGATTCTGCAGCTCAGGATATCTGAGAGTTTATGAGTGACTGCATTCCAAAAAGACTGAACTGGTGTGCATCCCCAGAGTGTATGAATGTGTGTGTGGCTCCCATAGTGCATTGTGAGCATGTGCTTGTCTATGAATCCCATTTTATAATTCTTATATTGAGTTACGTGTGTTCTGTGAATGACTTTATTTCGGCCTAGAGTTCATGTATACGTGGTGTATCAATGTCCATGCTCTATTTGTCCAGTGCTGTGTATATTATAGTAAGTAAGCAAGTAAGTACATTTTATTTGTAAAGCACCTTTAATAAACAGAAGTCACAAAGTGCTTCACAAAAACACTGAATAAAATAATAACACACAAAACTTACAGTGAGCAATACACATACAACAATCTACAGTAAAATCAGTCCCTTCAGCAACTGTAATTAAAAGGCCTGACTGAATAAAAAGGTTTTGAGCTGACCCTTAAAAGCAACAACAGAATTATATTGTCTTGTATATTGTATTCTGCCTTTTAACAAACAGAATTACTGACAGAATGTACGTTTGCATCACATTTTTTTTTTTATAGAGTAAGTAGTATTGAAGGGCCCAATTGGAGTGGCTATTTAATATATGTTTGCGCTGATTAATATGCATCAATGGCGACCATTAACACCTCTATTCACTGCTCATTCAAAAATAATTGTGGGTCCAGTAAACGTATAGTTATCGGCATAATTCTCATTCTACTGCACACTCACACTTTAATAAAAACAAGCCCTTTTTTGTAACTGATATGATCTGCGCTAATGTTAACGTTTGTAAGTTCAGAGCATTTAAGTGTGCAGTCACAATCCACTTTTGATTCGAATCAGGATTTCCAAGTTTGATTATGTGACGCGGATCCAAGCCCCCGGGAAACAAATCGCGCCCAATTCAAGTCAAAGGCGTGTGCTCATTGGTGCATGTCTCCAAAAGAGTTTCCTACTTCCGTATTACTTCATGAATGCGGGCTAGCGCTTCCCCCCTTTGTGACCAGTGCGCGTTCACCGTTCACCTTGAAGTCAAAAATGTGATTTTTAAGGATTTTAGAAACGGTAATGAAGTGAAATTCCTTCTATTTTATTTTTAGACTAAAAAGAATTTAGCACTTTCGGTAATTTTAGAGGCCGAGCTCTTCAAATGGTGGGGCCTGGAGGCTGCAGTCCCACGGAGCGGCCACTACTTCATTTGGATTGCGGGCAGAGGGGGCGTGCCGTATCCAGTTATTATAATAGATCCGTGCGCGGATCAGGCAGAGCTCCGGGTCTCTCCCTCACATTTACCAGACATTCTTTTGCCTGATATTGTACACAGCGCCTCTATAGCCGAGGGGGAAACGTGTCTTTCTGCACATTTGGTCCGATTGATTGAAATGTATTGTGAATACGAACCGGACCAGCGCAGAAAAAAAGACAATGTTGCAACTTTGGTCCTCAATCAAACCGAGTCTGCTTCAATTTGTATTGCGAATGCAACCTAAATCAGCGCTGCCTCAGTGAGAGTTATTAATTGTCAAAGCACACTGGTGCAAACAGGAGCGTCCCTCTGGAGCTGCATTCAGCTGCACTGCAGCGTCACAAAAACACAAAACCCACTCCACAGATAAATATTGGCGCTGCGCTGCATATTAGGGCAATGACCTGAATGTAAACAGGATTAAATAGTTGTGAGAGTCCAAGCATTAAAACAAGGTATAGTATGCCCAGGTGGAATATTGGTAATGTTGGCCAATTTTGGCCCATACTCCATGTTATACCTCGCTTTAATTATTTGCCCACATTGGCCGATAAAATTGGCCAACTGATATATCTGTTGGGCCATAAAGTACATGGATTAACAAGCCATACTAGCCTTACTAGTGTCAGAATGCTTCTGAAAATCTTCAATGGTTTAACATCAGACTAACTGAAACTTCAATGATACGCATTTGATCCCGAACTCTAATCACCTTATTCCGGAAGCCCGCCTGAATGCCAACGTAATCTTTCTTCCGGTTGTATTAGTTCACATAGGGCTGCCAACTTTGAGAGAAAATAAGTTCCACACAGACTACAAAGTAGTTTTCAGGCCCAGGGAATCTGCGGATTGACTTGTTGGTCACATCAACATTGGACATTTTACACAAATCAATATACTTTATAACATATTTTAGCAGTGACACTTTTCCCTCGTTCTCCACTTAAGCGAACGGAGTTCCCACTTGACCAGAAGTGCGATTATAACGGAAGTGCTGACCTGTGGCAAAAAGAGCCAAAAGTGGGCAGGGAGGAATAAGGTCAGTACTAGCAATAAGGACTGCTGTGAGTTTTTTTACTGTCTGTACAAGGTTCAGAATCAAAATGTTTTCTACACACCAGACAGTTTTCAATATGAGCGACTGAAGCACTGACAATAACAGCAGCGGCGGTGGACTCACTGACCCCGAAAGGTTAAGATGCTTATTGGTCAGCCAAATGGACCCTCATCATCATCTGTGAAGCATGACTGATACAGTTGCCCGGCCTGCGGTCAGGCAGCCCCTCCTGATGGGACGTCCAGAGTGAATGATGCTCTCAGAGGAGAGCATCAAACAGTGATAAAAGCCTGCTCCAACTGCTTTATGGCCCTGGGTTTTACTACGTGATAGAGTGGATTTACCTCATGCTGCATTTTCAACAGACCTAAGGGCAAGACTGGCACTTTATAGTTACATTTAGTAAAGCCATTTACTTTGACAAAGATTTGTTTCTCGCATTGTCAGCTTCTCATGTTGCTCTAGGAGATGAATTGATCAATTGTACAAAATAGAAAACATTTCTAAAGGGCTGTTGGAAAATCCTATGATTAAAATTATAAATATATCATATTGGGAAGAAATGGGCTTATGAACATTCAGACAAAATGCTACTAATTTATGTTAAGTTATAATAAACTAAGTTATAATTTAACGGTTCAAACCGTTCAAAGTTTAAACAGCAAAAAACTGTAAATGAACAAAATACTCCCATAGATTTACTCCCATTACTTTACTCCCATACTCCTATTCGCTTCAGTTCAACATCAGGATCTGAATATTGTGCTAATATTACAAAAACAGTGTGTTATACGGTCACACAGTCTTCACGGTAAAATCCAAGACCACAAAAATATATAATGAATTGGATAAATTCTACCATACAGAAAAGATTGAGGATTCAGTTATCGCCCCGGCTCTGATTGTAAACCCAGCATTGCAGCCTCATAAAAGAGGATCCACAGAGACTATAAGGATATTTTATAGCATCATCTCTTTGTCCTTTTGACTTTGCTTGTGTCTTTTCCACGCGTCCACTGGTCATTTATCATAGAGGTGCCCTTTGCCTGCTCAGGTAGAAACAGCTCTTCAATCCTACTCGTTCTTTCTGTTAATGGACCTCACACCTGGAGCATTGAGGTGACATTTTTCCTTTCTGTCATGGATGTATTTGAAGGTTTCTTTAATTGCATTTCTGACTAACTGACAATTGGCCACATCTTAAACCTGCAGCTATGACCTCCGGCCAAGTTTACGTCACAAAGTTGGATCACTATGTTTTTCTGTGGGCTACAAAAGGACTTGACTAAATGTGTAGCGAATTGCAGCAGCATAGTTATAGTTCTGTCAATATCAAATATGAAATCCTAATCAGTGCCCACAAAGTCTGTTTGTATTGATTTAATGTTGTGGGATAAAGACCGCTGTCTGTCATTTACTACACCGCAGAAGTTGGATCAATTTAATATTCCACTGCTTCTGTCCCGATCAAGCATAAGAATGTTTTTTTACCGAAAGTTTGTAAATGTGTAGGCTAGAAAAAAATATTCTTATAAACTATAGAAAAACTCAAATTGAATGATTTTATGAGCACCTGTTCAATATGCTGCCTCATATGCAACAACAAAAAAACAACAACATAACGTGTTTTGAGTTACAGTTGGTCAGCATAAGATTGTACTGGAAAATAGTTTACGACAATTACAACTATTGCTATTACTACTTTTGATAATGATTCTGACCACAGCAGGCCTGGATCCTTGCATGCTAGTCATTTGAAAGATAATTTTGATTTTATGGCGATAGGCCTGTCACAATTTGTCACTGTTACACATTTTGCAGTGTAATTGTGTAATGGACTGGGTGGGCATCACTGGTACTGCGCTAAACTGGTTAAAGTCCTATCTGGAAGACAGGAAATTCTTTATCGAAATTGGTAACTGTGTCTCAGACCAGATGCCCCTGACCTGTGGGGTGCCCCAAGGGTCAATCCTGGGATCCTGGGGACCCGCTTCTGTTCAAACCTTCTATCATGCTGCCGTTAGGTCAGGTGTATACGCAGCGAGAATGTGTCCAATCACAATTACGCAGACGACACTCAAATCTATGTTTCACTGACGGCAGGTGAATATGGACCAGTGGATTCATCTCGTTCACCTGCATCCAACAGATCAGTGTTGTGGATGCAAAACAACTTTCTCCAGCTGAACTCAGACAAGACTGAAATCTTCGTCTTTGGCCACAGAAACACAGAAAGAGAAAGTGTTACAGTCACCTCCAGAGTCTCGTTCTAAAAACCTACAAATCAAGTTAGAAATTTGGGGGTAATAATGACTCAGATTTGATATTTTAACACACGTCAAATCAATAACATCAAGCAGCCTTTTACCATCTAAAAAACATTGCCAAAATCAAAAGTTATAGTGTCTAAACCAGACCTTGATAGACTTATCCATGCGTTTGTCTCTAGTAGATTAGACTACTGTAACGGTGCTGCTGGGTCCTGACTAGAACCGAGAAGTACGATCACATATTGCTCAGGTCTCTGCACTGGCTCCCTTTGCTCAGAGAATAGACTTCAAAGCAGCTTGCTCTGTACACAAGTCTCTCCATGGCCTAGCACGAAGTACATCTCGGACATGTTAGTGCCATATGAACCATCTCGGCTCTGAGGACCTCAGGGACCGGCCTCCTGCTGGTGCCCAGAGTCAGGACTAAACATGGGGAATCTGCGTTTCAGTTTTATGCAGCAAAATCTGGAACAGTCTTCCTGAGGATGTGAGACAGGCCGCTACTCTGGCAATGTTCAAATCTAAATTAACAGTTTTGTTTGGCTGTGCATATGACTGAAATGCTTTTCTTTGCACTCTTCTCTTTTATGTCTTGAACTATTATTTTGTGATTTCTGCCATGTCTTTGTGATTTTAATGAATTTGTTCCTGTTGTGTGAAGCACTTTGAATTGCCTTGTGTACGAATTGTGCTCTACAAATAAACTTGCCTTGCCTTGCCTTGCCTAATGCTACAGAAAAATATAGTTGAAAATACTTTATGGCACGGACACAATAACTTTAAAGTATAATTAAGTAACATTTTCACCCTATTGCCTTTGTAAATTCTTGTGACGGTTAAATATGTATTTTCGGGGGAATTTGAAGTGTTCGTCGTCACCCCCTGCTGTCTATGGGTGGAAAACCAGCCTTGCAACCTGAAAACCACTCTCCTGAGAAACCCTGGCTTTTTATTTTTTCATTTGGCCATGTTAAATGATTTTGTATGTGATTATTTCTTCAATAAAAACAAACTTTCTTTGTGTCTTTGTGTTGTTTTTTTTTCTTCGCATTTTCGAGCTGCAGGGGGAGCAATAATCAAAAAGACCTTTCCTGATCTATGATGTACTGTTCAAATAAGCAGAGACTATAAAGAAAAAGACGATCGAGGCAATAATAAAACAAATGCATTAAATCAAACACGCTCACTGTTCTGATTCCAGTGGTCAAACATAAATACTTAAACCACTCAGGATGCTGTTTCCATAATTTGTGTAACCTTGACAACAAACAGTGGAGCATCGTAAAGAGCTGGAGGCAGTTGTGACGCGATTACTGATCTCAGACAGAGTCCCAGCAGTGCCGACTACATCAGCTGTTTCATTAGAACAGCATTGTCCTCTTTACTGGGAAGTGTGAGGACGTTACAGTGAAATGTGACATGTAGCGTGGATGTAGTCACCCTGCTGTTCCTCCTGGGGATCATGTGACCACACCGGGATTCACATGGCCTGGTCGGGGAGTAATTAAATGGAAGTCTTTTATGAATGAATCACTATGAGTAGAGTCTGACAGCTCTGACAGCAGTGGTTCCAGTGCGAAGGACGGCACAGGTGGGCGCTTCAAAGACAGCGCCCGGGCCGTGGGAAGCTTACCAAAATATCTCTTTCAATGACAATAAATTATTAAAAAGACTCAAATGTTTAATGCATGCGGGAACCTGAGCATGGATATAAATAGCACACTACAGGGCTGCTTTGTATGATAACATATGCAGCGTTGCTTTACAGGGAATCAATATTACAGCAATTCTTCCTTCAATATGCAATTTTTCCAATACAAATAGGACAAACTAATAGTCTCTGGGCACAACAATGCCTGGGTAGCTCAGTGTTAGCATCACCTGCAGGTGAATGTCACTGACAACATGTTTAAGACTTCACAATTGAGCTGAATACTTCCCCGATGGACACACATTGTGGGTCAACGCTTATTTTGAGCCATAATTAATATTAAACTAATGAAAATAACAACCTGGAGAAATCTATAAATAAAAATAATCAGGTCATTGTTATTTTCTTACTTAATTGGTTATTTATTTACATTTTATGTTTTAATAAAAGTTAGCATTAGCTGTGAGAAACAGTTAGTTAGCCAAATTATGCTGTGTACAGAGCCTGTTACTGGCTTAAAATGTAAATTCAGTATTCAAAATAGAATCAATTATTACTAATGTTTGGAGACATAACTGACAAACATTTGAACTCATAAATCAGGGTTAACAGGGCAAACATAATTAAACATACATTTCAGCACTAAGGTTAGCTGGCACAAATGATTAATGGTAGAACAGATAGACCTGTGTTTTTGAAAAATAGCAGACTGCCGTTCTGTTTAACCTTTATCCAATTACACACAAGACAGGCAAGAAAAACGACTGGAACCCAAAACTCGAAGTATAATAACGATGCATGCATGATTAAAAAGCCTGCATCAAAGCCTCGAGAGGTGTGTAACTGACACTTCATGTGTCGAACAGGCAACACTTGCTCTGTCAGGTGAACACATGTAAGAGCAGTGACCTTTTCAGCAATGCTCTGTTTAAAGAAGAATGGGAGAGGACGCACACTTCTCATTTTTTCAGTCAGCTGAAGCTCACACATTTGCGGAAAAAAGGTTGAATTATATTAACTTTGTGTCAAAGGTTATTCATGACACTTTGCAACACAATATACAATGATACAATTATTGTCTAATGATATGATATTGTATAAAGATATGATATATATGATATGATAAAAAACATCACGGTTTATAGATAATGTGACGTGAAAAAAATCAGATAAAAATATATTTACAATTTAAAATTTTGAAGTGTAGATTGAATAAATGTTTGCAATATATTTTGCATCGGAAATTCTTACAATTATAATGTTCTAGTTCTTGCTAAGCATGTCATAATAGCACATTTAACTGCGATGAAAAAAGCATAGATGATAAACGATAATATAGAAACTCAGGTTAACTCCAAAAAACTATAAAAAATTCACAATATTGTTCAAAATATAAGAAGCAATAAATAAATAACAGAACGAAACGCTTTAGTACTAATTTTGTATCAATAATGAGTTATTCAGCTGTCTGTTATTTTTCTGTACTATCATAAGATATCAAAGTCCCCCACTAGTAACCATGATACATTTTGAACCGAAAAATTATTGTTCCATCTATCATTTATGGAACAATAAGACCTTGTTCTTTCAATTATATTGTGCTATGAAAAATCACTAAATTATTTATTCACCAAGACATCCCGAAATGAGAAAAGAAATACATTAAAAAAAAATATTATGGACCCTTTATAAGTTAACAAAAACTTTGCATATCCCAGAATAGATACAAAAGTGAAGTGGACCATGCATTTACTATTATATTTAATATTAAGTATTTGTTTAAAAGGAGATTATGACAGATATTTAGCATTTTTGATGACAGCAAAAACCAGATAAAAAAAACAAAAACAATAATTAATTGCTGAACCCAGTACACAGTAGTTTTTTATATTTACCAGTAATCTATAGATATATTATAAACTTTACTATAAATCATGCTTGTGTGATGCGCAAATACAATTTCATGTCAAGAAAATTGTTTTTTAAGAGAAAAGCAAACTCAATTACTTAAAACCGTCACTTTGCCTTCAGTCGCCTCCATTTTGGAATTTCCTGTCGATGGGAACAGTGCAAGACTAATTTATGTTTCTGTAAAGGAGCATTGTCTTCAACATAAGCAATATCCAGAAATAAAAAATAACACATTTAATCAGTCAAAGAATATCAAAAGGGGACTTATTTGCAATTGTGACAGAAGCTCAAACTCGCAACAGGCACCAACCATGTACAACAGCATGTCATTGATTAGAGACCTAGCACTGTGCCGCCAAGCGCTTGTCAATACTCGCTCAATACACCTTTGATTGTGGATGAAAGTTTTGTGCTTGTGGAGAGAGACACAACTGGATCTATAAGAACAATCATCTCAGAGGGCAAACAGCACAGCTCACCAATGCTGATTCTGGCATAAAGAGGACCGCGCCATTGTGTCCAGAAAGGGGCAAAGACGAGACATGGGTCAAGCTGTTTCAAGACACAATGGCTGTCCTCGTGTTCTTTTCCAATGTCACACACTATAGGTCCTAAAACACAATTGGTTTGGATCAATCTTTGTATTCATGCAGTTAAAAAGGACAAGCGAAACTTTGTAGCCTAAACTTTTCTATCCGCCCTTTTCTGACTGCATGATGGTGGTGCGGTGGAAATATGAAAGCCAAGTGATTTAAGAGTGGAAAATGCATAAGCAGGAGTAATTATGCACTGCAGTTTTAACCTGCTTTGCTGAGCAAATGCGTACTCCAAGTTAAACAAGAAGCGTAGGCAAACTCCTGTTTTATAAAACACTGTGCACTTTCCACCACAAAGTTTGCGCTTCATAGATCCCACCTGAATCAGTGCATATGAACCCACGTCATGTCACACCCTCTCCACACCTCCAAAACGTCATGAAAGCGCAAAGTGACTTATGAATGAGATTTAACTAAACATGAGCCAATAATCAGTGGGTTTGACTGAGTCAGACACGGGGGACAGAGAGGGAGGTACAGTGACCGTGATGTGACCGATGCTGCTGTCACATCAGAAGCTTTACCACAATTACAAATAAAAGTAACTCAAGTGTACTTTTACAATGACTAGATTGTATTTTAGCACACTACACTAAATAATATTTAGGTAGGATATATTTTTGCAAATGTAGTTTTTTCTCGCTGTGGCTCAGACTCTTGATGAGATGTGCATGAGGATTGGTCCTGTTCACACATAGGTATGAATACATGGAGGTCTGAATGGTCAAAGGAGGGACTCGTGAGCGGGCACAAGAGACACAGATGCCCTCTTTGAAAGAATGAAAGGAGCGAGAGAGGGATACGTGGAGCAGCGGCTGAGGGACAAGCGCTTCTACTGCAGCAAAGACAAGAGCAGGTAGAACACAAAAGCATGTAAACACATGAAGCGCTATCAGACGTTCTGATTTTGCAGCAAAAGGTTTGGACAGTATCGTGCACAGGCTTGGTGCGGCGCGCAAAAACAACAGTAACGTGTCTCAGTGTGTCATAAAACCAAACCTCGCTCATGTGCTGAGTTTTCTCTCAGGTCTGATCATTGTTTCATAAATCCATTCACAAATTCAGATACATTAAAGCCCCAGATCAGCAGAGAGGTATTTTGCTCGTCTGCAATTGAATAAATAAGTGTAATGCCATACTGAACATTTCGGGCCAAGAAAAAACATTTCCATGGATACAAGCAGGATATTTCCATATAACACCTTTGAGAATTAGATGAATGTATGTTTTTTGTGTCTTCCACATAGAGCGGGTCTCTAGAGGAGTCTAGAGCTGCATGTCTTCTATAAGCTGTGGTGTATTGGGATTGTTTACCAGCATTTATGGTACTCTAATTCCAATACTACAGTGAATGGGAGGAGTTTGCCTGAGGATCAGCTTAACAGTGCCACCTAAACTGGATTGCTCTGGAATGAGAATAGCCCCAATCTGCCGGTAATAACAGGATGGAGGATGGATCACAGGGTCACTGCTTGGTGCGAAGATTAGCAGGGAATTATGATGATACCCACGGGCCAGGAATCTTATTTTCTGTCCCCCTGATAAGAAAACAAGGGCAGAAGACAAGAAGGAGGGGTCTGTGCGATTCATGCTGGACTCTCGCGGTGGTGGCACTCCTATTTCACAGACGGGGGTAGATATGGTGCGACAGCTATGTCAATGATGGCTCTGGAAATGTACAATCATGTTCCAATCTAAGTCAGGTATCTGGTCATTTACTGAGCAGATGACCTATGTTTGTGTCATTACAAATGTTGGCAGTATTTACCTACATAAAAGTCTTGTTGTAGTTGACACATAAATACGCTTGGAGCTTTTTAATTTACATGGTCAATAAACCAATCCTGTGCCAGTAGAATCATGCATGAGGGTTTTAGGGATGCATCAATACAAGTATCATTATCTGATACTGGAACATTGAATGGATCGGGCATAGATTCCGTATCATACTACTGATCCGTTATTTGAGAACACAAACATATTTTTGATCAACTTCAGCAGTAAGTATTGATATGTCATACCTCATTTTAAAAGGTCAGAACATACACAATTGAGTCAGTGAGTATATTTTCGTATATTAAAGTTATTATAAATGGGGTACAAATAATATTATTAACATATTATTGCAGTATTTACAACTTTAAACCAAGGTTCACCCTTCTTGTCAGTCTACAACAAAAAGCACTTTTTTTTTTACAGATAGTGACGCTGCAGAAGAATTTGTTGGTATTTTTGAAATGATAAATTCTATCTGAATCTTATAAATGTATGTGCTTGTGAGAACTAAACGAGATAGGAAGTCAAATTTGTCGTGCAGGGAAAACTTTCCTTGCAGGAATTTTAACTTACAGCACAGTATTCACAGCAGATGCCCTGTCAGACACACACCTTCATTTGGCAAGGATTGGAACAGGCAGATGGAGTACTCACTTGTGGGGCTGGATTAAAGCAACATTTCCTATCCATGTTATGACTTGCCAAAAAATATGCCATACTATACTTTAAAGTAACAAAAATGATTGCATTCTTCAAGAATTTACAACTCCTTTTGAATTCCAAAGGAAAACTTATCTAGCAGAGCTATTAATTTACTTTCTTATGAAGATAAAACTGTGTTTGTCTAAAATCTGTTGGAGGAAACTGATGATTTCACCCAAAATGTGCTTCAGCATGTGTTAAACAAAATGTCCACAAAAGATAAGGAAAAACAATTTCACAAACCACTGAAAAGTCTGATTGCTCACACAGAAGGGGCCCCCCCTCCGTCATCTCCCACAGAACAAAGATGAATGCCTGCGTGGCTTCATCTACAACAATCTGAGCCTCATCACAGACTCACAAATGAGGTAAATATTTCACACAGTTGTCACATTCATAATCACAATATCACATTCACAAACGCTAAGTCTTACATTTGTAAACAGTTCAAGGGCTGAACTTTAGCAGGAACCAAACCCCCAAATGCCCCCACATAACACAAGTTATTCAGAATCAGAATCAGAATCAGAAGGGGTTTATTGCCATTGTCAATGAACAAAATTCACAAACATAGGAACTTGTCTCGGCCTGAAGGTGTAACATAAAACACTGATCAATAATAAAAACAACATATATTCAATCCAAAGGGCATGCATTAAGAAACAATTTAAAATCACTATAGTATAAAATGAAAATAAAAATAGGCATTGCTATGTACACAAGAATTACACTTACATTTACAGTTGTAGTGCAGAAAGTGACAGTGCAGTGAGTGATTGAATAGTTGCAGTTAAAGTGGCAGGTGTTTAAGAAGTGTTTATGAGTCCAACGGCAGAGGGAAAGAAACTATTCTCATGGTGGGATCCGGACCAGAACTTCTAGACCAGAAATTCTAGCATTTTGGGGGCATTTTGGGGATATTTAAAGAACATGTTCAATCTAGCACAGTAAGTTTTTAATATTATGTCATGTCAAATTGTGTATATTCTAACCCTAACCCTACTATTATAACACAGTATATCCCAAAAGACATACATTGACTCCCCTTTAAAATCAAAAACCAAATTCTCAAGTGTCACATGATGAAGTGAAGAGGTCCGGCAGTTCTTTCTGAAGAGTGTTGTCATGGTAACAGGGTCTATTTGACAAAGCGCTTGTGATAAAGAGTTGCTCTGCTCAGATTCATCCTGAAAATGGGAGTCTTATTGTGCTGGAGGCTGGACCAGGTCACCCTCTCCCCAGACGACTCACACACACCTTACAGTGAGTTTTATTGTGTCCTCGGACGTCTGTACAACACCACTGGACACTTCATTTGTCGAGCTCAGCAGAGAAAAGTTTTTCTCTCGTAAAACTTTTCCCAAAATAAGAAAGTCTATCTTACGCCAACACGGCCAAGCATTAAAATTGAATTTCCAAGCAAAACAAGGCGGTCAAAAATAAGCTGTAGCAATATAACCACATTCTCCTCGTCCTCTTTTTTTGAAGAATGTAATGACTGTAATAAGCAGTAACGATAAATATATAGCCTAGGGATAATAAATTGTGCCAATAAAAGTCTGATAAAATTGATGTTGAAAAAAAATAATAAGCTGCCCCAGTTATTTTTTTAATACATTTTTTTGCCCATATCATAGCCAGTTTGTCCTCAATGCCTCAGATGTGTCTTTTCCCACCTACTAATGAGTTAAAATAGAATGATCATAGTCATGATCCGACTGACGGAAGTGAAGCTGCCCATTTGCGCCAAGGTGGTGTCTTGCCTGAGGACACAACAGCAGTTTGCATTCGAGCCACAGCTGCCCCATTGACACCACCCTGCATTTAAGATTATTGTGTCCCCAGACAGTGGGCCCATCAGCCATTGTGGTAGATCCTAATCTGTGGAACTCTTTGTCGCTTGAGTTGTGGTCCATCACAGACCTGCCGCTGTTCAAATCCAAATTTAAGATAAGACTCTCTTTATCATGACCTTTGGGAGCTAGTTTTGTGGAAAAAAGCAAATGGATTTTTTCTCATATTTTATTATATATCATTTAGAAATGACAGCATGTATGGAGGAAGTAAAAATGCTGTTTTTTCATAAAATGAGTGCATTGGTCAGATTTGAAACCTTATCAGAGTTAGCCTCGAGCAAAAAGGACACCTATAACTGTACGCCCCGGGTCAGGTGGAAGGTCGCTCCATAACAACCACACATATTTATAACAACCAGGCTCATCCTTTAATATTGTCCATTCCAAGGTTTGTAGGCCAGAGCAGGTCAAAATTTCCACCGTTTACTGGGATGTGGAGGTCGGGTGCGCAGTGTCCTGCCAGGCCTGTGTTAATACTCAGGAGATGAATTAAGAGCCCCCCGTGAGCTTCCTTCTGGGAATAGTTTCTGCCTCACAGCACACTGCAGATTAAACCAAAGGGGAACAGTATACACAAATCAGACTGTGGTTATGGGCCAAGAGGCAACACTATCAGCCTGACAGCTCTTCTCTTCTGCAGCCTCGATATTGCCTCAAACTATATGCTCCCAGTGTTCTGCTTGTGGCACAATGACCAGGTGCCAGGGGGACTATCTATATAATGTGCTTGTTAAATGCAGAAGTGAGTTGCTTTAAGTGGCTATTAAATAAAGCTATGGAATATTAGTACTGTCTTGTAAACAAAACTTATCCCACACCACCCAATTAGAGCTTAGTTGTGGGCAATTATAGGGCAATTATGTGGTAGTTCGGTATTTAAAAAAACTGACATTATCTGTTATATTATGTGAGCTGTAATAATAAGTTTACAAAAGTAAAATTTTAATGCAAAAAAATAAGGGCAAAATAAAACAGATCTAAGCATAAATGCAACCACACACATTCAGTATATGTCAATAAACAAAGGTTATTTATTGCTATAGTTGTGATCTCTTAAGAAGTATTTTAAGAATTAAATTGTGCATCACTAATAATTGTTTTCTCTTTGAACGTAAACCATTGTGTTTACTCCATTGGCAATAAGAACAGTTCAAACGAATCATTCTATACTATATTTGACATAATGCTGCTTTTAAACCCTCCCCCAGAGCAGCACAGCTCCCTGGACATTTCAGGGAGGGGCATCCTTGCCCCGTCTTCACCCGGTTCAGCTCCTCACATCATAAAGTGCTGTTAGCTAATACTGTGTGCTTAATTCCTCATCGTGGAGCTCACCCCAGGGCGGCCCTGCCAAACTCTAGCTCCGGGAGATTTACTGTCTGCCATTTTGTGGACTAATTGCCCAGTGCAAGTGCAGGGAGGTCAGTGGCACAGCCAGCAGTGAGGCAGCTCTGCACCTGCTTTGAGCAGAGCTGAGGAAAAGGCCAGGATCTTCAAATGTCCACGAGTCAAAACAACAGGCCAGGAGTCTCGGTGGTAAATCAGATAAGATTAAACACACATTGCTTGGAGATAAACAACTGAAAAAGCATCCATCTCTTTAAATGTGTGTTGCTGAACATACAGTAAATAAGTCTGATAAAATGAGGAGATATGTGAGCCATGCTGCTGTTCACTGTGGATTATATTTGTGATTCATCTTCCCTGTCTCCAACTACAATCTTAATGGCGTTGAATACCCCATGGTTGGCCCAAATTATTGGAGGTGAAAATTGTGAGCCTTTCACTAGTATACATGATTTACTTTCAAAATTCTTAAACAGGGTCCCTCTAAGCACAAGACATGAAGATGGAGGCTTGAAATATTTTGACCACATTTAAACAGCACACTTTTAGACTATCACAATTATGTTTGAAAATGCCCCTCTCCTCCGCCAGTGCTCCTCTCACACTCTCTGAAGAGTGAACATATCTGTCCATACTCAGCTCAGACATCTAAGCATACTTTTACCTTTGTCCATTTTAACAGCCCTTACTGATGGTCTACAACAGTCTACTGGCCCCACTGTTCTGAGTGTTTGATTAGCAGTACCTACATACTTCAGTGGCACCCTCGAATTTATCATCCCCAGTGACCCTGTAATCCAGGCATGTCCAAACTACGGCCCGGGGGCCAATTTTTGTTGACCCTCCGGCTTCCTCCTAAATTGGTCCAAACAACAAAAAGTAGTACTTCTTACTGTAAAATTGGAAAAATCCAAACATTTTGATGCAATACCAACATAATATTAATGTTCCAAGTCTTATAGGTGTGTAAAATTTCGAATGATTCACCTCATTGTTGGGTTGTCTGTGGCCCACTGCTCCCTATAACTTTCAAAATGCGGCCCTCGGTGAAAAGAGTTTGGACACCCTCACTGTAATCTGTCTAATTAGGCACACATTACTAATCAGAAAGGCCACTATTTCACAGCTTCCTGAGCAGGGACAAAGGCACATTAACAGGGCCTCCCCATTACCCCTGGTCCCGAGAGGTCCCGAGAGGTCCCGAGAGGTCCCGAGAGGTCCCGAGAGGTCCTGAGAGGTTCCGAGAGGTCCCGAGAGGTCCCGGGAGGTCCCAAGAAGTCTTTTATTTTCAGAACTTCAAAACAATAAAACAACACTATATGGTGTTTGGCGTGAAACAATGTAACATGCATTAAAAACCTTAGGAGGTCCAGACCTGCTGGGAATGGCTTGGGTTGTGTTCGGACAGCAAACGTGACTTGGCTCGGCTCGGGTCGGGCTGGACTTTTTGGAGCTGATCACAACTCTATAATGCGGTGCATAACGTACCAAGTTCATGCAATTACACAGAAAAGTACTTATAAACTATTATACCACTGTGTTGTCTGGGAAAACTAGACTTCTTGCATTAGGTGTTAACATAACGCACAGTTCAATTGTGGAGACCAAACAAGCGCACCCTGCTGGAGCCGCTGTCTCACGCTGGGTGTACGCCTAATGCGAGGCAGGTTCGCCACCTATTTGATCGGGGTAGTTGCAGACTGTTACATAGTGCAGACTGGAGAAATGCAACCCAGATTCGCATGGAAAAAAAGGTTCCTTGCCAATTTGAATTGAATGAATTCCCAGAGTGTACTTTTTATTCTGTTATACCCTCTGAGTGACTTCAGTTTTTTAGACAGAAGTCAAATGTGAACATGAACCAAATTGATGACATCACAAACACTGGTGTGGATTTTCTCTTGAAGAAAATCGAGCCCTTCAAACCAGTAAGTGTAAACACGCCCTCGAATAGCCATTCTTTATTACAGTCCTCCAAGTTAACGTGAAGGAAAGTAGGCTGCTTTCTGGAGTCACAAATATCAAATAATATAAATCACAGCAAACTTTGTTGGTAGCAGCAAAAAGGAGAAAACAGGGGTAGGTGCAATTTCAGGTTTCATTTCACACCTAGACACGGAAAAAAATCAATACGTTGAGTGTTGGTTTATTGCCAACCCTCAGAAGGAAAAATGAGACAATAACCACAAGCAGCAGATCGTTTTTTTCTTGTTCCAATGCTCTTACTTACAATATTACCTGCCACAGTGGACTAAAGCAGTGCAACCAATGCAGTTATGGTTATATTGTCTTTTGTTTATTTGAACTTTTACATGATTACATTACATGCCAAAACAGCTAAAAACTTGTAAAGTTGTAAAGTCTCTTGAGATAGTTATGGGTTTTATGAGATTTACAGATAATTCATTATATTTGCATTATAATTGTCCATTATCCACTAAATTTTTTCTCATTACAATTATAACTTTTTTTAAATTTGTAGAAACATAAAAAAAAGAAAACAATTTCTTCATTACTCCTAAAGCTGTCTTTCCTAAGTGGCTGATATAACAGTAGTAATATGGAAGGTAATCCATAACTGAACCTTCCTATAATGGATATAACTAAATGCCATTATGCCATTTTCCGGTGTGTTTCCATAGATGAGTGAGTGCGACAGCGTAGTCCACATCACATTACACAGTAAAAGCTTAACCCAGTACAGCTGCTCATGTGGGTGACAGGCATCAATAACATGCCAGACCTGTGTGTGCTTCATAATTGTGCTTCAGGGGTCACTGTGGGGTCACGTTGGGGTCAGTCAGGCCCTGTCTAATGAAGGTAGTGCTCCAATAGTCCACACAGCCATCTCCAATCCCAGGCCCCATTGCTTCTGTCAATCACAACATCACTACAGAATGCATCGCTCTTTCACTCGGCACAGCGCCTGGGAGCAAGGGAATATATGGTGCCACGGCTGGGTGAAAGTCGTTTTTGCAGGACTTGATTAGAATGAAAATAAATCTGACTAGGCTCGAAAAGGAAAGGAACAATGAACATAGCTTAAGCTGTTAAGTAAAGGATTCATACATGCACAAGGTGAGGAATGTGCTTCCCTCGATTCTGAAGTAGTGAAGGTTGTGTTTGAAATGTAACATGACAAATGCCAATAGGTTGCGTTTACAACATTGCCATAAGTTCTGATGGATGGCAAGGGCCTATATAACTCTTAGCGAGCGATTCCCTGTTTTTTAAAGATATAACCAAACAGAACATGCATGAATGTGGAACCTTCACCTAAAAAGATTTATTTGGTCTTCTTTTATTATGCATGCTTCTATGACCTCTATCAGACCCTGCAAAGGCAAGAACATTGTTATGGATTGGGACAGAGCCAAAGTCATCGGGACAAAGGTCAACAAACACCACCACAGGATAAAAGAGGCGATAGAAATCCGGAAACGTGCCCAAAGAACACTAAACCGAGACGAAGGGGCGTTCTTGCTTTCTCACACTTGGGATACCGCTCTAAAGAAGAGGGCCTGCAGAGAGTGCTGTCGTCTAGTGTCTCGAGGAGGATTACAGACAAGCAGTGGAAACATATCAAGGCATGACAACAAACAAACAATGACTGGTCTGACAGAGGAAATAAAGTATCTTGCAAGATTTTGTCTGGGTCAGACAAATCACAAATTTGCTATATTAATAAAAGTCCTTTCAACTGACGACGATGAAGTAGTTTTGACTGAATAATGCCACCACGTTTTTACCTGGACAGGCAAACGAATAATAACACTTTGAATTAACTTTTCTCTAGGTTTTTTTTTAATGTGAATAGGCCGTGTCAGAACAGAGATATTAACCACAACTGGGTCAACTGGGTCAAAACATCTGCATTTCAACTGCAACAAGGCAAATTCTACAGTAGAAAGCTTCGTCTTATAGCTTGATTCTTGTCTGTGGCAGTTCCCAATTTGAGACCGTGCCAAATTTGAAAGGAAATGGAGGTGACAAACTGCATCTAACATGTAAAGAGGTTTATTCAAAATTGGTGTAATCCCTCATTCATCCTGAAGTGTTCCATTGTAGAAAACAATTCAAGTTCAGTCATCTGGACACTGTTTTTTAAAAATCTAATTCAAAACAGTTTCCTGATGACTACACTTGAATCCTTTTGTACGACGTATATTTTAAGTTAAATATGAGCTCAAATGTCATGAAAACACAATATTTCGAATTATTTTCAAAGCCTTAAAAATCTACAAAGCTTATTCTTTCAAAACTTGGTCCTCCATTGCACCCTGAGGTATAATGGGTTTTGTCATGCTGTGAAACTGTCGGTAATGACTTTGTTAGATGATGAATTAATTGCAAGATAAGCACAGAGAAACGCGGATGAAAATGTTTCAGTATATCTATATCCTGACTCAATTTTCATTTGCCTCCGACTGAAGCACCCGCCGATTGAGGTAGGAGTCAAGCTGGAATTGAATTAGTGCAAAGTGAATGGATTCTGTTACAAGAGGCACAAGCTGTGTCCAATCAGTGTCTCTTTTCCCAGTAAGTCTCCAAAACAGCAGTCAATTATAATGGGTTTTAATGGGAAGGAGCGTGCCAGGGAGGAAAAACAAGAGGGAAGAGTAATGAAGAAATTAAGAAATGTTGTGGGAGGCCAGTTATATTCTCAGATACCCCTTCTATATGGCCTGTCAGCTGGGGTTAAAGTGGAACCGTATATTGACGCATGGCGACTCATGTACCAACGAGTATATGGACTGGACTGTTGTTATGAGATCATTTAAAATGATTTACGTCTAAGATGTCCGGATAGAGACACTTTCAGCAGGTTTTTAAAAAGCACCCCAACCTTCTGCTGCCTCCCTGTGCCCCGCCTACTCTCCTGCTCCAGCGCAGTGACTCAGCCTGAAAACCTATCTGAGCATTCTCTGCGACAGGACAAATTGCCTTGTGCTTATTGTAGAGTTTTGGTTGAGCCCAAAAAATCCGGTTCTGCCTTCAGATGTATCTTCAGAATAGGAGAACTTTATTTATGCACAGTTTGCGGGCTTTTCAATAGGATGCTCCAAATTTGCTGACACAAAAATGTCCTCATCACCTTTTTCTCTTTCTCTTTATAGGTTTATTTCCTGGTCAGTATTCACACAATGTCTGATGATGTGACCACAGAAATAGTCCATTGTTGTAAAGATGAATTGTTTAATCAATAAAAGGACATGGAAAGTCACACACACACACACACACACACATACAATACATATATATGTATGTGTATGTATGTATGTATGGGTGTGAGTGTGTGTGTATGTGTGTGTGTATATATATATATATATATATGTTTGTTTGTTTGGTTTTTTTCCCAAAGTATTTCTGTAAATTAGTTCCCAAAGCCATACAACAGCATGGATCATACACTGGATCATCAGCCTCTTCAAATAGATCACTTTCCAGTTAAACCTAAAAGTATGTATTCTTCAAGCTTCTCTTGTGTCCTACTGTAGTTGTATAGGCTAATCAGCCTAAAATGTCCAGTAGGCCTGCCGTAATTGGCTATTTCACACATGCAAAGGCTGAGCTGGCAGAGGGTAAAGACCAGGCAACCGGCCTGTCACTGTCCACCTCCAAGCTCATCCATCAATTATTGTTAGGCGTCAATGTGGACCTGAGCAGCCCTGAGACCCAGGTTCAGATGTTATCATCTGGAAGCCTGTAGATTAAATTCCACAGATTAAGAATCAGTAGAAAACAATGGCATTAAACTAGCAACAGCATAAAATTAAACATGATCATATTAAGGAGAAAGATCATAGTTAGATAGACTTAATAAGTAAGGTTAGAAAGGTGTGGAGGCTTGAGGAAGAGCAACAGACATGAAACGACTGTACTTTGGGCGTGTTGTAATATGATCCCACATCCAAGAGAAGGCAAAAGGGAGAAAAATGACATTTTTGTCATGTTGTATTTTGGTGGATGGTAGCCAAAATCAGGCTTCTGAAATTGAATGCAGAACATAGTAAAAGTTACACTATGAAGGTTTAACAAAATGACCCATCACATTTGCCTTAAACATTGAAGACCATAATGAAATCAGCCTATTTTTATGTCTGTGCTCCAATGCAACTCCTACTCATTACATTTCATTTGCTGACATTTCATTTCTCTCTGATCTTAAGGGTATAAACAGCTCACCTCAGCATGCATCTTGATATTCATAAAAGCCAATGGATCACTCTGTGCTTTCTGCATAAAATATGGGCGATGCATAATAAAGGACTTTAGGCTTATTGTTGGTAGGGCGAGTTGGCTGCTGGCTCTCTGCTGACAGGTTGATAGGTGTCATCTATCACCTATGAGAAGGCCCAAAGGCTCACCACACCAATCATAGCTCTGCCAGATGTTACAGTCACAGCACACATTTACACACACACAAAACTACATGTATGCAAGCATAAATCACACGCAAACAAACAACCTGCCACTCAGATGTATGCAGAATGTGGCTATTGTTAGAGAAAAAATATACATATACAAAAACAAATATTGGGTTATTCTTAAAGGTATGCACATTTTTTGTCAGTGTGATGGCCTTACCTGTCACGGAATGATGCATTAGAGCTGCATAATGTCACACATTTACAGTGTCCAAATATCATGGGAACAATGGTGATGAAAATAGATTCCACCAAAATTTGCAACTATTGGTAATCGTTAAAAGTTTCTGTCATGGAATTTATTTTGAATTGTTGAACAAAAATTACAAAATTTCTAACATCAAAAGATGCTTCAACGGGAATTTCACAGTTCACAGTTAAGGTCTATAAGTTTCGCCTATAGCCAGGAAAAGTATGTATGTTTTTTTTTTTTTTAATGGATTTTTTCAAATGTCACCTTGACCTTAAGGGGACCTCATTCAAGATTCTGGTGTCGATGTAGAAAAAATATCTCTGTCCTAGAAACAGCACTGAGAACAGCTCAGCGTGTGTTCACTAGTGGTATTAAAGCTGCCAGTGCGAGGGAAACACACTTACTTTTTATCTGAAAGTAAAGCACGATGGAAGTGCTCTTTATATAGTTTTCAAAGTCAGTGCATTACATAAGGACAGCACTGTGCCGTGGTGGAGTCTACAAGAAATGAATAAATGCCTGGTTGTAAAATCTTCCTAATGCGACATTTATTTTCATGTATTCTAGCCTGCATTGATACTATTCTGTTTTTGGACCATTTAAATAAGTACAATGTGACACAATTAATGAGATGTTATGGTTTCATGTCTAATGAATGTCAAACTTCCATTTGATTTGAATAGCGCTCACTCCGCAAGTTTGAAAGGAAGGAAAGCTCCCACAGTCTTTTGGACTTGCAGCGGACAAAGGGGAAAGACCACCGCACATGAGCAATTACTGCAACTACTTCAAATGTCGCTCATCCCCCACAGGAGCCCAGACGTTATGAGCCCACCTGTCAAATACGTACACGCTTCCACCAGCCTACACCCATGTAGTAACTCTCAATTAGCTGGACAAAACTGAAACTAAACCAGGCCTGACAAAAACTCCAATTAAAGGCCAGGGATGAAAACAAACGGAACATGCTAAAGCTGTCACTGGGGTTGGCAGGGTCCAAGCAATTTGTATTAGCTTTCAGTTGTCATTCTCTAAAACAATCTCTTCTACCGTCCATGTCAAACTCCGAGTTCTGAATATACTTATTTGCTCAGATTTGCCATCTTATTTCCTCAGTGTGGCTGGAGAGTGGAGGAGGGGAAGGGCGGCGCTTGAGGTAATGGACCTCTTCACGCTAAACATATCGGTGAAGTATGACGGGCGATCCTATGGCTGCCTATACGTCACACTATGGGATACGGGAGCACAAGTCAGGGAGAAAAATGCTAATGCTGATTCTCCGAGATTGATAGCGATGATGGAATCCAACTGGGCCTCACTGCACGGAGTTTGTCCGACACAATGCCACGCGACCTGCAGGAAAACAAACGAGTCCTTTCACCTTCAACACAGTTAGTGCTTGTTGGACTATTGCACACATTTCTGAGATTGCAAGTCGTTTTCTCGCTCAACATTGATGAGTTTTACGTCACACATACCAACTCCAGGAACCGTATCTCTTGTTCAGGTTATTGAGCAAATTTGTATCTATCAGATGTACATTTTAATACATTTAAAATTGTGAGGTTAAAAGCAATCAGAGAGAGTCAGCCAAGCGCACCAGATTGGACAGTCCAAATCTTAAATAAGAGGGGAAATGTGTACAGTGTAAACAAGTAGCATTATTTCATGTATGCAGATTTCTTTTAACAGAGATGTTGAATGACAAATGTGAATAGATGTATTTATTAGCAGGACACCGAGCAACTTCATGTCAGGTGTGAGAAAATTCCCCTGACAGCCAAAGAACGACAGAGCTCAATAAGTAATGTGGGCTTCCATTGTGGTGACAAAATAAATTTCAATTACAGCCATGTGAAATTGGATTTCCTTGGGGCATTAGGGGATTGAGAATCGTTGAGCGGCTTCATGCCATGGCTCTTTTCTTCTAGATTACTGGTCACAGGTATAGCGTGTTGCTTGGTTTCACTATGAGCTTGACTAGCAGTCTTATGAAATCAATAAGTCACTTTGGACAGAATTGTTTGCTCTTGTAACAGCAAAGGGAGATTAAAGCTCATGATTGCAGGCTGCAGACAATAGGCGACTGTGTGTCGCGCCAGTCTACTTATCACCCAACCATGAGAATTTTTAAACAATTACGAATCACTATAAAGAAAATCAGTAATGTAGTAACATTCCTTAAACGCTTACTAAATGGTGATGCACTTTGTGAGGCCTAAATGATCAGCACCAACAATTGGCAGCACTGAAGACAGACTGGACAGAGCCTTATTTGAAAGTTCTCTGCAAGTCTGATCATCTTAAAATGGTAGCATACAGGCTCTGTACATTTATAGATTTTCTTCCCCCCAAGATCCTCGTTCTAGTGTAGAGTTCATGGATGGTCAACCGTGTGCCTAGGTAAAAGGCAAAAAACACATTTAAAAAACAGTCGAATCAGAAGCGTGGGTTCATGAGTCGCGGAAGTATTCTGTTGTGAAAAGACGAAATACTTTTTTTAATATCTGTTTTTAGTATTATACTGTGCCAAATTTGCTTCTGTACCCTTTGTTGCAACACTGGAATTTCCCCACTGTGGGACAAATAAAGTTGATCTTATCTTACTAGTTTGAGTACAGGCTTTTAGTAGTTCACATGTAAAGTTCACATTTGTTGATGCATAACCCAGGCCTGTAGTTGTCCCTGACGGCTGCACTCCCGAGACACCAGCCTTCTTGTGTGCAAATAAGATTCACCACATCGTGATGACATTTCGCTTTTAGAGCCTTCTTCTTCAGTCTGCTGCACACCTTCACTGTTCAATGGTTTCCCTGAATGAACCCAAATGTGCTAGGCTCCACTGACGGGCTCATTTTCACAACAGGCCATAATGATAAGAAATACCCTATTTGAGCTCCGATGTGTATAGGCTGCAGTGTGAGGATCAGTCTTGTTGAAAGCAGGCATTACTGTCAGTAAAGACACACTCAGTGCCACTGGGGCATCCATCAGCGCTGGCAGAAAGGCTCACAGATAAGTGAACCCCGATGAAGGGAGAAATCTGTAATGCTTTTGCCACATCTGTTTTAGAAATAAATATTGGGCGTATCGCTCTATGGGCCATACTTTAAGTTAAAGGGCTAAGGCATGTTTGGTGTGGCCATATGTACACGGCTATGCCACGTCTAAGATTGTCAAAAGAATTGCTACCTAGACACTAATCAATACTACTTCGATAATCACATAATGAAAGGACAAAGCTTTGAATAGTTAATAATAATGATCCAATCAATCAATTTATAATTGGATCAATCCGATTATAAATCCACATAGTAAATTTAAAGAAACTAGGATTGTGTGTGTGTGTGTGTATATATATACATATATATATATATATACATACATGAATATAAAAAATAATTTCATCGATATCAAGACTTATCTTAGTATAGTAATAGAGTTTGAAATTATAGTATTGATACAAGACTAGTCATACTACTATAACAAGTATTATCACAAGATATTTTGCTTGGGGGCAACATGAAATTTGGAATATTGTGATATAATTCTGCGTGCACAGCAGCTGATTTTCCTCACAGCTGCATAGTGAGACAGACAGAGATTGCGCCTAATCACTAACACTAACGCCTAGAAGCATTAACAGTGACTGTGGAGGCTCTGCAGAGGCTAAAAACACGAATAATGACTGAAAAGTTTATCACTTCAACACCCTTAAACAAGTTAGAACAAATATTATAGTTTCCACTGTGAAGTTTTTTGTCTTGCGTCATTTGTATGTTCAGTTATTTTGCTCATTTTCACAAAATGTAGACCAATTAGTAGCCCTGTGCAAAAAGTAAGTGCAGTTAGTTTAAGACAGCAGTCATTAATACAACATTGATGGTGTTCATGTGCTGGGCAGGTTGTTTGAGCGATCCATACTAAGCCTTATTATGAATTAATGTCTTTTCCATATTAACTGCAGGCAGATCTGATATGAATAGTACTTTCCTGGTTCAGTGCTTCACATGCAGGATTTGAGGGCTCTCAGTGGGGAGTGTAGTCAAAGACAGAGAACAGTGAGCAATCTACAATGAAACACCATTATGAAAAGACTGCCGACACAGCATCCATGTCCTGTATCTATGAAATACTACAGCCCATTGCAGCATTTGTTTTAGTTTATATTGGTTTTTACGATGTATTGTATTACTTTTGGGTTGATACTGAAATAGAGTAGTAGAACGTATCTAATGTACCTTACGCATATTTTCACACTCTCTGCATGCATATTGAAATGTGTGTGTGTGCCCAGTTAGTGTAATGTATAATGCATAGTCAGTCCTCACAGCTTGCTCTCAGAACACCTTCCACTGGGATTATGCAGCAGAGGTGGGGAACAGCACCAAGCAGCCGTCACAGTCACTCTGTGCAGGCTCAGCTCCAGGTGAACAGGTGAAGAGGGCCAGTGAGAGGGCAGGCAAGGTTAGCAGGCGCTAATGTGGACAAGCTTCAATTCCAAAGTCAATTACTAAAGCTTGAGTGCGTTAGATAATTCACATTAAAACATTACCTTACTGTATCATTAAACAGTTTTTGCATTTGCCCTAAATGAAGATGGTTAGTTTTCTTAGGTTTGGGAGCAGGACTGCACCTCACGCTCGCTCCTGTCCTGTCCCTTCTTATTTATATCACCCGCTCTCTTCTTCTCCATCCTCTGGTTTACGTGCCCTCTCTTCTACTTCTCATTCCTTCAGTCTTTCAGGTATGAGAGAGATACAAAGCCTCCTCATAACCCCCTAACCTTCTCATATCACTTTGTGGACTGTCCCTTCCTTTGTCTTCCATGATCATTGTCTTCATACATAATAGCTGTTTTCTGAGGCTAGTGCATTAGAGGTTAAAAAAAATACTCAAAATCTGTACATTTAGGATGCGTTCACACTTTTTTGTCCTGTGTTTTTATCCCAATTTCTTTAAAAGAGCAATAAATAATCTACCAACCTAAAAAATACATGTACAAAACTTAAATACTGAGTGAATAGTTGACAAATGCTTTATATTTTAGTTTAAAGAGAGTACAAAAAGTAAAACTGAAAGCATCCATTTAGTCTCCTATCTCAGATGCTGGTGCCTTAGAAAAAAATTTGAATTATTTTTATTCCTTGCCAGCCAGAAAACATTTGAAGACATCTGAGAATAAAACTATTTTGTATGCTGATCTGTTATTATGAAAAGGCAGAATGGCTTATCAAAAATATGCCTGATGTTGTAAAACCCACAAGGAATTCGAGCGTGTCTGAAATTGACAACAGTTTTCAAAAGAAGGGCTTGGGAAATCAGAAGTCACAAACTTGAACAGCCACGATAAGAAAAATAATAAAGTAGGTTTGTGTGATGCTTGAGCTTTTCACTTTTTAACTCGAAGAACATTTACTCTGAATAAACATATGGAATACATTAAGATAAAAGGAAAACAATTTAAACAAACATTATAATCTGCCTTCATATTTCAACTTGGTAAAGCACTGTCAACTATTCCATGTCAGGGTTAACTGGAGCCCTGTAAGTTTGGGTTTCATTCACATCCTGACAATGGCCAGTTAGTTTGCCCAAATATAATAAATAAACTCTCCCTTTAATCCCTTGTAATCTTTGTCTGTGTTGTAGGCAGTTGATCAGAGTATTGAACCTACAACCTCCTTGCTGGGGGGCACACAGAAGCACTAACCACTAACCAAAAAAAAGAAAAAAGAGAAAAAGGGGCAGAAATGATGCGGGGGGAGATTATCAGACACGTATATGTACTGTATGTATATGTATGTATGTTATATCTATCTGTGTGTATGTATGTATTTATGTATATATGTGTATTTGTAAATAAAAAATACATAAAAATAAAAAAGAAGCACTAACCACATCCAAAGTATTACTCTGCAGAAGAAATGTTACTTACATACACTATAACAGAATCTTTTTCTACAACACAATTACAACGTATTACTATACTTACTTAGAAAAATGTGAACAAAAACAAAATATTGACAAAGATGAATATCTCAAAAACATTTGGAATATCCCGATAACATTATGTCAATCCAACAAACATTTGTTAAAACATGTCTTTAATTGTATAAATTGAGGTTTAAGTATTAGTCAAACGTGAAATTATTGTAAAATTTTACTAAAAAGTGCAGAAATATCACTTATTTCCTTATTTGGAAGTTAATAGTTTTGTTTTTTCATGTTTAAATTAACACTACACAAAATTAGCAATAGTATCCAATTTTGATTATTTGCCCATCTTTAATTCCTAGTCTGATTGGATTTATTTGGAACACCTTTTGTCCTGGAAATGACATAAATGTATTCAGATATTATCCAATGGCCGATGCATTATTTGTGCCTCCATCAGAGCTTTTCAAAGGCTGGATGTGTCATTTCCACGTCGAGTTGAGTTAAAGCAAAGACACAAATCAGAGCCGGGCCGCTGAGTGACGCCCCCTATCTGCCCCCTCCTCCCGGTGCATGGATAAAGGGCATGGGCGGCATAAATTTGGTGCTAAATGGCCACCTGTCATGTAGAGGCTGAAGGATCACATCACGGAGCGGGCTCGAGCAGATGCGTGTGAAGGTCTAATGACGGTGACCGGCTAACCTCTGCTTCCTGTGTGCTGTAACGTGTGTGTGAGGCCAAATCTCAGACACACTGCCCGCACACACCCACACACCAGACGATAGACCACACCCACTTTTTAACAAGCAATTAAGCTCAGTAAATGTCTCAGAATGGAGATTTTAATAAATGGAAAGAAACTAACAAATGCAATTAAGTTGGGGGTTGAATTTAAAGACATCACTGGAGTTTACGTGTCCTCAATGTGTTTCTGCCATTTCCCCACCCTGGAAATAAGAATGTGCTACTAGGGTGATATTGACAAAAATGAATAACTCTATTATATTATATTATTATATATTATATATTATAACTATTTTTTGGGGAGTATCCCGATAACAATATTCAGATGATATTGTGTCAATCCAATATAAATGTGTTGAATTATGTCTTTAAATGTATTAGCTGAGGTTTAATCACAAGATAAATGTGAAATGTCAGTAAAATGAATCACAAAAGTGCAAAAATGTATCCGCTTTTTTGGTTGCAGTGGGCAAGGGTGTTGCACATGTCTGGTTGGTCGTGAGTTTGATTCCCGGTTTTGACTGTTCCAAATGTCTATATTCGGTAAATGGTCACATTCATATAACGCTTTTCTACCTTTAAAGGTACTCAAAGTGCTTTACTGTACATCAAGGAACCATTCCCCCATTTCAGTCTGCAACTGTCCTATTGAATAAACAAGAAAAATCTTTAAAAAATGATTACATATTGCCCATCTCTACTCGCAACTAATAAGCTGTTGTGTTGTCAAAGGCAAGGCAAGGCAAGTTTATTTGTAGAGCACAATTCGTACACTAGGCAATTCAAAGTGCTTCACACAACAGGAAAAATGCATTAAAATCACAAAGACAAGACAGAAATCACAAAACAGTTTAAGACATAAAAGAGAAGAGTGTAAAGAAAATCATTTCAGTCATATGCACGGCTAAACAAACGTGTTTTTAGCTTAGATTTGAACAATGTAAGAGTAGGGGCCTGTCTCACATCTTCAGGAAGACTGTAGTAGAGTCCATTAAAATAGACACATATTGTTTGGCTTTATTCTTTAACCTTATACCTGTAACAAAACAAAGAACAGAGGAATAAAAATCAACACCACAACAACGTTAATTTTGTCTTCTTTGGTTATTTCTAAGATAATAAGTCAGGATGTGATTGCTTTGTTGACATGCTTTGGCTGCTAACTGCGAGCCATCTTCAGAACTGTCAGCAGCGTACAGTACTAAGACCTAACAAAATGTAAATCCCATTTGTAATTTAGGAGAAGAGCAGCTAAGGTCAGGCAGATCCGCTGACGTGATGCACCTTTAGTTAATCAAATAGAACTTTGCTTACAGTATCAAGGTGACACAAGCTGAAATTAGACGCATGGCACTGGGCTGGCGTAGGGGGGGATTTGTTTGTGCCTAATGTGCGCAGGGTTTAGTGACAACAGAGAGACGAGTGCATTAAAACATCATCCATCATGCAGCTAACTGGAGCCTGGGTCAGAGCTAATGCGAAACAGGCCTGAATTAAAGACACACTTGCTATGTTGCGCAATTATTTTAAAAACAGAACTCACACAGAAGAATACACAAACTGCATACTTTTATCCATCAAACTTGTGAGTGTTTAACCAGCAAACACCACAGATAAGAAATGAGTTTATTGGTCTGATGTTTATGGATCTGCGTGCCTGTGTTCCCAGATTTTAGTTCACAAGATGCTTTAAAATCACCTTGAATAGATTTGCATCCATTACAGAGCCACCTTGTTGTGTGAGAGGACAAAGAAAAGTGTGTCTTTCTTTTGTCTTTCCCCTAGTGCAGAAGTCGCTGGAGTATCTGGAGGATAAGCACATTCATTAGCAGCGTCTGGCAGCTCTGAGACAGGATTAACAATCCCTTTATGCTAAAATGTAATTGAAAATATGGCCTGTCCCATTTTTCAGTCAAATGTGATTGGATATGCTCCTGTTGTGGTGAACGTAACCTCAGATAAGTCTTGATTTGATTTCAACAAGAAAGATTACAGTTGCCATTTTGAGATGATGTCAATTTATACTATTGAGAAAATTACAGAAACAATTTCACAGTGTAAAAAAAAAAAGAAAAAAGTTTTTGGTTCTGTTTGTCCCACTTGCTTTGACCAAAGCAACATATGTTTCTGAGGGTAACATCTGTCTTCTATGTATCCAAATCTTTATACATTTTAAGAGGCCCAAAGTGAATTATCTTCGGTAGTGCAGAGTTTGGCAGCACAATTTTCACGACTGAAATCTTGGGTCTATAAAAGAGTTGAGTGAGCACAATGTAAGACAATTGCAGTGTTTGTTTTTTTGTTTTTTAATAGCTTTTATATTCTGTAGTAGGACTATGAGACTACTATGACATAGGGATGTTCCCATTGCTTTGTTGTTATATTTACTAGTTTCACCATGGGAAGATGAACTCCCAATCAATGTGACACCGGGTAAAGCATTCGAGCGCTGAAAGGTCGAAAAGAGGACATATACTGTGTAATATATGACATGCAGACGGGTGATGCATTATTTGATGGGAGATGCTTGAGAAATCAATGGAGTGACGAGAAATAAGGGGCTTTTAAAATGCCCTTCAATGTGATAACACAACACGAGGAGGACATACAGACCAAAAATCCATTTCCATATGCTGTCAATATTATAAATGAAGATGTATGGTGTTAAACAGAATAGAAAATATATTGAGACACATTCATATGGGATGTGCCTGTTAACTTGACTTAAAGGTGCACTATGTAACTTTTATGGTGAAATAGTCCTCATCTGTTTATTTCCATAGAGATGTTATTGTTTTGCCTGGAATGCTCCATACTCAGTGTTGGGAAGAATATATTGAAAATATATTTTGTCACAGAATACTGAAAACCTTCATTAAAATGTATTTTGTAACTGGTCTCAAACTGGCTTTTTTGGACAGAACAATATGAAATGGGGATAAGAGAAGGAAAGACATGGCAGCAAACTGTTGAGGGATTTCGAACTCACAGCACTGGGGGCTGCTCACATGGAGCGCACGTGTGCTATCCGCTCAAACAAAAACAAAAGCATCTTGGATTTGTTTAATTCCCTACAGTGAAACAGTCTGGAGCATGGCATAATCCATACTCCAAACTTCATTTCCATGGAGACAAGGAGGTGTCAGCCCCTCCACCAGAAAAGTTACATACTGCACCTTAGACAAACAAGTACAATGTATTTACATTTTTAGATCATCGACGTGTTTTTCCCGGCAAAAGCTTTCAAACCTGTGAAGTATCTCTAAGATTTGACCTTGTAACTGTGCTCAAAGTGCCCTGACAAGACCACAAGATCACAGGAGATAGCACAATTTCATATAGACAACTATTCATCGGTAAGAAAGGAAAGAAGATTAAACTCATCATTCACACCCAAATCTCAAAATAACTCGCCACATGCTTTCTCCTTTTTGCTGTTGTTAGTTAGTTCTTATTTTTTCTTCAGCCAATGGGTAAAGGAAAAACATGCACAAAAATTACATGTAATATAAATGTAACATGTAAATATAAATCCTTCAAAATCTACCAAAAATACTTTGTCGACTAATAACATTTTTGGTTGATGACTAATTAATCGACTAAACGCCATACGATCTACAGCCCTACAGAATACTATCAATCAGCACAGATTTTCAGCAGCACGTTCACGTTCTTTTTATAATCAAGTAAAACGGTTTTCTGTCAGTTTGACCTGCGTGTATCTTTATTTAGTCATTTAATATCTTCACAGTGCATCAGCCACAAGTGACAATCCACGACCGCTGCCAGATAGTGCCATCTTTAATAATGACACATGGAGAAAATAACTCCATTTTCTCCGGCGTTGTGATCAATATTTAATCCATTGAGGTGCAAGCACCTTCAGGATGGCGCGAGGAGGGATGGGTTATCACAGAAACACAAGGATCAACCTATTATCTCTGTGTGAGCCCGGATTGGCAGGTGCTGATGACGCAAACCCCCAAGAAGGACCAACACCATCCACTGACCATCTATTGTCTTAAAGCTCTCCTCATGGCATCGCAAACAAATATCATGAATGAAAGAGGACACAAAAAGGTGCGAGGAACGGCGGCCAAATAGCTTGTGCCTGTATTTATTGGCTCATGAATCAATATGTCTTTGGTTATACAAAGCGCTGTGGTGTCAGGGAGAGAGGGTATCTATCACTTGCACCTGGAGCTAAGGAAGGTCACCGCTGATAGCCTGGCGTCGTTCTGAGAGGGCCGGCTGAGTGAAGGGGACGACAGCGGAGCAATATGGAGGACATAACTCATCTAACTCATCTCACACAAGACCGTGGTGCATGTTCCTGATTAGCCACAGTGATTTAGTGGGCCCCCAGCGCAGGACTCGTAAACATCCAGGCACGGGACGCTGCATATGCTCCTGTTTGATGTTGATTTTGTGCACCATTAGGTCTATTTGCTGACCTGCAGAGGTAATGTGAGGTAATAGAAGACACTACCCTGGTTTATTAGGCGTAAAGCCCTGTCTTTTACAAGAGCTGCAAAACAAACTGCCTCAAAGTCTCACTCTTGGACTAGGTGAAAATCTTAAATAAAACTAAGCTAACAATTTTCAATTACACTATGCATGTTCCTAGGGATGGGTGATGATGAAAATAATGTACATGGCAATCTATGTATTTCATTTAACAGGTAAATAAAGTGTATGTAAAGTGCGTGTACCCCACCTAAGGCCCAAAGGCACTGGGATAGGCTCCAGTCACCCCTAACAGGGTAGAAAATGAATGAATGAAAAAGGTAAATAAAGTCAACTTTCTGAAGAAGCAGACACTTCACTGTAATTGATAAAATTCACCTGTCACTCACTCACTCACTGGAGGAATAGGTTTGAGTATTCAACTTATTCCGCCCCGCCCACTTTTGCCTCTTTTTTTTTCTTCGAACGGGAGAACGAGGGAAAATATGCAATAAAGTAGAGATTTGGGTAAAATGTCCAATGTTCATGTGCCCCAACAAGTAAACAATGCATCGATTCCCTGGCGGCCTTTTAGTCTTTGTAGAACTTATTTTCTCTGGAGGTCGGCAGCCCCATGTGAATTAATACAACCGGAAGAAGGATTACGTCGTATGGCGGCGCCCAGACGGGCTTCCGGAATAAATTGAGTAGAGCTACATTAAACAAAGAATTCAAAAGACCCTTCCCGGAATGTGAGAATAGTATAAGTATTGAAATCAATGTTTTATGCCATTCATTTTAATTAGGCAGCAAAATAAAAACATCTGGCGTTTGTAGGCTTTACAGACAAACGCTTGTTGTTTTTATTAGAAATAACAGTCACTTATGCAGGATTTGTGGCGCTTCATCAAATAAAACTTAAATGTAATTGTCAAACTGTTGTGGCCGACTATGCTTTTGGTGCTTTATTTTCCAGCTTGATATAAGAAATGTTTATTACGTGGTTGTTAGCATGTGTGATAATTCGGCGCTAATCGCTAACGGTAATCTACAAACATGCTACACGTGGTAATAGTTTCCAAAGAAGGTCTGGTGTTAACTCAAATGTGGTCGAGTTGTTATCAGTCGCCAAAACAGCGCTGGTTTTTCATAGTTTGACATGTTGAATTAATATAATGAAGAATTTCAAAATGGTCTATGACGGTATCACCAAAATAGCAGAATTTCACAGGGATCAAATCATCATTCGACTTTGATGACACGTTCCTGACAAATATTTTCACTCAAAATTGTATTGTTGCACCCCAATCATAAACGGTATCAAAACCTAAGCAAAGCATAGCCAAAGGCAAAAGTGCACAGTGTGATTCTTTTCTGTTCTTCAACCTTTAGTGCTTTTTAGAGACAGCAGCTCGAGCACAACCTTTCAGAGATATAACCCTTACAAGATGCATGTAAGAGTCTGTAGGAGCAGTCTCAGATGCACAGTTTCAGTATTCATTACAGAGCTTCAGTGTCCCATTAGACTTCAGCTAATAAACAATATTGATTTAGGACAGAGATGTTTATTTGAGACCTTTTTCTAAATCTACACCACGCACATAAACTTCCAATATAAAAAGGTCAGAAATAATGTCACGCGTGCTCCTTGTAACATGTTGTGCCAATAAACCACTCCAAATGGAAACCCCAGATTAGTTTACTTAATTGTTCCTCATAATGGTCACTCCTCCGCTTTACAACTGTCCTGGCTGTCGGACGGGGAATGCATGAGAGGAGAACCCAGCAGATTATGTAACATTGCAATTTCAACATCACTTTAAAGGAAAACACAATCGACCTGCTGAAAATTAAAGTTAGGCCATTTTAATTTGAGGTTCTGTCGTTTATTTTGCAGCATAGTTTGAGCAGCTAGATATTGCTGTGTTTATCTTGTCTATGCCACAGCAGCAAAAGTAATCAGCTCCATATCTTCTAACATGGTGTTTTCCCCCTCCTGCTTCTCCAGCCTGGAAACCCCACAGGCACGTCCCCTCAGTCTATGGCAACACATGGCAACCTCATTTATATCTAATGATAGATATCCTCTGCACCGGCAAATGAGACTGCATATTACATCTAGAACAAGCAGGTGTGCCCTTCACTGTCGATATCAAATGTTTGAGTTATGACAATTGTGGAAAAATACATCACGATATAACGATTACTGACACCATGGCTAAACAAATGTGAAATCCTTAATTTTCCTTCATTCACCTTGTCTCAAAGATCACCACCATTCCTCTAGTATGTAACGAGCTTTAAGAAATTAAACTTTCTGAATAATGAAGTACAATTAAACAGCGAGCTAAAAAGGCAACTGATATTTTTCAACCATAGATAAAAATGGCTTAAAATGGCTTAATTGTGCTTCTCAAATGTCACTTGTATGTTGACCTGAGTAATCACGAATATCATCATTATAATATCAATTAAACTAATCATCTTGACATTCCTAATCACACACATTTGATTTTTATTCGTTGAAACACGCCTACTGCATTAGAATCGATACTTCTGTTATTATAGGGGACATACATTTTGCTACAAAATAAATCGAATGGAATAGTTTGGGCCGTGTAACTTTAAGGAAAACTATAATGAATATTGCATTAACAATATTAGTAGTACACCAATAAATAACTAATAAGCAGAATAGGGATTATTTATTTGAGTCTGACATATATATGGACAGCAGCAATTACTGTAGTTGTAATTGGTAAACAGTTTTTTACGGAAAGAATGTTAATGTATTATTTGTTATGATTTGATGTTTACATAGAGTAAAGTTGTGTATTCTTTCATCTAATAATCCTCAGTGACTCTTC
Source organism: Chaenogobius annularis (assembly GCA_015082035.1). NCBI lineage: Eukaryota > Metazoa > Chordata > Actinopteri > Gobiiformes > Gobiidae > Chaenogobius > Chaenogobius annularis. The sequence continues at coordinate 510,341 of BJKM01000273.1, read as the reverse complement.
CTACATTCATAAACATAAAGGGCATGTCTATAACTACAGCGCCACTCTGGACAAGTATTATTTCTCCAAGGGCCATAACACGGTGTTGGCCTAAATTAAATGAGACCTTTCCGTGTGTCGGAGCTGTGAGAGGAGAGAGAGGAGGGGGATCGGAGACAGATCGGAGACACAAAGACTAAAAGTGGGGCTGTTACAATTTCAGGTTATGCTCCAGTTTCCTGATAACAGCTAATCGAAGGGAGAGGAGAGGAAGAGTTGATGGGTCTACAATGAACTGACAGGAAATGTTCATCCATTATGTGAAGAGGAAACTGGAATGGCATTGTTTCTAAGAAGGGAAAATTGGGTCCTCTCAAAACCTACCTGGCAAAAATCTAATTTGCAAAAAAACAAAAATGCTTCAATAATGTTAATCTGTTGGAAACTTGGATATCAGGATTTTTTGGTTAATTCAAAATCGTGATCAGTTATTTCAGTTCAATCTATACTCTAACTACATGTAAAATAGACAAAAATATTTGGCTTTCATTCAGAACGTTTGATGTCAAGTTAGATATTGCGTATTGCAGTGGCGTGCGGTGACTTTTATGGATGGGCAAGCAGACCTAGGGTGTTCATTCATATTTAGTGGATAATAGAAAAGTGAAAAATTAAAAAATTTAAAATACATGGGTGGGCTTCAAACCCAGGTGTCCTGCAGGAAGGGTGAACACCCATACTACGGCGCTAAACTCACATACCTAAATTGATAAATAAGCTAACTTCATCGACCAATTTATTACACAAATTAGCTCTCTATGTTGTTAAATGACTGCCTGTATTTCTAACTAACATTTAATCATTGGAAACAGGAACAGAGCCTTAGCTACAAACAAAGATTTGTCTCCAGAACATAGTTTTTAAGTCAGTTTCTTGAAACTTGGCGCTGCTGTTGCTTCTCCTCTGCACATGTGCAGTTAGGGCAAAACCTGCAAACATCCTTGATTCCAACACAGGTTTATTCAACGTGGCTTGAGCATAGATCCATGGGTTTGAGGCTGTGTGGTGCTCAGTTCTTTACAACAATTTGTTTAAAGTTATTGGCCAATCATTGATTGCCTTGATTGCCCTGACAGTACGCCATTGGCGAATTGTGAATAATCACACAATTGTGGTGTTTCTTCTCTTTAGTCCCACTGCCAAATAATTTGAAATTATCACATTTTGTTATGTTTTAGTTTTATGGTTATTAGTTTAGGCCTTTGAATCCAGAAATATCTCATATCTTTATAAAAATGGAACTAAGCAACTTGATTTTGATTTATTCAGCATAAACTGCATTAGTGGATTTGAGGTCAATTTGGCATATTTAAATTGTTTCCTAATGCATGCCCTTTTTTGATTGAATATATGTTGTTTTATTATTACTCAGTGTTTTATGTTGCACCTTAAGGCCGAGACAAGTTCCTATGTTTGTGAATTTTGTTCATTTGACAATGGCAATAAACTCTTTCTGATTCTGATTCTGATTCTGATATGTTTTACACTAGTGGCCCATATTACATTTGTGATTCTCATCCCAGTTTTCACATGTCTCCCATTTTTCTTACCTTATGCTGCCCAAATGAAAATGCACCTTTTTTCTGCATCCCACTGAACGAAGAGGAAGAGTTGACAGGGATGTTTTCATCATTCTTTCCATTGATTTCAGGCCACGACAAATAAATGGTTTCCATCAGCAGCAGTGAGGACAAACAAAGAATTTTGAGCCGCGGCAGCGTCTACACAGATAAATGTCTGACTGAAGGCTATTCTGGCGGCTGCACGGTCGTAATGAACTGGCCTCTCACACCACCATAGCTCTTGTGCTACATGAAGCCCGGTGACATAGCCCCATCTCGGCCGCATCACTCATGGAAGTGTGTTTGGGCCAGTGTCTCTTTAGGTCACTTTTACAACATGGGACTAATACAATGATTATATTTGGTTAGGAAAAATATATAGTATGTGAAAAAAGCAGCAAAACATCTTGCAGACCCTCGGCATACCTGTAACCATTGGATGTATTCAATATTTTCCTGAAATTAAAAGGACTTTACATTGGTCGATTATAATTTCCTACAATAAAAATGTCTTTTGGCCAACTGGGGCCGAAAGAAAGGCATCTTCTCCAATGACACAAAAACATACGCAGTGGGGTAAACGATTAGAACTGCCAACGACCAAAGCCTCCCTCCAAGGTCCGGCGCTTTGACTGTGCGAGCGGCAGAATTCTGAGCATATTGAAGTTTCTGAAGGTCAGTGGAAGGTAGTCTAATGAAGGCTATTGCTGTAGTCAAGTCTAGAAGTGATAAAGGCATGAATGAGGATTTCAGCAGCAGAGTTGTAGAGAAAGGGACAGAAGCGGGCAATGTTTCGGAGATGGAAGAAAGCAGTGATATGAGGTTTGAAGGAGAGGGCGGCATGGAAAATAAATCCAAGGTTTCTGATCTGTGTGGAGGACAAGACTGAGGTGCCATCTTTAGTAGTGGTGAAGTTCTGTGCGGAGGGAAGGAGGGGTTAAGGATGATCATTTCAGATTTATTGCAGTTAAGTTTGAGAAAGTTGGAGGTCATCCAGGGTTTTATGGTGGAGACGCAGTTGGTGAGGGTTGAGGTCGTAGCAGGGGTGATGCTTTTAGTGCAGAGATATACTGTAGTTGACTGTCATCGGCATAGCAATGAAATTGGAGTCCATGTTGGCAGAAGTCACTAATAAACTTTCACCAAGGTCCATTTTGAGAAAATATCCACAATCCAAGGTTTCTATTATAATATAAGAGAGTGTTTTTCACAATCCCCCAAATCATAAAATTCTGTATAAAATATCCTAATGATGGTTTTAAAATGAATTCAAATATGTTATTGCTTTTTTTAAGTTTTAAGAGCAGAATTCTGCTTTTGCGCTGATCAGAACATCACACACTGGACTCTGACCCAAAACTTCACTGAATGCAGCGATGTGATTGGTTGATTGGAGTTACATGCAGAAACATTTTCCACCTTTATCACCTTTATGTTCCTCTTGTTGCAGAAATTAGTGGAAATGTTAAGTGTAGCAAAGCAAACTCTCCCATCAGTCTACGCAGTACTTCTGTTTTATTTTGTCAGACTATAAAACACATCACGACTGAAATCTAAATGCTGATAAGGTTTTCCTAAGCGAGCCACTCTGCGATCTGACTGGTAGTCACGGTAGTGATGTCCGGGCTCTTCTGACACCCAGGTACGGGTCAAGCAAAGATATTATAATTTCATAAGGCAAGTTGGAGCGGCTCTTGAACGGCTGACCAGAACGGCTGACCAGAGAGCAGAGTCTGGTTTCTCCAAAACACGAGCACCTTTGCATTTAGGCACGTCTTAATTCATTTCCTTATTAGGCTTGTTTCTCTCTGAATGAGAGTCGGATTGTAAAAAAACCCACACCATTTTGCAGTTTAACACACAGAGCACACATCTCTGTCCTCTCATGTGAGCTGATGTACCTGTGTCTGCCTTCCTCCGCATCTGCTCTGCTCCTCCCTCCACCGGGCTCCTGTGTGTTAGGAGCGAGCGAGCTGGTAAAGGGGCGAATAAGGGAGCAAGAGCGAAGAGCTGCACTACTGTGTTCTCTGTGAATGAGGGGCTTTACGCAGTTCACTCCAAAGTTCGGGTCAGCGGTTCGGGTCCGGAGGGGACAGCACTGGGGTCCAGATCCGGAAAGAATAAAAAACGAGGGGGCCAAGCATTTAGCCTTGAGGGACTACATGGGTGACAGGAATAGTGTGGGATGAACAGGTGTTGTTGTTTTTTTGGTATTGTTCACAAGACCAATTACAATTATGCTCTACTACATAGCACACCTAAACTGCTTTAATTGCAATGAATGATGAGTAAAATGGGTTTGCAACAAAATGTTTTTTAAAAAGTTTACAGAACTGTGACTGAAACCTATTTGAGGACCTGTACCCTCAACAACACAGCTCAAATACACACTGATACTATCAACATTAACATAACAATTTACCAAACTTTAAAGGATTGATCATGTTTATCTTTTAATCCACAACAGCACTGAATCAGACAGGAGGCACATTACTCCCTGGGTTTTCTGTCAATACTAACCATAAACATTTTTCAGCCTAACAGCGAACAGAAAAATGAGCCCTTAATGTCATAGCTTTGCCCCTGTGTGCTTCCATAGCCATTACTGTTAGACCAACTGTGGCTCTTTTAATGATGGTGTTGGTAATTTTCAGACTAAAACTGGGGTACGGCTCTCTCCTTCTCTCTCCAGCACAGAAATCAAATTAAATAAAAATATGAGTAACCTCTGACCAGTGAATGCTTATTAGTGCAGCATGCTTTTCCCTCTACAACTATTTCAGCATTATATCATGTGAGCTAGGGACCAAATTATGCTTAATGATTCAAAACATATCCATCTAAATTAGCCACTGTATCAAGACAAAAGTGAGAGGTAATTTATGTTACATTTTTCAGACATAAACTATTACAATTAAAGTTAATGGTCCATACATTATAGATGGTAGATGCCATGCTCTTGTCGTTGATTACTTAATTAGAAATAAATTTGAGCATAACCAGATTATTTTCAGCCTTCTGATTGCACAAAGTTAACCTCACAATAAATCAGCACTGACAACTGGAGGAGCAAGTCTGAAAATTGGCGTGATTGCCATTGCTCTCTGAGTCCAAAGTTAATTGTAACTACCTCATCAGTGTTAGACTGCAGTAAACATATTAAAATACACTTTTGTTTTTGTTTTTTTGTAGGCAAGATCAAATTTTATAGCACAAAAAACATATGCCAACTATAGATCGGGCAATATATTGGGCCAATATTCTCAGTCTGAGTGGACCACCTGCTTAAAGGAAAGACACAGCTTTATTTGAACTTTAGTGAGAAATTAGCTCTGCTCTTTTATAGGTTAGTAAAAAAAAAAAGGAATGTCTAAATATCATTGCTGTAAATAAAATAGCCCTGCCCCTAAATTGCTATACCTGTTTCATGGCCCCCCCTATTTAGTTTGTGTCATCCCTTCCTCATTCCTCATCAGATTGTCTTTTCTTTGCATTTGTTCATTTTTTGCATTCAGAATTAAATATTCTAAACTGCCTTTTTGACTCTGGGTCTGTTTTTTGAGCCGAATCTTGTACGAGCCTTACAATTGGTTGAAAACTGCAGTTCACCATAGAGAGTGATCTTATAATTGATTCTTCAAAGAAACAAAGATTTGGAGAATTGCTCTATAGTTGTACAGCTCCCATAGCTCGTAATATTCTCAGCAGTGTCCGTATATGTCCAAAGGGGGTCTACAGTGGGTGATGACAAAGCCTCAGATGTCTTCATGTCAGTGGTCCGAACGATCCGTCAGAGCGGTGTAAAATGGCCTCCGTGCCACCTCACTGCCTGATGGATGGAGCCTGTCCCTGCACTGCCAACCTCTTTTATCTGCTGAACCAAGCCAATCCCTCTGGGTCGCCCTATAATCAGCTCGACCCATTGTGATCGCTGGCAGGAGCTCCGAGCACACGTAGACCTACTCATGCTTAACGTCACGGCAAAAATTGTTTGTGGAATATATATAGCCTGTGCATGTGACGGGTTTTTGAAAGATTACATGTCGCGGATCATGTTCAGCCCTATATTTCCCGTATTTCACTTGATGGATAGCCTTTTTGACAGGTTTTATTGCTTATTTAACCTTGATCAGGACAGCGCACTAGACTATTGGGGTCCTGTGTGAAATGTAATAGCGTGTGAGAGATTGTAGAAATGAGACGGCATCTATTTAAGCCGTTTTTAATATCCCCCTGAAATTGGATCAAATTATAGCCTGCTTCAGTGTTGAGTGGTTTCCAAATCTATGTGAATGTGAAATTATACATTTTAAGGTGTGGTCAGTGATAAAGCGCTTTGAATCTGCAGCTTTTGTTTTGTTTGCTTATTCTATTACTAAGTGCGCCTCCAGAGGAATATTTCACAATTTCTCATTTGAAAAAGCTGTAAATTTTCCAAAGCTTTTTTGCAGAGCCATTGCCACATCACTGTAATAGAGTTTGTTAGGAGCGTGGACTGTGGCTTTCAGGGAAAATGGCAGAATCTACTCCCGAAAGTCTTCCCCAATCCCTGCTGACCCTCTGCTCTCGAAAGTCTGTAGCTTTTCTATAGTCTAACTAATAAACCCTTATGTGAGCACAAATGCCTTTCATAAAATGTGCTGGTTCAACAGCTTCATTACTGGATTCAGCAAATGTCAGATGGGCAACTTTCCCTGGCACTCGGTCAAAGTCACATAAAATGGTCTATAAAACTTTATATTGCCCATGAAATCTATTTGTTATGAATGCACTAACACAGCTTGAACAGGACAGTGTCTAAAACTCATGGATAACGGTGAAGTCATATCAGAAGAATTTGATGTATTTGAAATCATGCACCTTACGTATCGAGAGGTTTATAAACGCTTTATAAACGTTATATACACATCTTATTCCAACCTTTAGCATAATTATGATAAGACATTAATTAGCCACAGAAGAGTTAAGACAGCTGTTAACTTGGGCAATCTCCACCACCAGGCCTTACACTAGAACAGCATGGACAATAGATCATGAGCGGCATCAATAAATAATTACATTTAAATGTCTCTTAATGAGTGGACTTTGCTGACTGGGCTGATGTTTATGGCCTGAGATGAAAGTGCACGCAGAAGGCATCTATAATAGACAGTGTCATAAAAGACTGGTCTGGTAATGGGTCTCTGAGCTGATAACAGCACCTTCAAATACACACTGACGACATGCTACCGTTCTATACCAACACTCCCATATCTCCCTCGCCTCAGCACAGCAATACTTTTATTAGACATCATAACTTTTAATGGAATGAGGATTGGGGGAGGATCATTTAGATGTGGACAACATGGAAAACAAAGGATTTATTAAATGTGGCGAGTTGAACTTTCACATAACCATAAATATCAATAGATGTAAGGGAATGTGTTGGATTTCATCAATTGTTCAACAAACGACCGTTTAGAAGCGGGATCCTGGTCTGGTCTGGACTGCCTAAACAAAAGAATGATTGGTCTACTTTCTATGGTTTATATTTTCAATGGGAAGCGCCTCCAACGGACACTCAGAAACAGCAGAAATATACAAGCCTGTGCAGTAGTAATAATCACATGCGTTCATTATCAGGCGCGTGCACGGCTTTAGAACATATTTTTTCAGACGGCAAAGTGAAACCGGGGTGGACCACCAAAGCACCGTCTAACGGAGCCATGCTTTTGGCTTTTACTTCCGCTAGCAATAAGATTTTTTTGTTTTAATAATAGGATTTTAAACACGTCCAGGAGAAATAGCCCTTTGAACTGACAAACGAAAAGAACCACAAATTCGTATTTCACAACATGCAGGGTTAGCCGTTTTTAAGCAGAAATAGACAGTGTTGTTTGTTGTTGGAGAAAGTTAAGGTACTTCCAAAATTGCAGCCTTTGCGATTTGCTAATTGCCTCCATTTAAATTGTGATTTCGAGCGTGTTTAATCTTGCAGTCCCAATAAGAAACACAGACCTGTGAAACACCAGTTTGAAAGTCATCATATTTAACTTTGTTTGTCCTAAATTGTTTGTGACAAGATTTGGTCCATTTTTGCTCGTGGCTTTAGAACTATCATCTGAAAAACCTTGGCTGCACAAAGTCTTTGTACAACTGACTCACAACCAACTCAACAGAGAGCATTTTACCCAAGCGTGTTCTACATGAAGGTAGCATGAAGGTTAAAGCGCTCCTCCAGGAATAGTCTCTTATCTACAAGCGTGGCTCTTTAATTATTTATCAAGGTGTGTTTGGGTGTAAGACCGAGACACCGCAGGCCTCCGAGGCTTCTGAAGTGACAATCCTGTTACAACACCTGAAAGAGGTGCAGCGACTCGCAGCATGGCTTCTATATATACACAGACACAGGTACGGTAAGGTGAGAGGAAAAGTGACAGCTAGTGTTTCCTTGCAGTTTTTTTTTAATATACACAGACACTTGCTGTATATCTTTTACCCTGTTGTGACGTCAGCCGAGGGTCTCTGGTGACCACAGATGACAAGCAGAATCATCCCAAAGCACACCAGTAAACACACCTCATAATTTCTTCTAACATCAGGGATATTTATCATCATCAATAATGCAGTCGGAGTTCTGGGACTCTCTCATTACCAAACAGAAGTGTCCTGGAGATGATGAAGAGCGTGTCAGTGCAGGAAAGTCAAGAGAAAGACCTATTATATTTGAACTTTTGTTATTTCAAAACAAATACAGTACTGTTAAGAAAGAGTGGTTGGTGTGTAATGTATGGTCATTTAGGAGTTGTGAGTTAATATTTGTATTCATGTTGATTTGGGGTTACAAAGCATTTCTTTGGACTTACACACACTGTCCAAGGATGTGGAAATGGTTTTTCCGTCCATGAGTATGGGAAGCATACATGATAAATTATGGGGGGGAGAAGTAGAGATTAAGCCTGCAAGATTCATTGCCAACAAATCGAAATGTGAACGGTCACAATTAGCAAATTGCACAAACACATTAACATAGTATCCAATTCCTCCTTAAACAACTAAATATTCAGTGTTATGTAAATATATAGAAACTAGGGGTGGAAATTATTGCTCTCTATAATGTTTTGCATGTTCTCACGTGATCTAAACTTGAATGGACCATAAAAACAACCACAAAATAGTAGGAATATCACTTTATACTTTATACTTTACTTTAAGATTATGCTAGCCTTTTTCGTCTCTTTTTAAGGTAATTTTTGTATTAATTTAATGATAGATGATACACAATTGCAATATTATACATTTACAGTGTCTCCCATCTCTGATATCAACCCTGTAGTGTTCTGAAATGCATTGTCAGTTTGTCAAATGTTAATGCTCTGAGAATCCCACAAATAAAAAGTACAGTCAATTACAAATCTAGCAATCACAATGTTTGTCCGTAAAAAAATAAATAATAATAATTGATGTCTTTCCTTATAGTCGTTTAGCCTGAATAGAGACACTGCTGTAGGAAAAAATAAATTACTTGTAGTAACTGTCCACGGGCGGCTGGCTCATAACAAAGAGAATGGCAAATTACTGAATCACTTGGTATGAACGAATATGAGTGATCTAATATCCTGAGCCAATACTGACAATGTGAATATGAATGCACTACAAAGCAATAACGATAATAGCATTGTCTCAATTCTTTTGCAAGAAAATTACACTGAGCCAAAACCATTGTAAACCGTGCCATGCAACAGGAAGATTATTCACTTTGAATTGCCACAGGCCGTCAGCGCACATTGATTTTAGCTCTTTGTCTATCGAATTCAGGCTCCTCATGATGTTCAGTGTTTAACAAGAAACCAAAACTGTCGACCGGAGGAGGCAACTAAAGCGCAATGTCAAGCTTTGTTTAAGTACATGACTTTAATGGTCGAATTTCCTTTTAATTCCCCACGTATTGAGCCAAACACACATTAAAAGTGAAAACATCTCGAATGGCCCTCATCAGTAATCCACGAGCGAGTCCGGCGCTATTGATTTCAGCACGCAGCAGCAGCAGCACTCAGCGGTCATTTGCAGTGATGAGGGAAGACAATCATGGCCAAATCGTCCCTGGCATTCATTATGAGACCAACAGTTGAGAGAGTCTATCGAAACTTAATCAAGAACTGATGTCGAGTTGTCATTAGGTATTCCCACTGGGTTGGTTAGGTCACTCAGAGATCTTTACCGCCTAAAATTCACACGGATTACAGTGATTGTTACTAAGAACGGAATACTGCATACACATACACAAACTTACACTGGCTTGTCTCGATGGGTTTAGTTGGATTAGTGTTGTCGAACTAGCAAATACTCCTCACTGTCTACTGATTTGCATAGGTTGTACACCAGAAGCCCTTCCAGACAACCTTCTCGCTCTATCTCCAAGGCAAATGGATACGCTTTCTTTAATGGATATACAGTTCTAAAAGGTAGTTTTCCCATTATCACCAATGTTGGCGTTTCCGTCCTGTAGCATCATTATCTCCTCCTCAAGGGTGTTAGTTTAGGATGCGTTCACACACATTACACACATCACAATTCAAACGCAAACCTGAACAAGGACTCGAACAGGACCAAACTGAGTCCAAATCAAGACTAAAGATAAGATAATACAAGATGAGAGAACCTTTATTTGTCTCACAATAAAAACAAGATAAATAGCTTTAAAATAGTCTTTAATCTAAAACACTGTGCAGCTAGAGCACTTATGTATAACAGTGCAGTTTATGGGCAGAATAAATAGCTAAATAGCAGTTAAAGTGAGTTACAGTGCATCTGGAATGTTTCAGATTTTTCCACATTTTGTTACAGTATGTTATAGCTTTATTCCAAAATATTAAAATCATTATGTGCCTCAAAAATCCCAAAAACAATACCCCATAATGACAACATGAAAGAAGGTTGTTTGAATTCTTAGCAAATTAGCCCCCCCCCAAAAAAGCACATGTACATAAGTATTCACAGCGTTTGCCATGACATTTAAAATTAAGCGCACTTTCCGGAAGCACTGTAAGAATATAAATGAGCTCAATTTAGGACTACATGACGTCAAGAGAGAACAAGCGCAGAACGGCAGAATCTGAATAAATACATTTTCATAACAAATTATTATAACAGGGCAACAACTTCTGTGACTGTAACATGAATGCTATTTTGCTGAATGTCTCTACCCTCTCTCTCCCCACTTCACTCTATGGCTGTGAAAAGCTTAAAAAAAAAACGACATCCTCATTTGTGTTCCTCAAAATAATGACACTATAGATAGGACAAAGTTGGAATGACAAGTACATACATCAAAATCGCTGTTGAGTTCCAGGCTTTTTCATAGTATTCGAATTGAGTTTGAAATGTCAGTATTATGGGACAGCACCTACAGTATATTAAGCTGTATAATTTTCCTCCGCTTTCCTACACGCTTCTTGTATGTTTTGCTAAATCACTGTGTCAACAAAAAGCCATGAATCAGTGTTCGCACTTGGTATAATGTAACTCAACTTTGTGTGAGAACATGTGGGTGATCTTATTAATAATACAGGCCTCTCTCAGCTCCAGTGCCAGTGCCGATAATAGTAATAAAGCAGCTCTTCTATTGCAGCGAGCCAACCAGGAGAACCACAAGGGCTGCGAGAGTGCCTGGTACATTAGCTGAAGATGGCTGCTCATAAATCAAACCGTCATTGGGAGCGTTGTTTGGCACAGGGCCGTCCCATTGGAGGCGTCCCGGAGCGCGGCCGTATGGTGAGGCTATAGGCGTCGAGAGTGCACCCTTACCCCCATCAATGAGGTTCTCCAGGGCAGCTTTTAATCGCCACAAATGGGTGCCGATAACAACCAGCCATATTTCATGTTCTGTCCGATAGTTACGGCCTCCTCCGGGTTTACGAGGAGGAGATGTCAGGTTCCTGGCATAATTGGGCCTTCTATGAGATTTTATGAGGCTGTTTTCTGTGCCCGGAGTTTGCACGCAGGTCTTCCCGAGGCTTGTTTTGTTGATGTAGTTTGATTTTGTATGGAAAATACCTAATAATGTAAGCTACTTTGGTGTACATTGGGGATTGATGTGATAACAGCTCAGGAAGAAAATATTGGTTGTATCCAATTATATACTTATATAAAATCTGAAATATTTGGACTGAAATAATCTGCAAGCGCATTATCATTTCCTGAAGAAGTATATCTATTTGGTTGTTATTGTATTGCTAGTAGAAGTTGATAATGTGGCTGGTTACAACAGGTAAGGATTAGGTGTGAGTATTTTTACTAAATTACTTCTATATGAATAATGGGATTTTGCACCATCAAAACTTTTACTTGACTTTTACTCCAGACTAAAGCAGGCCTCTTCAATTTAAGGCCCACGGGCCGGATTAAGCCCTCCATACAATTTGATTTGGCCCATCTTCCAAATATACAAATATCTATTTTCTCTTGTTTGACCTGGTTTAGTCCTGGTTTTGACCTGGTTTGATTCTGCATTTGTTCTGATTCAGTCCTAGTTAGTGATGTCACAATATCAAATATTAATGTTGTGATTATTGTGAGAAGGAAAATTACAATTTTACAATAATTTAGAATGATTAAACATTGCAAACAAACAACAGTGAAATCCTTAATCCACTTTCATTCAAGTGTCTAAATATATGAACATTCTTTAAGTATGTGACCAGTTTTAAGAAATGTTAAAGTGAAGTTAGGGTGACATCACCAACCACATGAAAAAGCACTTGCATGTTTACTTTTGCGGAGTCTGAAATGTCGGAAAATTCTCACGATTATGATGCTTCAGTTCTTACCATTATATTGTGACTTGAATAATCACAATTATCGATTACGACAAAAAATCTTGACATGGCTAGTCCGGGTATAATTCTCGTTCAATACTGAATAGGCAATTTTTCAGCGTAATGTTGGTTAAGACTTTTGTATTTTACTATTCACAAGAATATAATATAGTGGAATTGAGATTATTGAAACAGATCTAGTGTTGAGGACACTTTGGTCAACCACAAATAGTTTGAAAAGAGCAAAAGAGATTACGGCCCTCCAAAAAATGTGGTCCTTAGTAAATGTTGTTGCACTAGAGTATTCTTCCTTGCCACTATATTCTAATAGATTTTAGGTACAAGTTACAGTACTTCCTGACAATGCCTAGAAGTGATATACTGTACAAAGGACCATCAGGAGACCTTGTGGTGTAAATCTAAATCATTTGCAACACACAAGATTTTTATGTGAGCGCATCAAAGCCCATTATCAATAATCTACATGTGTGAAGAAAATGAAAACACATCTTTTATGCCCAATGAGCCGTTGCAGAGATTGCCAAGTTATAAGTGCTGCTGCTACTTTCATGTTGATAAAGCCTAATGGTAATGGACTGTAGACAAGATGCTTTTAAGTCTCACAATGAACACATTATCTCAACATTCAGAAAAGCCTTAATAATACAACACAATGAATGAGAAAAGGCATCAGAGCTGAGTACAATCTTCTAGTTTCAAACACATTGAGTTTACAAGCACTAAATGAACGCAATGTAGAGCCAGTCACAACAAAAACAGGTCTCTCCTGCGTCTGTGGGCTGGGGTTGAGCTGTTGGACCATGGCTTCTGATGAGTGAAGACACACGGCAACACATACAGAGCTAAATAAGGCTGAAACAGAAGAAAACGGGTCCACATTTTATGATATCTATGTACCAGAACTAAACCAGGTTCATTCAAGAGTAGATAGAAGTGGTAAATATATGAAATCATTGATAATATTGCAATAGTTGTTTTGGAGATCTGAAGAATTTGAATATTGAGTATCTTAGCTATGACAAACGAGCCGATTTAAAAATAATTTCTTCACTTTTGATGTTAATTTTCACATCCATTCATGTTTTGTATGATTCTTTCCTCTCCTCTTTCTTCTTCCTCGAGCTGATACATAAAGTTAGATATAAAAGCTATACATTTGCGCACCCGTATAAAAGGGCTGACCATTAATCTAAACTTCATCATAAAATTCATGAAAACAGAATTAACACAGCCCTGACCAATCATGAATAAGTGAAAAGGCTTTTCAGCGCAAAGTAATTAGGTGTAAAAACCAAGATGTGAAGAATTAATTACACAGCAGTTGTGGGTAAAAAGAGAGGGAGCTCCTATATTCCCCACGTATCAGACGGTGAGCAGGTGAGCAGCAAAGCATATGATCTGCTTTCTACGTCGTGAATAAGACAAGGATGAGTCATACTACTGAGGGAAGAGAAATCTGTCCTGCCTTCGACGTGCCTCTTCTTCAAAAAGGTCTACGAAGAAAGAGGCCAATGTTAAAAGAGCACGTCTTCACAAGTTGCTACAAGCTGTATATGATTTCTTTTCACCAACCATCACCACTGTACCACGTGGGACTGTTTCGGCAGCAAGATCTAATTTTCCCTTATAAAATGTAACCTTGTAGAATAGATTGAATGGATATGTAAGAAACCTTATACAACAACCTCTGTAGAAAATTACACCAAGCACAAACAAACAAGATGGCAGGTTAATGCAGTACATGTTCCTACTAAAAGGAGACGACGCTTGAATCAGCCATAACACAGAGAGGGTTCATTATCCGTTTTAACAGCCCTGTGTGCAGTTAGAGTATAGATGGTTAACCGTCACCTCAGAGCATAAACATAAAAACACATCTTTACTCCTTTGTAAAATGGTGTATTACAGCACTGTGATGAAGGAGCAAGGGTAGCATGTAGTCCTAGAGTCGGGAAATATATCAAAAATGAATGATATTGGAGTGGAAATAAACAAAAAAACGGATTGTCTGAATATCGTCATGAGGATCATCAGAATTTTTACATTAATTTTGGCAGCCCTTTACTGTATGTAGTTCTGTCAAAGTAGACTTTTAACAATTACCCCTAGCAGAAATAACATGCAATAAAGTGGGCGGGAGATAAAACTTTTAGTGTCTTTCCAGGTTATAAAAACAAATCACGTCCAGTTATAAAAATCAAGTCGTGAATAATAATTGCAAATTCCAAAGCGGCTGCTGATAGGCTAAGACTTGAGATGTGTGCTGTAATCATAGCACCCTGATTACAACTAGGGGTGGTCGATATTGGCAAAAATGTGTATCTTGATATAGTCTCTCGATTACAATATTCAGACGATATGTCAAAACAGAAATGTGTTAAAAAATGTCTTTATATGTGTTAGTTGAGGTTTAATAGTCAGACAAATGTTAAATTTCTGTCAAATTAATCACAAAAGTGCAGAAATATCACCCTATACCCTTATTTGAAAGTTTATGAAATTGCCGTTTTTGTTACTCGATATACTCAATATTAAAATGTTGCATATCTTCAAAACAACATTCACAATATTATATACATTTTGACATATTGCCCAATTCTAATAACATCTATTATTTTCATTTGTCAGTTTGGCTTGAGTACAACCTGTATAATTCATGTTCCATCAGCTGCTGCTGTATACACAGTGTGCATTTACTGCCATCTGCTGTAGCCATAACGTCATTACACCATCAATCTCCCCAACAAATCTAAAGCTCAATCAAAACTCACCCAAAACAAATGGGAAGCACATGGCACAGAGGCGTAGTGTGCTTCTGCTGCTGTGGTCACGCCAAGTCCGGCATGCACCAGTGATATCAGATGGAGGGAGCGCTTTCCTTTGGCAGAGCGCGGAGATGGAGGTCTGTCAGCTACACCAGAAGTGACCCAAAAGTGCAGAGTCTCCGCCGCCAGTGGTCTGCACTGTGATCCAGCAGCTCAGGCAAACCACTCACTGTTAGTCAAAGATCCATATCAGACCATGTGCTACTCTGAAAAAGTCAATTATGAGGAAATTAGGCGGAAAAACAGAGATGCAAAACTGTAAACCACATGCAACCTGTACAAAATGAAATCAACAGAATACATTTTAAACTAACTACAATCTAAATGGTTCATAAAGTTAGATCATTGCTTTGGCATAACTTCACTGCCATGTATGGTTTTGTTACTAATTGATACCAAAACTAGATACTCACTTGAACAATTATCGATACCTTCCCAGCCATCTTGAATATCTGATCAAATCAGGCATTAGGATGGCTCCTCTCACGCCTAATATAGCAAGATCAAGAGTTCTGATATCAACAATGATGAACTCTCCCCTGACTGTTGCTACACAGTCAAAAATCGCCCCACCTAAACCCCCCCGCCTTTCACCTGGTCCCAAACTCTCACCGGCTCCAGCTAATCCAACAAAAGCCCCCACCTATCCCCTCACCTTTCACCTGGTCCCGTTACACCAACAAAAGCTCCCCCGCCTATCCCCCTCGCCTTTCACCTGGTATCTCCCATAGCTAGGATGCACTGGGTCTCAGCGTTGCCGGGACTTATAGTCATAATAAAAATCAAACCAACCCGGGGCCCTGTGTAAAAACAGCCTCCCCTAGTGCTATTTCTGTAGTAACATCACACAGATGGGAAACAAAATGAGAGTCGGACTGCCCAATCTGAGAAATTTCATATTCCCTGTAAAAAGATTAACGCCCGGTCTCACTGAAACTAGTCTGAAACTTGCTGTGCTAAATGTCAGATCCTTATGTAACAAATCATTCTTAATTAATAATTTCATTTCTTCTTATAATCTTGATTTTATATTTTTAAATGAAACATGGCTTGACAAAAACACAGGAAATTTAGTTCTAATAGAATCTGCTCCACCCAACTTTATGTTTGAATCTGAAACACGAGAAAACAAAAGGGGAGGAGGTGTGTGTGCTTTTGTTAGAGATTAAATAGTTACCCACAGGTTGTCCTTTGGGGTGTTTTTAACATTTGATTATGTATCCTTTAAAATTTAGCTAAAACAGTCCATTCTCCTTCATTGTTTTATACAAGCCTCCCCAGCACTGCCAAAGTTTTATTGATGATTTTACTGAGATGTTTTCATTTGTATGCACAGACTTTGATGGTTTGGTCATAACAGGTGATTTCAATGTTCATGTTGATAATATCTGTGACAGAAACGCTAAAGAGCTTCATGCTGTCCTTTCGGTCTTACTCAGCACGTGAGTGGCCCCACCCACAGCAGAGGGCACACTCTAGATCTTCTAATTACAAAGGGGGTTAATATTTCAAGACGTCAATGTGGTCGATGTTGCTCTGTCTGATCATTTCTGTGTCTTCTTTGACCTGTCTGTTTTCCCCAAACCACCGGCTGGTCCTGCAGTTGTTCGGAGGAGACACATAAATGACAGCACAGGGAAAACTGTTTATGGAAATGATTAACTTTGAAAATGTCTCATGTTCTAATGTA
Source organism: Chaenogobius annularis (assembly GCA_015082035.1). Taxonomy (NCBI): domain Eukaryota; kingdom Metazoa; phylum Chordata; class Actinopteri; order Gobiiformes; family Gobiidae; genus Chaenogobius; species Chaenogobius annularis. The sequence goes on along the minus strand of BJKM01000273.1, from coordinate 493,408 downwards.
AATGATTTGTTAAACTCTGTTGTTGAACTCTGTTACATCGACACCATTGCCCCTATGAAGGCTAAAATTGTTAAAAATAAGCAGAAGGCGCCATGGAGAAATGATGATTCTGTCAGGGCACAGAAAAGGGAGTGCCGCCGGGCCGAACAAAAATGGCGCAAGTCAAAGCTCCAGGTTCAGAAAGAGATTTACAGAGAGAAGTTGTACATGTACAACCTCATTTTATGTAGAACTAGGGAAGGATATTTTTCTGAAATAATTGGAAGCTGTAGTAACAACTCGCGTGTCCTGTTTGCCCCAGTAAACAGATATAACAAACCCTCCAGCTGACTCACTTTGCACCTGTAACTGACAAAACTGTTCAGGAGATCATCACCAGTCTGAGTTCATCTACATGCTGCCTCGATGTGTTACCCACTAGATTTCTAAAGTCTGTGCTGAACAGTTTGTTAGCACAACTCACTCACTCACATAGTTAACATGTGCAAAGCCTCAGTCTTAATTCTGTTAGATCTGAGTGCTGCTTTTGACACTGTCGATCATGGAATACTTTTACAGAGACTAGAGGACTGGGTGGGCATCACTGGCACTGCCCTAAACTGGTTAAAGTCCTATCTGGAAGACAGGAAAGTACTTTGTCGAAATTGGTAAATGTGTCTCAGACCAGATGCCCCTGACCTGTGGGGTGCCCCAAGGGTCAATTCTGGGACCCCTTCTGTTCAACCTCTACATGCTGCCGTTAGGTCAGTTGATACGCAGCGAGAATGTGTCCAATCACAATTATGCAGACGACACTCAGATCTATGTTTCACTGACGGCAGGTGAATATGGACCAGTGGATTCACTCTGTCACTGCATCCAACATATCAGTGTGTGGATGCAAAACAACTTTCTCGGACAAGACTGAAATCATCATCTTTGGCCCACAGAAAGAAAGAGAAAGTGTTAACAGTCACCTCCAGAATCTCGCCCTAAAACCTGCAAATCAAGTTAGAAATCTGGGGGTAATAATGGACTCAGACTTGAATTTTAACAGCCACGTCAAATCAATAACATCAGCATCAGCAGCCTTTTACCATCTAAAAAACATAGCCAAAATCAAAAGTATAGTGTCTAAACCAGACCTGGAGAGACTTATCCATGCGTTTGTCTCTAGTAGATTAGACTACTGTAACGGCCTGCTCATTGGCCTCTCCAAACGAGCTGTAAAACAGCTGCAGTACATCCAGAACGCTGCTGCTCGGGTCCTGACTAGAACCAGGAAGTACGATCACATTAGTCCTGTGCTCAGGTCTCTGCACTGGCTCCCTGTGGCTCAGAGAATAGACTTCAAAGCAGCTCTGCTTGTATACAAGTCTCTCCATGGCCTAGCACCAAAGTACATCTTGGCATGTTAGTGCCATATGAACCATCTCGGACTCTGAGGACGTCAGGGACTGGCCTCCTGCTGGTGCCCAGAGTCAGGACTAAACATGGGGAATCTGTGTTTCAGTTTTATGCAGCTAAAATCTGGAACAGTCTTCCTGAGGATGTGAGACAGGCCGCTACTCTGGCAATGTTCAAATCTAAGCTAAAAACTGTTTTGTTTGGCTGTGCATATGACTGAAATGCTTTTCTTTGCACTCTTCTCTTTTACGTCTTGAACTATTTGACGGATAGCCTGAAAATGGCACTTTTAAATTAAGATTTTGTGATTTCTGCCATGTCTTTGTGATTTTAATGCATTTTTTTTCCTTTAAATTGCCTTGTGTACGAATTGTGCTCTACAAATAAACTTGCCTTGCCTTGCCTACTTTCTTGAAAAGCTTTATCAGATCTAGTACAAGAGAAAGCATAACATACAAGAAAGTAATATTATTTTGCATTGAAAATTACAGCCAAAGCCAGGAGGCAAATCCTCATGTGTTCTGGGAGTGTCCTGTTGTTCACAAGTATTGGACCGAGATCAATAAAGCTGTTTATTGTTTAGTATCAGTATTGGTATTGATAAGTCAAACCAATACACAAGAGATAATCAATACTAACATTTCTAACTCATTTGATACTAAGGAAAAGTCTCAATTCTGATTTCGATTCCACAATGATGATGCTTTCTTTATGTCACAAGGTGGTCTCATACTAATTCTGATAAAGCTCATTAAAGGTCACATTTTGTCCTGTTCAGGAGATTTATTTTTACTATAAAGTCTTCAAATGAGTACCTATTTACTAGTTTTCGTATCCATTAGTATCTGATTTTTGATACTTTGGACCACCCCAGTAGAGATTATGCCCAAGATCACTTGTAGTAAAACCACATAATAAATATTTATAATCAGATTCTCCTCAAACGCATTAAGCTGTTTATTAAAAGCATCCATCACTGCCACCAGCCAACAGCACCGATTAGATTAAGTCATTATTAGATTATTAGAGTCCAGTCGTTTTACCTGCTGGTAGTTGCCCCGTTCAGCCCACACAAGAGTAATAAAAGACAGACAGTAATAAAACCATGTGTGATGATTTAAAAACAATATTTACAACATTTCCGCAACACCGATCCAAAAAAGCAACACAAAACACAGTCCAGACCACAGATGTTACTTTCGATTATAGGATATAAAAGGAATCCAGCCCTTTTTTTCCTCCCAGCCCACTATCACTGTGCAACATTAAACATTAAACAGGCATTTCGTGATTTTATTTTTGTGTGTGCTAAATTCCTTTTGATGGACTGAATACACAATAAAAAAGAAAAAGGTAACTAAAAGAGCAGAGGTAAGTCACTATTGTAAATGCACTTAAATTAGCAGACTCTGCGTTGGTTTAAGATTAGGCCAACTGAACATTCTCCGAGATGTGACCAGACAATCCCTTATTGTCTTTATTGTCCAAAGAGCTTTATTGATAACAATCTTAAAAGCATCCTCCTGTAATCCAGCAAACAGCTCACTACACTCTTTAATTAATATGCCTTCTGATGTGTTGTGAAGGTACGAAATTCATGAGTCCAGCAGTCAGACACCGCTGACTCAAGGCATTCAGAGTAATTCCCCTAAAACAGCAGCACGTTTAGCCACATGTTTAGCAGCTCCACAGGGGAAGGGTCAGTGGGTCCGGTTCAAACAGGCATTGTAAAGATGGGAACAGAGGGGGCGACGTGGTTCACATCTGACCACAGTGATTCAGATGGTGAATCAGTCTTAACACAAAGACCTTTCTCATAACATGAACAGGAGAATAACTGTGTGTTTGAGGTAGAATACGCTGACAGAACGTTTCTATGTTCCTGTGTGTCTTGGTTGAAGTTGAAGTATTGCATAAACGTGAAGATGAACACTTTTTTTAGGCCCTTAATAGGCAAGATTACACGATATACTAGTCACATTTTTGCTACTTTTGGCAGTTATATTAAAATACTAAAATGGTGTACTATATTCTAATTCTACTACTGCTTTAGCCGTCTTTTTTAGTCGGGTTCCAATCGCGAGTCCATTATGTCCATTATGGTCAAATATAGCCAAATATAGCCAAGAAATGTAGGCTATATTACAATTTTTTTGCAGCCGGATCACATTTGAGATTTTATAACAATTAATGTAAATTTAAGGTCACTAAAGTCATCTGCTTCTTCTAAAAGGTCACACTTTATTGCAGCTGGTTAAATCTTTATGTCTTTGTCTGAGAATAGAGCTGCATTCAAGAGAAAACGTGTGAATCCTGATTAGGGCTGTAGTCCAAAATTTGTATTAGTCGACTTAAGTATTTTAGTTTGATTATAAGGCTAAATTTGTATCCAGCAACAGTAAAAAGGAGAAGATATGCAGTGAGTTAGCTGGAGATTAAGGGAGTTAATCCTGAGTTTAAGGTTCATTTTTAAATATAAATACACTTTGCAGTGTAAATAGTTGTTTCTGCAGGAACTCTTCCGCAGTTGTGTTCTTGTGAGTGCAGTTTGGGTCAGATACATGGTCAGATCGAAGAGATACTGAAAAGAGAGCTTCGTTTCACACCACCGTCCCATTTAGTCAACTAATCGATCAGCAGGGCTTTCTTTTGTCGACCAAGAATGTCTTTAGTCAACTGCACCCCTAATTACGATATGTCGATTTGACCAACAGAATATAATCACAAAAATGAAATCACGATTCGATTAATATCATATCAATATTAGGAAGACTGTTGCTTTTTCTCCAACTTACATTAAGTCAGCACTTCTTCAAGCCAACCTTTAGCACTTATCAAATATATTTTCTAACAGAAAACATCTCATGCACCACTTGCCCTTACTGGAACATGTACAAATTCTCCACTGCTTATTTAATGAAATTGGGTGGAACCATTTAGCCAAACACAAGTCACTTTCCAAATGATCACGAAAAGCACAAATATCTAAATAGCTCATCTAGATTCAGAGCAGCACCTGTGCCTCATTTCCTTTTCCAGTCTCCAGTCCAGGGTTGAACTGAAATCTTTCACAGGCAGCGCTGGGACAAATCCACACAGTTTTTCCCCTTCGCAAACACGGTGGTCCTTCACACCTTCTGCCTAAAGCTACAGCAAAAGTAAACACATGAACTCAAACAGAACAAAATAACACGCCAACATGGTTCTACAAATAAGCAGCGGTAGAGAGAGAGAGAGAATCAGTTTGGACGCTGCTAAGGAGGCAAATTAACATCTTATTTGATGTAGATTGATGTTAGCGGAGGTTAGTGTGCGCAGAATAATGGAGAGGAAAGAGGAAATGATGGTTTCAGAGTCGTGTAAATACTTGGGTGTTGTTTAGGTGGAGAAAACACGTCCAGAGAGTTGCCATTTACAACAGGAAAATACAGGAGCATGTTGCTGCTACATGAGAATGATGGGGATAAGGAAACTCAAAACCATTCATGTAATATTATGGAAATGTGTGGAAACTATCAACCTAAATTTTGTGTGTCTTCTTCTCTTTTCTTTACAGCAATAAATATTATCAATGTTGAGTTGTGCCATTTTAATTTTTAATTTTAACAGCTTCTATCAAATATTTGAAAAATGTGAAATCATAATTATATTTATATGGTAATGCAAAGTGGCTTATAAAACATGAATTAATATATATTTATACTAGAAAGGAGAACTTTTGGTTGTTGGGATATATTTATTTTCTTGCCATATCGGTTATTGCGTTATGTTATTGTGATTATGACACAGACATTTATTAGAGTTATAGTCGAAATCATCAAACATAAAAAAAAAATTAAAAATAAATCAAAAACATAAATACAAATAAACAATGATAATTTTAGTTAATTGAGTAGCCCTAATAATTAATAGAAATGACTGTGACTCACTAGTCTGTAACACTAATCAGTGTTGTAGTACTGTTTTATACCTCCAGGGTTTGTGCTTCCTCCTCTTGTCCCCTGAGAGGCCAGTCAGTGGGAAATCTGTTTTATTTCCAACTAAAAAAAACATTTGGAACAGCACCACTGCCCGGCCGCTGTGACCGCTCCACATCTGCTTTGTTTGCAGCAACACAGTTTTATTTTTCCAACCACCCTCGACGGAGACAATACACTCTTGTGTCGAGTTTGGAAAATTCAAATCAGCCAACACAAAAAGCAGAAGTCATAAATCTTTTGGGCCGTCTCTCCCTGTCATCGTTTGTTATGGAGGCGAACAGACGGCGATGCTTTGGGAGCCACCTGTCACGGACGATTGGATGTTGATGACACAGATATGCGAGCTGTACACCAAACACTTTCTCATGTTTTTTTTCTCCCCCCTCTCCTTTCAAAGAGTCAAAGGGACCAAAACTGAAAGAGGGGATACTTGAGATTGTCAGAGGAGTGGACAGGCCTGACAAGCTCATGGCCAGCCACTTCTGCAGCCAAAATGTGGGCCAGTTTAACAGCTGGCACAAAAGCGTAGTTGGAATCGTTTTATTTTGCAACTTTTACCGACTCTTGAATACGAAAATTGACTGATCTTGGCTTTAGACTAAATTCTGAATGTGTATCCGTCTGTTTAAAAGCTCTACTGCCGCAAAAAATATTTACAGAGCTCCAAAAAGGAAGATTCAATCATATATACTGTGTTCTTCTTCAGTTTTAAATTTGTTTTGTTGTGGTAGTTATTCATATTTGGGTCGACACAGAACGAGTAGCCAAAATCTCTTGAAAACGAGACACTTCTGGTGACATTTATATGTAAAATGAAAAGTAAATGAACTGTAATGAGGTTATTCTGTTTTGAGAATGTACTAATCTTACTTTTATGACATTAAAAAAATCACTGATCATAATAATAATAATAACTCAGCGTGCCAGTGTGGACACAAAAGGCTGAATCTGGGTCACAAAACCTGAAGATGTATTGAGTGCAAAAGCTGACACAGACATCACTGCGGTTTTGAGTTTTGTCGAAGAAATCAGTGCATTATACAGGCCGTGACAAAATACAGCAGGTTATGTGCCAGTAAAAATACATAAAGCATCACTGGAAACAACAATGCTACACAAGGAATAACTATTGCAGGCACAGGGAAGTTAAAATGTAGAGGTTTGGCACAGAAATAAATGCGTCAAGCAACAGTGAGGTAAGAACACCACATTGGTATTTTGGAGTAAAAGCAAGAAAGTGAGTGTGTTAAGTTAAAATCTAAATTTGTCCGGGGTAACAACTATGACACATCATACAGTAAAAGGAGTGATTGCAAAAAAGGGAATGCAAAATAAAAAGCATTAAATGTAAAGATTGGTTGGAAGTAGAAGAGCATTTTAGAAGTCAAACCCACTAAATACATTTTAAAAAGTGAATTCTGTGTCACATCTGTTTAATACAGTCAGCAATATGATAACCATACGCCAAATAACAACTTCTAAACTGTAAATACATTTGTTCGACGACAATAAGTTAATGTACTTATTTTTTTATAACTCCAAACCGGTAAACCAGCTCTCGCAAGTGTTGGAAAATCCAATCCAAGACTGACAACAGAGAGAGAAAACCATCACAGACACATTAGAAACAAGATGAAAATAGATGTTGTGTTGCTGCCCGGCGCTGGCAAAGCCTCATGAACACTTTTCCACATTAATCAAAAGAACGGCTGTAGCACTCACAGCACGCTGCAGCCAATTAGAGGCATGCTTTAGACGACCATTACCGCAATTGAACTGAGCCAGCTTCACCACACACACACAGGCACACACACACACACGGTACACACTACTCTGCATCCTTGGCCTGGGCTCTCAAAGCGTCCACAAAGCAAGTTATTACTAAAAATAGCTGAAATTTCCAAAGGTTCGTTAATTCTTTCTCAAAACAAGGGAAGTCGTAAAGAGCAGAGAGATCCCCAACGGCAAATCTCACTTTCTTTTCTTTTAGCCCAACATCAAGTAAACCACTAAACTGCACACGACTTAAACAAGCTAAATGCACTTTCTTGTTACTGTTTTTAAATCTCTTTTCTTAAGAATGCATTTATCTTTGCTGTTCTTTTGCTGTTATTGAATGTCTGTTGTTGTCCTTATTGTTATATGACAAATATTGCTCTGAATCCAAGACACATTTACCTCACAGACTGTAAAGTTAATTCTAGTCTGTGCAATGAGCAATTTGCATCAAGGAAATGCTAATTTAATCTTCTTATTTAACTCGCTCCTGTCTTTAGACTCACCTGTTTTCCAGCTTATCCCACACTAACTTTGAATGTTCATTTATTTCACGCATTAACTATTAAGGTGTCATAATGGTAATCCAATCGTAGCACAGCTGAAGATATATTAACGATGTCACCTGTAAATTTGCTATTAACTGAAACCTTTAATTAGCTAGACACTACAGCACAAAAGCTGTACATTTATGGCCGGGTGTAAGTCACCTTTAACTGGAGTTGAAATAGCAAAATCCCAGTCAACATTTACTTTAATCAGCAGGTGAAACAGACGATTGTCACAGAAATCCTCAGAACAGAAACATAAGAGAGTGATTTATCTAAGTGGCTTTTGTAGGACTACTGAAATTGAATATAAGAAGGACTAGTTTTCCAAATACAAGCTGAGGAATTGCACAAAACTGAACTGTACGACATGTAAATTGAATTGACTTACCTTTGGCCCTGTTCCACTCTCTGTCCGTGAGGCCCGTGGCTGGTTTGACACGTCGGTTGTCCTCGTGTGACTCTGAGAAACGAGAAGCATGTTCAGTGTTTGTCCGTGCTGACATCCGTGCAGATAAATGATGTTTGCTTTGGCACAAAAATAACTTCTTGGTTCAGCAAAGGAATCAAGACATCCTCAGACACTGGCCAAAAATCAGATTTCTGGAATTATTATTGAATGGTCACGTAAATAGTAACATCTGATGTGCATAATCTGGTTTCTTTGGGATTGAAATGTGTTTTTAAAAAGGGCAAATTAATGTGGAAAAGACAAAACTCAAAGAGAAAATGTTAGAGACTGAAATCGTTTGTAGTAACTCTAAAATCAGATTTATTTTGCGCATGTTATCACAAAATATTGGGGTTTTCTCATGTGTATTTTTTCTGTCCATGTAAATGTTCTCACTGCAGTTTACTATACAACGATAGCAAATACTAATAGCTAATACTAGTACGGCTACTTAAAACAAAATAGTAGAAAAAGTATTGCAACTCATCAAAAAGTAGCCTACTAAATAATGAAAACCGGCTAAATGGTTTTAAATGCACCTGATCCAGTCCAAGGACCTGTTGCATGATGGTGCTGAGGTGCAGCGTGTACTGGTGCAGTCTCCTCTGGTACTTTATGGCCTCTAGTTTGGCTCGTGTCTGGGCTGTGGAAGCTTGGGCTATCAGCCGCTGCTCCCTGCGCTTCCACCTGAGCCTCGCCATCCGCGCGTCGTGCTCCAGCGCCGCGCCCCGGTCCTGCAGCGCGTCAGCCAGAGCGCGCAGAGCGTCCACACAGCTGTGCTCCTCTGGGTGCTCAAGCTCAGCAGACAGCAGCAGCAGCCCGCATCCTTCACGGCATAAAAGTTCACTACTGTCCTCCGCGTCCAATTGTGGATCCATATTTCAAAAGGCAAAACGGCTGGGCTTTGTTTCAGCACGAGGAGCGGCGCATTACCACTTTACAACGGAGTTACAAGTCTGGGCAATGGCCCGGGAACGTGAGGGGAAAAGTTTAGCCGGACAAGAACTGCGCCCTCTCTGGAGATGGGAGGAATGACCACTATACGGTCACCCACAGCGTGTAAGCCAACAAATTGTGATTGAAGAAATTGAAGAAAAAAAACAAAGAAAAAAATTGAAGAAAAAAACCCAAAATAAAATGGGACATTTATTCAGATCTTAATATGCCACTCCCTTATGTTGTACTTCTTTACTTGCCTTATGTTCTACCTGGTCCAGCTCGTTCTATGTGTTTTTTTCCCCTGTTGTTGTTATGTTGTTGTTGTTGTTGTTATTTGTTGATCTATGTTCTAATAAAAAATAATAATAATTTGAAAAATACTGTAACTATAAATCATTGTTAGTGACGTCCAATTATACGTAGTAAATTGAATTAATTAATATAATCAATGGCGTCTTAATTTTGTGTAATGCAAAAACTCTCCAGCAGAGGTTGCCGGATAGATTGTTATAACAAATTCTCATAAATAGAAACTCTTACCAGCCTTGTTTTTACATAAAATAAAAAAAAGTAGACACTACCTGACAGTTACTTCACTCCAGGCTCTTATTGGGCCTGGTCTGTCCCACTCCTGACACACATGCTGTGGGTAACTATTTCATATCTTAAAACTGCACACACACCTCCACCCTTTTTGTTTTCTCATGTTTCAGACTCAAACTTAAAGTTGGGTGGAGCAGATTCTATTAGAACTCCATTTCCTGTGTTTTTGTCAAGCCATGTTTCAGTTGAAAAACATAAAATGAAGATTAAAAGAAGTAGTACCATTATTAATTAAAACTGATTTGTTACAAAAGGATCTGACAGTGAGCAAAGTAAGTTTCAGACTAGTTTCAGAGGGACTGGACAGTCTACAGCCAAGGGAAGATAAACCCTATAAATACGTTGACACCAATTTTATGTAGTTGAATAAATGGTATGATATGGTATGATATGGTATGCCATCCCTTAAATGGACACAAAACGTAATTTGCTCTGAACAAATAGATAAACAGGACAGGCTTTATGAGATGTGCAAGCTCCGCCCACTTCTGCAGCTCCGAGTAGGATAAATATCAGAGTTCTCAGACTAAATCCAGATCGGGATCGTTATAAGAAAAACAATTGCGAGAAATAAGGGTCGAGAGATGTCCGTTTAGCTTACCAGAATCCTTTTGGCAAACTGACCCCATAAAGTGGCTGGAGGTCTTGTATCCCGACACCTACAACTATCTAATTCAATCTCCAGGTAATTTGTGTGACACTATACACCTCCAATCCCTCGGGAGTTCATTCAAATATTCACCAACTTCTCCGTCCATGGCTGCTGTGTGGCCAGTATCAATCTCCCGCCAATCTGTTAACACTGTTTGTTTTCATCCGAAGGGGGGCGGGGACGTTCAGGTGGCACAGGAAGTGAGGCGAGACCGGAGCATGGACCGGAGACATCAATACCGGAGATTCGTCATAGATGTCTCCGGTCATACGTGAGACTGAATCACGGTTACGGTTTGACAAAACGTCTCTGTCCCAGATGACTTATGACAGACCCTCACAGAGAGAGGGTCACATTTCACCCATCTCTCAGACCAGCGCTCTTACAGACTGTGTTTTGTGTTGTGTCTGCGCTGTCACAGAACAGGTGTAGATTTACAAAGACTGGAACAACCCGTGCAGGCAGAGCACACCTGTCTGCAACCACAGGAGACACTCATCAGGGGCAAGAGGAAGCCTTTAGAAATAGTTGTGATTTATGTTGTGTCAACTAAACGGGCTTGAATTGAGAATAGTCCTTTCAGATTTAAAAGATTGTTCTAGACTTTGGATACGCCTTTTATTGTCCATTATATAGAAAATGTCAAGGCTGATGTTACGATTCTCAAATCATTTTCTTAATCTGTGAAAACAGTCTGTTTTTCATCTGGAAACATAATATTATGACAGAAGCAGAGCAGCTGCTGGACACTAAGCTCACCTGTGTAATGAAGACAGGCTGAACTCTATAAAAACTAGTCGCTGTATTTTGTTCCTTGCAAAAATATATGGAAGAGAACTGAAAATGATCTTACTTCCTTTGTTGATCATCAGTGGTAGTAAATCAAATTGCTGGTATTCACTCTTTTTTCAGTGTTTCAATATCCCTATCACAATACACTCATCATTATTCTTCTTTTAGGCCCATTAACATAAATCATTTATGCTTTCAAGAGCTGATTGAAAATGTGTCCTCAAATTCAAGTTCCAGAAGTTGACACGTGGTTATCAGCACATTGGGAACATAATGATCACCATGAGCAACCGAGCTGATGTCTGTGGCATCCAAGAAGGTTTAAAAACGCCAAACCAAATACCAGCGGGACCCACACAAAATAAAGAAGACATTTCATAGTTAACTACACTTTTATTGTACCTTTTCCAGTCTTATCCCTCATTGAGTTCATGTCCTGTTACATCTTTGCCACATAATGGTGCCTCCAATCCCAGTCATAGTGTGAGGACTGGCCGAGCGCTTCCCAACCTCAGCGCCTGCTTTTCCCCTCACAGAAGATGTCTCTTTGAGCTAAAGCACAGTAGGTTCAAGTCTATAGAGTTTCTGCTGTAAAGGGATGTCACTCCACACAAATGATGTTGGTCCTCTGTCGGCTGCTTAAAGGATGACTGTTTGGAGAGTAATGGACCGTCTTATCCAGTGTCATGCATGTTACAAATTCGGAACCACTGCTGTATCAAGGCATTCATGCATTTGGCAACTGATTTCAAAATGAGTGGTTGCATGAAGGAAAACTGGGAAAAGCACTTTGCGGTGGTTGCTGATGCTGCTTTTGTTGTACAGAGAGACAAATTATCAGCATCAGTCAAATGTAGAAAATGAATTTGAATCCCAGCATTGTTTTCCTCTATTGAGGGAAATAAAATACAACCACAATGGGTCAACAAGACAAAGAAATATAATATCAGTTATGGTAAACAGCTTATAAACTGGGAACTAATCTGGATATTGTTAGAAAACCGAATATAAAATGATAACTTGCATTGAGTGAGTGGATACAGCTAACACAAATGGCTTTGCTCACATAAGCTCATGTCAAATCAAATGTACAAGATTGCTGTTTAAAGAGCTAGGCAAGTTGTCTTGATACAAATATAAAGTTGCCACAGAATAAGCGGACATTGCACAATTATTTTCAGGGCATGAGTGTCCCTATGATACCTCCTAAATAGTGAATCTCTCAGACAGGAAAAATTAAATGATATGAACGTGTTAACATATGCAATAAAATGACAACATTCATGAGGAGCACCAATTGGTACAGCTGAGGTCCAGCCCCTACAGTCAAAGCAACAGATGAACCAATGAATGTGATTCTGGTTGAGCAAATGATTTAGTTTTCGAAACGTTCCAAATGTGAAAATGAAAAACTATTTAGTGCAATTAGATTGCATACCTCAATCTGCTGAATTCCTTCAAAGACCCTACATCAGCGACCCACACACAAGTGATCATGTTGCAGTGGCGCTCAAGCGATTTGTGTTTAAGTGAGCTAAACATGTTCAAATCAAATATCACTTTTACAGATTTGTTACATTGATTTATTCTTAATTACAAAAACATGGTTCTAAAGACTATTTTCCAAGCAACCATATGAGCCTCACGCTTTATGTTGCCGATCCTAAGACTAAAACTTGTTGGAAATAAACCTAAAAGGCCTCTTTCTGCCCTGAATCCTCGCTACAAAAACCCTAGCACCTTCAGCCAATCATAAGTCAGTGCTAGTGCAGGCTTTGCAGATTAGTAAAGGCATATTCTGTGTGGTTTCTGTTGTGTAGAGGTTATCACGTTCACCCAACACGAGTGAAGTCTGGAGGGTCTGAGCTTTCACGAGGCATGGCTTGTCCATATACTATAAGATGAAGCTGAAGAAACAGGATGAGATCAACCAGTGTTTCTTATGTTGTTAGTGAAAAGTTAGTGAACCCTAATGTTTGTACAGTCGTGCAGATTGTATCATATACGGATCCAGAAGTGGGAAGTTTAATTAAAGATTTCAATGTTTCCTTGGATTGTTTTTTCCCTTAACTGCATGACATGTAACTTGAAGACAGAAATGTATATTTTGTCCTATGTCTTCTTTGTTATCATTGCTGTTTTTGAATGTTTTGTCTCCCCCCCCGTATTGTCCGAATAAATGTATTCAGTCATATTAAGAATGAGCACAACTTGTATGTGTCCTCTATCTGCAGGTTAAGGCACTGGCAACCCAGGTTCAGTTGTGATTGCAGTTTCTTTTTTAAACCAGTAAAAGTGCAGGGTACATATCGTACCTTTGATTTCATAGATTGTATATTCTCAATATATTCAATATTCTCAATTTGAAAAAGCAAAGAGAATCCTATTAAATAACCAAAACAGTACAATAAGCATATTTTGTATCTGTATTAGGTATTGTTATTTGCTTTGACTGTATGGCTATGACCCAGGTGCCTCATAATAGAAGTGAACATGTGACAATACCACTAAAAGAAACATACAAATTTACAAAGTCATACACTTATCCTTCACAGAGCCTTGATTTGCTCGTACCGTGGAATGCAGAGAAAAAGTGTCTTTGAATACACAAAAACCTTCAATCATGGTCCATTCAAGGTTGTGAAAGATAAGTGCATCCATTGATATAAGGCATATTTAAAGTTGACTCTCCCTCCTCCGGAGATATTAAATAACGGTATTGTTCCATACGTGTGTCATTTCCACACTTGAGAGAGGGCGGGAGAGTTGGTATATGTGACGTCCTGTTTACAAGGTAGAACCAGCAGATTGTACGGAGGTCCCTTAGTCCCTTCAAAGGCGTCGACCATAAAGAGTGTCCTTCACGGGGAAGTGAGTCCAGAGATGGTGCTACATTCAAAGGTTCAGGCAGAGCAGAGCCATCAGGAGCAGGAGGAAAGAGCAGAGGCACCGGGGGGCCGTGGCACCTCCACCTACACACACAAAGAGGCAAGAATATTGTTGTCAAAAGAGGAAGGCTTTACTGCAGTTTCACAGGACCAGATTTGGTGCATAGACCCTAAAGTAATACCTTTCCATCTGGTTTGTGTTACGATGACAATAAACCGTTTCGAGTATCGGTGACTGATTGACTGATATCGACTGGTTTTCACTGATATCGGTATCTATTGCATATTTGGGGCCGATATGTTTTCTAAACTACCCCTCTGTGTGTCCATTTCCAGTTTGTCCTCAGTGCAGCAGATTTGTCTCAAATCACACTTCAAAACTAGGACTAAACCCAAAACTAAAAATGGACAAGGCCAGGGCTAAACCAGGACCAAATAAAGTCTACATCCGATTTGAACTGGGCTAAAACTGGGACCAAAAAAGTTAAAACGGAAATAATAAAAGAGAAGTGAAAAGTTAATTTGCAATCTTTATTTCATCTTAAAATGTACAACTACAACTGCTACCACTATTTTTTATCCCAGATGATCAGTACGACTATGGCTTCCAAACGCACACATTTTCACAAAACCAGAAAAATATTGCAATCAACTATTTTCAACTGGATAGAAATCTCCATTTCTAAACGTCTACCTTTCCATAAATCACACTCAACTCCATTAGAAAGATGTAAAGCAGTGATACAGTGAACATCCTCCAAAATGCCACCCATTTGTCAGTGGCCTGCGTTCCAAGTCCCTCATGGTTTAAATTCTCTGTGAAATCAAGCTGTCAGGTGAGTCTGCACTGGCAGATAAGACCAAACCACACGTACAGGGTTTTCTCTCCTCGTCAAGATCAATTACAGAAGCTTAAGGATTGCTCCAGCTGATGGCTCCAACTGTCACTCTCCCAGCGACGGATGGAACCAGTCAGCAGCCTATCAAAGCTTTAGTCACACATGGTAAAGCTTCTCCTCTCAGCCCTACACTGGGGAAACATGAAACCTGAAGAGGAGCGCTCAGGCCAATTGGAGACCACAGATATCCCAAAAGATAGCGGGCTTTGAAGCGCCATGTCATGGTTAGAGTAGCCAAAAGAGTAACTGGAAGAGAAAGTGTCTGGAAGTAACATCTGATTTATAAGTTGACGTTTATGTACAATAATTGTAAGGATAAAACATTAAACGACGCACAAAATCTGGTATTTCCAAAGGATAGACAAAATAGTGTTCAAATCATTTAAGATTGTCAACTTGTAGATTTATTCACAGCGGGAAGAGAAATTAAAATTTGTACTCAAATCAGAGTACTGTTACATCAAACTAAATATTACTTAGTAGGAGTAAAAAGTATGTTCCTACTGTAAGTACTACCCACCTGTTTATGGTTAGAGACATTCTATGCGTCGTTGTAATGATGAAACATGAGAATAAATAGGCAGAAGTTTACAAGAGACCGACTCCATGTCTTATACAGTACATAGGTTGGGTTGTGATTAGATAAATCATGCATTTAAAAATATCAAAATAGGCCAGTTAAGACCAGCGCACGACTCGGGCTCTGTTTACATTCCACTCGAGGCTACGTCGCGGGGGGGCGGGGAACGCACGCTCGCGCTGAGACTACGTCACGCGTTTGGCGGGGGAGGCAGATCGCTCTTCGCTAGGGTGGGGGCAATTCTCAAACTAAGCCGTCTGCACTTCTGGGTTTGTGTGCAGGTCCAAGATATGGGTGATATTTTATAACTATTATGGGGTCGACTATAAAACGGGAAAAATAGCATAATTCTGCTTTAATGTCAGGAATCTTTTTACCAATATAGTGAGTCCGCATGTACCCAGAATCCAAATTGTCTAAGTCTGGTAACATGAAATTAATTTTCTCTAAAACATCGATCATGCGCTGAAGATTTTTTGTGTATTTGAGAAAAAAAATAAGAATAAAAATAAAACTTACTTAGGATTTCGACTTGTGCCACTGGTCCATCCCCTCCTTCTGAGTGCGCTCGGACCTCCACCACATAGTTCCCGTCGTTGTACACAGGCAGGTCTATGTAAAGCCTGGTGGTCATGAAAAGGGATCCTGTGGAGTGGCCCACTTTTCTGTATAACACCTACAAAATACAAGGACAGAACAAACATTTGATCAGGAGAATATTATGCCGTATAACAGAAGAAAGCGACTTCAAATTCAAACTTAAAAAGTGTACTCACTCTGTATTCATTCACCGGAGCTTCGTTTTCCTGAGGTTTCACACCCTCCCAGGTAATATTCACAAACCCCCTGTTAAACTTCTTTGTTACTTTAGGGGCTTGTTTAGGAGCTGAAAAAAGGTAGATGAAGAGAAGGGTTATGTTTATGTTTGTTTTTTAAGAACTATCACTACCTCAACAAGTGCCCTCCACTCATTTTTGCATCATGAAAAATATGAGCGAAGGAGAATGTAAAAAAAATATTAAATGTGTATTTTGAGCAGTGTGCAGTGGTGACAAAGTAAAAGTACTGTATTTAAATGTTTAGCTAGCTGTGCGTATATTTTACAGTGGATACTTCACTACACCTGAGCGCAGATATCTGTACTTTCTACACCACAACATTTTAGAAAAGGACTGAAAAGTAAAAAGTACTTTCTTTGACTACTTTTATTTCTTAAGAACATTCATGGTGACATCCTGACTAAAGGTTTTGAGTTCACATTTTGGCTTTGAACAAACAAAAATATACTTGAAAAAGTCAATTAATCAGATTATTTTAAAGATCACCACATTTTACCAAATGTCAAAAATCTGTGAAAAATTATTTTAGTTTTTAGTCCAAAAGTAAAAGTTGAAACACGTACTTCAGTACTTTCAAGTAAAATCTTTGCACCTGTCGCTTTATTTTTTCTTTAAGTAACAAAATGGAGTACTTCTTCCAGCACTGCATGTGTCTCTCTTCACTATCTCTGCTGTACGGTGTACATTTTAGGACATCCTCAGTTTCAGTTGACAATTTCAAATTGACTCTTGTTCAACTGAGACTGAGGATGTCCTAAAATGTACACCGCATTGCTGAAGAACTGCAGAAGTTACTGTGATTTTGAGGTCAGAAATTGTTAAAAATTGTAAATTTTTAATTACATGTTTTCTAGTCTATTGAAGTTGTGCTTCTTTTGTATTCTGTGCAGCACATTGCAAGCTTTGTATTGGTAAAATAATAATTGGTTCCATACAAATGAAGTTGGACTGGATATATTTAAGTTACTAAAACAGTCAGCTCAAACTACTGTATATTTGAAGCTCACCCACCCATTCCAACTTATTACCTATCAAGATTTTCACTTGACCTGCTTGCCAATACACAGGCTTGGACTTTCCCTGACCCTGATGACAAATGTAAACATTTAACATTAAAATGACTGTTTAATACAGCACTTTTTGCTGACATGTCTTACGTGATTTTTTGGTGTGAATCTGAAGGGGGTCACTGGGCGGGCCATATCCCGCTGAGTTGTACCCTCGGATTTCTATGAAGTAGAGCGAGTCTGGTTTCAGTCCGTCCAACCTTGTGTGGTTCTCCTTATTGGACACCATCATCTTATGATCTAGTTCTTCTGGGTCCTTGTGAGTCCGCCAGAACCTCACCTACAATGAGCCTCACGTGTTAGAGACATAAATGACATTACATTTTAGTTGAAATTTCTATGGTATTACTCACCTGGTATCCATCGATAGTGCTCTGATTGAGGGGAAACCACCAGAAAATAGCTGTTGAGGCCGACTGTGCTTTGCCACTTATTATTTGTGGAGCTTTAGAAGGGGCTGGGAAACAGAAAGAAACAGAAATTAGCTTTATATTTACTAGGGCTACAACAAGTTAATCGGTTAATCACAACTAATCTCTCGTTCTTCAATCTCTCTTAGTATATTTGTGATAAATCTTTAGAAAATATGTTCAGAGATATTGGTCTGAGATCAATAGAGCACTGCAGATTGTTTTTGACATTGACATCCCACTAGACTTCAGAATTATGTAGACCTACTTATGTGAACTCCTGCCATGGAGACAATAAATGGATACCTTTGGAACATTCTTTTGGCTGCAGAGGAAAAGACCATAACAAAGACATGGATGACACAAACTGAACCAACGATCAAGGACTGGACTCATATAGTAATTGAAATAAGAAAAAAATTAGATTAGAAATTAGATTCAGACTGAAAACTGGCAATTTTTTACAAATTGAGGACTAAAGGCCAATACATACTTCCTAAGAAGCAAGAAGTTGGTTTGTTTACCTATAGGGCTGCGAGAACAAGAACAAAGCAGCTGAACTCCTCTAGACCGCGGCCCCCGTGATCCCCAACAACAGTTTTCACGCTGTTGCTAGGGAGATTATTATCACAGACAGCTCAGTTGCTATCGTTTTGCCAATCAGAGCCTAGTTGACGGACAGCCCTGCCGAACAAAGTTCTGCTCAGCTGATGTGTCAAGAACAAGCTGCAGGAACTGCCAAACAAAGGCTGTGAGAACAAAATGACGTAAATGAACAAACTTCTTGCTTCTGGTGAAGTATGAATTGGCCTTAAGAGGGACATTTATGTTGGACAGTGTCGCAGCTTCATTGGATGTCTTTTGTTGCCTTTCATTCTTTTGTTCTCGCTCTGTGTTGTGTTCTGTGTTTTTGCATTGTTTTAAAACATTTAAAAAGTAAAAGAAAGAGAAAAAATTTATTATTTAAGAAAAATAACTTATTACACTTATAAGTGTAATAAATAGGGAAGACGCAGCTAACTATTTAGCGAAAGATATCTGAAGTTTTAGTCTCAGAATCCATTTCCAACACATCGATGCACATACTGCCAACTATCTCGTCCAGCAGTATGCAGTCCATGCCCAGCAGGAGACAAAGACAATAAAACCATTGACGCTGAGAGGGCAGGGGCTCATTGGGACGTTGCCATGACAACAGGGTATCAGGGTGCACCATCACGCCCGGGTTTCGCCTGTGGTTATCTTAACGGTCTGTCAGTGCAAGTTAATAACCAGGCTAAATACTCTGCATCCTTGGGCAAATTATCAGCTCAGTTCACGCTGCATAGATCACGATAATCCTTGTGACGGAGGGAGGAGGAGGAGGAGGAGAGGAAGATGACTTCACTTTCAAGAGGCATTAGAATTCCACACTACACATGAGCGTGCCTATAAAACAGGTCTCAAAGCATGGAAAGCCCTGTAGTGATAAGAAGCTTATAATGATATAGTGTTGGCATAAGGGAGAATTACTTGTAAGAACACAGGTTGATCTTTGCCTTTGTATTATAGTAAAATAAGTGCCGCACACTTCCCCTCAGTGGCTGTACAGAGATGAGCAGTGCCGAGACATGCCAACTCATGTTAATCCTAGCCACAATCACTACTTGTACACAACATAACATTATCATACTACCACTATACCAGGCATGTCCGAACTATGGAATGGGGGACAAAAACATTTTTTTTCGTTGCCCTCAGGCTTCCTGGTGAAATGGTTCAAATTAATAGGGCTGTAGCCGACTAAAGAAAATCTTGGTCAACTAAAGACCTGTTTTAGTCGATTAAAAGGGAATGCGGTGTGAAGATGGATCTTGCACGAAAGCATTTATGCAAACAGGGAAGAAAACAGCATCTCAAAACTCCAGTTAACTCACTTCATGCGTTCTCCTCTCACTGTGGTCCAAACATACCTTTATACTCTAACCCTAATAAAGAGTTAGTCGACGAATAAAAGATGTACATGACTTGTAAAAATGAATTTGGAAAAACCTTTACTAACAGTTTCTAAATCAAACCTTATACATACAGAAGAATGGTGTAATACTCACTGTCCTGTGCAGAGTAGATGGTTGCTATGGTGCTGTAGGGACCTTCTCCTTTGCTGTTGAAGGCTTTGACTTTGACCAGAAACTCTGTCATTGGAGGGATGGTGGCGTCTTTATGAACGTAGCGCCTTGCCTGGGGATCGGCCACCGTCACGTATCGCCATTCATAATTGTTCTTTTGTCTGAAGGCCAAGATGTAGCCAAAGTTGGGTCCAAAGTGGTACTGGGGCTCCACGGGCTGAAGAGAAGTCAGGAAAAGTGGTATTCTTGTTAACACCTTCATGCAGTTAATTCTGCTTTAGTAACACTTTCTGACACAAAAAGGTGTACAAAATTACTTGCTATTTAAAGTTTTCCAAGTTATTTTACTATTTTAGAATCCAGCCACAAGAAGTTCAAGCCAGTTTAACAGAGAAATGTGTCAGGAAGAGCATCTGGCATAAAACCTAAATCCATAAACTAATGACTGAATATAAAGCAGCACTACCATTTACTGCCATTGTTTCAGTCCAATATGGAGTTAAGAGTATGTCACAGCATTTTCCACACTGTAGACACTTTTACATTCAGCCTATAACCAAGCATAATCGATTGGAAAGAGTTTTATTACTGTAGTTTTCCAGAAAGTGGTGACCATTCTTTCCAACTTGATTTCAGGCCTCATTTCTCCTGCTACCTGTGTGTTGCTGCCTGCATTACACATGACTAACATCTTCCCTGTGTGGCTCACAGCTCATTCGAGTGAAGGTAATGTGCCTTTGAGAGAGTATTCATAATGTACCACTGCAGGGAAGTGAAGGATAATGATTCCCAAGGAGTCATTGATTTTTGTGAGGAACTAGCTTCCACAAAATGTGAGATCATTGAAGGCACATCATTTCCAACAGGCAGTACAGTGGAGTACACGAAATATAGCTTTGGTTTGTATTGCAAGAACCTGTTTTTTAGCACTAGTAAACACCCAGGACACAATGCATGTCGGTCCAATTTTGACCTGGGTGAGTCGGAAGGAAGTTTGAACTTTTTACTATTTCAATGGGAAATATGTACATAATAAGTATGTAGTAAAGACTTTCAAGACCTTTAGTAAGCTGTGTTTACACTTCCCACACCACTGGGACTAAACCCGATACCAAACCAGGGCTACATTACAACTAAACTGGGGCCAAACCCGAACCAAGACGAGGGTAAACATGGTTTTCTAGAGACACAATATGGTAACAAATGGTGGACATTATTGGTCCAAAGAGGGTCTTCTGAACATTTATTTCAAAAGGTTCTTTTCCATTTCGACCGCTCGCTCGCAGTCTTCTTCAGTCTGATTTACACAGGTTTTGGCCTTCTACAGCAGTATACCAGGTGTGACAGAGTGAAAAGACCCTCTCGTCCTGGTTCATAGTCCTGTCGGCAGGTTTCCATATTTCACTTGACTTCTTAATCCAATGACAATGTTTGATGTTCTCTGTCCCAATGATGTTAGTTCCATCCCAAGCCATAATGTGGTTCTCTCTTTTACAATAATCAGAAATGATTGTTGATTTGAGTTGTTCCTGTTCTGCTTTGTGTTTTTGAGTGGTCAGGCTCTTTCATCCTACCGCTATCAGTAAGAGGACTGCGCTTGTGTAAACCAGCTGATAAGACACGTCTGAAGAAGTGAGAAGTGAGAAGTTACTGGACAACAGAAGGAACTTGGGTAATAAACATCCTTCTGGTAATGTACCCATGAAATTCATTTGGTCCTTTATACGTTTCATTTTGCCTTTTTTCCCCTCACTTACATTCCATGTGATGATGAGTTCACCGTTGGTTCCTCCGCCTCCTGTGACATTTGAGGGTGCCACCACAGGAACTGAAAGAAGGAGACAGAGTGGAACATGGTCAAAATACACTTATGATGCCAACCCGCACAGGCTCTGACCAACTGCTGGCACAACATACTTTTCCTCATCAAACACAATATCAGTGTCCTACAGCGGGCCAAATGCAACACCTCCAAGCCTCCGCTGCTGCCCTGTCACCGATGGAAATGGAAAGTGATTCTTATTTGCTTTAGCTCAATCTCACTTGCTAATTATAATCCTGGGTGATGTTATTGTAAGTCGGTAGTTCTGATATGTGAATTTTAGTATTAGCTTTCACATAAGTGTGTGTTTTGAACAGGATTACGTGGTTAGTTTGGCAGGGCTCTGGCTTGGTCGTAATGACAGCGGTCAGAAGTATCATAGTTTCTGGTTTTGTGCTTTTCAGCGGAAATACAAAAGTTTAAATACCTAACGTCACATCACAACGCATCAAACACAAACCCCAAATGACCTTTTCCAATTGTGAAATCTATTAAAGTATGATTGTAACTTAACTTTATGCCGCATATGAAATGTACTTTTAATAGATATTTAGGTGAACATATTTATTTGTAATCCCATTGTGGGTCGAATAAAACTATTATCTCATCTTACTTGAGCACATTGTCACAGTTTTGTCTTGTTTTCTTTGACTCTTGAAATGTTTATTCAGGCAACAGAGATATTTTAGAAATGAAATTGCAGTTGTTATGGCTGGTTATTCTTGGTCACAGACTCTGACAGATGTCTTACAGGATTCCGAGGTCTTGTCTTTGGGTGACGGGCTGCTTGGTTCTCCTGTTCCCAGTGTGTTGGTGGCAATCACTCTGAACTCGTAGTCTGTCCAGGGAAACAGATCAACCACTGAGGCCGATTCAGAATTCCCCTCCACAATTGCAGGAGCTAAAGGCACAATTTCACATTTTACTTTGTTATTTCCTCATTTACATTCCTACCAACAGCAGTTCTTACCTGTCGAGGCATTCTTCCAGACTTTAGTAAAGGAGTCATTGTACTGTATGGTGTATCTGGATATGGGACTGTGGTTGTCAGCTCCTTTGCTCCACTGCAGCATTATACTTTTCTCAGTTTTGTTCACTACTCGCACTCCTCCAGGGGCACCCGGAGCACCTGTGTAAGGGCAGATATAACATGCCAGTTTAAATTGTTAGTAAGAAGCTCGGCAAAAACAACAGGCTATTGGTTGTGACACAGTTGAGAAGCACCAAATGTACAAAAGTCAGAGTCTTCTAAATGATCCTGTTTAGTAGCTGTATAATCATTGTTATACAGTGTAACATGTATTGTTTGTTTCCAGGGCTAATAGACCAAAGCTGGTGGTAGAAAACTGGAAATGCTTTCATTGCCAAATAGCAAAAACAATCCTTTTTTATATGAAAACCTAAATTACAACACAGCCAAACTAATACCATTTCAATCCAGTGTTTTCCTTTTGGCCTCTTTGGTTACCACATAAAAAAAAAAAACGCCTAATAGAAAAAACAGACTTCAGCCCAACTCACTGTCTCAGAAATCAGACGGGATTGACTTTTTCCAAGAGCCTAGACAACTAAGAAGCTTACAGAGGCAAACCACGGCGTTTCTACAGATTGTCCTCAACATGAGGGGAAAGAACTGGTGAAAAAAATCGACTGCATGCAAAAGACACATTTTTCTCACTGACATGACAAATCCACACACTTCAACATAACCTTATTCCATCACTGTTTTGCAAGTAATGTTCAAAACTCTATACTTTCAGCATTTTTAAAAAGTTGCCACAACAAATCCGGCATCAAAAGAATATAAATTTGTAGTATATTTCTAACTTGATGTTTAAATATGTATGTGTTCTGCCTGTACAGTTTTCTTAAGCGCATTTGCTTCCTGTTGTCCTGAGTTAAATGTCTTTCATCTCTGCTGTACTACTTGCATGTGGTCCTGCCATAGGAGGGAAACGTCCAACAGCAATGTTATCTGTCAATAAGTGCTTTAAGAGAAGAATTGTGAAGGCAGCACACAGGCTGAGGGAGGAAAGGGTCGCTGCAGATATATGCAGAGAACGGTCTTTGATTCCTGTGTGAAGTGGGTCTTTGTGTGCAGCAAACAGCAAACAGAAGTCCATCTGGTGATGTGGATTTATAGTGTGTCAAACAAGGAATCAAAGTAATAGACAAGTGATAGACAATGGCAATGTTCAAATCTAAGCTAAAAACTGTTTTGTTTGGCTGTGCATATGACGGAAATGATTTTTCTTTGCACTCTTAAACTATTTGATGGAAAGCCTTAATTTAAATTTCTTTAAATTAAGGTTTTGTGATTTCTGTCATGTCTTTGTGACATGAAGGCCCAGCAGAGGATGTACTTCCTGCGGCAGCTGAGGAAAGCCAAGCTGCCAGTGCAGATGATGGTGCAGTTTTACACGGCCATCATTGAGTCCATCCTCACCTCCTCCATCACCGTGTAGTACGCTGGAGCCACAGCCAGGGACAAACAGAGACTACAGCGCATTGTGCGTTCTGCAGAGAAGGTGATCGGCTGCAGACTTCCATCTCTGCAGGACCTGTACGTCTCCAGGGCTCTGGGACGAGCAGGTCGGATCACAGCTGACCCTTCTCACCCTGGACATGGACTATTTGAACCACTCCCCTCAGGTAGGAGGCTACGGTCCATCCGGACCAGAACCTCCTGCCACAAGAATAGTTTCTTTCCCTCTGCCGTTGGACTCATGAACACTTCAAAACACCTGTCACTTTAACTGCAACTATTCAATAACTCCCTGCACTGTCACTTTCTGCACTTCAACTGTAATCTTGTGTACATAGTAATGCCTATTTTTATTTTTATTTTATACTATAGTAATTTTAAATTGTCTCTTAATGCATGCCCTTTTTGATTTCATATATGTTGTTTTTATTATTGTGTGTGTTTCATGTCGCACCTTAATGCCGAGACAAGTTCCAATGTTTGTGAATTTTGTTCATTGACAACCCTTTCTGATTCTGATTCTGATTAATGCACAATTTTCCTGTTGTGTGAAACACTTTGAATTACCTTTGTGTACGAATTGTGCTCTACAAATAAACTTGCCTTGCCTTGCCTAGACGCTGTGCTGAGGAGGAAGGAGAGTACATTGTCAACTGCTGGATTGTACTCTGTGAGAAGTGCTGCCACTAGATAGACGTTGACTTCCCTCATCCATCTAAGTGGGGAGTGTGTTAGGCACTTGCCTTAATGGCTCATAATAAATGAAGGTGAGAGTGCAGGGGGGTATACTGGTGCTGCATCAGCCCCTTGACTGAATTATCCAGTGTGCACTCCACCACACAGACAGTTTCCCACCACCTGCAAACAAAGACTACTTTCTATTTTGTTACTGGATTATTGTGGCCAGATTGGTGCCTTTCATGTTCAAAGAGTAAGAGTTTGTAATTTTCTCTATAATTTACTTTGTATGGAGGGATTCTGTTGCTTGAAAGACATGATTTAGAGTTTACACAATGAATTAAAATGACTATACTTACAGAACTTTTGAAAACATAGCCGCTAGAAGGCAAATTAGAATGAGTCTGAGTACATATTTAGATATGGAAATCTCACAGAAATCTCACAGATTTAACACATTGAAAATACAATAAAAACAGCTATCTCTGCTTTTACAGTTAACGCCTAGACCCTAGACCTACTGGTAGGGTCTTAGTCAAAAGCTGTCTGTGACTAAACAGTACACACCTGAGTTGGAAATACATCCAGACCTGTATAAAATGGAGCAGTCTTATTGTGTTGAGATGTGTCTCACCTCTGACGAGCAGGTGGGCAGAAGCGGTCACATTGTCCACAGGGGTCTGAGCAGTGCAGCTGTAGTTCCCAGCATGCTTCAGCTGAACATTTCTGATGAGGAGCTCTCCATTGGAGCTGCCATTCTGTGGAACAGAGACATATTCACTCAATGATTCATTCATCAGGTCCTGAAAATGATTGGAGTTGGCATTGTTGACGTTGTTTAAACCAACACTGTTTACAGTGCCGGTTGAGCTGTCGGACAGTGGAAGGAATACTTTGAGGATCTCCTCAATCCCACAGTCATGTCCTCCGAAGAGGAAGCAGAGTCTGAGGATTCAGAGGTGGACTCGTCCATCACCCAAGCTGAAATCCCTGTGATGATTAGATATGCATTTTCAGGCATTTGAAGTGTCTGTTGTCTCCCCCTGCTGTCTCTGGGTGGAAACTAGCCTTGCAACATTTGCCGACATTGACCTGAAGACAACTCGGGTGAGAAACCCTGGGTCTTTTTCTATATATATTTGGCAATGTGAAATGTTTTTGTATGTGATTATAGTGTCTTATTATGATAAAGAAAGAAAGAAAAATGAATTATTTTGAATCCATTTTTTTGTCAATGTATATTCACAAGGGAGTTATAGGGGGAGCTCTATCGCCAGAGTTACTTAGTTCTGCTTTAAGTCTCTGGATGTTGTGGGACTGTCTTGGCTGACACATCTCTGCAACGTTGTGTGGCAGTACCTCTGGACAGGAGGTGCTGCTCATGGTCAAGTGGATAGATGCCTGCCATGTGGTGCAGGCTACAGCATCATGAGATGCGAATCTCGCTCTCGACACTTTGCTGCAATGTCATTTTCCCAGTCTTGCACTGACGGTTTGCAGCAAAGTGTGAAGCAGTTGGGTGGAGGATCAGCAACTCCAAATCCGAGGCCATGGTTCTCAACCAGAAAAACGTGGCTGGCTAGTTCTGGCAGTTATTCACATTCTATATCACTACGCTGTGGACATCACCATAGCAAAGGGTAAACAAATGTGCTGCTATTAGGAGGAACGTGCTTCAACTAAAACAGAGTAACTGATCCCTCGGACAACAAACAGACTGCAATCAGGTTTTTATATTCACTAATTGGTTACTGCATTTGGTGGGACCATGGTATAAGTGGATTAAACAACTCGGAGCAGTGCATTACACGGTTTTGTCGACACGCCGCGTCGGTGCATTAAAACAGTCTAACACACTACTCCTCATTGTTTAAGCCTTACTTACTCCTCCAGCAACCACGCCTCCACTCTTTAACCACACCTTTAATTACCCAGAAGCCCTATTTATACAGGCCTATCCCTGAATCTCTTGTTGTGTCTGCTCTCTCGACCCCACCCTCCCACCCCATGTCTCTATCATCTTCACCAAAACACATCACCATTTTAGGAGGGGGGGTTCTGAATTGGCTGGGCTGATTACCCGAGACGGAGCCCCCATCCACAGTCTCTCTACCCAGCCAACTCTAATCGATCCATCATTGATCCATCATTGATCCATCATCGATCCATCATCGATCCATCATCACTATTATCAATAAACATTCTCTCATATTCCATTTGTTGTGGCGCGGTCCCTGCTAGTGAATTTAAATTATTTATAAGTATCTCTGGACTGTACATTTGGCAGCAGTAAAAAAGCAATAACAAGAAAATGGACCGAGTCGAGTGTCAAGGACTGAAATAACGTAGCACATGTACAAACTGTAAAAATTGACTTTTACTTTTAACCTGGAAATACACAGATTTACCAGATACTGGGTCAGATGGGACAGCTACAGACGCCAAATATACAGATGTACAAATAAGGTCATATTGACAATTTTTCATGCATTTACCATTGTTAAGACACTTATAAAATACACCCACCTACTACTTCTATCAGTGGTGCTGTATGCGCTACCTTTTAGGTGTTGTACTAAAGGGTGTACAGAATCTTGATTATAACATATTCCGTACTATCCACTCTTGTACCCGGTCAAACCACAGTGCAGAAGAGAAGTTACGCTGACTCTGTTGAAGAGTTGTGTTTTGCTTGCCCCACAGAATGTGAATTAAGTGGAAATTGGCCCCGTTTTATGAGCGGAAAATGATTGTCCTGCGATCAAAAAAAGTATGCCATTAATCACAGTCATAATGTGATGTTTGGCCAATGAGCCGATGATAAATGAGAACCGCTAACCAGAGTCTACTATGGTCAGAGCAGTGCGGAGCAGAGCAGGTCATGTCAACAGTAATAAATGTGAGCACAGGCTGTTAAAGGATGCAGTACAAGTGAGTGGGAAGAGGTAAAGCTTTTAGAACCACAATGACTTCAACGTGATACACTTCATCACATCACTGGTCTTTGTAAATGTTAGAGAGGTGTCAAAAACTGTTATGGCTTTTTTACCATTTTAATCCAGGAGTGCTTTGCAAGGCTTTTTTCACAAATATTTGCTACAGTAAGGTTTAGGTGCTACTGTTTTGTTTAAAGACAACTGTCTTGATGTGTATGGCTTTCTCAGCTTCTCAGTTTTAAGAGTATTACACAGAAAGATAACTAACCCCTCACAGACCTTTTATATCAGTGGATAAACATGAGCAGAATAGTAGTGATGAATGATTATTCTTACCAGGGGGCGCTCATAGTGCAGATTGCCCTTGTGGAGGTCGATCACCTGCCCCTCCAGAGCCCAGATGAAGGTGATGTCCAGGGAGGTGTCATGTGATGCGGCACACTGCAAAGCAGCGTCTTCTCCCACTTTCACATCTGTGTTTGCTGGAGCCAGGGTGATCTTTGTGGCATCTGAGGACATAACATTAATATAAATAGATGAAAGGAGAAAGGAGTAGGATTCGGCTAACTGAAGTGAGTTTTGCGGACCAGGAGGGCATATATGCACAGTAATAACAGATGTCCAGTAGAGGGCAGAAGAGAGCTGCACTGGAAATATGTGTGGACCCTCAAATGAATGGGTGGAAATGTTCAATATCATAGTTTTGTCATTGAGTTGATTTGTAGTTAAAATTTAAGTAAAGTAAAACAGTAAATGCCATTTTGAGACACAATTCTAAAATCTACAATCCTTAATTGCCACAAACATTTTGACAAAAGCAAACCTATTTTACATGGTAACTTGTCTATTTACTGTACTATATTTGGATATACAATAACAATTAAATCAATGGATTTGGGTCCAGCACAACATCAGAAAAAGGTTCAACAACATTCTGATAACGTAGAAATGGTGCCAACTAACTTACTGAAAATATACTGTAATATGCCATGTATCATATTTTAGATTGTGAGACTTCATCTCAGAATTCACACATTCACTAATGATTTAAGTGAGCTGCTGGGATGTCTTAAGCTATGCCGTAAATCAGCTTTCTGCCTAATGACTTAAGAATACATATGACAAATTATTTCGAGGTCATGTATTATTCATCCGAGCAACATACAATTGGGCTGTACCCTAACCCTTTTTTGTCATTCGTATGCACATGTAAAAACTAGACACTGTTCCGCAAAAACCTTCAACATCTGTATAAAATCTCCAAAAATATAAATATAAGCACAAAGTCACATCTTTACCTGCAGTCAAACATCCCCACAATACACATATTTTCATTTCTTGACCGGGAGTACTAATCGTTGCAGTTTTGCAGGATTTTCAGTCCATCTTACCCGTGACCAATAGTGACCCAGTGCTGTTGGCTTTGCCCCGGTCATTTTCGGCAAAGCAGGTGTATCTGCCTTCATCGGCCCGAGTCACGTTGAGTATTTCCAGGCTTCCGTCCTCCCATATGAAAACCCTGCAGAAGAAATGAACTCTTCACACACTGAGCTGAAGATCCATACGATATCAAATATTAAGAACTGCATATGAGGGTCAAAAGTGCAGCCTTTGTAATTCACTGGATATGAGGATGACGACAGAAATGTGTAAAGGTTTCAACTCCTCTGTGGTAGATTATGACATGAAGCTGTACGCGGATACTTGGAGAGGATTTTCTAAGGCACTTAAAAACATTTTGGGGGAAAGGGTTTAGGTGTACGTAATACTCTAATAATCGGTTGTATGTGTTTGGTAGTAGCCAGAGGTGGATCAAACTCAGTGAGATTTACTCGAGTACATTTACTTGAGTTACTTTTTACTCAAATTGTACTTCTCAGAGTAGTTTTCAGACACCACATTTGTTTCTCCTTTGGTAATTTAGTTTACAGTGTAACAGTACTCTTACTTGAGCAAAAGAGTGTTTCTACAGGTAAACAAGGGCTTCCTGTTTTTTTAAATCACTCCTAGCAACACTTAAATGTTGTGGTCTATCATTTGAAAATACATTCACTTAAAATGTTATGTCCACAAACTATAACTCTTACCGTTATTTGAGTAGTTATTCCCCCATAAATATGTGCAACACTTCCTGGGCCACAACGGTGTACTTGAGTAATATAATTTTCAAGTCACTCTACTCTTATTTGAAGAAAAACTTTTAGCAGCTCTACCCACCGCTACAGAACATGTAGTACTTTGTAAAGGTAGCAGAAGTGAAAATAACAGCAGTATTGATAGTTTAGTGGTAGTTTGGGTAAAATACTGCACAACTGCTGAACTACAACAACAGATTAATTATATTATTGGTAGTAGTACAAGCAGAATAACTAGTAATTTGATACCTATAAAGGGTAATGGGTACTTGTATTTGAAACACTAATTTGTTAATAGTAATCCACGCCTGCAGTTTATCAATCTTGGATCTTTGGCTTTCTAAGTGTAAATATATACATGAACTCCAATGAACTCTGCAACGATGTTACACTAAACCAAGCTAAAGGAAGCATTCAATTCCTTTTTCCCTGCATATTCTACATTCATGTCGGATGTACAGTAGTAGTAGGAGTGCACTTGCCCGACCCATCACCCCTCCACTCAATGATCCTCCAGGAGACATATACTGCATGGTAATTCCCTGTCAGTGTCTGGCTGTGGCAACAGGAGAGTGGAAAGGGCGGGAGCATGTCGGGCGTCTCGGAGCTCAGAGATTAGGCTTGTTTTGTCAGTGAGGAGCACAAGGAGGGAGACGTTCACATACGCACGCTGTTTATTTTGATAAGATTGAAGTAGGGTCTAATGTCAAGACCACGGTAGCAGGGAAAGTAGAGTTTATGAACATATCAGGAAAAACACAGCTGACATATGTGGCAGATTAAAGCGCTGAACATTGAATCTAATCCAACCGAATCTGGAATAAATGCGAATATTTTGGAGACAAAGTGGTGAAGGCAAAGATTTCCCTTTAGTTCAGCTGCTATAAACATACAGTATGAGATTAAACGTATCGCAGAAGCAAGTCACTAGTTTGTCAATTTTGTTCACTGACAATGGATAATAAAACTTTGCTAATTCTGATGTATCTCCATGGAGACCAGCAGGTGATGCCTCCAAGCAAAGTTACAGGTCAAATCTGTGGAGAGGCGGAATGCATGTTTTTCAAGGTAATTATGAGCAAAAATATCCAAGTAATGAAATAAATGCAAGATAAATACAACGAATACCAATCTGTGGAACAACATGGAGACAAGCAAGTGGCAGACCCTCCACTAGAGAAATTCCACAGTGCATCTTTAAATTATTCACCCACTGTTTTGAATTAAACAACACTGTATGCATATCGTCCATAAAATTAACATTTTAACTATAATTTAGTTGTTTTTGTAGCCATAAAAGCTCTAATCTGATTGCAGTCATCAATCATGCCGCTCCTACAACACTGCTAAACCGATGTCTTAAACTGACCTGACCGTGATTCTTGTGAAAGGGCAAGTAAGGTAAGACATACATCTACATAAATCCTAAAGATAGTGTGGCCACATTGTGACTCCTCACCTGGTGGAGTTGTAAAGAAGCTCAGTGCCTTTGCTCCAGGAGATGGTGGGCTCAGGGGCAGCCCGGGGTCGACACTCAATCACCACTCGGCCATTTCGCGCCGCCAGCACCCTCCTCAACGGGCTGTGCTCGAACGTGGGAGCACAGGCTGAGAGAGAAAACGTGTTATAAATCATGAGAGAGCGTGAGCAGGGACATGTTCATTCCACATTTGAATAAATTAGTGCCATTTCGAATCCAATATCATTTGTTGATTATACTCCACTGACAAGATTTGTCAGTGGAGATTTGTCAATGTTTTTTACTACGGATGCTATGCTTTAGGGCCGAGAATCACATGTTCCCTCACGATTCAATATGATGCACAATACATGATTTACGCCACCAATGATATCACAATATAGGGGTACTGCTATAATTTATATATTTTAACCAATAATTTTTTCAGGACACTCAAATAACTAAACTGTCAATATAAAGAACATCGAGCAGCAAATTGTGCAGAAGGATAAAAACAATAAATTACACAGTGAACATGAATTTAAAGACTAAAAACATTTCAACAGGTACGTCTTAAGATTTTATAACTTTGTAAAACAACTACATCCACATCCTGTTGATGACACACTTATTTTAATAATTAAAACTGTGAACATGACTTATATAAAAGCTAAAGAATGTAGTGCTGCCAAAACTTAGTGAAATACTTAATGCTTAAATATTTATGACAATATATCAAAACAGCAGTCCGCGATGTCAATACTGTATAACAGTGTATCTGTATTTTGATCTTTGGTCACATCCACTATCCTAATGACTAAGATGCAAAAATGACCTTTAAATACAGGATTTGTGACTCACCAAACACGCGCAGCTCTGCATTGGCGTAGATGACCCCATGCCGGTTTTCAGCCACGCACTGGTACATCCCCGCATCTTCAAATGTCAGCTCACTAAACGTCATGTCGCTCCTCACAAACTGTAGACAGAGATACATATCAACACTGGGAATTACAACTCCACCAATTACACGAGCTGACATCTACCCAAATGGAGGTGACAATTAGTGAGTCTGCAAGAGGATTTACTCAATGTATAATGATGTATTTAGCATAAGTCAAAGAGAGCAGCAGTCTACTGTCATTACAGCTACTCTCTTGGGTGTTCCTTGTTACTATAGGAAGCTACACAATGCAAGCTGGCTCACACTCAATAACAACAGGTACTATTTCCTGACACAGTAGTCGCAGTGCCAGCATCCTGTCAGCACCGCAGCACTACACTTTATAAAAGCTGCTGATGGCTGTCTAATATTGTACCGCAGAAGCAATAACGTGACAATAGAGATTTATGGCTTCGGAAAAATTACCGGTTTTCCATTTTTGAGCCATCGGATGTGGGGTTTGGGTTTGCCGCTGGCTACACAAGACGTGGAGTATTCACTGCCAAGGCCTTTTTCAGTGTTGTTGATGTGCTCAACCCACTGTGGGACAGCTGAGGAGAAATCATAGTTAAGCATCGTAGATCAAGAAAGAAAGATAGCAAAGCACTAATAAGAATCCCAAATTTACAGTGTACAAGATAAGGCATAACATTATGACCACCTGCTAAATATTGACTGTTTTACGTAACAACCAAAAACTCTCTATCTACGTCACCGCTTCTTTCCTTTTGGAGACTATTTATTTAAACTGAGGACAGCCTTCACACTTTGGCTAGCCTTGCTTTTATTTGCCCATTTATCTGCTTTTAACTTGGCCTATCAAAACAATTACTACATCTATTTGCCGTTCAATAAATGAAAGATTAACTGAATACTAACAGATACTAAGAACTAACATTGTGTAATTTATTTCTTGTTGATCCAGTTTAATATGCAGTATGGTCCATTTAGAACAGGGTTTGCTGAGATTATTATGCTTTAGGGTTGTTGTGTCAGTAAAGCAGGATAAGATAGGATAAGATAAAAGAAACATTATTTGTGGAGAAATTCAGCTGGAGAATATAAATATGCAATAAAAATAAAGATAAATAACGTAGTATTGAATATTATAATGTATTGTAATGTTTTCTGAATCAATATGTCACCTCTCTAATTGTGTTATTGTGAATATTCATCCACAGTTGTTATGAGAAAGAAATAACCTGCTTCACCTACAGTATTACTATGGCTGAAAGTTGTATTTGAAACTAAATGGTTCCTGTTACCGTCAACAGACAGCCTTGCAGAATGGTAATCCTTTCCTTTGGAGTTGATGGCTTCACACTGATATTTGCCAGCGTCCTCAATCTGTATGTTATTGAGATGCAAGTGAGCCCCTGCCATGCGGACCTCATGATTGGCCGGCAGGGGCCCGTCCAACTTCTTCCAGCGGATTTCAGGGACAGGGCTGTGAAGGACAGAGACAAGGAGAGAGAAGAGGATGAGTAAAAATCGCACAAAAATTGAAGCAGGCCATATTTTGGCACTATATTTAACAGTTGTTGTAAAATTGTAGCAAAGGTAAGCAAGCTTGTCTAAGTGGCACCCAGGAATCTTGTTGTTTGTTGTTTAATCAATGCATGCTCAGTGTTGGTTTGGCTCTTTTCGGCTTGGTAACAGTTTTCATATTTTGTTTTTGTACTGGCTTGTACTTAGGAATTTTGTTCATCTGCAGCTCTTTTTAAATGTCTATTCCATCAACAATTGCTATAGTTAAAAATATGGTAGGCTTACACGTAGCTAGACATTTAACAAATTAGACACTCTATGTATACACTGAAACTCTCTATATACACAATCTGGTACAGTGCAATGGCAGAAACGTCCTTGTGAACCTCTACGCACTAAGGAAGCAATGCGTGGATACAAAAGTTGATTTAGGAGGAAAATCACGACAAGAGAGTGATAAGAGGAAGTTAATTCACAGTAGAGTTGCACCAAAAGATTCTAACTTACTTTCCCAAAGCAAAGCATTCCAAGGTGATATTTTGTCCCACCATCGCTGTTGTGTCTAGAAATTTGACTTTAAGATCAGCAGGATATTTCCTGATGGGACCTGCAACAAAACCAAACATTATTATTTATATCCATGTGTAAAATTGCCTTTGTCATGATGTAAATGATTGCGTTATTTGTAAAGGTCAGAAAAGAAAGTGAAGCAGAAGGTGGGATACTAACGCTCAGCTATGGGCACCAGGGGAATATAGTTGGAGAAGACGCTCTTTGAGATGGACGGGCTTGACGCAATACAGGAATAGTTGCCGCTGTCTGACGCATCCACTTTGGAGATATAAAGGTTGCCTGTTATCTGGGAGACAAAACGCCTCTTGTCCAGTGGGATGAAGGTGGGGAACTCATTGAGGATCCATCGGAACGACAGCTCAGCTAAGGAGAATAAAAAAGAGAGAGAACAAATAAACAAAAGCTGTCCGTCAAAGAGCTCACAGACATAGCAACAGTGACGGAGAGAGCAGAGGGCGACTCGCTGCGAGGGTGGCGCAGTCTGAACAATGGAAAACCAAAATAGCACAATTACTTTGAGCTATGCGGGCGGTGTTATTCAAGCATCTATTGACCTTTCCGATGGTAATTTCTGGCTGCGAGGCATTAGTGAGCTTTGATTAGGCAATTCTCTTTGGATAGACTTAAATAATATAACATATTTCATCCATTATACGAGGTAAAGGTGCACTATGTAACTTTTCTGGTAGGGGGTCCGCCGTCTGCCAACCTCTATAGAAACGTAATTGTCTTGACTGGAATGTTCCACAGCATGGCGCTAAACATCTCATGTATGTATGTATTCAATTACAGGTGTTTTTATTACTTGAAAACCATTCATTCTTACTGTGAGCGAGCCGCTCCACAGATCTGACCTCTACCTTGGCCTGGTGGTGTTGCCTGCTTGTCTCTTTTGTCTGTTTTGTCTATAAAAGCTATAACCACAGAACAGTTGTGCTAATATTTGCTGATAAAATTAAGTCGTTCATGCAGTGGATTACGCATCTTGGCAAAACATATTAACTCAGTGTGGGCGCAGCTATACTGCTTTCCATTATATTCTTAATCAAACAGCCCATATAAACCCCTGCCTAAATGATAGTAATAAGATAGTCGGGCCATTATTTTTTATACCTCTGAGAACATTATAAAGGCCGTCTCAATCCTGGAACAACAGGGGATATGACTTTGGTTCATTTCTTTATCACTCTAAATGACTTCAGAGAAGCCTCACTGCAGACTGGATGCATGCTACAGAAATGAAAACTATTGCTTTTGACACTTGTTGTAGTTTAGGGATGTCAATATCATTTGGTTTATCAATAATTATGGTTATTTAGGTCACAATGTAGAAAAAGATTCAGTTGTCGTCATCTGGACTCGAGTCTGGGACCTCAGGTTCCCAAAAACTCCCATTATCAGGCAGTCCCGCCCGGTGGGCAGGGCCGACACAGAGGAGGACATAAAACCTGAGTTCCCAGACTCGATTGCAGAAGAGAATGACTCTTGGGTGAGTCTGGTGAGTCCAGATGACAACTGAATCTTTTTCTACAATGGAACACTCCTGGACGAATGAGGGATTACACCGATTTAGGTCACAATATAATCGTAATATTAATAATGATGAGACTTTACAAGGAACATGAATTTAAATTCAAAATACAAGCAGAAAGGACGTTTCTTTTTTAGCTAATTATGTTGATTGTTGACATTGATTTTACAAATTTTGATTTCCTTAAGCATATAATAGACGTTTCCGACCAAGTACCACCCAAGAAAATATTCAAAACTAGGGCTAAACTAGGTCTAAACTAGGACTAAGACGACAAATGTGTGTATCTCAAACTCTAAATTTTAAAACTCCAGATGATTTTGCACACTACAGTTTGAGAACCACTGCACTAGAGCCTTGATTTTCAACCAGTGTGCCGGGGAACACTGGTGTGCCTTGAGGTATTGCCAGGTTTGTCTTGAAATAAATAATAATTTCACTGAACAGATTCACACAGAAATTAAATTTTACAATTTTCCATTTTGGGTGTTTTCCTGAACAAACTTCTGAACCAGAAAAGACACAAAAACCATCGTTGTTGCCAATTCCAAAGAACCTGACAGTCACATAGACAACTGCTAATTTCGAAATGGCGTGATTTGGTAATTATTTAGAGGATGGTGTGCCGAGGAATTTTAGAGGAGAGAGAGGAATGTTGCTAAAGAAATATAAGTATTTCACTATTGTATCGTTGTCAATAATTATGAATACATGTAAAATAGTTTCTTTTGATAACGCTAACATTTGATTTTGTGTCATTCCTATGCTGAGGCTATCACATGTCAGCACTCAGGTCTAAAAATACTTCAGTGAAAGGCTCTTAATGTACAATCAAGCAGGGATCTTTGCTGGTTGAGGGGTTTGTCCACAATCACGGCGCAGGTCCTCAGTGGTGTAGCTTTACCTGGATAATGTGGAGGAGGGGCACACAGCAGCACAGCGCCCTGGCCCTCTTTCACATGCACCGACTCTCTTTCCTCTGATGAGAAGAAATCCAGGTCTGAAAAGCACAAATCAAAATGCTGTCTGTCAAATAAGGGCTACTTCAAAATGCACCACTTTATGTCACAATGCAGATCCAAAAAGTAGTTAAGGGCTTGAAAGTAACTGATACTAACTGACTATATTTGTCAAACACATACACTGAATTAAGCATGTTATTCCTTAAAATGTCTTGTGAAAGAAAGGAAAACAGCAATAGTAGTCTGAAGTAAAATTAAAATTGAAGTCTATCAGTATAGTAATTTAATATTTTTTTATTTTAATTTATTATTATTATTATTATTATTATTATTATTATTATTATTATTATTATTATTATTATTATTATTATTATTATTTATTTATTTATTTATTTATTTATTTTAATTTTAATTATTTTTTACCCCGTTAAGCAAGGATAGAATACCTTTCATTTTAGTCCACTTTACTGCTTCTTCTTCTCTTCATGTTTTAAATTCTCACTAAACATTTCATGGATTAATAGTTTAAAGATCAGATACATTTTAACATCTACTTTGAAAACACATTAAGAGAAAAGAGGTATATTAAAGAATTAGATCATCCCATGACCACTCAGATTTGTCCTGCTTGTCCTTTCCAGTTTCAGTCACTTAACATGCATACGACTAAACCTCTGACCCTCGCCTCCCTTTTGTGAGCATAACTCAGTTCACATCTGGTTTACTTACATCCAAACTGGACGGAGGCGGAGTGGCTGATGACCGAGCCGTACTTGTTGGATGCCAGGCAGATGTAAAGCCCCACATGTTTGCTCTTGGTGGGATAGCTGATGACCAAGTTACCCCCGACTAAAGTGTAGTGGTCTTTATGTGCATTCAAGTCAATTTCCTCTCCGTTAAACATCCATCTGCAAAGATTACACAAGAAATACTCCCAAATGTCAACTTCAGCTCTGAATGAACACATTAGGACACTTGCAAATTATAATGAATGGGGTTTTTAATCAGTAAATGCAACAATTAGCATAAGGCTAGCTGTGGTCAAAATTAATTTGTGTCCACTCCGACGCGTAATGTTTCACAGACTGACAGGAGCGAAGATGCAGGGCGGCACAATTAGAATATATTTGCATGTGCACTGAAATGGGTTGTCCAAAACATTTAATAAGATGGTAAAATAAGGCAGAGAGATGTAATGACAGTTGGCCAAGGTTATTTTGTAAGAATTTTATATCGTTTAGATGACTCTTGCTAATTGTTCCTAAATGGTTTAGTTAATCATGGCACTAAAAATTCTATACGCAAACAAAATAAACAGGTGCAGATAAGGTTCATTAGGTGTTTGCATTAATAATTAGCCATATTTCAGGGAATGAAAACAGGACAAATTGGGTTCAACAAATTAGTTATGTGCTAAATGCTTTAAAATGAAGACTATTCTGGTGAGTCTTCTTTCTGCACTATGTAACTTTTCTGGTGGCCCACCTGATGAAGTGGGCAAAGCAATAACATTTCCATGGAGACAAGCAGGTACCATTTTGCCAATCAGAAAAGTTTAAATTACTATTTTTACATCCAATTCAAATATTTTCTATCTCTTCTTCTTATCAAGAAAAACGGATTTGAAAATGTAAATAAATAAACTTCCAACTATAATTAAATAAATCTACATTCTAAACAGCTTCAACACGACTCAAAACAATGTCCCAAATACAAGGCATTTTGAGCTCATCATAATATAATTTAATAGTGTGAGTGTGCAGGTGTTGATGGGGCCAATGGGGGTCAGTGAAAGCATATGTTACTTGTATGTGGCAGGTGGGTCAGCTCTGGCGCGACAGGTCATGGTGATTTTGGCCTCGGGTGACTCCTCCGGGTAGATGGTGTCCACCGGCTGCTCCTCAAACACCGGTCCAGAACCCACTGCCTCGTCTGCTGACAACACACAAACAAATGAGGCCAGGAGACAGAGACAAGGTCGGAATCATAATCAGACTAAGGCGCTAGATGTGATACGGGTTACAGTCGTTTGGCAGATCTGGGCCGCAGCCTCATCAAAAACCAAGACAGCTGGAGGCATATGTTGCATAAATGGAGTGGGAAAACATCAATGACTCAAACATCCTTTTTACAATAAATAAATGTCTAGTGAAATTTTAATCAGGATATGATTTCTAAAGGGGTATGTGGTGAAATGGAGAACAGTACTATTGTAACTTTAAGAACACATAGTTTTAATTCGTGTACCATAGAAGATGAAGTACTAGTTGCAGTTAAATCAATGTTTTTACGACACTAAAATTCAAACTCAATTTTCATCCTTAAAAGAAGGCTTTATATCAGTTTCAATACCACAATGATTAGCCAAAACTCTCTTTTAATACACTAGAATGAATGTAATTTTCAACACAAAATAAGAGCCATCTATATCATATTATTATTATATACGTTGTTTTTTAATTTAACGCAAGACAATTCTAAAACTATACAAAAAAGCTCAAATGTAAATTTCCTTTCTAGTATAAATAATTGTTCAAATTTAGTTTCAGTACTAGTTTCAGTATTGATTCGTATCTGGGTATAGATTTTTTTTGACAATCATAAGTGGAATAAAGTACTTTCTAGAGCAGTTAACCTTAACGGAGACATATTGTGCTTTTTGCAGGTTCTTAGTTTTGTTCATCGTAAACAATATTGTGGTAATACCAAAATAGACACTGGTCCATTGACTTCCTGTTTAAGACTGATAAGCCCCGCTTCTTCATAGTGACATTTTCCTGTAACAAGCAGCACATTGTAATTTACATTTTTTTTATTTTTGAAAAGTGGCTGTGTGACATTTAAGAATCCTGCATGTATCTTCATGAGTCTTCGTTTTTCAAATTATTGCAAGTACCGGGTTGTGGGCGGGGACAGGGGGAAGGTCAAAACAGTCAGCACTCGAGCCTCAGTTGCAGGTCAACACATGATTACACAAACATGCAGGAATCAATCAAAATACAAATTTGAGTAAAAATAATGATGAGGAAACAAACCCGTTGAGCATATACTTCTACCAACTGACAAGCACATACTGCGTATAACATTTACAGTGCCCACTTAAATAATAATGAAATCATAATATAGACTAGCTTTTTTATTTGAATGCAAAATTATTTTAGCTACCATAATTCCCCCATCCACACCAAATCTCTATGTGCTAGGAGCTGATGGGATTGTGTAATGAGTCCAAATTGCAACATCACAGTAATTATGATGGATGTTCTCAGTCAGGTGCCAAAACACAATGATACATCCACCCTTAGGCAATAGTGAGAATCCCATTGTCAAAGGAAAATACAAATGCGGTACTGATGTAGCATAATTTAATGACCTTGCAAACAAATCCCTTCTTTCTTTCAATGCACACACACAATTAGCTTCAATTACTTCAAAAACAGACATGAAGAAAAATCATGAATAAGACATTAAGACAATGCCAGGTTATGAATAAGCAATGAGCGTCACCAAATAATACTGATTATTCCACGAGATAAAAGGACCGAACAAATCATATTTTTGGGGGATTCTTGAGCGCTTGTTATTCCATGTGCTTGTGATGTCTTAAGAACGCACAGCTGACACCTCCATCGTGAAAGGCAGGTGTTTTAGACAGTAATATCCGGGCTCTATTCAGCGCCATAACCCAGATCTACGTTGGTGCTTAGGATTCACTCATGCTGAAAATGTCGTATCGACCAGCAGGGAACAACCCAAGAAATAAGAGCAGCGCAGAAGCAAAAGGCTGTTGGAAGTAACATAGATGAGTGCTAAAATAGGTCTATGAGTAAAGAATATTAATAGCCCTGTAATATTGACTGATGTTAATGCTTGAAGGCTCTTTAACAGAGGTGATATAAATGGAGGAAGATTAGCAACTACAGGTTGAAAGGCCGGTTAAAGGTGCACTATGTATCTTTTCAGGTGGAGTGTTCGCCACCTGATTGTCTTAAGTGATTGGTTAAATCTGCCTGTCACTATCTCAGAGCATGAACGAGTAAGTGTTCTGATTGGCTGTGCTATGGTGGTCCACCCCAGTTTCATTTTGCCATCTGAAAAAGGCTGTTCTAAAGCCATGCATGTGCCCACAAATGAATGCATGTGGTTATTAGCAATGTGGTAAAGAGTTGATGGAACTACTTAGACAAATTTAAGTACCAAGACTTCCTCCTTTCCCAGATGTTACAGAGCTCAGATCATTATCATCTAGCCCTTCCCTATCTCAATAATGAAAAGATTGAGAAAAACATTCTAGGGTAATACTATTTGGTATAATAATATAACAAATAGTATTGATTATATTGTAGTAAGTAAAT
This sequence comes from Chaenogobius annularis, assembly GCA_015082035.1. Lineage (NCBI taxonomy): Eukaryota > Metazoa > Chordata > Actinopteri > Gobiiformes > Gobiidae > Chaenogobius > Chaenogobius annularis. The sequence continues at coordinate 452,123 of BJKM01000273.1, read as the reverse complement.
CTGACTGTTATCGTGCCTTAAAGATGCCAAAAATATACTTTTGTTTGTTTTAACTTGACATGATTCAGATGCGTCCTTCTCTGTAAAAAAAACCCCACCTATTTTTGTCTTTAAAAACCTACAAACAAAAGTATGATAAAAGAAGACATGATGAATTTCATTAATAGAAGACGTGTTGGTGTAATCCCTCCTTCGTCCAGGAGTGTTCCATTGTAGAAAAAGATTCAGTTGTAGTCGTCTGGACTCTGTTTTAGAAAAAAGAGTCCAGATGACTACAACTGAATCTTTTTCTACATTAATAGAAGACCCCAAAAAGATTAACTTCTCAATGTTGAAACAATATTGACCTAAAGACCCCCTAAAGACTGCCACTAGACTGAAAATCACTCCAATAACCTCTCCATTTATAAAACAGACTCTTTGCTCTTTGCACCATGAGGGGGAACCATGAGGCACCAATTAAGACGTGAGGAGACAGACTGAACTCCCCCTTTAACTCCAGCGGCGGAGCACAGCTGTCTGACACACCATGTAAATCCCAGGGACTCACAATCACTGCCGGCTGAGTGAGAATTAAACTGGGAGTGAAAGACTACAAAATACTGTGAATTACTAGATCTGCTGATATGAAAAGTACACTGTAAAACAAGTCGATGTAATCTGAAAGTAGTCAACTGAACACTGTTTTTAGAAATCAAGCATTTGTACTCTCCTGATCTCAAGTTGGACCTACCCAAAGGGGAGGAGTTATAGCTGAAACTAACCCCACCTTGTTTACTAGTCTGCCAGTTTTCTCTCACAGCTTGGGTTTGTTAAGGCCTATTGAGTCTGAGCTAGAGCTGTCAAGTGCCTCATTAGCATTTGACTGGTTTGATTTCTGCCAAGGTGATTCAAGGGTGCTGTACACTCCCGAGAGGTTGTATCTCAGAGCTCCAGTCCCATTCAAAGAAGAGTTTTCTTTCTTAACAAAAAAAGCATCCTTCCCTCCTCTTTCAAACCCTTTTCCCTGCGTAAAATGCTAAACATACAGTCTTCAAAAGTTCGATTAGTAGCTCTCAGATAAAGATGGACAGCAATGCGGTGTCCGTGGTCGAGTGGTTAAGGAGCAGCACACGTGCCGGGCTCCAGGTGCATCCGGCCGCAGTTGCGGGAGTTTGATTCCTGACTCCGACCATTTACTGGCAAGGCAAGGTAGAGCACAATTCACACAACAGGAAAAAAAAAATGCATTGAAATCAGAACGACATGGCTGAAATAAAAAAGTCTTAATTTAAAGGTGCCATTTTCAGTCTATCCGTCAAATAGTTCAAGACATAAAGAGAAGAGTGCAAAGAAAAGCATTTCAGTCATATGCACAGCCAAACAAAACAGTTTTTAGCTTAGATTTGAACAATGCCAGAGTAGGCCGGTCTCACATCCTCAGGAAGACTGTTCCAGATTTTAGCTGCATAAAACTGAAATGCAGATTCCCCATGTTCAGTCCTGACTGCATGTCCTCCCTACTCTCTCACCCCCCTTTCACACTCTCTTGTCCTGTCCAATAAAGTCTATGGGCCAAAAATCCTATAAAAAAAAAAAGGTGGACAGCCAATTGGAGTGTTTTTGTGTTGATTCGGTGCAATGATTGTTTAATTTTGTCAATGTAAGTGTCATTGCAGTGCATTGTGTTGTCTCGTCTTGGCCAGGTCACTCTTGAAAAAGAGATCGCTAATTTCAATGAGTTTTGACCTAGATAAAGTGGCATCCGACTTCACTTGAGAACTATGTATCCGGGCCTCAAAACTCCTGCACAATAAATGGATACCTGTGGGGCATAATCTTGGCAGCAGCAGAAGAAGAAGAAGAAGGCCATCACACAAAAATGGATGACACAATCCAAGCCAACAAGCAAGGACTGGACCGAAATCATAATGGACATTCGCAAAAGGGAAAAACTACATTCAGACTCAGACTTCAGACAATTCAAAAATTGACAATTTTGATAGACTTTGGACCGAATGGGATCGTTTTACAGTAAACTTGCACATACAGCACCGACATCAGTGCCAGCCAGATAAGGGTTTCACATCAACAACATCAAAAATAAAGGCGTTATAATCTTTCCAGTCTTGATATGTTACAGCTCGAACAGCAGTGAGGAAACAGAGCTGGTGGCGTGTGATTCGTGTCGGCCTAAAGTGGGTTGTGACAGATGGTACGAAGAAGCGTCAGAGCAGACCACATAAGACCCACAGCCTGGAGACTACGAAGCCTAGGCCGTTCTGTCCGCCTCACTTCTCCCCTCTGCCATCCATCTCGGGCAGCACTGTGTATACATTTGACAACGCCTGTTCGATGTGCCATGCTTCAACAGTGCAAGAGGAACAGCGGACGGATAAAGGAGGGGAAATGGAGGGCTGTTTCTGGGATATGACCTTCCAGTGGTCAGACTTCATGAAGCAGTCAGCGGGGAGCGATGGATTAGATTTCAAATGGCACAATTGTTTTTGAAGTCCATTATCCTTCCCAGCATCAGCCAGACAAACTAGTTAAAGCATCAACATTGATCTGATAAGTCTATACAAGTTCTAAAGTAAATAACTGTTAATTCAATACAGTAAAGGTCGCATGTGTCTTCTGAGTAAATGTGTTTCTGTTTCAGTTTCAGTTTCATTCATTGCACATTTATTGTTATATATGACAAAGATGAGAGGTTTGCAAAATGTGGTTGAGTTACAGCTTCTTGTACGCAGAGTCACCACCATTTTGAAGATGTCACACATGCTGTTGCCTATCTCCGCTGTTAATGAAACGGGTTGATACTTCAAGAAGACAGAAGTTATCTGCTTTGATCCTTATCTACAGCGGCGAGTCGCTGATACTTAAAAACAGCAACAATTTGCCACAACAAACTTTTGCAGACATTTGCTTCTAAGCTTCCTCGTCGACAAGCCCTCTGCACCGGACAAGCGCTCAAAGCTTTCAAGAGCACGGACTCTGCGTGCGGGTGAGTGACTGTCTGAAAAAGGAAAAGTTACAGATTTCAGTTCAATTTTAATGTCTCAGATTTGGGGGGTTTATAATGGGGGTGTGGTCAAAATCCTATCTAAAGTGCCATAGACTTTGGACTATTTGAGGCAGATTATGTTTTATTCCAACTATTTATACTTTCCATACAATGTCAAATGATTGTTAGACAATATAACTTCAATTTATGATATGATATAGTTGGAATAACATGAATTTAAAGCGTAATTGTGAGGCATGTTCAGTTCTTAAATGGAGATATTGAGAACTACTGTCATGAACCGTTTGATTCTAAGGGAAGGACATTTTTTTAAACCTTAAAATAAAACTCAACACTTATTTTAGTGGTTGATTAAATCCAAACAAATGTGATTCCAGGAAGTTCGTAGATTGGGTCAAGTAAGTAAGGTCAAATATTTTAACTTTAAATTAAAACTACGAAGTAAAATCGTAATGTGGTATTTGAATGCGCACATGCAAAATTGCAGTCTTTTTAATTGTGCATGACAGATATATTGAAATAATCCTACATCGCTGTGTCATTGCGCCCTTCTGAAATTTGTTGTGATACAATGTCAACAAATCCCAAAAGAACATTTTCACATGTGGCGTTTTGCATCAGCAGTCAGTGGGAAATGTAAAACGCAAAACAGTTGGTGTCCTCTGTGCATTCGTGTCTAACTAATATAAATCCTACAGCCTGGAGCTACACAAAGAATGATGCACCTAAAAATGCCAACTTTGTATTTTAATTAAAGATTGGAAACAAAATTCAATTATAATTCAGTTATTCCGCTTTAATGAGAGTGTGTGCGTGCCAGCTGTATAGTTCTTTCTGAACACTATTTAACAATGCTTGCTCTGTACGTGAAATTATATATTGTGAAAAACAATCAATCCAATCTGCTCTTCCCATGTGAAAATCCATTTGACTTCATGGCGACCGCATTTCCAGTCCGCCATTTGAAGAACAGCTGCCTAATCTTCTGTGCTAAAACCATTTAGCATTGACTGAAACAGGCATAACTCGATGACTTCGCGGTTGTTCTTCATTGTTACAAACCATGCTGCATTGATACGAGTAAAAAGCAACAGTAATTCACATCGATTTTGGTGAACCGACTTTTGAAACTTCAAATTGGGATCTTGTTAACGAATTTTTGGTTATCAGGAGCAATTTTCCTGATCATTTTTTTCTATGTGGCGTATTTTTGACTTAAATTTAAAAAAAAAAAAAAAAAAACTGTGCTAAAAAAGAATTACAAATCCTACAGCCCTTTCAGCCCATATATATATATTTTAAATCAAGATAAAAAATATAGAGGAGTAAAAGTAAAATGCATCCACAGCACAGTAAAAATTAACTTTTACTTTGTTACTCTCCACCACTGCTTAGTTATAACTTTTAAGGTCATTGAAAGGTAAGAAAATCACACTTTTGTCCTTGAAATTGTTAAAAGGCAATGTGAGGCAGGTGGCATACATTATGAAACCATTATGTTGTATCTAATCTTTGTGTCTAATTTTTGTCTGTCCCTAAAGACAGATAAAATCAACATTACGTTTTATTACCGTCCCACATCTGTCCAATTTTAATCGCATCATCATTGTTTAGCTAATCCAAACGGCCAAAGCCAAAAGCAGAAGATTCAGACATGATTGGAAAAGGATGGCACACGGTCGTCAGACAGGCAAACGCTAATAACTCACACATGAAATGACAAAAAAGGAATAAATGACTTCCTTCTCCATAGGTGGTATGGTGAAAATTGCAACATACTGAACGCACAGCTTCTCAAGTTGTTCCCAGGCAACAAATCAGTGAGCATCCTTTTTCCAATTTACCCCTCGCTGACTCCGCAACGCTTTTTTATACACACGCTGGAACCAATCTAGGCCAGATAGAGAACACAACAGTGCACTTGGGAGGATAGTCTTTTTCCACATTATTCATAAGTTCTAACAAGCAGTAATATTTTGTCTTTATAGAAAATATCAGTGGTGGAAAGTAACAAAGTGCACAAGTAAGAAAACTGTAAAAGAATTAAATAAAATGTGTAGGTATCTGTACTTTATAAATAAAGTTTTGAATGTGATACTTGGGTATCACTGTAGAATAAGATAGCATAGATACAAAGCATTTATAAATATTTATTAATGATTCAAAATGTTTTTATTATTAATAATAATAATAATAATAATAATAATAATAATAATAATAATAATAATAATAACAAAATGATAAGGTTGGGGTTAGTGTTAGGGCTAGTTAATGTTAATGATAAGTTTATATTTATTATTATTATTCCAAGGTTTCTCAAACTTTTCAGCACGGGAATTGTAATTATATTTGTATTACGGTAGTAGTTTATTGTGTATCTGCCCCAATTTCACTAAAACTGACTGTTTTCAATGATAAAAGAGACTAAATACAGTCATTTATCTGTAGTCAGTCATCATTTTAACATAACATCTTGAAATCACCCCAGCTCATGCTTTGTGACCCACACTTTTGGAGCCACTGCCTTTTTTTTGGAGTTCGACCCCCAGCTTTTGACCAAAATATATACAATTCAGAAAATGTTTCTTGACTAAAACTCAGCACAATTCTTTATCAACGCTTTAACAGTTCTCAAAATCTATGTGAAACACTTTTACTTTTTACTCTTAAAATAAATTTTTAAACATACACTTTTACTTAAGTAGATTTTTTATGTGCTACTTATAATTTTACTTGAGTATTTTTTGCTCCTGTATCCGTACTTTTAAATAACACAATTGAGTACTTCTTCTACCTCTTGATAATATGCTGTTATATAAATATTCAATCATAAAACTTGGTAAAATGCTAGTCCAAAGCAGCTGCCTTCATCCAAAGACACAGTTAAACATGGATGTTAGATATGAAGAAGAGGAGTTCCAGAAATAGGCACAGTGAATAGAATTGTGACCTCGAGAATCAAATTAATTATTTCATGCCCTTTTGTTAAAATAGGGGCCATCTGTTTCTGTCTGTCATTTAACAATGCTAGGAACAGGAGCTGAAAGTAGCAACATGTTCAGGAAAGAGGCTGAGATAAATAGCTGAATGGCCTGAATAAATAATGGTCCTAGTTTTAACTTGGCATAGAATTTTTGCACAGTACAATGTAAGGTCATTATGACAAATTAGGAGCTGGAGGTTAAGTGTGTTCTCTTACCTTCATAGAAATCTTCTCCTTGTGTTGAAGCCACTGCAATTTGAACAAACCGCATCCATTTATTACATTACGGGGCATACAATACACTGGGCTTTATTTTAGCAATATTATGTGAGTCTCAAACAAACTTTAATATGACACTCATTACACTAAAACATAGTGAACATGATTATTATTGAAGATTTTGCTAAAAACGTGGCCTATTTTTTTCCAAGATTGACAATTTGTGTTACATTTACATTTGTACTTTCTATAAACAAGGGCCAAAATCCATATAAAATCCATTAAATATAATAAATGATAGCACCTTCAAATTATTGTTTAGACTGTCAGAAAAATGTATCTGTTGTGTGTAAATTTGCTGCATTTTTGATAGAATGTCGCTTATTGATGACATCACAGAGAGATTCCTTTATTGAACTCTGCACTACTTGTAAATTTCAACGTTTATTTTTCATTTTTCCCCAAAAAATATTGAACACAGGGTTTAAACTACCAAACCAATGGTAATCTATTAGACTGTGTGAATGAAAGTGAATTAGGGAATACTTAATATTAAAGTCTTAATGATTTATATAGCACAAAAAGAGAAAAATGTGCAGATTGAATTTCTGTTTCTTTGTGAAAATAGCTTTTACTAACAAAATACACATGCTCTGAATTGCGTGATGTATTTTTATAATATAATTGTCAGTGCGTTGTTTTGTGTGGACCACAGCCAGAACAGTGCTGCAGTAATACAGTATTACAGAATGAGTGCTGTCACAGAGTCTCTTACCGTGCATAAAGAAGCAGAGGAGCAGGAGATGGAGGAGCAGGCACAGGTGAGTCATGGTGTTGAAGTGAGGACCACCAGGTGGTTACAGCCGGACCCTCTGCTGAAGCTACATGAGCAGCACTAGTGGCCGTTCCTGAAGGAATATGAGAGAGGATCGTTTCAAACCACAGTTCCAACAATGTCACATTTTAAGATTAGTTTACTATATCAGCCATCATAAATAACTAGTGCAGTACAAACTCATTGAAATTTAACATGAAAATGACAGGTTCTGATATTTTTACATCAGTTAAGTTGCAGTTTGTAAAGAAAATCTGAAAAACTATAGTTGAAGTTTACAGGAACTCGTGCTGAGTTCTAAAACAGAATACCTCTTGACATTCCATCAACAATGCAGAGACCATTTACACACAACTAACACAATTTTCTGACAGTTTAAACCATCTTTTAACAAAATAAAGGTGTTTCTATTCCTCAAGTCATAACTATTGTATAATCTAAATGAATCTTGGCCCTTGTTTACAGTATGTTTGCTAAAGGTTAGGGTTGTGGAATTACCAAATGGCTGCATCCGAATGTCCTTCCTAGTCCTTAACCCCTCATTCACTACTTAGTACTGCATTATTTAGCAGCTCTACAGTGCACCCAATCAAAGAGAGATCTGGACTACTTTGCCTCACCGCGGGCCACGTGATTCTGGCGTCTGGTGGAAAAAAGGTCAGAAAACTCAGATAAAAATGGATTTCTGTAATAAATACTGGACAAATCTGTCCGACACGCAGAGTTATGGACTAATAATCACCATACAAGGTTTATTTAACATGGATCACACGTCAAACAACAAACAAACAGGATTTTTATTGTGATGGTGATATTTGAACAGCCAACGCTAAGGTAAGCATCTAACATTAGCAACTTTACAGCGCAACAGTTTATTCAAGAGTGTTTATTCATAATTATTGGTCAGCATTACGTTCAAACAGCTCTTCTATCTGCTATAAATTGGTTGTTTTGTTTCCAGTTAAAAACCAGCGCTGGACACTACTTTTCAAGGCGCATAGTGGGAAATTTTGAGTGCACTACTTTTTCACCTCCAGAACATTTGGCCAGCACTAAAATGGTTATATTAAGAGACAGATATTCGTTGATATTTTAAGTAGTTAGTTAATAGGAATTTACTTGTCTAATTCAAGAGGGCTCTTAATCTTTTAGTCTAGTATTGGTTTGGTTTCTTCCCTGAGCCTCACTATTTTTACTGGTGAGATGAATCACAGAGCACAGATTTGGTTTTGTCACCTCCCACTCACAAACTCCAGTGAGCAGCATGTCTCTTTCTATTAGTCTGATCACACAGCGCTCAGTGATAACCGATTTCAATACAAGCTTAAAAATATCAGACAGGATCATGATGAGGCCCATGTCTGTGGGGTTACTGGAACTGATCAGAGAATAGATTTATTGTAAAAATATGTTGAGAGAAAAATAGAACTGTGAGGACAAACTATGGCTGAGAATGGAATTAGGCCAAAATTGGTGTCCCACTGTTTTATCTGATCTGGATCTGTGCCGGTCTCGTGTCAATTATCTCCAAGATCTTGGTGATGACATTAAATCTCATCTGTTGCATCAGAAAAAGTGTAATTCTGGCAAGGCCTTCTGGCATCACAAAATGTGATTGCACCTCTCACCAACAGAGCCACAGGGAAATAAAATCAATTCAAATTTGTATTTCTGATGTGCAGAAACATTCTAAGTTAGGTTTGGAAAAGGAAAGAAATATTTTTTTTCTACACACAATAATCTCCAAACTAAAATTAACTATAAAATGATGAAGAACTGAGAGAATCGACAGAATTTAAGTTTTTACATTTTCACTGGATCCACACAAAAAATATAAATTTTGTTCTAAACTGTTCATAACAAAAATAAAACCAAACTCATTTGTGTTTATTTTGCCACTATTATTAGTTAACAAAACATTTCCTCACATAGTATACTTTGCAGATGTTACTGGTCCAAATTGTTGTTGATGCGATACTAAAATTTCAATAAAACTTCAATAGACATGAAAGAAGCTCAATACTTAATAACAGTTTTACTCCAAGGATAAACAAGTATGTTGTAGTTTTCCAACACATTATAATAGCTTCTTGTTGCAATGGTCTTTTATTTATTTATTTCAATAGGGACACAAAAATGTGCGTAAATGTGCCAGTTTTAGTGGCAAAGCTAATTTTCAACTGTATTGTGTGCCAGCAACAGATCTATGGTGAAAACATCAAAATATAAACATTAGTCGTAAAATGAGTAAATCATACTAATATACTAAGATGATAGATTCTTCAATATCAATATTTGGTATTTTGATTAGAAACGCATCAATCCAGCTTTCTCAGTTCTGATACCGATAGTAACTGCCAATACATGATATTAACCGATACCAGTGTAAGCAAAACTAGGATTAAAATATATATATATATATATATATATATATATATATATATATATATATATATTTTTTTGTATCATTAATTGATCTCAATTGTATCTAGTTTTTAGAAATAATTTCATGAACATTAACTATTCAGATTTTTTATCTATGCCATTTCATATGCAAAATAATCAAATTTCTTCCTCCAAAGAATGGCATTTATTCTAAGCCACATTTTTACTGTCAGCTCTATTAGAACAAATTAAAAGCCAAATCAATTCCCAATCCAGTATGCTTTTCTGAATTGGCTTTCATATCCACTGCCAGTATCATTATCAGTTAATCCCTAGTTTCAATAGTATAAAATAGTAACTGCATCATGTTTTTTTTGACTGCCCTCGTCCACATACAGTAGCTCTGCCATTCTTGCACTGATCGCTATAAATAACTGCAGTCCAATGGAGAGCTCCATGGTGCCGTGCCGCTGCCTCACTCATTCTCTCTTCTGCAAATGATTACGTCCAATCTCACAGTTAACCCCATGTTGGCTGTCCCTCCCAGGAATACTGCTCCTAATCTGCTGCTAATGACTGATTCCACTGCTGATTGTAACTCTATCTGTATAAACCAGCCTCTACAGTCAACCATGTTTAGTGCTCAATAATCAAATCCTCTTTTTCCATCATCCTCGTACGTAAGTCATGGAGTTATAGAGACTATAGTTTAGTATTAAAGAGACAGCCATGTTCATCTCTAACAGAGATGACAGCAGGTGTGTTGAATTTTAAATATGGTGGGCTATGTTATAAATAGACTGCTGCAAATGGGCCTGAAAACATTGGGGTGCCATTGAAAAAGCAAACAAAAACAATGTATGCTACAGTGCTTTATTCTTATCGAACTATATAAAAAACACAAACATTGTGAAAAACATACAACGTCCCTATAAAAAGTTGTAAGCAAGATAAATTATGTCAATATATTATTTGGCAACTTTTTATTAGCATTTGACTTTCGTACAATAAAAATCACAAAAAAACATGCAAAAAGATAAAATGATGTTAAGGGTTAACGCATGAATCAACATGTAACAACATGATATCAGTGAAAACTACATATTCATGGCTTTCATCTTATTTTGAGGACTTTTTCCCATTCAAAAGATATAATATTGAGTTTAAATTGTTAATCACTATGGCAACGTTCCTCATTTTTTTTTTTTTTCATTCTGAAACCCATCGATAGTATCATATCATATGGACTGACTGTATGACAAAAGGCTAGAGCTGTTGTGAAAGCCAGTCTTTTCAGTTCAAGAGCAGCAGGCAGCCAAATGACCTAATGTAAAACAAAGTAAACTGCACTGCAGGGTTCATTTGGCTACTAAAGTCGTACATTAAACTACAGACAACTGCAAACTGTAGCAGCTGTATTATTTGGTGCCATATTATAAAATCCTATACATGTGTATTTAGGGCTGGGCAATATGGTGATAAAAATCAAATCGTGATCTCATTCCTGTGTCAGTCGGCCATTTTGGTCAAATCAACAGATTGTGATTCAGTAATTTTGTTTTAAATGTGCAAAATGTATCTTGAAATGTCTTGGTTGAGGTTGAAGTGAAACCCAAATGGACAATAAAATGAACCCCAAAAGTGCAGAAATATTGCTTTACATCTTCTGATTTCTGTCTCTTTTTCAGCACATTATTATAGCCGATACACTACATATTCTAATTTAGCATATTTCTAAAACAATTGCGGTATCAGCCATATATCCCCCACCTCTACATGTATTGTGATGAAATCGAAATTGTGATTTGGCATATATCGCCCAGCTCTACGCGTATTATTGGACTCAACACGACCTTTACTTTATGGTTATAGCTGTTGTTACTCTGTCATTTACGTACTGAGACCTTGAGACCCCCATAAAAGTCATTCACCACCAACAAAGCCAGATATATGATTGGCAGTGTCCATCAAATCCTCTTGTCACAAAAAAAGAAGAAGGATCATTCACTTATCCAGCCTTGCTCCCTGGAGGTTAAAGGGGTCATGATAAAAAGCCAAAATGACAGGAAGGACCACTGTAGGGCAGCTGTAAAAATCCCAGAAGCAGCTCCTCCTCCAGCAGAATGATAAAAATGTGCACGTTTTTGCAGTGAGGTAGAGAACTCAGATGGGACTAATTGGTATATACAGCAAGAGATTGAAATTCAGCAAAGGCAAAGCTAAAGGGGGGTTGTGGAAATCGTGAACGTAGTAATAGCCCTGACGTGATTTATGGGGGAGAAGAAATGGCCTTCTTCGAGCCCTGTCACATCTCGGACCATGTGATTTACTGTGATGACTGGAGCACTCTTGTCACGTGCGCGCCGCCCTCCACAGACAGGAAAACCATTAATACTGATCAGGAGAACATGGTGCCTTCAGCTGAAAGGGAGCGCGAATGGCTTTTATGGTACAGCGAGCCGGTAACTGTTCTTAATGGCTATAAATGGGAAGAGCGTTTTTTTCCACTATATCCTGTTGCATTATAGGGCTCCTTGTGTGTATGTGTAAATCATATGTCAAAACGAATCAGATTGCTTGGAATATAATAGTTTTGGCATTGTTGACATCTCAGGGGCTAGTCGACTATCATTTAATGGTTAAGATTAAACAAGAAGCACAAATAACAGCAAATTGAATTACAGTATCTTGTCAATCCAAACATCCATGCCAGTTATTACTCCACTTGTGTAATGGTTCACTGTTGTTAGCGGCAGTTTTGAAGATGCTATGACCATAACAATTTGGTCATTTTGAAACGTTCTCTAGTTCTCAAGTTGATACTATCAACGACTCCGTAAAATTGATCAAGTTTGTGGACGACACCACCCTCATCGGGTGTCTGGTGTCAGCTGACCCTTCTCACCCTGGACATGGTCTATTTGAACCACTCCCCTCAGGCAGGACGCTACGGTCCATCCGGACCAGAACCTCCCTCCACAAGAATAGTTTATTTCCCTCTGCCGTTGGACTCATGAACACTCCTAAACACCTGCCACTTTAAGTGCAACTATTCAATCACTCACTGCACTGTCACTTTCTATACGAATTGTGCTCTACAAATAAACTTGCCTTGCCTATTGTAATTTTAAATTGCTTCTTAATGCATGCCTTTGGATTGAATATATGTTGCTTTTATTATTGATCAGTGTTTTATGTTTCACCTTAACGCCAAGACAAGTTCCTATGTTTGTGAATTTTGTTCATTGACAATGGCAATAAACCATTTCTGATTCTGATTCTGCTTTAATGCTGGCTCATAGTTCAGTACATGATTTCACCCTTAAAAGGTTTCAGTCAAATTGAGATCTGATCCTTGTGACAATCTGCTATTTCGGTGACGTTGTCATGTTGTCATGCTGTGAGTCAGTGCTTGTTAATGCTCAAACACACACAATTTTCCCCACCCACTCCTCCTATTAGTCAGCCTCTGTAAGGCTTTGAGTGAGTGACAAGTGGATGTAACCAATTACAGAGAAAGTGTACATGGAATCGAAATCATGAACTGACTATAAGAAAATATGTTTTTGGCATATCGGCCTTGTCTGTCACTTTTCCAATACTTTATGAAGAGTGAGTTTGGTCATAACTCCCTCCTCAAGCCTTCGTGCAATTAGATTTGTTTATTTCAGTGATGCATATTAAACAAATTAGCTCATTGGTCATAAGTCAATTAAAATCAACTAAATCAAATAGTTTCGTGCTTAATTTATAGATTGAAGCATATCGAAGATTAAGAGCAGAAATTCATGAAGTTTTACAGTCCTCCTTTCGTTTTTCCTCGTAAGCAGCCATAGACAGTGCATTAAGTACTAGAATGTATCTGTAAATTTGAAATGATAAATCTCAGAATATTTTCACAAATTTAATAATATACGTTTCGACCTATATCTGCTAACAGTATGTTACTTCACTCTCCAAAAAATTTACCTCTTTGTTTGGAAGGGGACAGGCTCTTCGAAGACAGGAAAACCATTAATCCTGATTAGAAGAACAGGGGGCCTTTCAGTGAATAGCTGCACTCATGGCTTTTACGGTGCAACAATCGGTTAACAGTTCCTAATGGGGGAAGATGGGATGGGCCTGTTCACTATGTCCTGCTGCACTCGTCTGGGGCTCCTTGTTGTCTCGACTTAATCTCCTAAATGCATCTATTAGGGTCATTAATGATTGATGATGCATGTAACCGGTGCGGTGATAAAGAAAGGGACAGTCTTGGTTGTAGAGATTTGTATGCAATAAAATAGCAGAATGGCGGACCCCAGGTGTCTGTACTGGGAACAGATGTATTGTTATTACAGAATGAAATAAAATGTGTTTGCATAGTTTCATTGCGGCCCACTATAAGCGGCCCACTATAAGCCCCCCGCAGTACAAAAACTGACCCTTTTCAAAAGTGTTGCTAGGATACAGGCCAACGTGGGGATAAAATCTGTCGTGTTTTCTGCAGCTGTATGTCCAAAGTCATTGTAGCGGTTTTTCGAATGAAAGCACAATTTTCCACTGTTTTTGTTTTAAATAGAGTACTGGTAAAACGTTGTTGGATTATTCAATTTGTTTGCTCAGTGCTTATTTTTTTCCTCTACATTTCATAATACTATTTTTTACAAAATTGGATTAGTTTAGATCAGTCTTTAAAAAAAACTTGACTTTTCACATCACAATCTATTCTCTGAGCTTTAGATGATGCAGTGCTGTTTTGTGTGTTTGTCAGCACAGAAAGGAGCAGAGACGGCTGCGAGACGATTGGAACTAATTACAATTACTAAGGCTAACTATACACAAGTACAAGTACATGTTTTAAAATCTAGTCTTTATTTGTACTTCAGGAATGTACAACTTGTAGTAGGCTACTCACAGTACACATTTGAACAATTTAGCAAAAGAAAATTGAATTCTGTCAACTGGACAAAAGTTTCCAGAGTGAATACGTTTCGCCACACTTTTGGAACTGAAGAAGCTACTTGGATGAGTGATGAAATGTATTCGCTCTGAAAGCAATTGTCACGGAATTCCAATTTCTTTTGCTTTGGAGACTGAGCGACTGAAGGATTACGCAGACATCTTTTCTCTGTACTAATTTTGATATCTTTATTGCTCTGTTACATCTTTATGGCTGCACCAGCTGACACCAAGGGCCCCACAAATCAATAGTGTTTGCTTCATCTTCAATTATCAACACACCAGGTCTACCACAAGCTGCAAATGAAGACAAGTCTGCTAATATCACCTTGGCCATCTGATAACAGCAAAGGACAAAACCGTCTACATGTATTACATTGCAGGGAGCATGCTGGAATCAGTCTGATGAGCACCCGATATTGTGTGGCAGTCTGTTAGTGTTGCAGTAGTTTACAATACCGTTGTATGCTAAATATTTCACGCCTATCTTACCTGTCTAATAAAGCCTTCGGGCAAAAAAATGAACTACAAAACTGATTTGTTTTTTACTTTTTTACAATGACCCCTCTGGCCGGGATCGCCCACTGTCCCTTGTCCTTCTATCTTTGCCGACTGAGACAGCTGTTGGCTTTCATGTCACTAGTCTCATGCTGGAGAGCCACTGCAGCACTGGTGGTTCTGGTGGTGTTCAGAGAGTCATCCGCTCCAGCTTCTCTCCTGGCAGCTGCCCAAATGACAATAGTCGGGCTCTGCCACTTCAAAGATTCTGAGCCTCTTGGGCTGACAGGAAGCAGATATACAGTGAAGATGATGCGGAAATGTCTCCTCCAGGTTCATAGTCAGGTCACGCTGGCTGATTTACAGTGTCACGTGAGACATGTCGAGGCTAATACATGTTTGAAATCACACGCACTGTAATGGCTGCCATGGAACAGACACCACTGCAACATTCTTACTCTCAGGATGAAGGTAATTTTGTTTTGACGGATGAAGAATGGGAACATATATATACTTCTCAATGGTGGACCAAGGAAAAATATATCACAGTGTTTTATAATGCCACATCAAAGTGCTCAATATTAGCTGAGGGAGAAACTGGTTGCCAAGTGGCCCACCATTTAGAGGTGCTTTGGGAATGCCATACCATTCAGAAATAAATAACTCCTGCCGTGGACAAAATAAATGGGTACCTTTGGAACATACTTCTGGCTGTAGCGAAGAGGCCATCACACAGAAATGGATAACAGAAACTGAACCAACAGACTTGACTTTGCCCAGTACCAACTGATAAAATCTATCAAATTAATTTAGACATTTTTGAGATTAATTTTCAAGATGATATACTGGCCATCAATATAGCTTTTCAATTGTCTTTTTTTTTTAAAGGTATTAATATTGCTTTTTCTTTGTTGAATGCATAAATTATGCGAGTTATTGATCCGTATTCCTCATTGAGCTAATGTTTGGATGTGGCTTTAGCCCAGTATGTGCAGACATAAGTGGACAAACAGAGCAAACAGCACCATTTCTCCCTCAAGACAACACAACAATTAAATTTAATGGGAAACGGAGACAATGGGCAATCAGAGCTTATTGTAGAACAGATAAAGCAGGATCCCTTTTTCTTTTTTCTGTTTTTTTTTTTTGCACTGTAACAATATGGAAAGGGGTAACTTTAGTATGAGCTGGATTGCATGTGGTAATCCAGCTGCAGTGCTCATGTTCCATTCACTGTGTCACTATATACAGCCTTTCTCTCTCTCCACTGCAGGTCTGTGCCTTTAGCCCCACTGATGCTAATGTAAGCTATTTATCGTCAGCCCGCAGTCAACACAATATACCCCCAGCTCCACAGAGACGCACCACCTCAGCTGACCCCAATATCAATGACACTGTTCATTCACTCAAGATTGGAGGTCCAAATGATAATCGGACAATGTCACACAGAGAATATAGTTAAGGTATAATTTAAATATCCTAACCACAACAAGAATGTGCATTCTGTGACTTTCACTTGAGCACCTTATGTACAGAAGGTCACCACATCTATTCTGCTTTCTAGAATAAAGTGATTCATCCAGGCTTTGGACCAGTACTAACTACACTAGCTTTAGGGCTGCAATGATTAATCTGTATATTTGCGACCAATAATCGACTATAAAAATCATTGTAGACTAATAAAGCATTAGGAGTATAAAGACTTGTATATAGAAGTACTCAATTTTGTTATGCAGAGTGCATATGACAGGTACATACAAATTATAGTTGTACACTAATTGAGTAGGTATTTTTGGAGAAAAGATTGAAAAATCTGTAGAAAATGACTTTACGCAGAATTTACACAAATAAACAACGTTTTTGACTCTCTAAACATTAATTTGCCCAGTGTTTGCAGGGTAATATCCTAGTATGATGTCATCAATTACAAACAGGAAGTGAAATTATAAACCTCCAAAATATGCTATTCTGTGATGAATTTTTTTAAATAAATGTTAGCAAAATTCTGAATATATTGACCTTAACTGCATTTTAGTTCAATAAATCCAACCTGTCAGAGGCTAAGGCAAGGAGTAAAAATTTTTTTTATATATATATATATATATATATATATATATACGCAAATACTGTACAAAAACCTACTTCAGTTAAAGCTAGGAAGTACTTGTTTAAAAAAGGTAAACCTTTGAGTAAAAGGTAAAAGTATTTAACAAAAGTTTGAAGATATGTGTTAAATGTGGTTAATTTGATAAATAATGGTCCAAAATTTGAATACATTTACAAGTTGTTTTTTTGTTTTGAATTTTGTTGGCTTTTTCAGCAGTATGTCACAATGAACGTGCTAAAAATATCCCTCAAACCCAATGAAAAATATATCCTACTTTTCTTGTTAAAAAGTGTAGTACAGATAACTGCTCTTTAATGCAGTAAAGTAAAAGTAATATAGATACCTAAAGAAAAAATGAGGGGATCCTTTAACTGGTTGTAACTGTATTTTTTGGATGTAAAAGTTGTTAATGTACAAGCAGCACATGTCAGATTATTGGCTTCAGTTTCGTGAGTTTGATTCCTGGCTTTACTAGTTAGCTGAATAGTCGTTAGGGGCTTATAATCACTCTTAGGCTGACATTTAGTATGCCAAGGAAAAAAGAAAGACGAACAAAACATAAAATAATAACTGAAATACTGTATGTTCAATACAAAATAATAACTTTGGTAATTTACGCTCTCCACATGTGTTCCATAAAGATAGCAGCTAATAGCTTCATATGACAGCCAAACAAGCTGTAGATAATGCACATGATGGAGCCCTTCCACTAACGACTGCACTGTAAATGACTGTTATTACCATCTGACAGACCGCCACTTATAGGTTTGATGGTAGAAGAAGAGGAGTGAAGACAGGAGAAGACATATATAAAAAAAAGACATGCTCACACGCAGTTTACATTCCACTCCGTAAAATTGATCAAGTTTGCAGACGATACCACCCGCATCGGGCTCATCTCGGACGGGGATGAGTCTGTCTACAGGAGGGAGGTGGACCGGCTGGTGTCCTGGTGCAGCGGTAACAACCTGGAGTTCAACGCCCAGAAGACAGTCGAGATGATCGTGGACAGCCCCGCCCCCAGCCCCCCCTCACCATGACAGACTCCCCCATCACCATCACCACCGTGGACTCCTTCCGCATCCTTGGCACCAGCATCACCAGGACCTCAAGTGGGAGCCCTCCATCAGCTCCCTCATCAAAGAGACGAGCACAGCAGAGATGTATTCCTGCGGCAGCTGAGGAAAGCCAAGCTGCCAGTGCAGATGATGGTGCAGTTTTACACGGCCATCATTGAGTCCATCCTCACCTCCTCCATCACCGTGTGGTACGCTGGAGCCACAGCCAGGGACAAACAGAGACTACAGCGCATTGTGCGTTCTGCTGAGAAGGTGATCGGCTGCAGACTTCATCTCTGCAGGACCTGTACGTCTCCAGGGCTCTGGACGAGCAGGTCGCACTACATCTGTAAATTTAACTGTAAATTCTTGTGTACATAAGCCTATTTTTATTTATCCTATAGTAAATTGAAATTGTTTTCTTTAATGCATACCCTTTTGACTTCATATATGTTTTATTATTGTTCATCGTTGTATGTTGCACCTTAACGCCGAAACAAGTTCCTATGTTTGTGCATTTTGTTCATTGACAATGGCAATAAACCACTTTTCTGATTCTATTCTGATTCTGATAACAACGGCGGTCAGTGGTGCTGGGAGCTACAATGAAACACTTTGCCATCTTCCCAAATTCGACTAGAGAACGCAAAACAAAATAGCCTCAAACTGTTGCAGTTTCATATAAGGCGAAAAAATAAATTGTCACCTTAGAATGATATGGTTCTATCTGTCATTTCTGTCATATAATTGTGTGACAGAATTATGTGTGTATATATATATATATATATATATATATATATATATATATATATATACACACACAGTTAGCTGTTAGCTTTCTAATCAACTAAAGACGATTATTTCAAGTTGAGGGAGCTTAATAAACAAAAAAGATTACAACGAAATAATTTCAAATAACTTCTATCCATGACCCAAAGCAAACAATGTCTTTTCCACTGCTATCTGGATAATATTTATGCTTTGTTGTTAATTGGCCAAAAGGTTAACGTTATGTAGTTAATGCGTAATAATTTGAAATTTACAAGTTCAATATTGCCAAAGTGTTACACATTTCACTCTAAATTATTCTATAAAACTGTTGTTTGATTGAAAAAATGAATACATAATTTTCTTTTTTTGGCATGTTTTGTAAATAATTAATAACACATTTTCCAAATTATCAAGTTTATGACACTTAGATTAGATACTCTTTAGGCTGCCCTACATGCCATGACTCCTCTTTTATTTTTGCTATACAAGTGTGCCAAACCTAAATACCTCAGAACTACCTAAAACGCAGGTAGAACCATATAATTCGAAGCAAATGAAATATAATATAAAAAGCCACAAAATAGTTCTACACTTCCTGCTTACCTTGTTTATAGGGCCATCATCTCTCTGGCTAGAGTTGAGCTCCTTTGGTCGGCCCATCCTCTGCCAAGTGCCCTAAATATTCTGGCTCCATTGTGTGCCATGCCGCTGGTTGGAAGCACTCTCCCCAAGGTGCAAAGAGGAGGGAGAGGGGAGAACGGGCTAATTCCCTCAAGCGCTACAAGGACCCATGCAAATGAAGAGACTACACCTCCTGCAGTGAAGAGGGGTCCGCGCGGAGGCTGGGTCTAATCTTTTAAGCCTTCCAGCACCGCTCGAATGCAGAATCACAACACAGAGACCCTCTTCCCATAATATTTTTGAGGATACCCCCCTTTCTGTCGATCCTGGCTGACCTTAGTGATCATTAGGCTGGAGACATGCCAGGCACATCAGCAGCTCTGTAGTAATAATCTTTCACACTTCTGTCAAACACACTTCTTTCCCATCTCAAAGATCTAGCAGTGTTGATAAGATGAAAAATGGCTGCTGGGATAGAGAGGACTTGTTCAAAGCAGATTTCACAGCATTAATCCAACTCTTCTAGGTTCTATTGTCTGAGTTACTGATACTGGAAAAGCGAAATATCCTTTGAAACCTATGATAACTGCTCTTATAGCGTTTACTTTTCTCTGCACCTTAACTTGGTTCAAGTTTTTCTTTTTGATAGAATATATACAGTTAGATTCAAGTTCATTTTGAATCAGATCATGTTGTTGTGACTACGTGTTCTTTTCCTGCTGCTGCAAAATGAATCACTAAAGAGTCAGACAGTTCCTGAGTAAATAGTGAATAATTTAGCTGCTGTCTGTCCTCTCAGTTTGGTGCAGTGGTGGCATCAGATTTAGAGAATGTCAACAACCCCCCATGGTTACACAATTCAATATGCGAACATAAAAAGATAGTTTGTCTTTGTTCACAATTAAACCTGCATGTCCTTTCCTTGTAAAAGCAAAATGCATTCTAACACATATTAAAACACTTCTTAAACTTATCTTCTGTCATAATGATATGGCTTCAATGATAGCTATGTCAAGATGACCTCTTTGTACGTGCCTCTATACGTGTCTGTATAAACCCAGTGTAGGTCTGCGTCATGGAGCTTTTGTAATTTTGCTAATGTATTTGTAACTAGAGTTGTGCACCTGAAACAATAATCCATAAGCAGGATAATTAATATATATAATATATGATAAAAAGTGACCCCCAAAAATGATTCCGCCAATCATTTATAGAACAATAAGTGTATATTAATTATTGTGACAGGCCTAGTTGTATCGCATCTACTGTATTTATGTCTTCCATCCATAAGGAGTGGACAACAAAATGTTAACAACAGTAGAAATCATCATCATTGAGAGGCTCAAAGTAGCAGAGTGGTTAACACTTCTGTCTCAAATCTTCAAGCTGCAGGCTGTCTATTCTCAAAGACACTGCAGGTTCCCAGTTATGTGTGCATATACTGTAATGTGGATATATGGCAGTTGATACAGTTTTTTTTTTTCTAAAATTCAAAACTGTGGAAAAGGTTTAAAATTGTTACGCAAGCTCTAAATGGTGTCAAAGGCCGTCTAACTTGCAAGTAATTACGGGAAATAAAAGGGATTTGGAGGAGCAAGTGTTGGGAGGAGAGAGTTAAAAGCAGGTTTAGTCACTCCTCCTCAGTATCATCCAGTGAAAAGTGCTCTTAACCTTTCTGTGATTAAAACAAATGGAGCTTAGCTGGAGCAAACACAAGGATATGGTCTAATGGCCACTGTCAGCAAAATATTATGAAGTCCTCACAGCAAAGGTTAGTTCAGGTTTTGACCAGTTTGTTAGGGGATGAATTTGTGCTGAAGTCTTTTATTTTATGAAGAAATTAAGATACTGAACAGTATATCAACAAATCCGACGTCATCAACTACTGCCATGTTCACTGATAGTACTTATACAGCCAACTATTGCTTCAACAAAACTTCTCCTGCTTCACAGAGTTAGAGTTCATTGAGTTCCTATGGTGCACAGGAGCAGGACATGCAGGCCTCCCAGTGACTGTGTGTTTAGTTTGATGCAGGCTTCAGTGCACCAGCGTTTTCCTCCAAAGCACAAAAGTCTGACTCAGCAGCAGTATCCAGCGCTGACGGTAATAAAGGGAGATCATTTCCTGCCTTGTGGCCTGTTTTACAAAGGTGCTGCACATTCACACTGTTTATTAATACAACCTGCACACCACCACAGGCCCAGGAAAACAGCAGGGACAGAAGAGAAAGTGGGCAGATGGTCAGAGTTATGGATACCACCACAACATAAAAGCAACACTATCCAGTATATATAAGTAAATGACATCAAGAAGAGACTGAAATGTGTAGAGCAATCTTCCAAACAAGGGTATTTAATGATATTTCTGTACTTTTGAGGTTCCTTTTATGGTCCATTCACATTTTCATAGAAACTTGAACCTCAACCAAGGCATTTACAGGCACATTTATTGTTAGAGATAATGAAAAGAAAAAAAATATATTTGCGACAAGCACTAGAAACAGAATACAAGGAGATCCAGTCATCTGATTGTGAATATTCATAGTATAATCTTTTTGTGCAAATCAATATGATCAGTAGATCGATAAAGTCTTTCATATTATTTTCTGTAATATGTAACTTTCTGGAAGTGGAACATCAAGAATGGAAACCGACATTCTCCATGCAGTTAGAGAAGTTTTATGCCAAACGCTGAACTATTGTAGTAAAAAGGAACAACATTTCCATGGAAACACGCAGGAAGAGGCTCCTCCAGGCCAAGTAAGAGTCTATGTGGAGATGCAAGCCTACTCACAGTTAGTGCAATAAAATATCCCAAATGAAAAAAATATATATACATGCTTTTGTTTAGTCTATTTTTCAGCTAAAAAGTTACATGCTGTGGCTTTAAGTGACTCTGTTAAATAATGATCTGATGACATAACCCATAGAACAACTATCAAGCCCTGCACTGGACCCACTCGGCCTGGTTCTGTTTCTATTCTTCTCTGATGGTAACCATGGAAATCACCAGCATCTAATGGGCCTGGTTAGAACCCTGGCTGAGCTGGTACTACACTAACCTAGTACAGACAAAGAAGAGCTAAAGGCTCCAAAGCGGGCTGAGTGGAGCAGGGCTGAGTAGAACCAGAAACAAGGCTTTTATGATAGTTTGTTCGAGGCATGTTACCAGTGGTCACTGAGTTCTACCTCTACAATGCCACTATAATAGCTACTTTTACAGTAATAGTTACTATTGCAATACATATTGCTATTGATTTCAAGGTCATTTACATGTGGTACAAGTTCATTTAAAAGGTCGGGCAGGAATAGAATGGACATAATTTCATTTTGTTGAAATGCTGAGCTTTAGTTCTCCAATGGCACAGAAATTGGCAACTCATCTCCCCTTCTAATAAATCATACACCAACCCTGTCTGTCCCTGATTCATTATTCATTTGGTCAATTATAATCTGTGGTGGAAAATGATTGTCTTCCTCGTTGGCTGGCAGCCTTTGATATGGATAAATTCTGGTACATTTGAAGCTGGTGATTGTAAAAAATTTGGTTTCGGTGAAATCTGGCGTCTGTTCCCTGTGGCCACAACAGAAGTGCAGGAGCATGTCAGTGGAATAATGAGGACACATGAAAGAGAAACATAAATACATATTCAATCACAGTGTTCTGAAGCCTGGACTGTCTTCTGACCGAGCATCTGTGGAGAGTTCTGCCATTCGTTTTGTTGGTTTTTCAAAATTCCGGTTTGCGGAGGATTGGATAACAAAATCGTACCATATCCTTTACAAATTAGATTGTAGTTCACTATTAGATATTAGACAGGCAGCCACATGAATACTTAAGAGTTGCTAGAGCAGTAAAAAGTTAAAATGTAGAACACACTATGAGAGAGACCCTTGTGTAATGCGTAACAACATTATTAATCCAAAAATTTGATAATCATGATGGTCATAATTGTAAACACCTGCAGAAAGTAAACAAAACATTTTTCACACTAATTTAACGAGTTGACATGGATTGTGACTTGAGAAGGCAATAGGCACTTACACATTCTAAAAATGCTATAATTGAAGCAAAATAAATACCATATTAGAACATGTTTCAATGATTAAAGTGCATCAGATTTAAATGAATAATTTGAAGTCTTTATAATAAAAAACAAACAAGAATTTAACATTTCCATGTTAGAAATGTCAACTTTGTTTGCTTCTCCATTAAAGAAGATGGAAAAATACTATTTAACAACCTTAAATTTGCATTTACGCTCCCACAAAAAAGTATAATTAATGGAAAATATGTGTATTTGTCCAGAAAAACCCAAATGTGTTTTTTGTTTATTCATGGTTTTCTGCTTCCTTTTATATGCAACATTTTGAGAGGACTTTTCCTAATCAGAAGATATGATGTTTGGTTTTAAAATTGTTCATAGTTATTGCAACAACACTAATTTCTTATCATTCTGAAAGACTTTGTGATTGTTTTTGTTTCATGCGGGTCAAATCTGCAATCCGACTGTTAAATAGCAAAATCCGTGCTGCCCGGAGGTCGAGTACCCTGTCCTGTCTAATAAAGCCAACTGGCAACAAAATCTTTTTTTAAAAATAATTAAAAATAAACAACAAAATCCACCTAAGTCTTCTGACCTGATGTCCGGTTCAATTTTAAATGATAGGGTTTCTAGGAAGTTGCGATGCCATGTGAACACAACCGTTTGGGATCACATGACTTGATCCAGGGGCGCAACAACAAAGAATACACAACACTGCTGCCCCACAACAGGCACTTTCCAATAATGTAACTGGTAATTGCAAATATCACTTCTGAAATGAATGTAAATTGCTGGTAATGACCTATATCCTTTCATCCACATCCGCTTTATTGGGGCACATTGAGACATTCTGAGAAACCGGACACAGACCCAGGTGGAGACTTGGATAAAGAGTCTAAGTGGGCCTGACCTGTGCCCGGCCTTTGTCTGAATGTTAATATGAGCACCAGTGAATAAAGCTACCTTCAAAAGCTCTGCGCTCTTATTGCAGCAGACGGTTTTGTGTGTTTTAGGACGAGTCATTGGGGAGACAGGGGAGGGGGAGCTTATTAGGTTACTTTGATAGAGCAGGTACTATCTTTATGTGGGCCAGGAGAACGCCTCTTAGAATTTTACAAAATGTAGAAATGGGTGATACTGAAAGCTGCAATAATGATTCTTTTTGGCATAATCCTGATTAGAAGTTGTCGCAATGTTGAAATTTCAAACTCTTTTTCGATGCTAAGATATAAACTCGATACTCAATACCACAGTAATAATTTAAACGTGCTCCTTTTCAGAAATTAGACTGTAATTTTCAACACAAAATAATAGTAGTTCTTTTATTGTACTCTATCTGATAAAGCTCAAGATCATTCTAAAACTGTTCAGGAAATGTTGTCCTGTTAATGTAATTTTTCTTAAGTACTAGTATTCAATTCAATTGGTTTCTTAGGCAAAACTATGAATACAATAATGACTGGCCCTGGTTTTAATTCAAGGATGTGTCATATTTTGTATCCCTAATAATCACAACAATGTGCAAAAGATTATTACTCAAAAGCTATTTTGTGTCCAAAAAATCTACCAAATATTGAGTCCTTTGGCAGCACACAATAATTCCATCATTTACATACATTTGTTTCCATTTTAAACCCATTTTAAGATAATTAATTCCTCCAAAAATAATCCCCAAACCACAACGCTAATCACTTAATCTCTGGTGCACTCAGTTCACTTCTGCACAGACAGATTTCACTGTCAAAAATGCGGGACATCTGCAGTTATTAAACCAACGCTCTAAAAGGTCGTTTCTTAGAGGTTACAGAGATATAACAACACATAGAGTCAGATGGAAAACTGCAACTCGGAGAATTTAAAAGCGACGTGGCAAGCTTTTACATGAAGGAACAGTGTCAAGGTGGAGCATGTATGACGCAATTGTTTATGAGTGTTTGATGATTCCTGGACATAAAGAGCAAATGTCTTAGCCTTGCATGAATAAATCACTACATGCAATACAAGCTACATGGGAGAAGAGTCCATATGAATAATTGAACAACAACAGTTTTGATGGATCAGACCTATGCAAGACATGCTAGACGTTGTATGTAAACATGGCAAGAACAGAAAGACTTGCATAAGGTATTGTTGCTTCGATGAAAAATACCATGGGAATGCACTGAGCGGACGTCCAGAAGACAGAGGATAACAAAATCACAAAATAGTTGTTTCATAAATGCCAAATTGTTCAAATTGCTCCTTTACATGTTATTGTTAACTGTAACTGATGATTAATTTTGATGGAATCATCAGTTTTCCTGGTTTAAATCATTTTACTCTGCCACCCACTCACTCCACAATGTGCTGGTCAGCTGCAGGAGCGAGTTCAGGAACAGACTGTTACAGCCACATCTCCACTGACACAAGCAATCATTCCTGCTGTCGCCGTCAAACTGTTGAACACTCAGCTGTCAAGTCCTCTTTGTAAAGTTATTGTGCAATAGTCAGTTCACTTGTAAAATTGTACCTCATTATGTAAATATGTAATGTTGTGAAAGTACTGTAGAAGTTAAGCTACTTAAAAGCGTTTACCAGGGGTTTAGCTGTAAAAAAATATATATATAATTTAGTCTTACTGTGATACTGATATTAATTTGAGCTTTTAGATTTTTGGATCGCTATATTTCTTCTGCTGGTCAGCTGCATGTTTATAATGAAAACAATTGATTCTAATTACAGAAGCAAGTTTTGTCTTTGGCTAGAAATAGGCCTACTTATTGCTGCTTAGATTCAATTAAAAATAATGACAAATAATTTCCAATAATTTTAGGCATGCAGCTGACTACCATATTAATCATAATTTTCAATCACCGTTTCAGCTGTGTCACACAAACACCACATCAAAATTGTACCTAAAATAATCCTGCACCAGAACTAAACATGGACAAGGCAAGGGCTAAACCAGGACTAAAACAGGACCAAATCAAGTCTACATCAGAATTAAACTGGGCTCAAACCAGTACCCGACAAGTGTAACTGTGATTGTACCCATAGTAGCAGCTTTTCATCATTTATGGGGCCTACAACTCTTTAAATCGCATATGTACGCTATATTTTTCAACAACATTTTGAAAACTAGAGGAAAATGTCTTTTCTCTTTCAGTTACTATGCGAACACGAACACCACCGGGGGTCATGAGCTTGTCCTGGTGCAGAGGGCATATTCTCTGAGTCCTGTCCAAGTCCCCACATGTATCTGCTAACAGTGAACACGGCTGACCCAGCGGCAGGAGGTCCACGCAGATGCACTGGCCAGCCTGCAGTGTAGCCACAGTCATGCTTCCAGAGCCACACAAGCAGCCATGTATCTCAGCGCTACAGTCTGCCCCCAGATAAACCGCTCGTCTGTTAGTTCTGGATAGCAACCACTGTCATGGCACGCCGCCCCGTTCACCAGAGGCGCTCCCCAGTGGCACACACGCCCCCACGCACCACACACTCTGACGCACACGCAGCAAACATTGAGCTGTCACGTCAAAATCAAGCCGGAGCAGAAGACAACAGAGGCAGGGATTGTAGTTTTACTGATTATATCCATTATGGGTGCAGTTTGTTCATTTGTTTATTTGTTTATTTAAATGGATCCCATTAGCTGAAAGCAGTGCAATCAGCTAGTCTTCCTGGGTCCATTATAACAACAACAACAACAGCAGCAGCAGAGCAACCATTCAGTATTATTATTATTATTATTATTATTATTATTATTATTCTTTAACAAATGTGAAACGCAACTAATTTGCATTTTATGTGTAAATAGGCTACACAACCTTATGACAGGTTTTATTTATTTATCTTTTCAAGACCAGAGAAGAACAAATTAGGTAAAATTGAAAGTATTTTAAATTTAAATAGTCCATTTTCCAGTTGAGTCTGTATGTGGTTTTTTTTTTTTTTTTTTTTTGTATGTTGATTATGATGTCGGTCCAGTCAGCGTACATGACAAATTATCATATTTTTCTAATTATTACTTAGTTTCGTAGTAAAAGTTGTAAATATTGCTCACAGTTTTACATCAGTCAAGTTTATGAGGAAAAATGTAAAAATAAAGGTTGGAAATTACAGGGAGTAGAGCCGAGTTCTAAAATGGAATCCCTATGTGATGACAGAGCGACTTTCTATTCAAAATACAGGGACAGTTTAAAACAATCATTTAACTAAGTAAAGGTGTTATCAGGTATTATTATTTCTTAAATCAAACAGTCGCTACTCATGTTCAAACAGGAAGTAACATTATAAACATTTGATTCAAATTGTGATAATTTGCCATTTGGCCCCAACATTTATAAAAAAGCTACTACAAATGTAAGCACTGTTCTTTGCCTTATAAGACAAGCATGTAGCACTGCAGGAAATACTTACAAATTAAATATCTTTTTTCAAAGATCCCTACTGTAATATACTATTGTCGATCAACAGTAGACTGGGCTCCTCCAAAGAAGAGGTGGTTTTCATTTTAGACAAATTACAGGGTAATTTATTAGAGCAGACGCAGAAGGACAAATATATACCTTGACATAGAGCTGCTGGGACAAGAAGTCAATAACTGTTGCAAAAAAATGAAAGGAGGCTAGACAGAAGACCTTGTAATTTTGCTGCAGCAAAAGGCTTTTAAAAGGAACTTTCTAAAATGTTTGCCAAAAAGTATATTTCCTAATTTTAGGTTACTTTACCTGTGTGTAATTATATTTTACGTTTAAACTGTTTATGGTTGCATAAATGTGCCAGTATTTAGAAATTATCTTGGCTTTTTTTTTTTTTCAACAAATACCATATGTTATGTTGAAATAAACACTCTCACTCAAGTATAGTTTACTCTAATACTGGGACACATTCGAAATGTAAAGTTGAGAGGAATTTGATTCTAGCAGCCCCCTTTTACAGTCCAAGTGTATTGATCCTTTCTTGAGTCATCAAGGCAAACATAATACGCCTTTGAGTCACTCAATTTTCCGCATCTTCTGCTGCACCCCTGGGGAACGGCCCCTCTCTCCTGCGCAACAAAAATCCTATTAGCAAAAAGATGATTTGATTGGCAGAAGGGAATTACAAAGTCCAGTTGGAGTTATGAGGTGTTGAGTGGAATAGAGACATGAGAGCACAGTGACAGATACGTGTCGCACAGTGTCGATAACCAAAAGATTTGTATTTATTTTTATTGGAAAGAAATGCCCAGTTTTCAATTTGTTTTCAATGTAAACTTTCAGATAAAGATTTAAAGCAGCACAAACTAACTCAGGTGATAGATCTCTTTTTTTATTTTACTCAAATTTGTTTTCTTTCTCTCTTTATTTTAATAAGACAGTATAATAACATTCAAAAACGTTTCACATCGACACATTTTTTTAAAAGAGCCAGGGTTTCTCAGGAGAGTTGCCTTTGGGTCAATGCCGCCCGTGTTTCAAGGCTGGTTTTCCACTCAGAGACAGCAGGGGGTGACGACGGACACTTCAAACGCCCCAGAAGTACATATTTAATCATCACAGGGATTCACAAAGACATTCAATAAGGTGAAAATGTTACTTAGTTCTGCTTTAAGGGAGATATTTCTGCATTTTTGTAATTTTATAGACATTTCACATTTGTCTGATAGTTTTTTTTTTAGTTCTTATGCTTTTCCTTTAGTTAAATTACATTGTGACCTGAACAGTCACCATTATTGATTAACCTAATAATCTTGACATAATTGCTATGCCTGGAGGCTATAAGAGTCCTACATATGTGGCCCTTCCTTGATCCAGGTCATCAAATCTGGGTCAAAATGAGCATCTAAGTGACTGATATGTGTCGCCGTGCACAAAGCTGCTCTTTTTACCACTGAACAAACAATCCCATCTGCCCCACGGCATTTTGAATTCAACAATGACCAAGTACAAACTGCAAATGAAATAATTTGTTCACTAAAGCCACAGTCCTATGTATGACTGAGACTGGACCCATTGGAGCAAGGGTCAGTGAGTTATTTCCAGTGTTCTCACCACGTTGCATCTTGAAGGGGCAGTGAGCGGAGGGACAGAGAGAGGAGGGTGTCACTAAATAGGGCAATTTTCATGCTCGCTGAACAGAATGCATACAATTTACAGCGGGCGGTGAGATGCAATGAGACAAGGGGAAAATATGTCAAGAAAACAACTTTTAAAGCCAGGATTAAAGCTGGAATAATATCTTATAATTACATAGCGCTCATGCTCCTTCATTTTGGCTCATTTAAAGTTGGGTACAATGTAAAAGGATGATGGGTACTAAATGAAAAAAATACTTTATGAAAAGACATGTGCAATAATAAAAATGTAGTTTGGGTCCGTGTACATCAGCCATTAGATCTTGAAATAGAAAATCCAACATTCGGAAAACTGCACAATTTCCTTTTTTCCAACCTCAGAAAAAAATAGAAAATGAGGAAATAATAGGCCTGTCTCAGGAGTCATTACGTAATTTCGCACTAAATTGAAATAATTTGCTATATCTGTGCTTTGGAGTTAAACATTTTGAGAGGAAAAAAGACCACGTGGTGGCTCAGCATGGGTGTCAATCATCTGTGAATACGGTATGTGGCATAAAACCCAGTCCGACCCGACAACACATTGGGGAAATCCAGGCCTGGACCAATACTCGGGGCCAAGAATCAAATGTCCAGCAAAGCTCATTGCTTCCTGGGGCCAGAACACTGGGTGCAGCACAGATGCAAAGCCACAGGCAGGTGAAAAGCACAAACATCACCATTTGGACAATCAAGGGGCAGATGCTTTTATATATCATTCGGTAGCAATGCAGATCAATAAAAAGCCTTGACAGTTTCTTGTGAAATCAATATTTGATCATTCATATTGCAGCCCTATGCGTATACTGTATAGACCAATTAGGCTCTTCATATCCTTGAGCTAACTTCACACCCACACAGTGCACCAGAC
Organism: Chaenogobius annularis; assembly: GCA_015082035.1. Lineage (NCBI taxonomy): Eukaryota > Metazoa > Chordata > Actinopteri > Gobiiformes > Gobiidae > Chaenogobius > Chaenogobius annularis. Next base: position 421,702 of record BJKM01000273.1, on the reverse strand, counting down.
AGACCAACCAACAGTGGCCAAAATCTGTCTCCTTCTGGCAACACAGGCCTAAAGACACAAGCTTCTCGCTGGACTGGAAAAGAAGGTCTGACACCTAATTAGCAAACAGGGTCAGCACGATGAGTCAAGCCCCGCTTTGTGTCTCAGAGTGTTGGGGAAAAGTGACACTGCACCTCTGTTCTGTTTCCCGACATAGACAAGCAGCCAATAGGAATAAAAGGATCTACTTCAATGTCTGTGGTACAATGATTTTTCTAAAAATAAATAAATTACATACCCATTTTTGTGTTTTATCTCTCCTTCCTACATATTCCTCATAATATTCTTTGACTTTGCATATATTTGAAGCCAGATGCCATTTATCCACTCTTTTCTCTGAGCCTGTTTGTACAAGCGCCAAGATCCAATATGGAAAGGCCTTCTGAGTTATTAGAGAACCTCCATGATGTACAAAGGAAAACTCTTTCAGTCTTTACTTTTCTCCTCAAAGGATTTCCAGCCAAACTTAATTGAAACCATAAAATCTACTGCTCTATTACTTTATTCGATGATTTGAAAACGCTGTCTCAAGAGGAGCCACTGTACTATATGTGAGAGTGTGGGCAGAGCTAAAGAGCCCACTCAAATTGACACAGTCACTCACAGGTCAAATATTAGATGGTGATGTGTGGAGGGAGATAGGAATTCACCATTGCCAAGAACTACTAAAAAGAAGAATATTCTTGCACCAAGACTTCAGAGAAACTGTACTCGTTAAAAGGAATTCACTTGGTTATCTTTTTCCAAGATGCACATGACTTTCTCTAAAAAGTGTTGCAATATAAAAACAGCTGCTTGTCCCAGCTTCCCAGATATGCTCAGTCTCCATGTCAATGTTTTAGACTTTTTCCAGAGACCAAATCACTTTCTTCGACAATGTACAGAGTGGTTATTAAAGTGCCATGATATATACTGTGCATGGCGATGGTGGGTGGTTGCCAACGAAGGAAAATGTGGACAGCCTGAAGACTTAACGGAGCGGATCAAACCTCTTTGCTGAACAGCTGAAGCATAAGTCAATAAAGTCCTGACTAAATGTTCCTTTAGTTTGAGCCCATCACACACCTCCTCATGAGCTGAAATAAACAATACAAAGCATGCTCTGTTAATCTACTAACGGTGCTACTGTAAGGGACCATGCCAAAGCTTTAAAGCGGTGCCATGCATATTCATGTTCCCATCAGGAAGTCTCCCTCTGCTCCTTGTGCCTCGGCAGGATTTAAAGACACTCTCAATGGGTGCATTTGTGTGGAAAATAATATTGGCAGTGTTTTGGCACTTGAGGACTGCTTACTTGAAAAGCACCACTGTTCAAACAGACAGGGTCCAGGGCATAGCAACTGGGACGGACAAATGTCTGCAAATAAATTAACACATGTAAACACATTAGCAGGCCCACTCTTGGGCTGTTCGGCTTGTGGATAGTTTGGTTTTCAAATGTTTGATAAAGGGATAATCACGCTGCAATAATAAAACACACTCTGCGACGTAATACTGTGAAAACGTTTTAGAGGTGTGAAAAAATCTGTTATCAAAAGCTTTTGGAAGTTTTTATTTGACAGGAGACAAAATAGGAGAGCTGTTTTAAAAATATTTTTGCAAAGAAATATTCAAGGCAACATCCATAAAGCAGTAAGCTAAAATGGTTCAGTATCAACAGTCAAGTATCACAAACTAGTACTCCATTTTGTTATCTAAAAATACAGCCACAGGAGGGGGAAAAAAATACTATCACATAAAATAAAAGTATCACATAAAAAGTCTGTGTCAAAAATTTTGCACAGGTTGTGCAAAATAATACAGCGATAAATGAATTGATTGTGATAAAGAATTGTGCTGATTTTTGGTAAACAAAAGTCCAACTAACTATAATAAATACATAAATGAATTTACCATGAACAAGCTAAAAACCTGAACTCTCGGCCATCTCAGGCAGTCTCTAACCCTAAATAAAAGCCCTTTTTACTTTTCAGTCCAGTTCAAAAATGCAGTGGAGTAGAAAGTACATATACCTGCTCTTAAGTACTTTTACTTTTGTACTTTGTTACCTTAGACCCCTGCAAACAGTGTCGTTAGTGATGTCTCCAGTAACTGCATGTATCCAGTGTGAAAATGCCTGTGGACAAACATAATGCATCTCCAACACTGACTATGGACCAAAGACCTGAGTCATCCACGGCGCTTTGGCCAAGTCGCGCCATGTGATCGCAGCTCCTACCACAGAACAGGTGTCCACTTACACAACAGATAGGCGCGCTCAAATATGTTTCAATATGTCAGCCATGGGGGAAAAAAAGAGTTAATAGGAGATACGATAATCAAGTCTGTAAAGAAAACACACTCTTTTTGTTCTGCCTTTTCAACAGTTGTGTGGGAGCTGTGTGGCATTCAGAAACAAGATTATCAGATGGATAAACCCAGCCAACATCCCCAGTCTTTCTCTGCAGCCATGAATCACTTTATTATAAGCCCATTTTCACTGGCGATAAGGAAATAGCTCCGAAGCAGTCTACATTTGCTACGATTATAGCGAGAAGAAACATCCCAATTTTACAATTCTTCACATTATGGACAGTATAATCAATCCTTTTATAATTCACATTGTCTAACAGATCACCATTCTTGTGACTAGCTTTATAAAATATTTTCTTTTAATAATATAAAGTAAAGTGAATGTGACAAAAAAGTACTTTACATTTAGGTTTGCATTTTTAGAGTATAGAGTGACTAACCCTAAGTCTATTGTTTAAAAAAGTGTTTTGTCTTAAAGTTATATTGTGACTATGTTAAGATTATTCGGTTAATCAAAAATGATGATTACAGAGGACAAAAAAAAATTATAATAGTGACCATTTTAGAAGCAAAGTTACAAAGTCAATCTATGCTCTTAAAAAGTAAATGTAAAACGTGTTATATCTTGCTGTTTACGTCACATTAACTTTAATTTATCATTCAGACAGTTTGATTTCATTAAGCTGGTCACATACAAGAGATGAATAATAAATGATTAGGCAATTTTAATGAGAGAAAATGACGTATGTTACTGTTATTTGGTCACAGTGTCACAAATATCCATTATACGAATATTCTTGGCATCACTAATTCAGACTGGGGCATGACTGTAGGAACAGAGCCAAACTGGGCTAAGAGACGATTCATATATTATGCGTCTAACACATGTTTTTGCTTGACTGCCCCCAAAGCACCCGCGCGACACAGTCACCTACTTTCCACTGCTGAGGGAAAATCACCCCAATGATGAAGCTTCATTTAGCAGCATTTTGTCTCCGGGTAAAAATGATATCAGACCTAAACTTAGCCATTTCTGTGTCTGTCCTACATCTGCAATAACCTTTGTCTAAACGCTGTCATTCAAGGTTAGTAAAGGGAGGGAAATAGTTTCTTTCCAAAGTCCAAAGCCATAAATATGGGGGGATACTGAGTGTGTACAGCTAACTGCAAATAAGCCGCAAATGAAGAAATAAGGATGGTCTGATATGGATTATTTGAGCCGATACTTGTAGCAAGGCGCACAAATCTATTTCAAGTTGAAGTAAAGCTAACAAATTAATGTTTAAATAATGAATAACACATAACAAACTTTTTATCTGGATTTCAACTAATTTGCTACTTAATATTGTGTAAACATGGGACCATTTTATTAGCCTAATTGCTCATCTAATACATTTTTACGCATTTGTTTGTTAAGAAAATATAGAAAAATATTGGTGAAAATTAGTCTATAGCGGCTGATACTTAAACCGATAAATTGGCCATCCCTACTAAAGATAATGAATGGAAGAATGTTAGAGATGTGTAAATGAATACTATACCTTTATTTGTACTTGTATTTTGTTTTGTAAACCAAAAAGCAGTAAAACAGAAGAACCATTGTGGGAATTGATTGCACCGCACATGTGGAAAATATGTGAAATACGACAATTGGCATTTACAAAGCAAACAAAAGTGTTAAGGGTTTGCACAAATTTGCCTGACTAGAAATAATTTGAGGCTTCCAGACATCGACCATAACAATGATATGTGCTGCGATGCTTTAGTTTATTACATTAAAGTGAATATGGTTGGTCACATGTCAGTCTGGGAACATGCAGAAAATAAGCCAAAACAGTGCAGATTTTTGAAGATAGCCCTGAGGTCCCGTGGTTTGTCTTATTATCCTCTGGTACAAGGGAATTAAGAGCAGTACAACCCTCCTCTATATTTCCACCATTGTGCCTATACTGTGCCCTTAAGTCTGTCTATGGACTGTGGATAAGAGACGTGTTGTTGGGGGCTGTTGAGTATGTTACAACCACAGGGGGAAAAAAGATCTGTTCTGGCCCTATGTCCCAGTTCACCTCTAGATGCCCTTTCTTTACACTCACGGCCATTAGACCTCTCCATGAATAATACACCGATGTCACAAGCCATCATAGAGTGACAGTAAATATACCAGAATAGTGTGTCATTGTGGGACATTTACTAATGTATTAGTTATTACAAAATAATGTTTTTTGTAATCGGCAACCAAGCGTGCAATAAAATTGGAGCGATGTCTGGCCAAGGGATCACACACATACTGTGCCACCTTCCTTGATTAATAGGGCTAAACCCTCGGCAATTGTGCACAAATATTGTGTAATAAAACCCTGTTACCATTTTTAGATGCTTTATAAAAAATAAAGTGCATTTTACTGAGACAGAAAGTTACAGAAAGCAATTAGATTAAATAGAATAGTGTCTCGTATTAACTAAGGATGGCCCAATACCACTTTTTCACAAACCAATACGTAAGCGAGTACTTCTTTAGATGCCGAAGCGAACGACTAATACCAGGCATTATTTTCACATTCTAATACAGAATAGCAATTAAAACTTTTTTTTTTTTCTATCATATTTTTTGAATGGTCGAAAGTCTTTAAAAAAATAAAAACTAATAATAATTCTTCAAAATGTTGGATGCTGACACCCATGGATAGCATTTTTAACATAGGGCCATGAACACCTCCTTGAGGGCCACACAATCAATAAAATATATACATTTAACATGAGATTGTGCCCCGGGTTACTTTGTACAGAAAAAAGTTGTGCTTCAACGTCAAAAAAGTCAGAAACCTACCTTTTCACATAAAAAACTTTGTAGAGGGGCTGTTTTAGATTTCGACTAAAATCACTAGAGATAGGTTGGCCTATTCTTCAATTTACTTCATTCAGTTGAACCTTTATTAAGGTTAGTACTTTGTCTCTGCAGAATGTGTGTGCTCCGCACTAAATGGAAACCACTTTAAGCCGAACATAGAGAGTTATCTTTTTGACCAATATGGACATGTCATACTTCTTTTAAAGCTTAGATCCAGCACTATTCAGCTGGATTTGTTTTTCAATTGCAATAAGTCACAAGGCACAAGCAAAGAATTGTCAGCACCACTTAGCAACGTTAGCTGCTACTATGTCCTAAATGTATAAATTATGGCATGAACGTGTCTATCTCCATGGAGACAAGCACGTGACAGCATCAGGTCAAGTTACAGGTCAGACCTGTGGAGAGGTGAGCTTAGCTGACAATAAAGAATGCATAACTATAGGTATTATTTTTTGTTTTGTTTTGTCTGAAAGGAAAATATAAAGTACAGTTTGACCTTCCACAGTCTAGACAGTGTTTGATGAGGAAAGAGCGGGTCACGGCATCATCCTTGTTATTGTTGATATAATAATAAACACCTTGGTTTACAATGTTTTAATTAGACTCCTGCTGCTCTCTTTCCACTCTTCCTAGTCTTTCTTCTCACTATTCTTTGCTCATGTAGAAGTCTGACTCACCATAATTAAAACAAGGATTGCTAATATCATGTGTTCCTTTGAATAGGGACAATATTATCAGCTCCGTTATCTCCAGGCTGTTTGCTGTTGCCACGTGCAGGCAAACTGTGAGAAGCATGATTTAGCAGATTGCAACAGAAGAAGGGGCAAAAATCTGGTGTGTAATTAGTGCATGAGCCTCATGCATAAGTCAGCCACGCGCCCAGATTGCCAAACTTTCATAGTCAGAATAATGATATGCCAAAACAAATGCGAGAATTTTGGTTCAGGGGCGTTTAGAGGAAGTTTGTCGGAAGCTAATTGTCAATGTGCAATCATGTGCTTGCCTTGAGCTGCTGGATAAAATGAGATCCAGGTGTTATAACGTCAAGTATTAAGCCATGTCTGTCTGTCTGTGATGTCTTTGATGGATAAATGGCTTTGACAACATTGAAAAGCTGAAAATCTAAAGGAGTAGTATGTGATATTGAACACATTTTATTAGGACTAAAGAAATTCTTGGTCACCCTGTGCATCGATTAGTCAACAAAATGGGCCGTGAAATTAGCAAAAGCTATCGGCTCTACGATCTGACCATATATTTGACCCAGAAGTGCACTTACAAGGCAGAATAAATTCACAATTCATTTCCTAATAAACTATATTTTATGTAGACTATCTGTGTTCTTCTATACGTCTTCCTTACATTGAGTAATGATTTTATGTGCTCTTATGTGCAAGACAAATGAATGTCTCGACTAATAAACTAACTAACTACCGTAACTAATAAAAAGACAACCTTGACCAATTCATCAAATGACTAAAGGCTTATAGCTCTACATTTTACACAAAAAAAGAGCACAATTTGACTCCTTCCTGTTCTTGAGTAAATTCTTGTAAATGAGTAGATTTAATTATCCCACTCTGCAATTAATAATTAGGTATATCATCAATCCTAAACCATAAAAATTGCTATCATTGACAGAGAATTATCAGTCTCTGTCTGAAGAAAGCAGTTCAAAAGCTGAAATTCATGCTTGTGAACGATAGTGATGTCCCAAAGGTTTGTGAGAGATAGTAACTGTTAGGCAAATGTATCTCCTTTCCCAGTTTGAAAATCAGATAATGGAACTTTTAACCCAATTGATTCCTAAATCCTAAAACTGTCACACACACACAGTTGCCAGGGCATTTTGTACAGAATAGTTTTCTATTGAACATTCCTCTCTATATATCCACAATAGCTATATTTTATTCTCTTTATAAACTCATCAACTCCACAATGGAAACCTAGGGAGATCAAGGAGAGCCAAGTTTGCCAACCGAATACTAATGCTGCCCTATATCAATGAGCCAAGCCTTTTAGCCAAATGTCCAGAAGGCTAACCCAGTGAACACACAAACACACACATACACACACCGCCCAGCAGCACAGCCCACCGTCAGCCAGAAGAGGCCAGAGGCGACCCAGAGTCCAAAAAGTCTTTCTTTCCGGTTACACTGATCTAAGGAATGAAGAGGGAGCTCCAAATCTATTGTCCTGTTCCGGTTTCTCATTACGTCCCATGCTTGGCTCGCGAGACACGACTTCCTAACAGGACGTGTTTTCTTCTTCTTAAGAGCAGCACGGATGCATTTTGATCAAGTATTGGATCGATGCAGACAGGTTGTGCTCATAATAAGAAGCATTAGCCTACTCTGTTAAAGGCAATAACAACTTTGCACTTTTCAATCGGTGCATAATGGCTATTTGTATACAGGAAGTTTCAGGTTACCAGAGGAAGTATTGAGTTTAAATTGACAAGTCACTTTTGTCTTTGTTTCCTGCTTTAAGTAGGTTTGCATCCACATATATATGTATTTTAAAGTAACATTATCCTCGCAGGTACATTAAGGCTACTCTCGGAAACAACAGCTTTAGGTTTAATCAAGCAATCTAATCATGAATATATTTTAAGAAAGCTAATCTCATTCCAGTAACAAAATACCAAAACAAGATTGATCAAAATTGAGAGAAATTTGATAACCTTGGCCTGTGTATGGGTGGCCTGCAGGTAAACAAATAGCAGATTGAATAATAGTCACGGCAATAGCACTCGCCGAGGCCCATAGTGCTATGTTTCCCATCTCTGCCAAGCATAATGAGATTTCTTGGGGTTTAAATGCACTTCACTCAGTCTGTAGAGCCAATAGGAAGCTAAACTATTGATCCACAAACAATTTAGTCGCCCAGCTGTCCAGGGAAACGGAAAAAGGGACGGCCTTAAATGTATAATGAGGTAGGGGCTCGTCAGTATTCACAGCGTGTGGTAGGAGAGCCTCCCTTCTCCACTCACCCTTAAGACGAACATTTACAGGTCAGAGAGCTTGGCTGAGTAACATTTCCATCAAGGACATTTCTGATTCATCCTGGACAGTCCTTGACCTTTGAACTTATTCTACCAGCAGGTGGATGTTTACAACTGGCCCACACCACATCTGGAAATCAGAAATAAGACTTGAGTAGGCCTGTCACGATAACCAATTTTGAAGTGTGATGTGTTGCCAAAGAAACGTTTCATGATTAACGATAATATTAAAACTACCTACCTAAACTATTAAAAATAAAAATGTTTAGCTACTCTTCTCAACTCACAAGCAATCTGATAAAAAGCAGAAGTAACAGAATTTGCATCTTAATAGGATCAAGATTATCTGCTTAAAATTGTGATTATTCAGGTCACAATATATATATATATATCATAAAATAAAATATAATAATCAAGGCCATTTTAGAAGCAAAATGTAGTATTTTTAATTCAAACTTTAGTCCATAAAATGCATCAAATATCAGGTTGGATTTCATAAAGCTGGTCACAAACTTGAGTAATAGTAACGTGACATTGGGAATGACAGAAAATGAAAAATGTCACTGTCAGTAATTGCGAATAATTGTTAAATTGTGTTGTTTCTTCTTACAATAATCGTAACAATAACATTTTATATTGTGACATTCCTACAGGACAAGAAAGCAACCATTACATTTGACTAAAGTAGACCTGCACCAGGTTTGGCTGCGATATGGGATAAGCAATTTTAAAGCTAAATAAAACTTCATGGCTCTAAATGTGTAAATCAGAAAAGAAAAGAGTCCTCTTAATCCCACATACCACCGGTACCTGCACCATAGTTTGACAACCACTGGCCGATATCACGTTGCGGAAGTTGTGTTTTTGTCTTTCCTGAAAATGGTCTGCGCTCCATAGCAACAGGCCCAGCTCAGCTGCCCCGGGAGTGAGTCGGCCCCAGCGAGGAGGACTCCAGTGTACCTAATTGGACAGATCCCTGATGCTCTGCTTTTATTCAGGCTGTGAAGCTTCTACAGAGGAGGCACAACGTACAGTAATCTCTTTTGCGCCTATGATAAAGACATTAAACAGGATTACAGTCTGAACAATGCTGCCCGTTGTGGATATGGAAAATATATTATACTGACAGTGGATGCAAAAATAAAAGTATAAGAAATTCTAATAAATAAACCGCAGGTGTGCTTTTATCCAGGGAAAACTTGTACAAAGTTTTTCATTTGACATAATTTTCCACATTTGCCACTGCTGAAACAATAATAGACATAGCGTTTAACAAGGTAAGGCAGGAAAGTGTTCAGTGAGTGAATCTGCTCAACTTAAACAAATGAACAATGGTCCTAATAACTGAGAGGAACCTGTGTGAATTATAGCCACATAAATACAAAGGATTACAGCAGAGTGATATCCAAATGAATGCCATAATGTGGAACATTCCAGGTAAAGCAAAGACATCTCCATGGTGGCGGACCTTCTACCAGAAAAGCCACTTAGGGCACCTTTATATGGGCTAATAATCAACATGCAAAGAGATGTGTACTTTTGAGAATGTGTCTAGAGCAGGGGTGTCCAAACTTTTTCCACCGAGGGCTGCATTTTGAAACTTAGACACAGACAACCCGACAATGAAGTGAACCATTCAAACTTTGGCATTTGACATGTTTCGATACACCTCCAAACCTTTATTAAGACTTATACCAACCTAATATTATTGTTCTAACATAAAATGTTTTCTATTTTTCCAATTTTACAGTAAAAAGTACTTTTTGTTGTTTGGGCCAACTTAGCAGGAAGCCTGAGGGCCAAGAAAAATTGGTCTGAGGGCCGCATTTGGCCCCCGGGCCATAGTTTGAGCAAGATTAGAAAACCCTCAACATCATAACCTCAGTATTGTCATGTTTTTTAGTTACACTTTGGTTCTATAAGTAGAGATTGACCGACATGCTTTTTTCATGGCCGGTTCAATATTGAGGGTCGGTAAATTCTGCGGATATCTGTGAGCAGATATATAAAGCAGATTTGGATTATTTTCCAGAAATTATCAGATTACAATTTTGCTCAAAAGTCATCCAAAAACGTTGTTTTTTAGAGTGCAGTGTAGTCTCATTTTGTGCAGTTCCCACTTCGCACTAGAGTATTTTTTTATACTCTTTAGGCAGTTGGTTAGTCTGTCTTGTTCCATGTCTGAATAAAGCTTTAGTGGTTCGGTCAAACTTCTTCTAATAACCAATTTGAATGATTGACTGTATTACCAGTTATGGCCCTCTGCTTTGTACAAGGGTGGTCAAAAGTGTCAAAAATCAGATATTAATTGATACTAAAACTAGTATCGATAAAAAAAAAAATATATATATATATATATATATATATAATGGGACAAAATTTTACCTTTCCTAAACTGGTTTAAAATGATCTTGAGCTTTTTCAGGACTATATATAAAACGATGTGGTAACATTAGGAAAATACTATTATTGTGTGTTTTTTATCATTGTATTATCTAAATCGGTATCGAGCATAGAGCATATTCCTTAGTAAAAAAAAACAGTTTTGAAATTGTAGTATCGTGACAACATACTTCATGCATGTTTTCGATATGCGGCACTCGATGAAAAAAGTTTGGACACCTCTGGTCTAGAGGAAATTTTACTTGCAAGAGACAACGGTTTTTTTTACGCCAAATTGAATGTAAATTAGATGAACTGAGAGCCATGCCTGCCTACTCTTACAGAAATAGTATGAGCCATATGCCTCCTCTGTAAACATTATTTAGCTCTGGGAAGCTCCACAGACAGATGGCACGAGGCTCCCAGGTGTGAAGTGTGTCCACCATCGGAGCGAAATACTTGTGCACACGGAAACGTTGAACAAATTCACTGGAGGAAATGTGACACTGGAGCCCTGCTTTAATTAAGAGCGATTCAGGAGGTTAAACAGACTACTTCATTACAGCAACTTGACGCTGAACCTGCTGACCTTGTTTCTACCTTTGTTGTTGTTAGATATCTCCACAAGCTAAACGTGTAATTATCATAGGCTAGCTTTTTTATTTTTTACTTCAGAGTATTTATGATTTTAAACAAGGGATGAGGGACTTCAAAATTCCAAACGTTGCTTACGCAGGATTAGCTGTGGACCCAAGCATCATTGTTGATTAGAAATAACTGGATCTTGATTTTGAATAAGCGCTTTAGCAATATAATACATACTCACAATGCTCTGTATTATTTGTCTGGCATATATACTGTATGTTGATGGTTATGGCAAATCATTCTGGACCACTTCATGATTTGCAGTGGCCGGTGACTCATGAATGAATGAAGATAAGTGAGTTTAAGAATCAGCGTAATACTTTCACAATCAGAATACACAAAAACTGAAAGGCGTGAGTGTAGTGGTTGAAGGGCAAACCTCTTTAATGAGCCTCTAGATCCCCAAAGATTGACTCTGATTATGGTCTAAATATATCCCATCTAAAATTGTGAAGAAAAAAAGATCCTGCAAGTTTATGGCCTAGTTTTAAATGAAAGCCATCTAAGTGAAATTGGGCTAAATAGAGAAATAGAATAGAATGTGTGGGCCATAACCAGATTACAAATGAACTTTCTGAGTCCCTTCCATACTAAGTATAGTACCAGGAGTGTCATGTGCAGCCTGGATAATCAGGTTGATGATTTACACTGTCAACCTAAAAGACACAAACCAAGAGTATGTGTTTATAAAAATGACTTATCTAAATAAATGAAAAGAAAGCTTGAAGGTAAACCCGGCCTGTGCCAAGCCCTGACCGTGCATCTCCAAGCAGCAGGCACTGATATCACCTCAGTGACATTGATCAATGTCACCCCACTCCCTCAGTGAGTGGCAGAGTGAGATACAGGCCGTTTCCCAACACTAGCTGCTTGTCTGGCCCACATTATCTTAATGGGAACTGTGCTAATCTCTTTTTGAAGAAAGCGTCTCTTTGGCTGATCGACTAAAGTGATGCTCTTAGAAAGCACCGCACTTTATCACGAACAAAATCAGGCCGATAACAACAAAACAAATGGATATAGTCGTCCGCTGTAAGACTCACATGTGTTGTTGTGACTGTTGTAAAGAGAATTGATGGGACTTCAATATCAGGTAAAAAAGAGTGGCTGAGTAAAGCTTCATCCACTATGCTTTCTGATTATAAATAGTATGAAAGGAAAAAGATATCAGAAGTGGGTCTATTTTTATCCTCCATGTTGTGTGCAACATCATAAAAACAATATTTGTATCAATTCTAATCCGCTGTAATAGCCATATCAGAAGTGGAGTTAAGTTAGAGCAAATATATTGTGTACATTACATTATATATATATATAAAATGACCATGCACATTTACAATAACATTTCTTTCATATGAGGAATGACAGTCAAAGACGTCAAACTGAAATGCCTCAAGCGACTATTTAAAATCGTTAGATCCAACTCGACCCGCCCTCTTCAGTCAAGCAAAATGAGTGACTGCTGAAAAAAATAAAAATAGGAAAGTTATAGCATGGCTGTAAGATACTAATGGATTTAAGATCAATCAGTCACAATATCATCTCAACTGACAGAGGAAAACTGCACCACTTTTGGGATAATTCTGGTCTGCAATGATCAATATAAAAGTGGTACAAAAGGTGGCACAATAACAATGAAATTATTCAAGAAAGGCTGTGTTTGCTGAGATCGCGATTTCAGACTCCATCGAGCGTTGGAAAATGTCAGAATAAAAGGGCGGTTGCATTAAAATCATCAATAACAAGTATTTACAAAAAAGTGTCATTTTTCTGGTGAAGGCTCCACCACCTGCTATATGGCGATGGGATCACTTTGCCCTGAATGTTCCATAGTATAATATTCAACTTGTATCATTTTTTTTCGATGACAGGTGTTTGTTTTTAAATCAAGCAATCTTACTGCGAAGTGAGCTTGCTTCTCCGCAGATTTGACTTGTAAGTTGGTAGTTAGTGCCATACTGTGGAACATTCCAGGCAACGCAATCACATCTCCATCGAGACAAGCAAATGGCAGACCCAGGAGAGTTACATAGTGCACCTTTGATTTAGATAGATTTTGCAATTCTTTGTGTGCAGTAACAAGTGTTCTGTAAATGCACCAATCCTATTAAAGTGTAGCCTTATCTCTGCATAATATGGCCACTTCACAGGTTTACAGACAGATACAGAGATTCAGACAGAATGGAGAGCTCCACTGTGGCTAGGAGAATCAATGGACCATGGTGCTAACTGTAAACTAAGACTCTTTCTCCTGCTCAGACCTAAACACATGAGGACTGTTTTTATCAGCAAACACACACAACGTCACATCTCTGCTCCACTGCCCAGCGTACCATTAGTCCATCTCACTATTGATCCACGGAAAAATGCTGAGCAATCTCCAAACTGAAAGAAACATTTGTGCATAGTCTGAGAGTTGCAGATACTGTATGAACGCCGCTGTTTATGCGTTGGTATATACGGGCTTTTCTTTGCACATTGTGTCGGACAGAAACCCCCCCGCGGCGTGACTGGCACTTCATTCATTGTGACGCATTGAACATTGCCTACAAACTACTTTTGCTTCTGCAGCCAAATGTCACTCATGCCAATCAGTTTGGGGGAAAAAGCACACGCACAATCTGACATCTTCTGTTGGGCTATAATGCATTTGAGTCACTGGCCAAGAGCACTACCAAGGGCTGCAAAGGGCATCGGGAAGCTGATGTCATCTGCTAAAAGGACTTGAGAATTAACCTTTAATCTTAGCTGGCTCAAACTCAAATCAGTATGTAGCCACTTACATCAGTAGATTAAGGTGGCCATTTAAAAATTACACTTATATGTCTAGTACAGCCCACAGGATACACTTATATCTATTACGATAATCAGTCAAAGTCACATTCTCGTGCCTTTTTGTATATTGTTGCTGAACTGCTGCCTGGTAGAAATGCTCAAGTCCAGAAATGTAGCATCCAAAACGATTTCAGTGAGGAAAAAAATACAATTAGGAACAACTGCTTTTGAAGGCGCAATAAATATATTTTTTCCATGGAGTTTCGAATGTTCCACAATATGGAATCAAACTCTTGTATCTCCAAGGAAACAAGTGAAGCCACCAGGGAAAATCGCAGGTCAGATCTGAGGGGAAGCTCATAGTAACAGTGTATGTTTAACAAGTTTTGTTGATGTTTTTTTTAGATATATAAATAAAAACACTTCTTATTGAATAAAAGCAAGATGGATATGTGTAATGCCATAATGTGGAATATGCAGACAAAAATAACATCTCACTTTAGTGAAGATGTCCAGATCATGCAGGATTGTGCAGTATGGCCTTTTTACAGTCCATATCTCCCAAAAATGTGCTTGTGTACAGAATTGCATTAGGAAAAGCATACTTGCCAATCACTGCACATGCAATTGTCCAAAGATAAAGCTAAAAGAAAATAAGATATCAAGTTAATATCATTAAAATACATATGTCAAGTTGGACTATAATTTTCACTAAAACGTAGTTGGACAATATTGGTGAAGTTTATCATTGTACTTCCTGGTTGGACATGCGCAGCAGATGTGACATAGATAGAGCCAACTGTTACCTAGCAACCATTTCTCTGAACAACTACCAAAAAAAACGTTTAATTTACACAATAGTGTCATAGATCTGACAAATAATTATACCTGATTTTGTTAAAAGATTACTGTATTTAAACTGTCAGGAAACGGTGTCCGCTGCGTGTAAATCGACGCTTTTTGATGACATAGACGGCGGAACCCAGCTCTACTTCCAGTACATTTCTACTCTTATTTCTAAGATGTACTTCTCAAACTTTGAAACTTGACTGATGTGAAACTATGGTCAATATTTACAGCTGGTTCCATCCCACCAGACAAAGTAATAATTGGAATAACATGAAAACCTGTTACATGCACTTTAAGTTTTTGCAATCTTTAGGAAATCTGGGGTATATGGGCTCTTGGAGAGGACGGAAGATGAACCTGTCCGTGTCAATCCTGGACTGAGGCGTGTGACTGAGGCTTCAAACAACATTGAAGCAACTGCTAGTGAAGTGGACGACTCTGACAGTGATAATGATGAAGTCTGACGCTTATACTTCAAATATGCATCGCACGGCAAAACAAACATTACGTAAAGGACGCAAATACAATCGAAGCGCGACAATAAAAGAAATGATTCCAGTTGAGCCAAGGGTACAGTGTGTCTGAGTGCGTCTAGTAGATTAGCCTACTTCTGAGTGCAGTGTAAAGTCAGTCACCTAGCATTAACAGCAGGCTGTGTCCTCAGGGTGCACACCGGACAGCGAGAATGCATTAGCAGCAGTCAAGCTTACAAAATTCATAGAGTGCTCCATCCCACAGCCCGCCAAGGAATCCCACAAATTCAGTTCAGATTCTGGCAAAAAACACATCCAGAGAAATCACAACATAAAAGATAAAACTTGGTTGTGTTCTGAAGTGCTTCCAGCATAAAATCAGAGCCAACCCAAAACATAAATTACAGCTGGCAACACTGAATGGGGGGTGGGGGGGATTGAAAAAATGTCAGAAAATTTTGGGATTTTCATTCTGTTTTGATACCATACAGCAAATGTAGCAATCTGCATCAACTAATTCTTAATGTTTAACCATATAAGCAAGCAAATACCATTTTTAAGTGTTTTTTGGGAGACCTCTGACACGTCACATGTATCAGCAGCGGTTCTTCTTGTGTGATGAGTCAGGACGCGCCCATATGACACCTTCCCAGTCTCCTACCTGACACCCTGACAACACTACATCGCAATTACCAAGCCATAACGCGTCCTATTGACACAGTGAGGCTCTCCATCAGAGCCACCAAACCAGACACGGGCTGTGGGACGTGCGTTTTGGTCCAGATGAAAAGTGTTTGTTGAAACGAGGGCTTCCCAGTCTCATTTTATGGAAATACATTGGTATGTGCAGCCCAGACAGTGCTGCAGATTGTGGCCACATGTCAGATTCATTTCAGACTAAATGAAATAAAAATGCATTACTTTTAGACAGGGATGTTTAACGCGTAAAGCATCATCAGGAGGTGACATCTGCTCAGTCAGTGCATCGTGTTTTGGGAGACGGTGCGCGGAGGATCGTGTAACAGCCGCACTCCAACCACAGCATGACTCAATAAATCGAATGTTTCCCGTTTTTGAATTGTTTTTTTCCAGCATGCAAAGTGTTATTTTCGCAATGCAGAAGGTTGCACAAGACCTATTTTCTCGGCGCGCGTCCCACTCCCCGCTGTAAACAACCTTCCTGATTCCCAGCTGTCAGAAACGCGCTCTCCTCCGCTCCTCGCCTTTCACGTCAAATCAGCGCATTCATTCAAACTAAAG
The DNA here is from genome assembly GCA_015082035.1 of Chaenogobius annularis. Lineage (NCBI taxonomy): Eukaryota > Metazoa > Chordata > Actinopteri > Gobiiformes > Gobiidae > Chaenogobius > Chaenogobius annularis. The sequence continues at coordinate 405,132 of BJKM01000273.1, read as the reverse complement.
CACGTTCCTACCTCGTGATGTCCCTCCGTGTGCCCTTCGCGACGCTCGTCCACCGGCTCAGCACCACATCACCGGGGGAAGGAACTGGCAGAGAGAGAGAGCGCGCACCGTGTCGTCCCCGTGGTCTGGACGCACTTATGACGGTCAACTCTGGGGGGCGCTAGTCCAGACCTGCGCGTTCCCAACTCTCTCTCTCTTTCCAATTCATTCAGGAGTGTGTCTAAGGGCAGCCTGCCAAAGTGTTACCCATGTGTTACCCTGCACCCTCCAGAGACACGATGTAACAGGATGACCAGGCAAGATTTCAGGCGGTCTGTAGACACTGGCACTGGCTCAAGACTAGATACCAAAATGAACATGAGCATCCTTCTCCCACTTTCCTATTCATGTCATAATACATTCCCAAGAACTGAAGAAGTGAAAAATAAGTAACAAGGCTATTCTCGATTCATTACAGGCTTATATTATATTCAAATTCCATTTTTAAAAACAGACGGAAGAATAAGAAGTCTCTCTCACTAATATCTTGATACTTTGATATTTTGATCCCTACAACCTCATCAAAGGCACATATAGTTGCTGTGATACGGTTTGCTCAAATCCCACCGTGAACCAAAATATTACGAATATGATTCAATTGAGTTCGCAATTGTTTTACAGTGGTTTTTAGCTGTCAAATAATCTGCCTGTTTTATGTTTGGTATTGTTTTTGCGAGTATGTTTGTTCTCATTTTAATACTTAAACAGAAATGATCCCACTTTATGAACACTAAGACAATGGAGCGCAACAGTGACCGCCCACTTTAAGATTCTTTATGTCAATTTCTTTTCGCATAAATTTTAAAAGCACATTAAAGATTACATTTTACTTCTTAAACTTAAAAAGTATAAGAAAGTTGTTATTATTTATTTAATTAGGTTCTATTTAAGTTTTAAATGTATTTTTGGACTGAAAACAAGCACGTTATGAACATCAGTTAACAGTTTAGTCATTGAAATTTGGGAATTATGTGTAAAACAAAGAGCAGGCTAACTCCGAAAGTCCATCAGAGAAACAAAAATGCAGCAGCAATTTACATAAAAATGAAGAAGAAAGAAAGAAAAAAAAAAAAAAAGACTGAAAAACCTGTAGTGTAGTGGGTAATAATTCTGATTGCACAGCTCAGCCTGAGTTTGGCCTGAGAGCTCAGACTGGCATTATAATGTCCCGAGAACACCGGTCAGGAAGTCAGGCTATGTGCAAGACTGGCAAAAAGAGTCAATAGAAAAAGCCCTGAAACGTTAAACCATTGTGTATTATTTTTTTCTCTTTTGCAATAAACAAAGATGGGATTATGAATAGAACTGTTGTGGATTTGTTTTTGGTTTGGCAGTGCACAATATGAAAATCCCATGGCAGCCTTACTCTATTTCCTCCATTGTATACCATCATTTGCTGGGTGCAGTCGTGCATAAGAGGTTATCACTGCGAAGACCTTTTTCAGTCTGTCTCACTTTAAATAGGGTCAAACCCGTATAGGCGTGTGTCTATTATGTCACAGATTTGTCAGGGTTTATAATGTACAGAGATCGGTTGTTGATAGTTGCATTTTAATCATGACCAATAAGTTACAAATCTTTGCTGAAGTTGTGTGAGAAAGCACATTATTGGTACATTTGTCGGTTTTGATTGACACTTGGCAGTTACTTGGAGCCTTTAGTCATTGCGCAAATCCAATATTCAGACTCTGGATCTTTCCGCATACTGTAGAAACATCATTGTATTTTTGTATTGACTTGTCTGTCACCTTGGGCAAGATCAGGCTGCTTTATTTAGTGCAGGAACAATGCATTTCCTATAGATGTTTTTTACTGTCCTTCTATGACTCGTAAAACTAATGAAATAATAAAATATATACTTTTTTAATATTCTTTTTTTTTTTTTTTTTCTTCTTTTTTTACTTTTTCAATTTAATTATAGACAATAAATAATAACAGGGGACATTACTTGCGACCAAAGGAAAATGATAATACAAGCTAAAGAAACTAATAATAATGGCACAATATGATAAAACATTAATGAGGTTACGGCATAACAAGTCCAACATATACATTTGATCTCAGCTAAGATTTTTAAAAAATGGTCATTTTCAAATCAAGTCTGAAAGTAATTTTTTCCATAAGTTTAATGTCTGATATAATGTCAGTCCAGTCCTTGATCGTCGGGCGGTGAGTTTTTGTTATCCATTTCCTTGTGATGGCTTTTTTTCCTGCCGCCAAAATTATTTTCCAAAGATATTCATTTATTGTATCCATGGCAGGAGTTTTGAGGCCCGAGTACATAGTTCTGAAATCTAATGTGATGGTAACAAATCAAATACAGTCTGTAACTCCTTGTTGATTTCAGTCAAATATTTCTGAGCAACAGTACAGTCCCAAAACACATGGTTTGTCTCCTGGCTGCCACAGTTTCTCCAACAGTCAGCATTTCCCTGTGAGTAATGAGCACTTTGACATGGTGTTATGAAAAAACGTGACACATTTACAACTAAATTTCCTCCAGACATGTGATTTTGTGATCCTCCACTGGGATGCACAAACACCTTCCCACTCCTCGTCCATCAGAACCTTTTCTTTCTTTAGTAGTTGTCCAGATTAATGCATTTATATAATTTGGATATTATTAGCTTTGAAAGTTCTGATTTATAAACCTTGATAAAAAATAAAATCTGTCAGAGGGTTACAATGGTCATTATTTTGTTTACCTACCTATAGAAGTCCTGTTTCTCCAAATTAAAGAATACTTTTACCATATCAAAGCTTTTTATATGATTATCTTTTACAATCTGGTAAAAAACGTTGATACCTTTTGTAATCCAGACCTTGAATCTCAAGTCAGTTCTATTTAGTACAAAACCTTGGTCAAAAGCCAACCAGTTTAAGATGTTAACATCTCTGTTCAGTTTGTATGTTTTTCCATGTTGTACTTTATTTAATATTCATCCAATATTTTGCCATGAAGGTCAAAACTTTAACAATGTCATATTATAATTGTGCGGTTTACATTCCCACTTGAACTGCCCCAGCAGCAGTGGTTCACAGTAATGCCTGGTTTTGACTGATGCCGTATGTGAACTGGTTGTCTGTGTTTCATTTGCCCTGTATCAAAAGGGCACCATACTAATTACACCGCCTTTGCCATGTGTCAGTCCAAACATGAGACGAGATCATCCCCCGGGATTACGTTCAAATCTTGGATGTAAACAGTGCAGGGCAAATCATAATCTGGTGGCACATAAATAATGCAGCACTGTTTGAGAAAGGAGTCTGCTGGAATTAATTGAAAGACTTAACCCCGTTTGATGAATTTAAAGAAAAGTATCAAAGAAGTTTTAATTTTCCAAAAAATGTAATCCAAAGGTAACAAAAATAACAACAATAACAATATTTCCCTTCCTTAGAGACTGATGGGAAAGATTAATATACAATGGGCAGTGTTTGTTATGGCAATTAGGGTGTGTTCACACTTGCACCACATCAAAACATCTCCTAAACTGGAACAAAATCTGGAAATAAACCTGGACTACATCAGGACAAAACCAGGACTAAACTGAGCTCAAACCAAGACCAAACGGAGAAAGTATGAACGTACCCAGATTAAGTTTAGCACCTAGAATAGAATAGATAGAAGTTTATTAAGATATCTTGAATAATTATTTACATTTATAAAAAATTATTCATAGATACATATAATGGTAAATAATTTTTATTTCAATCAAGAGCATAGTACTTTAAAAAAAACTATTCCGAAAAGGAGTTATTGGGCATCGCTTGAGATCTTCATTGGTACAGTTCTATATTCACACCCCAAAAACTGAAACACAGAACCTTTCCCAGTTGTTCGGACCTAATCCATTATGTTTGTCAAATGCAAATGTGAAATTTCCAAATGTTTTATTATTAGTGTTTGTATTAGTATTATCAGTATCATCATCATCATCATCATCATCATCATCATCATCATCATAATGTGCATAATAAATGTATATATATTAAATTCCATTGTTAATTTGAATCACCTAAAATGTAATACATTTAATGAATTGTATAAAAGTGTTTGATATTCATCTTAGAATGGAATGGAAATAATTAAAGATGGAGATCAAGTTCATATCATTTCTGCTCTCATTCATTTACAAGATGAACCTCAAATGTGTTATAGTTTTTAATGCAGTTTTTAATTAGTTGGAAACAATATTATATTACTTTTCTATTGTATTTTTTATAAAACATTTTTGTATTTGTTCTCTAAACATGGCCATATCAACCTTGATTCCTTTCATTGTTTTATCACAGAGGAGCAAACTGAGATAGCTGCTGATTGGATGAAGAGTAAGAGGAAGAGCAAACAGCCTGCTGTCTGTGCTGGTGAAAGCAGGCGGTGTCCTCTGCTAAGGACGGGGTTAGAGGGGTGGGGGGTAAGTATGATTTAGCCCCAGTCAACATCTCCACTGGGGCTCATAACCCCCCAGCACCCCCACCCTCACCCTCACCCACCCAGCTTTAATACACACAGGATAGGGCTAAGAAATGGGAGAGGGTCCTATAATCCTTCTCTGGGATGGGGGAGGGGCTTGATACAGTCTTAATTCCAAATCAAAGTACTCTCCATATACGAAGTGTTATGAGATACCCTCTGCCTCCCTTTGGATAAAACAACAATCAGGAAAGGGAATTGTAAGAGATCTCAATTTTACAGAGTGTATTTTCAAAGCAAAAAGGATTTCCAATTATGTTATTGCAAGAGTAGGTAAGAGCCATATGGAAATGTCACAGAATAATCATAAACAATTATCTGCTCCAGCTTTGAGCGCACCAGAGAAGGCCAAATTTACATAAAAACACAAAAGGAGCCACCACTTAGAAGATGGAGCACACTGCAGCCCTACAGCTAAACACACACTAAAAACATGAAGCATGATATTGAAAATGTCCATATTTCCATTTAGTGTTTTGGGACTGTCCTATTGTTAATGAATATTGGACTGAGAGCAGACTGTTTTTGGCTTTGGCAACCCACTTGAACAGAAAACTATGTATGTGGGTCTCAAAACTCCTGCCATGGACACAATAAAGGGATACCTTTACAAAAGAAATTACAAAAAAAGTGGATGACACAAACTGCACCAACAATAAAGGACTGGACCCAAATTATAACGGATTTTCAACAAATGGAACATTTGATGGCTACAACATGTTGTAGGACAATGTAAACATGTGTATGTGCTCTCTCTGTGTCTTGTTTCTGTTCTGTGAATAAAAAAACCCAAATACTGTCCGAGTGTTGATTACACTCCAAGGATTTTTTCTTCAGCCATTGATAGCAGACTGGAGGCAGAGCAAAAAGACCATAGATCAGGATTTTATTGGCCATAGTAGTAAATCAAGGAGCTGTGTCAGAGGTGGGACGAGATAATGGATGCTGAGGCAGACATGCATTCGACTAGGGAATGAATCCTTGGAGAATTGAGGGATTTAAAAGGGCGGGGGGAGGGGAGGGGTTCACAAGGGTAACCGGGGCAGCTGCTTGTGTGGTAGTAATGATTATCAATAACATCAGAAAAATGTGGCTTGTAAATAGAGGCAGTGTTACTGAGGCTGGCTTGGTAAAAGTGGGGTGGTAAAAAAAGAGGCGTGGGAGAATGATTAGGTATTGATTTGGTAATTAATTTAATTCATTGTTCCGCCTGTTGCTTGGTGGGCAAAATTTCAGCATGGCCACGAGAGGGCAGTAGAGGAGAGGGGGAAAAGCTGTCAAATCCAAGCAATGGGGTGATTCATATTTTGCAACAGAATGTTATAAGCAGGCCTTCCAGTTTATACTATTGGTTAAGTACTCAAAGTAATTAAGAAAAATACTGTCCGTATCTGTACTTTACTTCAGCACATTTTACAGTGGATACTTTTTACATTTACTTCACTACATCTGAGAGCAGGTATGAATTGTTTGAGGGGTTATGTTTTTGCACAATCATGGTGACATCTTGGTTTTGAGTAATTCACACACAAAAAAAAATCTCTCTTTAATAGTAATCTGCGCCAAACAATTATGTAAAATGTATACTTTTAGTTAGGTTTACTTTTAATGTTACAAAAATAAACTTAAGTAAAAAAATTGAGTAAAATGTTTGTTATTTGACTTGATAACTATAACTTTTATGTGAATTGTCTGGTCTGGTCTGGTCACTGATGTCCATTCTGCCTCATTGTTTAGATATTGGGCTGCAGATTAGGCGGGTGAACATATTGCATGCATGTGGTTCCTATGTTATGAAAATGATGAATATTTGCACAAGCAGAACAGTGTAAACATCCCTACTTTCTGAGTACCGAAGCTGTCTGATAATGAACCAGATGGTAAGCAGCTCGTGTGCGATTGCCCTGACGATATAATGTGGAGGGAAGTGTCACAAGTGAGAAGCTCCAGCCTGACTGTTGTGTCGCGCTCCATCCTGTAGTGATGCAGACAAGGGAAGTATGCAGATGTGCTGGCTGCCTTTACAAACTGGGCCATTTCAGTTAACTGTTTATAATGATGCAAGAAGAAAACATAAAGAATGAATATGAACATGTTTTTGAATCTCAAAACGAATCAACGGACAGTTATTAGATTCATTTACAAACCTGCAGATGTGATGTTCATGTTCTGGTTTAGTCCACTTTAGTTTATTTCTCTCGGTTGTCTAGATTAGCCCAGATCCGAACATTTATCTGTTAATGATGGTACTTTAGCCCAGATCCGAACATTTATCTGTTAATGATGGTACTTTGAAATCGAAAAGAAACGAATAAGAAAAGTCAGTGAAACAATTGAAAGCAGATGTTCATCATTCACTTTATTTCCAGATGCTTGACATTTGGATGCTCTGCTCTAAAAAGTGAAACTTAAAATAGAAACTTAAAAATATCTGTTAGTACAAATATAATTCATAAATACAAAACCATTGGCAATACTGTCACGATTGCTTTTGGCAGTAAACCAGGACCGTTGTAAAACCAATTCAAACCAATATTATTACAATATGTCATGTTGAAATATACCAAAACAAAGAAGCTGTGACAAGCAAATCAAAATATAGTCACAAAATTACAATACACCGTCTATGTGCACAGGCCATAAAAAATGATATATATTCTCTAAAAGTAGTCTATATTTAATACAGTCCTATGCACAAGTTAAACCATGACATGCACAACAACAGCCTCCTCCCTGTACAATCCATTAGATATTTACACATTTTCAACCAAAAAGAACTTGATGCAAGTTAAGACAAAATAAATCTTGATTCCAACCAAAGGCTCTCAAGCTTTGTTAGTACAAAAGAAATAACACAGAAAGAAACATACTTACAGTACATTCACTGCAATAATACAATCGCAGTTCATATTGTCAATGACGATTCAAAATGCACCACACAGCTTAAGTCTTAGCTCTGGTCTGACGTCAAGCTTGAAGCCAGTTCAGAAGGCAGCGGGATGGAGAGCGACGAAGAGTATCTGAATTATTCCTCTTCTAACTCGGTCCTCCCTTTAGAAGCATTCAGAGTTGCAACAGTGGATCTCGACCACTGTTCAACATGGAATGTCCTCATGTCCAGGAAAAGGCACTACCTGTGGAGGTCGACTCGAGGCCTGCAGTTCAACCTCAGTGTTTACCAAACTCTCTCCACGTCCGACAGGCCACAAGCAGGGTCAAAATAACACTAATCCGCTCCGAGCTCATATGCTGTGATGTAAAGAAGTGATGCATTCTGGGGCGCGCTGGGTGCTGCTTCTCCTGGTCAGTCAGTCTGTATATTTATATATATGCATTTAAATATATTTACACTCTACATGATCGGCTTCATCATGTCCTTATACTAAATATACTGTCCTGTACAAATTGTGAAATACATGGGGATATACATGTCATACTCTGATTACACAAACATAGTATAATGATTTTTTCTAATCAAAACAAATATACTTCAGACAAGCACTGCATAGTCCATAGGTTGTGAGCAATGTGAAGGTTTAAATGTAGGTGGCATCAAGTAATCCATGCAGACCTACTTCTTGACAACTAATCTCACCAAATTTATGAGCAAAAGTTGTAAGCAAAAACAAATGTTTTAAGTGCGGCACTAATGGTGGTGTGCATGCAAATACAGACAGCTGTGGAACAGTGACCTTGACCAGTGAATGGGTCACCATGTATGCATCTGTGTAGAGCCTTGTCTACACAAAAGAGTTCAAAGAGTTCAAGGCCTTAATAGGGGAGGGGGCCTCTGAACTCTCGGGGCCGTCAGGATTGTCCCTGCTGCCACTCTTCCCACTATACTGTCCGATAAAGGAGCCATCCTCGTTGAACTGTCCGTCTCCTCCTTCACCGTAGTCTACTAAACTGTCATCACTGTCTTCTCTCTTAACTGTCCCGTTAGACGGCGAGCGGCTCCCCTTTAATGGTTTATGGTCCTCATTGTCACTGGAGGAGAAAATCACATGCAGCGTTACAGGTGAGATGGTGTGACAAATGCAACGAAGACATAACATTAGCGAGAACTTTTGAAGATGGGGCATTAGACCTACAGTCTATCAATAGAACTGTAGGTCATGGTAAATTTTGTAAAACATCTTAGCAGTAAAGATGGAATATTCAATAATGTGTATAATTAAATTCATAATGCCCCATGCCAAAAAGTGTTGAATGAACTTTTGGTTTCAATCAAGCAACAGGGGAATAAATCTCAAGCAACCAACCCTTTTCAAATTCCCCCTGAAACCAAGTATGGAGTGGTACAGCGTTTATACGTCCCACAAACGGTAATGAAGAACTGAAAATCCAAGGCAATGGTGTGAATTTAACTTGAAAAGCAACATATCCACCAAAGCAAGCATGGCTGTAATTACAAATTGGCAAAATGCACAAGAAATCTGCAAACACTGTTGAATTAGTGCTGAACATACATGAGTTGAACACCAATGAGACTGGACCACAAAGCCTTCATAATGTAAATGTGTGCGGAAAAAGTTAAACCCAAAATGATTCATATTTTAGACCCAAAGATTGTCCTAAAAAGCAATGAGAAACTAACAAACAAAAAGAGGCAAATATTAAATATCCTTACTAAAAGGTTATTTAAGTTAAGTTTGACCAAGATACAAATATTTTGGGCTTATCTGAGGAGATACAAATCACAAGAAAAGCATGTACACAACGAAGGCAGTGCGATCACATGAGTATTTTCTCCACAGTGACTGGGCTCGTCCTCACCCCTCCTCCAAACCCTTACCTTTCCTGAGAACGCTGGGATCCCACACTCACTCTGATGAGTGCACTCTGTATACAGTGAATTGGATTATCAACTTCATGTAGGCCAATACAGTTAAAGCTACAGTAGAATAATATTTCCCTCCTGTGTGATTCTAAGCATTGTGTAGTGGGCATTCGTCACAAAGGCACTATATCATTGGAACAGTTTGCCTCGTGAAGTGTCTTCTTTCATATATATATGTACATATATACACAGTACTTATATGGTGATGCCCTGAGCCACTATATAAGCGCCTCATTATGACCACAATGGATGAAAAACAAGTCCTGCACTCTGTAATGATTGCGTTCTTAAAACATGCGGACAGCTTCTTTATAGAGATAAAAGCATCCAGCAGCAGCTTCCATGAAACACATTATTGCCTAAAGCAAAGTTCAAACCATGCATATCACACTGAGAATATTTCGATATGTATCTGTCATTATATAATTCATAAAACAGATTTATGCAGAGATAATACAAAATTAATACAAATATAAAAGCAATACCATTTTATGAAATTGACTTATAAAAACAATATTTAAAAATGCTAGTTCTACACAGGTAAAGTGCTTACTCATTTACGTGCGATTGAAGAAGCAGCCTACGAGGAGGATGCTGCTAGCAAGCATAGGAGAGCCTCTGATAGTTGGTGGAACGGTTCATTAGACTGGAACCATAATCACGAGGCAGTCATATTGTGTGAAGCGAGAGATTTCTCAGAACTGGAATGCAGAACATTTCTGTATGTTGCAAATGGGATAGCTTATATATTATCCTGAACATTGTTAAAGGCAAAACCCATTCATCCATCAAAACCTGAAAAGTCCCACTTTTCAAATGGCACCACAAAGCCATTACGAGCATTCTTATAGATTTGTGCCCTCCAGGACTTTCCAGAACAAACTCTTGTGCTTTTAACACGGCTAAAAGTTCGGATGTTAGATTTATAGTTCCATGGCGAGGTTCCTGGGTCAGAAGTTGATGTTTGAATTTGAAAACAAGATGGCCGACATGTCCCAGCAGTTCAAAGGTTATTCGGCTCTGGGGGCTCCAGAGGCGACAGCTGTTTTTCTCACCTGTATTCACCAAAAGTACAGTCCTCTTCTTTCATGGGTTGGAACTCCGGGTCTGTGTGTGCATCCTCCTTTTCTTTCACTAATGATAGAAAGCAGCAGGGAAACAAATGAAATATACATACTAGACCAGTGTTTTCAAAAGATTTTCACACCTAGGACCACCTAAAGAAAAGATTTGGCTCTTCAAGTACCACCAGATCTACACCATGTCTATAACAGGACTATTCCAGTCTACATTGGCGTATAAATCAGGTCTTAAATGGGACAACATAATTGCTACAGTAGTTCTTACAAAGAACTTACCCCAAAGAGGACAACATTCTAATAAAACAAATACTACTCTTAATAAAGCAAATGTTAGAACTGCAGTGGACTTCGTGAACCACCAGTGGAACACAGACCACAGTTTGTTTTGTAAACACTTTAGAATTTAAATATGTTAGTCTCCATAAATATAACTAACAAATGAAAAGGCAAATAAGAAATTGAATTTTTAGTAAGGGATGTTAAGATTTTTAGGTTAATCGATAATAGTGATTATTTAGGTCACATTATAATCGGAAGAACAAAAAAAATAAATAATCATGACTATTTTAGAAGCCAAATTAAGTCTTTTTGATTCAATCTATAGTTAAAGAATGCATCTGGATCAGTAATAGTAATGTGTTAGACAAGATTTTGCTGTTGTTTGATCTCAGTCACAGTAATCATGAATAATTGTTAAATCCTGATGTTTTTTCTCATAATAATTGTAGTAGCATGAAAATTTGCTCTTGTGACATCCCTAGTTGCTGTTACCTTCTTGCGAAAATGAACAGAAAAGCGAGTAACTCATACATTCATGTCTGCAAACTATATGCTTATCTGGCACTTAAATCATGGAGGAAGGCTCTACTCTGCTACAACAACAAATGCGTGGGTGTGTGGAGCTGCTCACCGGGGTATTTGCCTCCTTTATTCCTCTGGATGAAGCAGATAATAAGCAGGATCAGGATGAGGAGGGCGATGGCGCACATGAGACCAATGAACCAGCCCTGAGTGGCAATATCCACCTGCCGACTCGCCACCGCTGGAAACAGACAACACACTTTCAGAACAGGCAGTCAATTTCTTCTGCCAGAAACAGTGATTGTTACAACTTACAACACAAAACAGTACGCTACGATTATCGGTTTTTAGTAGAATTTCACTGTTACATGAGTGGATCAAGTTTGCACGGTTAGAAAAGAAAGTGAAGTTAGAGTTAATGTTTAGGAGGAACTATTAAAAGACGAGTATCAACTGAAGCAATTACAGGACAGAACGGGACAATTATTTTCTGAAAGAAGCGCTCTAGGACTGCACAAAAGACCTCTCAAGTTTGAAGAAGTCTGCAAAAAATCAGAACGAAACTGCATTGCGACAAAGAGACTCATCCAGTCTTGATTTTAACTTCTGATTAGTTGCTTCCATTTGAAATGTTGGAATATCGAGTTTTGGTGAGAATTGTGCTGCCCTTTAACAAACGCAACCGCACAAAGCCAAGGAATATACTGTAGTTCGTGTTAGCATGGTAGTTATGCAGAAATCATGTTAGAGATGGAGGTTCTATGTTGTTTTTATAGTTGATAATACTGATTGAAAGTGACACCTACTTCTACCCATGCTTTCACTACAGTGCATGCCTCTCTTACAGCAAAAACAACAACAACAACAACAACAACAACACCAACACCACAACTGTTACACCCAACTTTACCAACAAGGTTCACAGCCAACACAGTACACACTTTGTCCCGGCCGCGCCTCACCTGGCACAGAGACCAAGAGCTCCCTGGAGTGCTGAGGGGGCAGGTTGGACGCGCCGCTGGCCACCAAACGCACCCAGTAGGAGACCCCCGCCTTTAAGCCCCTCACCACAAAGTTCTGAGAGCCATTCACCAGCTCTTTGTGCCACTGCTCCCCTTCGTCTGCAGAAGGGACGGTCATAGAAAGAGGTGCAGTCAGGGAATATTTTCTTTTTTTTTGGGCCAAAGATCAAGATTACTTTTTCTGTTTGACAGTCTATAGTGACATCAGGTTCAAATATTCAGGGGAAAGTAGTTGCAGTGGTGGAAAGTAGACAAGTACAAAATTAAAAGTGTACTTGCATACATTTTTAGGTACCTGTACTTTCAGTGTTTTTTGTTTTTTTTTAATAGTAGATACATTTTACTTTACTACATCTGAGAGCAGTGTCTGTACTTCTACTCCATTACATTTTTGAACTGGACTGAAAAGTAGAAAGTACTTTTCATATGGTTTGAGGGTTGATTTTGGCGCGTTTGTTGGCGACATTCTGACTAAAGATTTTGAGTCCAAACATCGAGCAAACATATATGTTAAGAAATGACTCATTGCAATGATCCATTGCAAATTAAGAAATGAATTTGAATTGACCTTTTTTTTTGACAAAAATCTGTCCAGTTCTTGATCAAGATCACTACATTATATCACAAATGTGTGCGAAATACTTTTTTTTACTGAAGTAGTTTTTTGATGCGCTACTTATATTTTTACTTACCTTTACTCCTGTATCTATACTTTTACTTGTTAGTTAAAGTTAAAATGTAGTACTTCTTTCACCACTGAGTAATTGTTTAGTAGTTCAAACAAACTATATATACAGAAATATAACTGATTGTAATGTAATTTAACAGCATTTTCCTTGGAAATTGAATAAAAGCTTGTCTGATCTAAGAGAGGTAAAGGGAGATAAAAGGGACTTGCTAATGATATTGTTTAATTAGCATGTACCGGTACTCACAGTCACCGTAACCTATGGTTTCATTAAACAGTAGGTGTGAGAGAGCTATAACACAATATTTTTCATCTCCTCTGCAGGTGGATAGAAACAAGGGAGAGCACATCAGACAAAATGTATTGGCATAACAGGAATATTTGTGCTGCTCTGCGCGATGCTTATCTACATAAGTTTGACTTTGTGGAGGATTGTCCTGGGAAATTCAGATGCATTTCTTGTCAATAACAAAACTCTAATTAGCAATCCAATCACAGACGGACAGGTTTATCACATCTGGATCCATGTTGGCAAGAATCTGCAGGATTGTGACTGCCAATGTTGCTATTCACCTGCACAGAGCAATTATGAAGTAGGGGTCTCTTGTCACCCATGTGGGGCCGTCAAGAATAAACACAGGATGCTTACTGTCTTTCATTTTGTATTCTACATAAATGTCTTTCTCCGGGCCCGTGTACTCCCAACTGATCAGGACCCCATCATCTGCAACCGTCGAGCTAACATTCCCAAAATCCTCGCTCACAGGGGGCGCTATGCACAAGGGGAAAAAAAGAGACAGCCAAGATGATTGCTCTGCTGGTCACACGAGAATGTGGATATGATTGGTTGGTTTAATGAATACACCACATGCACCATAAGTGATCAGACATAACAATGGAACCACTTTGTAATGCACTGACATATTAAGCAACATGTGTCTCTCCCTCAAGGACCTTTTCTTTCACTATGAATCAATATCATTATTTTTTTAGAACTAGTCCATATGTTGTATGTATTAGCCTGCACTGAGAAGCCTTTGCTTGCACACAACCTGTCGTCAGTCCAACACTTTTCTTTATGTGACCACCAGACTCGGCCATGGCCTATGGCAGACCGTGAATGATCACTCCACAAATTGTCAGTACAATTTTACACATATCGATTTTTCTAGCTTATATCTAATCAACTTTGAGGACAAAATATTCACTTGCATGATCTGATTTGAATAATTCGCATCACATGTCAGGGGCTGCACACACACAATCTCATTATTATCAGATTTTTGTAGTTAAAGATGAATTAAATGATATGTAAACAGCAGATTCATTTCTATTGATGATCCCTTTGGCTACTCACATAAGATTTTGCGGTTTGCAAGTCATTTAAATAATCTTAAAATGCCCAGAAAACAGATAATAATCAGATTTCAGTGTGCATGTGAACACAGCCAGTGGTCTTAATGTTATGCCTGCTCCGTCTATCTCTAGATAACTACCAAACCCAACATAATAAGTACCCTGGTGGTTAGGTTGACGTGGATACGGTTGTGTATTGGGATGAGAGGTTTGGGTGTTCCCTGCAAACAACATGAAAATGAGTAAAGACTGCTCCACACACAAGACGTCAATTCACACAGTGTAGCACAGTCCATAGGCATGCCATGCAAACCCCGTCTGAGCAGCAGCTCCGCAGCCACCATGACAAAAATATAAATATATATTAACAAATGGAAAAAACGGATCACAACCACCAAAGGCAAAAGAAATGCAGCTCAGCACTTTGAGAAGTCGTCAAGTTTTATCACCAAACATTAAAAAGGCACATGTCGCACAGCATCTTTATCTATGTGGCTTTGAACTTTTCAAAGCTTTGAGCTCAGCAGAAGGCTACTCAATATGTCAGAGGCAACAGGGAAATTGTTTCAAAATGAAAAATGTACACTGTTACGGACCATTTATGGACTGCTGACAAACATGCACCATTGTAAAAAAAACTGGTACCTGTCCCCGAATGTAAGTCAAGTTGAGATAGTAAAGCTTGTTGAAAGAAATTGATAGAAAGATAGAGAAAGAGATCATGTTTTAGACTAGATCAATCCAGGACAGCAAACACCTTAGTGGGTCAGTGCAAAGGGATCACACTCATGGTATGAACGTTTACTTTTTAAAGAATAACATTGACAGTACTGTGGAAAGGTTTCATGACAAGATAAACTATTTATAAAGAAAGATGTGTCAATGTCAAATTTGTTTTTTTCAAACACAAGAAATCTTTTAGAAGCACCAAGAGAGAAGAAGCACAGGTAAGGTACACTTCAGGTCTTGGAAAACATGCTTTGATATGGAAACTTTTTTCACACCACAAAAAACTTTCGCACAGTACTGACAACAACTAGAAATCACTTAACTTGAACATGCAGCAGCACAAACTATTTTTTTTAGGCAAGATTAAAATAGTCACAAAATCACCCACTTTTCCCATCTTACCTTCATCCATGATGGTGACCGCTTCCTGAGAGATGGGAAGACCAGCTCCAATCTTTGTTTTTGCATTCAAATAAAACTTGTAGCGCGTGCTGTACTTGAGGTTGACCAAAGTGACAGAGGTCTCATTGGCAGGTAAAGCCACCTCCTCCAGCCGGCCGAGCTCATGGGTGTTATTGACTATAATGATGGCAGGGCGGGTGAAATGGAGTAGGACAGTTATGAACGGGACGGGGACAAGTGAGGGTGGAGTTGGGGAGGTTGTGAGGTCAGACCGAGGTTAGAAGATTTTGAAGGTTTAGGTGTTTATAAATGGAGAAGTGAAAGTAAAGTACAGTTGTGGATGAGAATGGAAAAAGTGACAAAAGTTGATTTGTTAAATTGTGTCAAAAATTAGAATATGCTTGACAAATGCTATTATATGATTTATTTGAATTTTATTAGAAGTAAAAATGGTATACTAGACACTAACAAGGAGCAGTGAAGTATGTGATTCTGTGTTCTACTGTATAGAACGTAACTACAATAACCATAGCATTGCCCAAAAGCCTTACCGGGTTGATACTTGAGAGTGTAGCCTGTGATGTGTCCATTGCGGTCGTGAGGAGGACTCCACTCGAGGGTCAGCGAGTCAACGCTAGAATCAGTCACGACAAGAGAAGAAGGCGCATCGGGGACTGCAAAATTAGCAAAACAAACAGTTAACCATTAGTTACCAAAAGATGAATATCAAAACGTTTCAACAAAATGCTATTCATTTGCTTTTCACTTGAACATGAGTTTTTAACAATCTTGTGAAAACTTGCAAACATAACCAAAGAAAAATGTAAAAGCTAGTACCTCCTTCAGGCGTCTCAAACTGCCGGGTGGGGCTGGGCGGACCCTCTCCTCTGCCGTTGAACACTCGGATGTGGAGGCCGTACGAGCTGAAGGGGTGCAGGCTGGGCAGTTTGCCGTGAGTGTGGTTCCCGCTGAACGTCAGGACCTGCTTCTCTGTGTGGTGATGGTTGTGTTTGTGGAGACTGTGCTCTCTCCAATAGTACACCTGCAACAGAGATTTAGTCTACTGTTAATGACTGTGGTGTAACTTATCAAATACCAAATGATACCATGGTAGGCTTTACGTTACATCAGCTTTATGTATCAACAGTTTTCTCTACATTAGACTATTTATGCTGATAGATGCTCTTTGTGTCCTTTTGTATAGTCAAAATACACTGCCTGCCCCAAAAAGCTAAGCAAATACAGGAGGTTCGAGCCTCCTACTGGATAATCGCTGCACGGGTGATGATCTTTCAGCTGCAACACGGTGTTTAAACCCAACTGATGCAGCGAGTGGCTTCTCATTTCTGAAACAACCATGTGGAGAGACAAATCCCGAAAAGATGTCAGTGTGTTTGAGAAGGGTCAAATCATTGGAATCAAGCACAGAAAACATCTAAGGAGAAGCAGAAACTAATTTACTCCATATCTGAACCCAAGTGAGAGTCTTTGGGATGAGCTGGAGAAGTCTTTGTGTAGTGGTCACTCTCTCACATCATCACTTGGTAAAATAATGCAACACTGGATGGCAATAAATATAGCAGAAGCTTATTGAAACTGTGCCACAGCAAATGTGTGCTGTAAGCAAAGCTAAAGGCTTTTTTTCTGTGGCAATTTTTTTGGGGGGGACAAGCAGTGTACAATAAACCTTTAATATTAAAGCCACACCAAGTATTTTAGATGATTCTGCTATGTGTGTAGGCTATATACAGTATGACTGGCCTGAGCTGCTTCCTCACCGTGGTGTCAAAATGCGGTTGTATATTACCAGTAATTCGAACCGCAAACCTCCATTTCTGTTTAAAGAGGGATTCTTTTTTAATTTTTTTAAAAATGGCCTCCTTAACTCCTCCTTCAACCCATCTCTTCTCCTGCTTAGACTCTTCCCCTCACTGTCTTCGATAGAGTGGTTTGTGGCTTTAAAATGAAGATGCACGGCGCTCTGTAATCCTGAATTTGCCTTCTGTGCTGATAAAGCCTCTTGTGCAGTGGCTGTTTAGTCTCACTTGTAATGTAATGCTCTTTACAACTTCCTCACTGCATTGGATAGAATACACTACATTGTTCTGTTTTTGTGTAGGCATCTTGTCCTTAGGATCAACCAGTGAATACTTTCCGGTTGCACTATATGCTAATCTGGGATCCAATTAGATTAACAGGACAGGCTATTATCAGGGGGTTCTTCCCGGTGGGCAGGGTTTACGCAGCTCAGAGTAGGATAACTATCCAAATTCTCAGACTAGCTTCGCCGTTTGAGAATTCATTTCAGATTAAAAGGTTTTGTTTCTTCAAGAACAAAAACCAGATGACAACACTTGAATATCTCTCTATGAGGGAACACTCCTGGACGAATGAGGGATTACACCGACGTGCTATGTATTTGTATTTATGAGTAAAAAGGCAGATTAAACACAAATCTCAAATTCTCTCTCTCCATGCTATCTAATTTCTTCTGGTGTAAAAATAAATACTTTAAAATCCACAAAAAATGATGTCCACTAAATTATTACTAATTATTGATTTGAATGAATCCACTAAATGACTAAAAATCTACAGATTTTTGTTGAAGTGACACCTCACCCTGTATCCCTTGAGATGTCCACGCAGAAGTCTGGCAGGCACCGCGTCCCAGTGCACTGCGGCCTGAGTGCTGCTGATCACCTGGACCTGAACATTGCCAGGAGCAGCTAATGGCACTGATACAGAAACAGAATAATACAAGTTATGCAAACAAAAACATCACTGCGGGGCATTGTTCTCAAAGGTCCAAGAAGTCAGTACGACTCACAGTCTTCGCCTGAATAACCGTGGGCGACGGCGGGCTCGGGTCCAGCGCCATGGTCGTTCACGGCCTGAACTTTCAGCTCGTACAGGGCGAATGTGGGCGTCCCAGAAACCACAAACTTGGAGGTGTTCCGCACAGTTACTGCCGTCCAGTCACTCTCCACTCCCTTCTGCCTCCACATGACTCTGTAGTGCAGCCCGGGACCGTTTGACTGAATGGCTGTGAGCGGCTGCAGAGGAGAACGACTCAACTTAAGCCTCTGTCAGCTATTTAGTAAATGAAAGTCCACTGCATGCTATGGTAAAATGCAACTATAAGAAGGCGGGGCTTATAATTTCTGCATTTTTTTAACAAGAAATCATGGCCATCTATTCTCTTACTAAGCCGTTTTAGATCAGTTTTGCAGTTGACAATGAACAAATGAAAAAACCTGCATAATATGTCTCCTTTCAGATTTGACACAGTGAATTGCCTTTGTCTAGACCATTTTATGTTTAGTATTTACCTTCCAGGATATCACAAGATTGTCATGTTCCGTGCCTTGTCCGTGTACCTCCGCTGGGTTTTCATCTGGAGCTGAAGAAAGACAAAATACCACACATTTGAGTAACAATCTGACACCTGTATATAAATGAAACCTTCTGCCTTCTCCTTCCACACGTGTAGGGCTCGTTGTGTACCTGCAGGCTCGGTCTTGTACATGCGGGAGGGGAGGCTGGGCCGGCTCAGTCCCACACCATTCAGGGCCAGGACTCTGAAAGTGTAATGAGCGTGTGGAGACAGCTTTAGGTGAGCTGTGGTCTTCATCCCCGAGACCTCGGTCAGATTGTGCCAGTGGTCTTTGTGGTGAAGGGAGTCCTCAAACTGGATGATAAACCCTGAATACAATGCAGTGACATTAAAATGAATGTAAAAGAGCAGATTCAGTTCACTACAGGCTTACAGTGCTGTGGAATACACTGTAGAGACATGACATCACAGACATTTGTTTTATACAAGTCTTGTCAAACGTCTTACTCCAGGCAAAGCTTAGAGGTTTATGGCAGACGTAAACAGCTACATATAAAAAAAAAAAAAGAAAAACGAGAATATTGTAGCACATTTTTCAGCAGTTCAAATAAAAGGTAAAATCTCATACAGTCTTCAAAGGGCTCAGTAGTATTTGAAATTCTCAGTGGATTGACACCAGTACGTACTCTCCATAGGGCTGTTGTGTTCATCACCAGGGGTCCATGTGAGCTGGACACTCCTCCTTTTTGGCTCGGTCAGTTCGAGGTCGGTGGGAGGGTCAGGGTGCTCTGTGACGACACAGTCCACCACAGTGAGACGGCGTTTACACCAGCGATTAGTTACACAACAAAAGGGGTCATGCATGGAAATGGAAATGAAAATGAACAACTAAACTTATTTAACTTCAACGTATGCATAGAATTGGGGCATCAGAGGTGGGAGAATACTGCTTAGATTAAACTTAAAGGTGCACTGTGTAACTTTACAGGTGGAGAGTCTTAGAAAGTTCCACAGTATTTTAAATTGAATATCCCTAAAAGCAATAACATTTCCATTGGGAAAAGCAGGTGGTATACCAGAAAAGTTACAGTGCGCCTTCAAACTGAGGGGTCAAAATACATAAACATCAGCAAAAGGAGATATTACCAGCTGAGAAAATGCCAAGTGCCACCAGATCAAACACTATACACTATATCTGACCTATATTAAGGCTAAACATGGTCTAAAATGAAACTAAACCATGGATGGATAAGGTAGTTAGATAATGCCGAATTAACCCTAACACCAATCATCAAAAACTCAATCACATATTCACACCAACGCACTAACCTAAAGGAATCAGCATTAATAGTTTTGTCTCTAAATGAAACAAACTGCAGCGCTCGCATTGTACCACAGTTTGAGAAACACTGCTCTAGAGTTTTGCCAAATATCGCATTTGAGACTAACTACAAAATCAACTAAACGACTAGTACTGCTACAGCTAATGCGGTTAACTACTACTACTACCCAAACATATATATTCTTAAGTTAATTCCTTCGGTAAATATGATTAGATTTATTTTATCCTCGTCTATTAGAAGAAAAAAAAGACTTGCTCTTGCCAAGCAGACACTGTATTATGCATGTACAATTAAGGATGATCCAGTGGAGCATTTTCCATAATCACTCAACATGAGACTGACTCACTGGAGAGGGCCAACTGATGCTTACATCTGAAAATTTATAATGATGATGATGTGGAAGACATGCTTTGAATGAAAATAGAGCAAAACAACAAATCCTTTGCAAAAAAATAAATAAAAAATGAATAATTTATAATTTATCTTTGCATTCACTTAAACAGACAACCGACAAAATGCATTCAGACAATTTGGGCATAAACACATAAATATTTGCTTGATTGTCATAAACAGAAAGCATCCTTGGATACAGCATGCGCCACATACTGTAATACATCACAACAGCCAGAATATGCTCAAGTTTACTCATGTTTACCATAGACAACGGGTGGAGTGGGCGTGGCCTCTGTCAGACAGGTACAGGTACAAAAGTTATACACGGTTAATCCTAAACGCACACTTTTTGCTGAGAAGTTTATAAAATATTCATGCATTTCACAAAATCACACTTTTCTGCCTGATACACAACAGATTTACACGCTCGCCTTTGAGGAAGACCAAAGATGAAGAGAGATTGAATCCATTTTACGAGGAAAGAAAACCTAATCACGTACCAACAACGGTGAGCTCGGCCCTGGCTGAGTCGTGGTCCAGAGTGGTGTTCATGATGCAGGTGTAGACTCCGGCGTCACCGTCGTTTACGTCGGTGATGGTCAGGCTGTCGGAGCCCACGACCAGCCTGGGTAAAGGATGAACAAAGCTCGACATTAGCACACGACTTTCGCCAAACTGAACCAATCTAAACCACGCCTAAAGATGGAGTGTTGATTCAAATAAAGGTAAACTGAGTGATAGATGACTGACCGGTCGTCATCGTCGGGCAGCTCGTCGTCGTCTTTGAGCCATGTCATCGTTGGGATAAGGGTTGGGTCGTTCTTGACTTTACACTCGAACACCGCAGTTCGGCCCCTCTGCACCACTCTGTACTCTGGCTGTTTGAGGATCCGGGTGGGTTCTGGAAACGATGTAAAACAACAGACACGGCATTGTAAATATAACAGAAAATAAAATGTGCACGACAATAAAAAACATTGAGAAGTTTATCTAAGAATGATTACCTTTAACCTCCAGGTAGATGTGATTTTCCGAAATCCCAAGCATGTTAGTCGCCACACAGGTGTATTTGCCGCTGTGTTTTGCCTGAACGCCATGTATCTCCAAAGTGCCATTGTCATGTACCTCATAAGGGTCGGCATTGAGGGTGCTGGCTCGATTGTCTTTAAACCTGAGACAAATAACACCTTCTGTATAACCCTGACGTAACAAACATTCATTTATTAAACACACTGCAGTAAATGAACTCACCATGTAATTTCAGGGATGGGCGATCCAAAGGAACTGCAGTCTAACAAGGCCTGGTGGTTTTTGATGACTTGGTAGACTTTGTGGGCTGGCGTCAGCACTCTGGGCGGCTCCGCTGCAGTGGACCAACATCAATTATTACAATGTTATTACTATTGCTCAAATCAATGTAAATGGGAATGAGCGCTTTAATGCAAATTAAGCTAAAAATACTTACAGAGCACATTGACAAAGGCGTTGGACAGGAGGTAGCCATATTCATTTGAAACATTGCACTGATACACAGCTTTTGAGCCGGTCTGAACGTTGGTGAAAATGATAGTATCGTCGTCCACATTTCTGCTCAAGTCACTCGGGGAATCTGTTGAAGGGATACAGCCATATATCAATTATACTCGAGTAGGGATGTCAAGATTATTTTGTTATTATTCAGATCACAATATAATTGTAAAAGGCAAAATCGTGACAATTTTAGAAGCAAAATTAAGGGGTTATTGTAGTGAAAATATAGACCTAAATGTAAAGAACTTTTTTTTTATCTGGGTGTTTTTGTACGTAAGTAACATTTTGTAAAACTAGTCACAAATGAGAAATAGTAACATGTTAGACCACGGGAATGAAAGAAATGTAAATATTTCCATTATTTGGTCACCCTCTCAATAATCATGAATAAAATGTGATATCCCCATACTCAATATATATCAACAGTCTTTAGACAGCACTCACTCTCGATGGGAATGCCGTTCATCGCCCAGTTGATGGAGGGTTTGGGCGTGCCACTGGCCCGGCAGGTCAGAGCCCCGTTCTCACCCGGGGCCATGATGAGGTTCTTGGGAGCACCGCTGATCCAGTACGGAGCAGCTGAGAACAGAACAGAGGAGGCAGGTGCAGCATTAGTAACTCAACTTCCGTGTGAATTCATTTATGAACTATGAGGAACCTTTTCTGCCCTGATGACACTGTGTTTGATGTTGACCAAGAGCACTGCTAAAAGTTCAAGATTAAGTAAAATAATTCCTATTTATTTCAGAAAAGATTAGATATGGGCCAAGGAGAAAAAATATTTAGTTTGATGTTTTAAAGAACCGTTTTGTCGTAGAATCATGGCACTAACATTAATCAAGTTATTGATTTGGTAGAGTTTATTTTGTACTCTTGGTATAGTATAATGATAGTATTCAAACTGCACTTACCTTTGACTGTTACATGGATGTTATGGTGCGCTGAGCCGAACTGGTTCCTGGCTATACAGCGGTATTCTCCGCCGTCGGACTCGGACACATTAACGATACGCAGCGTTTTCTGATAGTGCAGGAAGGACGTGCGCTCAGCTGGCAGCTCCCCGCTCACTTTGGTCCAGGAGATTTCAGGAGTTGGCCTGAGTTCACAATGAGAGAGAGTCATGGGTGTGATTAGCGCACTGTAGCAGGTGGCCTCTTCAGTAATGGTGCGTTCTTGTACTTACAGCCCTTCAGCGATGCACTCCATCTCCAGCACCTGGCCTCTCAGCACCATCTTGGAGCTGGACGACCCAGACGGGGTGAGGAAGGCTGGCTGTCGCTCATCCGCTGGCACCTCTGCATTCACAGACAAACGTTCACCATTATAACTATGCGTCTCATTTTCATTCATCTCCCTTCATTTTATTGTATGATTATTATGTGATTTGATCAGGGCTGCAGGGCTCCGACAGAACGCCATTTCATTTGAGACCATATTTTATGGTTGGATGTAAATTTTTATAGTCTTTGATGGTTTTTATTGCTTTGGTTTTTAGGATGTTTGCTGTTAAATCATTTGCCCCTGGGGTGACAAGATCTATATTAACACGGCCTCGTAAAATGAGAGCTATAAAGGCGTTATGCATATTTTGTTTGTGCTGTTAAGTGGCAAAAAATGCTAAATTCAGTTTGGGCCTGTGTGCATATGTTTCTTCTTTGCATTCTACTAGCTTTACAAGTGTAATTTGCATTCTTAACTTGGCAAACATCAGATTTTCATTGTATGCCTTGCTAATAGGCCGTTTATGAAATGTATTAAAACCTTTTACAAACCTTGATTTAAAAAAAAAAAAAAAATAAAACCTTTTACAAACCTTGATTTAAAAAAAAAAAAAAAAAGGCATTATAAAACAGAAATGTTCGATATATTATAAAGTATGTGACGGACAGACAAGATGAAAGAAGATGTGAAACCCAAAAGGATAAGGCAAAAAATTAAGAAATCTTTAGATGTAAAAATTGGTATTTTGAATACAATATAAGTTTAATAAAGACATGCTTTTCTTCACATCAGTTCAAGTGCAAAGTGATTAAACAAAGGGGGAAAAATATTGTTGTTAATATTGCCCATGGATGATTAGTTGTTCAGCAGGAGTTAGCGTAAGATTTAAAACATTGGACAGCGCTGGGATACAGTGGTTAGTATGGAAAGGTCAACAGCCACAGTGTCGGGGTAACCACCAGAGGGAGCCACATCTCACCAGGAAATGCCCCAATAGCACCATGAAAATTGTGGATAGCTGGATTGAAGAGTTAGTGGGTGAGAGCTGCCATCTGGAGCTCTAGGTTCAGGGGTTAACACTAGGGGACGCCAAAACTCACCACTAAATAAATCAGTTTCATTGTAAAAAGCTGCCACTGTGTCATTGATTGCATCCACTGTAACACAACAGAAAAGCAAAACACACCACACATTTAAATCAAATAAACAAAAACACAACTTAAAATAAGAATACGTGATGTTTTCGTGAATTATGAATACAATTATAGATGAAAAAGTGCCAGATGGATATGAATGAGAGCCTTCTTTGTTGATTGAGAGGACAGAACATTTTACAGAGCCATAAAACGAACGCCTTCCATTGCAGATAACACACAGAACTCTGACAATATGTCTTTTCAGCAGAGCCACGACTGCTGGCGTCTCCGCGGATGGATTCGGAGATAGGAAATACTGTTTTCCTCCTACGCAGTCATGCCAACACATGCAGCACTGTGCAAAAGTTAAGACTGAGGTGAGAAACATGCTGATAACCAAGAGTGCTGATAAGAACACTGAATTATATGTCATATTTGTTATAAAGTCGATCATGAAATGTGGTGTTGTTACAAAGTAATATGAGGTAGTTGAAGTAATATTTTCAATACTCATGACTCAAGTCTATTGCACAGTGCGTTTCGATTACAAAGACAAAACAATATCCAAAGGCTTACGGTTGAGGACTTTGACCGTGATGGGCTGCTTCTGCTGGATGGTCTGAGTGTGGGGGAAGCGGGCGTAACAGATATAGTCGTTTCTGGAGTCGGCGCGCAGCACGTTGGAGAAGTACAGGTCTCCGTTCAGCGACTGCGACACTCTCCGGCTCTGGGGCAGCCGCTGGAAGTCTGCGAGACACATGAGGAGTGGACTGTAATAACTAGTTACAAACAAACTGTTCAAGTAACCGGAGTAATGAATAAGAGGGTACGAGTATTATTTTATTCCTTTCAAAAAGGTAGGTTGAGAGAAGTTGTTGAGCTATAGAAATATCCACATTCTTCACTTAGTTTGGCTTTTCATTCAGTGTATATTGTTAGCTTTTGTGATGTGTCTAAATCTTTAAACTTTAAATCTTTAGGCTTATTGCTTTAAATTCACCAAAATTACATCACTGCATTACATGTGATACTCCTAAATCTAAAATCCTCTAAATCCTCCTGTGACTCAATTGTCTCAACATCTGAGAAATGACTACCTGAACAGAATTTTAAAAAAAAAGACAAAGCTACAGCTTTCAAAAGTCTTACTGTTGTCCATCCAGAAAATGATTGGAGGAGGCAAACCAGCCGGGGGTCGACATGGCAACACCAAAGGCACTCCTTCTTGAACCACAATTGGTTTGATTTTCTCCTTTGACCACAAGGGGGATCCTGTAGTGATATGAAAATATACAAGGTATTTAGATTCGGAGTATTATAATTTAACATGATATATTGGTCACTAATAGTCAGTTCAAAAATTGCTATTGCGTCATACACTACAACAAATACAAACGCTAACAAACGAACTAATACGTTGACTAGTCCAACAATTCATTTATGAACAATTCAAAAAGATGTTGCACTTACTAAAAAACAAAACAACAAACAAGACTTTCCTTGCCTTTATAGATTGAAGACTCAGATCAAAATAAGTATTCTTAATTCACAGTGTACAGTGACAATACTAACTGCTGTAGTAGCTTTAGTTCAACACTCTCACGTCTACTTACTGGATTGTCGTACTACGATGTTGTGAGATAGAGCCGTGCCGTGGTCGTTGCGTGCTGTACATTGGTAGGTGCCCTCGTAATGTTCCGCCTTTTCATCACTGATGTCCACCACCAGGGTCCCAGAGCGTTGCCTCATGTTCACGTTTGGTAACTGGTCAATGTCAAAGTGGGTCCCGTCTCTAGTCCAGGAGAAGCTGAAGGAGATTTGACAAGAACATGCACCATCAATTAGGAATTTATTGAAATAAATAGCACTTCTTCCTCATGGCATATGGAGTGTTGAGAGAAATGCGCTTCAAAAGTAATGAGTTACAGTAATATATTGCATGTTTTTGGTAACGCGGTAATATAACGCATTACTAAAAATGGGCAGTAAATTACCCGTTAGAATCTCAGCTACGCAAATTACTATTAATAATTTTATTATGGTCTGCTGTAGGCATAAGCATTTCACCGGGGCAGTACCAGAGCTTCTTCAGGCTTGTGCGAGCGGGCACTGTGCGCCTTGTTATTCAAACCAGACTCCGCGCTTCAGCTCCTCACACATCCTTCTCCCACACTCCACCACAGTCCCGCTCAGATTATGAAGAAAAGACCTCAGCGCCTTGTGGCTGCAAGTCGGCCCATGCCCTTTTCTTTCTCTCATCCCTATCGCACCTTTATCAGTGCTCTCAGAATCAGAATCAGAAAAAGGTTTATTGCAATTATCAATGAACAAAATTCACAAACATTGGAACTTGTTTCGGCATAAAAGTGCAACATAAAACACTGAGCAATAATAAAAACAACATATATGTAATCAAAAGGACATGTATTAGAAAACAGTTTCAAATTACTATAGTATAAAATAAAAATAGGCTTACTATGTGCACAAGAATTTACCTGCTCTGCTCATAAAGCAGCGACGAGACAAACACCGGGCTAAACTTGACTGACTGATCCTAACTGCCAAGATCCTAGAAGATATTTTCCATCACTGCGGTTTTCTTCACAGTAACTAGTAACATATTACAATTTCAGAGAAACTTGTGAAGCACTGGGCACCTGTTACTATGGAGAGTGGTTTTGTTTGTTAAGCAGCCAGTGACGTCTTGACTTTGGGAGTTAAAAGCTAGAAAACTGTTCGAGCCAACGTAGTTTTTCATCAAAAGCTTTTCAAAGTAGCAATTACCCA
The DNA here is from genome assembly GCA_015082035.1 of Chaenogobius annularis. Taxonomy (NCBI): domain Eukaryota; kingdom Metazoa; phylum Chordata; class Actinopteri; order Gobiiformes; family Gobiidae; genus Chaenogobius; species Chaenogobius annularis. Next base: position 377,952 of record BJKM01000273.1, on the reverse strand, counting down.
TTGGAGCTGAAGTCAAATGGCTGTAGAATTTAATATTGATTGAAAGATGCCAGAACACTGTGTTTGTGTGCGACCATACCTACAGTATTTGGTGGAAAGTCAAAGTAAAGCCTACGTGATACACCGTATAAGAGCACATATTACAATATATATGAGCAACTAAAAGCTATATCCTGCTGCATCTAGCACTGCCAACGCTGTTGTTTTCACAGTGACATAACCATAAATAAAGTGAGTGTATGGGCCTGTACCTGGGATGCGGTTTTCCTTTGGCCTCACAGTGGATTATAATGTTCTCTCGCGGGTCGATGATGTAATCCTTGGGGGATTGGTGAGTTATGGTCGGTGGCTGCGACACTGAGGGCGATCAAAAACAGGGAGAGATTCAATCACAAGCTTAATGCATAACTAAGGCCTTTTCGTAAGGCGTATTGACCACAAAGGCAGCGGTCATCACTAATAGCATGCAAACTCAGGACTCTGCATCTCGGTGGACAGCAGCCACAACAGAAAGCTCTCCAAAACATGCAGCAGGTACATCTGACTTCACTGTAACGATCCACAGACTATAATGGATTCCTTTCAGAGCAGGAAGATAACTAATGGACCTTGACAAAACAAATTCTATCAGGACTCCATGCTGTTTATATTATTGCTGTATGGAAATCAGCCTCCCGCAGCACAAGAAAAAGCATTCAAACAAAAAACAAGCAAATAAAGAAATTACACAGCATGCTGGGTCTATCACTGCAAAAATCACACACATTTTAAAATAAAACACTCGAAAAACACAAACGGAGAAAGCTCAAACTATCTCTCAGCTTCACTGCAATTTTCCACTTACATCCTTGAAGAACTTTAGTGTTTGTCCAAAGAAAGAGCAACGACAAATAGTGACAGAAAAACAGACATTACTGTGGAAATGTCTTAATATAGAAGTCGTTTGAGAAAATCTTACATCATAGAAAGCTATGCAATTATTATGAAACAGTTTTAAAGACAATATGTATGAAAATTTTATTGAATAATAGCAAATTACACAATCTAAATAGAGAAGGACAAGCGGTGGTAACATCTTAGCTGCATTTTGGTAATATTAAAGAGGCACTATGTAACTTTTCAGGAGGAACGCCTATTTCAAGATATATATTTGGCAATAAAAACAAATGCAATAGAATACATTCAAGAGAAACATTCTAGGCTAATAATAAAACCACAATGACCAGCAAGTGGCTGACTCCCACATCACCAAAGTTACATAGTGCACCTTTAAAAGGCATAAATTAGATACATTTTCTCTTGCAATGACCGATGTATATCTATATCATCATCATCATCATCATCATCATCATCATCATCATCATCATTTATTTCCCAACGCATCAACAACAAAACAAACAGGGTTATAAAAGACTGGTGTACTGGTGTGTCCATACTTTACTGTACATGTTTACTAGTTACTTATGTATTGTGTGATGAGTTGTATTCTCACGGTCAAGTGGGACTTCCAGTGCAGTGGTGAGATGTCCCAGGACGAGCAGTAGCAGCGCGGTAATCATCCTCCTCTCCTCCATCATCAGTGTGTGACACAACGGTCCCGTCCCAAAAACAGTGATGCCCCGCCTCTCCTTAGGCACACATGCACGTTCACACCTGGAGACAAAACATGAGGACACATTGACGTTAAGGTTGACTGACATGTCGCGTTACTCAAGCCATCGATCATAACAGTAGTACAGTGTGTGTATATGAGAGGGGCCGGCCGGCGGAGAGCTGCTCTCTCAGATCGATGTTGGTTGCCATGCGCCGCAGTTTGCTAAAAGCCCTCTTTTTGATCTAGAGCACTTCAATGGGGCCCGATGCATCCCACACAGACTCGTTTTGCTTGGCTAATCACTGCCAAGGCTGAGACACTATTAAGTCTCTCATCCAAATCAATCTGTTCACTAAGCCATAAAAGGCAGAAGACATTAAAAGTCACTCTTAAATTCATCAGTTTGACCGATAAGTTCAATAACATTGCAGGAATTTCTTTGCTTTTGCTTTTTAGAGCCCTACTCACTGGGGCTGTTTCAAGTTCAGGTTAGGTGACTATTTGCAGGCTCAAACTGACTGATGACAGGCTAATGAGCCATTGATTAGCTGTTAATTAAGTAGGGATTTCCTTTTGGGGCATTACATAATCAAATTAAACCTCTTTCACAACAGATTTTTGAGCTTAGTATGTGCTGTATTTCAACATCGTTTTCAGTTATTGAAGAACACTTAATGGGACCAGAATAAAGGTTTCTAAATAAAATATTAAAACTAAACATGGACTAAACCAGAATATAACAACCAATGAGAGATTTAGAGACTACGTTTTCTCTATTCTCAAGACTCCACTTGGTACAGAATTAACCCATCAAACGATAATCTATTCTGGAGACTATATAATTATCAAATGTGTGATGCTAATGGTAACTAATGCTAATGACCTGACAGTGTGTTCCTGTATTGTTCTATTGTTTCGTACTCGTGCCTGCGGCTGTGGGCAGGTCTGGCCTGTAGAAGAGACCTTTGGGAGACAGGACCAGAGGCTACAGAGGAGGCTCAGACATGGGCTGGCTGGGACGTCCTGTGGGGGCACACACCGATTTGTTACAGCAGCCCTACAGTCATGATTCAATAGAGGCCCCGGAGCAGAGGCAGCAGCGGAGCCGACCAGGGCCCAGTGCACCTCTCGGGGGAGAAAAGGCTTGCATTATAAGCCCAGAGCAGCCAATCACTCTGCTGTACACACCATCCGGCAGCGTTGGCTTGGGATCTGACAGGGGAAGATCCATGGGGCAATTTGATCAAGCTCATTTGCAGGCTGCGGGCGATGGTGCAGGAACCATACAGCGCTTCAAACTGACAACAAGCGCTTAACGGCAACTTGAAAAATGTTACACGTTTACAATGCATGAATGAAACCAGTGATGAACATGACCTTGAATCCAAATAACAACGAATAATGAACGATTATGGCAAAATATCTAGTTGCAGTTTTCCATACAAACATTGTGATTTCAGTTACATTTGCGACTTATGTTTTATTATTCTGTTTGGAGTACACATTTTAAAACACACACTAATCCCAGAATCCCCAAACACATTTCAGAACACGTTTTTAGAGATTTGATTCGATATTTTGTTCTTGGCAAAGGACTAATATATTGCAGTCTTTGCGATTTGTAATTGCGACCACTTGAATTATGATTTTGATTCGATTTCGATATATCTGGCAGCCTAATCATTTAAAAAAAAGAAAATTCAAATGACTGAGAAGGATGGTGAAGTAGCACATATGTCATAATTCAGTTGAGTGTGCTCTTCTGAAAAAAAAAAAGAAAAAAAAAAGTACAATGAAATAATACTTTATGCCAATCCCAACCTTGGATTAATGGAGAAGGAAAGCTACTGTATGTTAAATGTCAAATAACCCCAGATTGTAACAAGGTTTGAAGAGAATATCTTTCTGCCAGTGCAATTATCACAAAATGGCAAAATGGCCCAATCATAATGAAGTCCAACCTGCCATATCGCAGTAAAGGCTAATGACAAAAGGCAAAATGGCTTCAACGAGTGAGAAATAAATTGTTTCCGTATACATTTTATGGTGACTCCCAGAGAAAAGCTTAGATTCTGATCTGGAGAGGAACCAAGACTTCATCCAGGATTCATTTCCCAGTGTAATGAGGTGTTGCAGCCCAGCTCTGGCCGGCCAGTCTATTTATTGTGTGTCGTTGTGCGTTATTGTAAGAGTGTGTCTGTTAGCAAGTGTGTGATAATTATCCCGCCAAGCAGCAATGATACAGGGCCAACCTCCTGCAGCCTGTGACATAAGGGCCTCAGTGTAGACTCAAGTGGGGCTCTTAAGAGAAGGAAACGCAACTGGAGCTTCTGCCAAACAGTCATTAGAGAGCAGAGTTTAGAATAGAGGAAGAGAAATGGCCTTTAATATTTTTGTTCCACAACCTTCAATATTCCCTGATATTGAGTGCATAGATTGTTCTTGCTGAAGACATGTAATCAGAATGCATCCATCCGTATTGTAAAGCCTTCCGTGGATATTGTGCTGAGCGAACAGAAAAAGTCAATAATGCTCGCGACCAAAGACTGTTCCTGAGGCCAAGATAAAGACAAGTTTGTGTTTGGAGTCAGTGGTGCCAAAATCTGTCAGACGGCTGAACGATACAATCTGCAGGAGGAGAAGGGCGATCCTTAACAACTGACAAATCTGACAAGCCTGTTCTTTCTGTAAATGACATCAATGCATCCTGTTGTTCTAAACACTGGAGACTTTACTTTTGTGACGCTTTGTACCATTATAATCTGGAACAAATGTTAATACTTTAGTCAACATTTTCTTTTCAAAAACAACCTTAAGGTCTTTGGACATAATTTCTCCAGTACAAAGTGTAACAACTACAATGTAAGTGACCTTCATCGTGTCTAGACTTGGGCTAAATAATCATCCTCAGAAGAGTCACGATGTTGCTGTGACGTGTCTTGCCAGGTGTCTAGATCCAGATTAAAAAAAATGTACATCTTGCAATAAAACGTACATCGGTGAAACAGGGAGGGGATAAAAGAGGCAACAGAAACCCGGAAGCCTGCTCTTTGACTGTCGCCAGAGTGAGGAAGAGGTTATGTTGTCTCATAACATGTTCAGGATCAAACGCTTCCTCGACAAAATTCTGTTCTGTAGAAACAGAACAGAACCCATTCCTCAGTGGCTCAGGAAGAAACCCGGCAACAAAAGCCGGTACAAGTTCAAGAGGAGACACTGGAGAAGGACCAAGCTCAGCCTTTAAACATGAAGGTTCTTTGATCCCAGCATTCCTGTCTGAAGAGTTGCCTGAACCACCATCTGCCGGGAGTGACCGTATAACCTGGAGCATTAATGTTTTTGTACAGATACGCCAGTTATACTCATGTTTAATAAAACAACAAGGAATATATGAATATATATATATATATATATATAACCGAGGGGGTGTTCCCGCTTTCTCATACTTGGGATACTGTTCTAAAGAAGTCGGACTGCAGGGGTGCCGTCATCAGAGGATAATTGCAGACAAGCAGTCAAAACTTTTCAAGGTAAACCAACCAACAAACACTGGTCTGATAGAGGAAGTAAAAGTAATATAATATTGTTTAATGAATTATTATGACCATTATGAGACATCTTCCTAACTAATAATAAACCAATAAGACCACAAAAACACCTTGTATATGCCAAACCAGTTAAATTAATAAATGAGTACAAAAAGGTAATTACTGTCTACAGGACCACCTAGATTCAAGAGTTACCATTCACACAGTTCATTTTCTCCACAAAGAAAACCCTTTCCTTTTTTGAGTGGAAGCCGCTCTGAGTCTGAATCTTCAATTCCACCATTGTCATTTCCCGTAGCCTGCTACTTCAGAATCCCAAAACTAATTGGTTTGGTGTACATGTCACCGAGATACACATGCAGCGAGCTCCACATCGAGGCGAAAACATGTTCAAAAACAGGGGCTTAAAAAGAGAGTGAGGGTCGGGGCAAGTGTGAGCACAGATGTCACCAGGACTCGGCAGCGTGAATGAATAGCAGTCTATAGGGAAACAAGAAGGATAAAAGTGATAAAAGTGTTGAAAATGTGGACTCTTTTTGAGGATTTTCCAATGTTGTTTACTTGAGGAAAGGTTTTGTAGCTACTAGTGTTGTCGCGATACTAAAATATCATACTAGATTTGGATACAACGGAAAAGGCTTGATACTCAATACCAATTTATTTTCCATTCAACAAAGATAATAGTACTTTCTTTATGTTACCATGTGCTCTTACTAGTTCTGATAAAGCTCAAGATCATAAATCTAAAGCTGCTCAAGAAAGCTCACATTTTGTCCTGTTTATGTGATTATTTTGGGGGGGATTTGATTTGCAACAGGCCTACAACTGAAAAATACAAAATACATAAACATTACACAATAGTAATGATTTGACACATATTACCTTGTGTGTAAAACTGCATTTTGGATGTTCTGTCGCTTATTGATGACATAGACAGAGGTATTCCGTTTCAGAACTCAGCTCTGCTTCCTGTAGCTTTTAACTTTATAGAAATGCTTGCCACAGGTTCAATCCCACCAAACCAAAGTATAATTACAAAAAGATGAGAACCAGTCATATTATAATAAATAATTAAAGCACGTTTTGGAATGTGTGCTCAGAATTGACTAATGTACTCTCAAATTCTTACTGAGGAACTTCCTGCACCCGCGCTGTACAATTTTGATATCTCCCATTCCAAGCATCCTAATTAACTGAGCTATTGAGCGCTGATGCGATCAGAGGATTCATAACCTCAATAGAGCAGCAGGGATCTTCACACATGGGTCAAAATGAGGCTACAGGAAAAAAAAACAAGCAGCAGGAAGGTAGTCAAGAGCAAACGGATGTATCTGTAATAGTGCAATTTCTCTGAAGATGCTTAAAGACAATGTGAAATAAAAAACACATTATGGAAAGATTTATAGTAGTAATAATGCCGCAAACTATGCCTCATTTCAGTGTGTTCTTTTGAGGTTCAGAAAAAGACATTTGAATCTTGTTATGCTGTTATATTTTTGCGTTCATGCAAATGTTTTAAAGAAACAGAACCGTGGCTTTTGAGTCATCTTTAAAACACACCAAATAATTACAGAATGAACTTTTACACTTGTTTGACACTCTTTTTAATATTTGTCCAAACAATCCCGGGTTAGAGAAGACTATGTGATGAATTTGGTCTTTCAGTGGCCCCTCAATGGCCTCCCAGGATCACAATAGAAACGCTGCAGTCGGCGTCAGCAGCAGGCGTTTCCCGTAATCTGCTCATTAGCTTTTATAATTGGACGTATGCAAATAATTGGGGTGCTTAACATATGAATCGGGCTCCAGTTATTCAAGGATACACCGCCGCTCAAAGGAAAAAAACATGCCACTGTCTTTTATGTTCACTGTGTACTGTCACACAATGAACTGTCAGCCTTTCTGACGCAGTGTGCGCCAAATGTTTATGTCCACAGAAATTTGGAAGGTTGTTTCTTGTTTACGAGCCATTTGTGACATCAAAAACACAGACAAAAATTCGATGACAAGCTCCCTGCATGGATTTAGATACTCTAAGTTAAGATAAGATTAGTTGGGCCTTGCATACAGCCAATAGGAATACTAATAAATAAACAAATGACTTAAAGTTAATATTATGAAATTTACAAGCATGTCCAAAAAATTATTATAAAATTGGCCTTTGAAACTTACTGCATATTGTAAAGTAACAAAATGCTCTTCTTCATTTTGTGTTGAAAGAATGCAAAACATTCTTGAAATGGTAAATAGGGGTGGGCAATAGATCAAAATGTAGATAATATTGTGAATGTTGTTTTGAAGACATATGAATATCAAGTTCATCGTTTACAGTAAAAAACGCCCCAAAAAAGAGCTGTAACTAACAACCATGTTGCTAATTGTTTAGTACTGAGAGTATGTAGATACTCAAAATATAATAATAATAATAATAATAATAATAATAATAATAATACATTTTTCTCAATTTTTCCCAAATGGTAAATCATCATGATTATGTTTTTATGTTCAATGTGCATTTATAGAAAAAATATTGTTGAAGGGATGTCAAATTATTGTGTGTTTTTAATGTGTTATGAAACATGCTGGAGCACGGTTTCATTCCACACCTCTTAATGCTAATTGACATTTGCTACCAAAGCAACATGTCCTCAGATTTGTTAGCTCCTCCTCTTTGACAGGGCAGCGTACATCTGCATTGGCTTCAGATGTGGGCTAAAGGTGTGTGGGATTTGTCCGTCATCTGTGCTTCGAGGCTAATGAGTTTAAGGCCAGCTTGATTGCAATTAGCATGTACACGACAAGACAGACACGACAAGACAGACACGACAAGACAGACACGACAAGACAGACACGACAAGACAGACAGGATGGCTGCTTCAAGAGGAAATCCCCACATCGTCAACCTGAATTAGAACTATAAGCTTTCATCTCATCTTCTGCACTAGTTAAATACAGCTTGAGTTGTGAGCAGCATACTAAAGTGAGCTACAGTGATATTTCAGAGCCTTGTATCAAATATTTAATTTCTTTTTACAACAGTTCCCTTGCAAATTGGAACGAGAGCGCACTTTTCACAGAAATAAAATTATACTTGTTGCTGCTTGCTAAATAAAATAAATATGTACGTGACACAAAGGATACCTTTGGAGTATACTTCTGGCAACAAAGAAATGGATGACTCAAACTGAAGCGATAATCAAGCGCTGAAACCGCACTGAAAATTGAAATTTTGAAAAAAAAGTATAATAAATGGACAAATTCGACAGACTTTGGACCAAACGTGGTGTTTACATTAGAGAATATGTGCCTCAATTTCATTGAAGCTCTCGTTGTGTCCTGTTTTTTGTGTGTTTCTATTCTGTCTATATGTATAATTGAAAAAGAAAACAGAAAGCTATATATTGGCTTTATTCTCATATACTTTTTCTTCACCAGCTTGACATAAACTCAATAATGAAGAGTAAGCAGGGAGTATTAATTAAAATGGGCTCATGTTAGGGATGTAATGAGTGACTATGGATTTGAACTTGACCTTTAATTTAGCTAAGCCGGTCCCTTAGTGCCCTTCAGGAAAGTCTCCAATCTCCCCAAGAAAGTCAGTGGACGTATAATACACAGTTGCTTTCTCCCCATTTGCATATTGTTTGTGAGGTCCCCGGGTCACAGAGCGAATGGGCTTGGAGAGCACTCCTCCTACCACATGAGTGTGTTATGGCCAAGACTATTCATATGCTGAAAAGAGGGTCATTATCAAGGCCAAACGCAGGAGAGCAGGAAAATACATAGTTTCTTGAATAACTAAAAGGACTCTTAAAATCCTCTGCGCACAACACAACCTGCTATTTGGTATTCGACTTAAACCTGTGAGAAAAGATGAAAACATTTATGCATAAACAGAGAGGATAGTACTTGAACTGGCTGCTTGAAATGGCTAAATATAGGAATACAAGCACACCTCTCGAGAGCTTCATACAAAGAGCACTGTGTAACCATAGCAATGCCCCGGTGTACTGGAGTTTCAATCCAGACCAAAAATGTCAACCCGTTTGTCAAACACAGACATATGAAAAAGGGCAAAGAGAGCCAGGCCCATTTGTCATTGCATAAGTAACCTCTTAGAGACTGTACGCCTGACATCTGCTCTGCCCCAAAACCTCCCAGCATCCTTTAGGGCTCCACAATAGAGCTATGATTAGTATCTCAGCCGGCCTCCGTGTCCATACCGGATGGCTTACTCGACGCATGAAGGGGCTCTCAAGATGGGGCCAATATGTGGATTTGCCTTTGAGCTTAATGCACAACAATAAACATCAGTGTGAAGCAGGTGGAGAGGAAGAGTAAAGTTTGTTCTGCATCAGCTGGTGCATTTAAAAGACGTTTTGAAGGTATAGATCATGTTTGATACAATGTCCAACCACATTTGAGAAATAGCACAGGAAACATAAACTCAAATCATATTTTTTCATGTTTGGAGACAAATGCTTCCATTCAATAAGTCAATACTGGACAAGAACAATTTGAGTTTAAAATGAAAACTAAACATTCACTTATTTCTGTTTGTTATGTGTTAAAACTAGTGCTGTCAATCAATTACATTGTTTCATCAGATTAATCACACTTTTGATCAATCACCATTAACTGAACAGTGCGCTTACGTTAATGTCATTCTTTATACAAAACTTCATAATTTGAAGTGTTTTTGCAAATTTTTTCTTTAAAATCGCTTCACTCGCAAGGACCACGCCACAACAATGGAATACAAGAGAATATTTATGGATGATGATGATGGTGATGATGACATTGATGATCCATCAATGATAGATCGATAATAGATCGATGGTAGATCGATGATATATCAATTAGAGTTGGCTGGGTAGAGACTCAGGATGGGGGCTCCGTCTCAGGTGATCAGCCCCCTTCCTTTAGACGGTGATGTGTTAAGGTAAAGATAAAGATGATAGAGACATGGGGTGGGGGGCGGGGTCGAGAGAGAAGAGACAACCAGAGATGCTGAGATAGGCCTGTATGAATAGGGCTTCTGGGTAATTAGAGGTGTGGTTAAAGAGAGGAGGAGTGGTTGCAGGAGGAGTAGGAAGTTGAGGTGTGGTCTACATCCTGAACCTCAGTCAATGATTAACAATCATTAACTACATTTTTATTATTTCACAAATCTAAACAAATTTGCCAATTTAAAAGCCCTATTGGGTATAATTGAAATAGATTTAATAAGAACAAACAACAGAATTAGTGGGCCCTCGATTGCCCCTTGCCTCTTGTGGCGACAGATGTGAGCTGCTGAGATTGGTTTGGCGTTGACCAGTGTTCAGTAAAAAATTGGTGGCTTATTTGGCCCATATTATTTATTTTAGCACTCACACTTGACCTTTATTTTCCTAACAGAGCCCACAGTGTTGAACTCGAGATCTCTGCGCCGTCATTGGTTTGTTCTGCGGTGCGGAGTAAAGTCATACTGTTCTCCACTGCTCCGCGCTCATAAACATCAGCTGGCAAGTGATCTGAGCTCGTCCACGCGAGGGTTGATGGAATTTATATGGAAATGTAATCGAGTGATAACAGCTCTGCGTCTGCTCCATCCTCCTTCGCTCAGGTAAGCCTCCCGAGTAATCTAAATTGCATTTGGTCTAAACAGTGATTTATCTGTGTCAATCCACGATTGATGTGTCAATTTTCTATGATTAATCGCATGAGTTAACAATAATAACTTTGTCAGCCCTAAAACATATTTACATTTCTTCCTGGGTATGTTAGTATTTCCTGTAACATTCAGTAAGTACTTTCACCTTTAATCTTTTTAGTAATCTTATTATTTTTATTTATTTATTTTTCCTCAGGTTTTTTTGCTCTTATTCATCCACATCATGGTCTGTTGCTTTCAGTGTAACATTGGTATCACTACTGCATCTGTCAGTGCTAAACGTCACGTCGCCACGGGTCAACAACAAATCCAACCAGCCCTTTCTAGAAACGCCCCTGTATATTCCAGTAAATGGTCTATTGCATTTGCTACCATTTCAACAGTGCTGATGTAGACAGACAGGCCAGAGACGGTCATTTAGTGCTATCAGTGCTTTGTGTCGCGTAGTCCAGCAAAATCTGACCTGCACATCCGATAAACAAAGGCCGACACTGGAACAATCTGCTGTACGCGGTGAGCGAGTGGCCAGGTGAATCTCTGGTTTGTTATTGCGCATCACCTTTATATCTACGGTAACAAAAGCCCACTCCACCCTACCTGCGAATGTGAAAGGTCAAACTCACAGCTCCCACTGAAAGCCACAATCGGAGGCGGCCCCAGAGCAAGGACCCTCAATCAAAGAGCGCTTTAGGGGGGCTCTACACCCTACAATCCCAGCATTGTCTCCGCAGGCTTCCCCAGTACAGCCGGCCCTATATCCAACACTGTAAGAGGAGGTGCTCATTGTGGCCTGTCCAAGCTCCATCTTTGTCTCCTTTGTGGATGTGGTTGAAGAATGCCCCGCTGCGCCAAAAGGAGGGAGAAAATGGCGAGAAAAAGCTAAATGGAAGAGGTGATTAATTTGCAAGAGTGCATGGGGACAGGATGCACAAGACATATGTTGCCTGTTTGTGAGAAAAGTATTCACATATGGCATAAAGGCCGCCATTTATTTCCTCAGACGTGCAATGCAGAAAAACTAAAAAGATACTGCTGTTCAGATTTAAATCAGTCTCGTTCTGAGTCTAACCGCCGTCTCAGACTAAGTTTATTTGGAGATACACAGACAACTCAAAGTGCTTTACGCAGAATTCAACCACAAAAATGAGTTCACATAATTTATACATATCCAAGTATAAACAACCATGACATTTAAAACACTATCGAGACAATGACTGTATGAATTCATTGCATAACCTTACCCGACCAGAACATGCTTTTCTTTCACACATCCCACTTGGTTGTATCAGATCGATATGAAAACTACTAAACTACATACTGCATAAATAAGGCAGAACATTTCCTAAGGTTTTAGAGGATACAATCTACAATATATCAGAGCTATAACACCACTTGGTAATTGTTTGGAAACTAAACTACCATTTATGTTATGTTCTTTTTCTTTGTTGTGGTATTGAAAATTGATATAGAGCATGAAGAATTTTCCTTCGGATCAAAATCTAGTTTGAGATTTGAGTATCATTGTGTGCTTGGTGGTCCAATGGTCTAAGCAGCAGCACATGTGTCTCCGTTCGACTAGCCTCAGCGTTGTGAAACATAATTCCCGGCTCCGACAACTTGCTGAATGTCCACCCTGCTCTCACTCCCATTTTACCCAACACTGTCCTGTCTAATAAAGCCAACAGGACAAAAGATCCTAAAAAAAAGAAAAGAAAAAGCCCCAAGAAATTTGAGAACTACGACAACACTACATCCAACTCTACTTTATGAACTCTCAAACCAACACGCCTCCACAAACAATCAAGACAAAGCTGGATTTTAAAAAAATGATCTACATTGCCGCTACGAAATATTAGCACCACAGGTAAATACGTTAAAATAAGTTCCATGGCACTTTATTGTAATGATAAAAAGTCACCATAGCAGCGGCCTCTTTATTTTTAAGCCAGAGTGTCACCTGTTATGTCACGGCAGCGCCATCCCCGAAGAGATCTGTTTAAAACCAGCCATTCATTTTGTAAGGTATAGCGCTTATTGATGGATAGACGCACCATAGCACAATGTGTGTGAATGTCAGGCCAATCCATTACTACATAAAGGAGGCTCTATGTAGCAGTAACCCGTCTCCAGCTCACACAGCCCCTCCTCGGCCCCATTGAGATACGGCAGGTGAATACAAATCATTTCCCCTCCGCTGCCTCCCAAAAGGACTCACCATTCAATTTCAGACACACCGGACAGAGACAATAGCCCCTTTCAAAGTGTGAGAAAATCAAATCACACACTTTAAAAAGTTGAAGAAAACGACACATGCAGAAGTTAACCCTTACACTTTTGAGGAATATGTTTACCAAATAAAAGTTTGGTTTGGATGATGGATCAACATAGAAACGTGGCATAAGTGGTTTATTCTAAAAGGTTGTTGAGCAATTCATAGAGGGGACTTTGCATGCAACATATAGTTTGTTGAAAAGATTGACAAAATACACATTCTCAACAAGGTAGTAGTAGTAAATCAGTTGTCTTAAAGCAAACTCTTTTCTCCACAGCAAAGTAAACACAAAACGGAAATCAACCAAAACAAAATTCTGCACAGTTGCATTTCAATTTGCTTTCACATAGTCTTCCTATAAAAAAAAAAAAACAGCCTTTATCCAGGCTTGGAACTAGCAAAAAGATGTACATTCACTTGTGACCTTCTATAACAGTAAAGCAGGGCTCAACAAATTTCCCTTGGCGAGAAAATGAAGTTGAGCTTCTAAATGGGTCAAATAAAAGCTAAAACTAAAACCACCATGATAACATCTGCGATAGTGATGACAGCTAATTAAACGAACCCCATTTGACTTGAAAGCTCTCTTTGCTCTGTTAAAAGTGTGTCAGTTCCATAAAGCTTAGTCTGAACTTTGTAATGGGCAAAAGTAATTATGCTAAAGAAGATCTGAACTTTTTCATGAAGTAAGACCATTAGCACTCAAGTGTTTTAGCCTTGACCATTACTACTAGAGCAACAGCTGGTTAATCAGCTCAGGTCTTAATAGATCAAATGTTTTAATAGTGGGCTAATTATTGTATTAGCATTATAAGGATCAATATGCAAAACCACAGATAGGCGAGTCTATGGAGTGAGTTAGCTGGAGTGACGGGAGTGACGGGACAGTTTAATCGGCCTTTTCACTGATGAATATGTATATACTTAGCTGTTTTTGCGCAAGATCCCAATCATTTTGAGAGCTTTTGCCAGTGCCATACCCACTTTTAGTCAATTAATCAATGCACAGGGCATGTCTTAAGTCAGCTGAGAAATTATTTAGTCAACTATAGCCAAAATTGACAGCAAATCTGCTCAGACCAGACAGACTTGAGTGTTTGAAGGACATCCGTTTTGGCCTGGACGTCCGCACAGCTTTTTTCTTTTTTTCTGATGAAGCTCATTTGGCTCGAGCTGACATAATGGCTTTGATAAGAAGTGCTCCATCAGCTGTCATTTGTCAAAGAGTGAATCCGGAGGAAACACTAACAGCGAGCTCGGACTTCCTCCAGCCTCCTCCGTCCATCGTGAATGTGCAAGTGCTCACATAATGCATCGCTAACATCTGCTGAGTATAAGGATAATGGCGAGGTGTTTGTGGGGAATTCTTTATCTGCATCAATGCTCCGAGGAGGAACAGGAAGGGCCGCTGCTCCAAGGTCACGCTGCAGGGACGGACCAGTCATGTGACCAGCCTCCAGGGACAATGGCCATGAGATGTACAGTAAGGTCTGTGGACATAAATCTGTATTCCCTCTGCAACGTGTTCCAGGTGGTTTCTTTTTTGGACAAGGGCCTGGAAACAGATTTAGAAATTTGCCTACTAATGGATACTATTTTGCAGGTACACAAAATAAACCACTCCCGTGCCACATACTGACCACCCCTTATCCTATTTACATGGCAACTGTGGTCAGGAAAATACACCATCCATGCCTAACTTGATCTGTAGTTAGACATAAACAATGAGGTCTGAAGAGAAACTATTTAAGGTGTGAAAAGCTGCAATACACGCATTTGTCCAGCAAATGGAACATTGCATTACACTGCAGAAGTAGTCTTAAAACTTGGAGAAAAGTTGGAGATCATGTGCTTTTCTGGGGCATTTCTGCCGCACTCTAAAGTAAAACTAAGTACTCGTGCATGATTGTCTGACAGATAGAAACGTACGAATCCTAAAAGTGTTGTAGTTTGTGTTTTGCCTACTGACAGCCAATCACTGCACAGATCAAGGCTGTCCAGTATTTATGGGCTCAGAATGGCCTCCCGCTCCCCCCCCCAAAAAAACAACCTCCTCCAGCGTTTTCAGCCGAGCGAAGGTTGAACACAGATTCAATGTTGTGTAAAAAAGATAGTGGATTTGTGAAAACTCGTTGGGTTTCAACACGTTTCCATGCCCTTCCTGTGATACCGTTACACAAGCAAGTATTTGTTTTTGTTTATACAGTACACAATGACAGGCAAAGCAGGGAAAGTAGTTTGTAAGGTGCTGCTAAAACAACACACTTGACAGTCAAACTAATGAACTAATATGAAAAATGGCAGCAGATTGCGTGCCACTGCGTGTGAAGATTACAGTTTTGATTGGCCTTTTGTCATTGCAGGCGTCTTGGCGTGTCAAAGTGAAGAGCCCCAGGTGCAATAGAGGCCAGAAAAAAGTCAATATTTTGTCGCGCATCCTGTTTTTTTAAATATATATAATTTATTCAATCACAGTGACAGGAGGAAGTTTATTGTTGTTAGTCCCCGCGACTGTTCCTGTAGTGGCATGTCAGCACATCCGCTGGCATGTGTGTTTGTTCTCACATAAAGAACATTGCAGGTGGAGAGGCTGTGATTGTGGCGGAGGAAGCGTGATAGACACACCCTGGGATGTCTCTAAAGGTGTAATGAGGTGAGACAAAAGGGAATGTACAGAAGAATTACGCTTCAGGTGTTCTGCGGTGTTGAGTAAAGTCTTTTTAAGTGTTTGGGCAAATAAAGGTGTATCCAACTTGTGATAACAACAGGAAGAAAGAAAGATAGAAAAAATAAAAAAATGTCCTTTGTCCTCCCTGAACTGATGTTACTTTGCTGTTTATCTTGTTATTCAAACATGGACTCAAAATTTGAGGTATTTTAGTTCAGGGGTATATAAAAGCATATGTATTTTCAATCCTTGTAGCAAAATTACAAATACTAAATTCTTCAAAATATAAATGTATTCATCATATGTGTTGACATACTGCGTGTTTATTGTGCATTAGGTTTCATGTTAAATTTGTATTACCTGCCTTAGGGTTAGTTAGTTCGTTCGTTCGTTAACTCGATTTCAATACTAAGACTAGGCTTGATACTCTAACCCAATTTCGATAGCACAATTACAACAACTAAATAATAATACCTTCTTCATGCTAACAAGTTGTCTTATACGTGCTATATATATAAAGCTCAAGATTATTCTAAAACTGAATATCTAGTTTCTAAACGGCTTTTAGGATCTAATACTCAATACTTTTCACAACCCTACAACAGATGAAATTTAGCTGTTGTGCTAACTCCAGCCTAACTACGTTCAAGCACATTGATTAATATACAAATTTAATACAATATAAAAATTCAAATTAAATTCTTGCTTTATAGAATTGGTGGCTAATACTGTATGCGATGCAAAGTTAAAAGAATAGCAGTAGCATTGAATATACAGTAAATGGGGAGCTACAAAAACAAAGGACGTTTACCATTGCCTTCACATAATTAATTGTCTCTTTTTAACAGTGAAGGTGAACGTTTCTCATTACGTGGCATCAGGAGCAGGTAAGTGAGGAGTTACATCGCAATGTGTCCATTTATATTCAGGTCCCAGCCCAAGTGAGCAGGCTTTATATTGATGAGAAGAGAGAGATGGCCTTGGATCATGACCTCTACCATATACAAACACATAAATCATATGCCATTTCACAGATCCACTCACCACATTCATGATAGGGCAGGGACCATTTCCCCCAATTGCTGCATCTAAAGTCCTCCTCTGCGGTGTTGAAAGGATCTCAGGCTCTTCGGATAACCAGGTTTTGAAGTGGTGGACGAGTGCATTACAGAGTGCTTTAAAGTGTTTAAAGAAGTCAACCATTGAGTTCATATGAAATGTGCCTTCAGATGGGAGATTATTACATTATTACTACATTCATCATATTTCTGATACAGATATTAGGGATGAATGTGGTGGGAGCAAATACAGCAATTATGGATCTTAGACATTAGGCATAGAGCATGATTATAAAAAGGTCAGCATGTAAACTTTTATCCCCTCACTTGATTCGTTTTAAAGTTAGTTACTCATCTAAATGCACAAATGACGGCACATTATTATTTGATTTAGCAGAGCACATCACCACAGTTCTTTGGACTGCACTGGATAATTGCTCACTGAGGACTTCCAGTGAAGACAGGACATAGTCTAGGAAAAAGGTCAAAAGTAAAAAGAGAATTAAGAGAAATGTCTCTTTGGTTCTGGGCAGAAGTTGGAAAGTCAGTTGTGGGTGAAGCCACTTCTCTGTGCTGATCTGAAGGAGGTACAGAGCCCCTCAAGACAGGCCTCCACTGCTCCCCTTTCACACGGAACGCCCCAGCTTTTACCCCACTGTCTTTATACCATCTATTCATCTGTTTGTTTATTCATGTCTGTCTCCTTGACAGTAGATCTGGATCACTCTGCAGCGTATAGACCCGCAGAGACCAAGAACACACATCTACTCACACACACAGCAGCGCTAAGACATTACATGTGCAGACAGGAGTGTTGACACAAAGGACCAGCAGAGGGTTGTCGAGCTGCTATCAAAGAGACACCTCAGAAATATCTGAGCATGTTCAGCTGAAATTTACAGAGCTGGGAGCAGCCCAGGGGCCCCAGTGTAACAGTGGGAATGCATAAATTCTTCTCCCTATCTGTGCATTTTACAATCCCAAATGCTGCAACGTAATATCTGATTTCAGGAAAAACATGAGCCGAGAAAAGTTCACTGCATCTGCGTAACATTTACAAACAGGTCGTCCTTCTGGAGTCTATGAATAACTGAGCAATATGTAACCAGGATACAAGGATGATTTTTATACTCATGATTAAGCTTTCAAAGAGGTGGATGAAAATTGTCAAAGGAACCGACACAAAACCAACCACACTGAGCACAGTGTTATGCAATCCTTATCTTAACCTGAAGACTCAAAGGCTGTATTAACAAAAGCAACAATATCAATGCCATTTGTAGGTGGAAAAGTTCTGGTTGACTAATTTTAGCTCTTCATCCGTGGCTCCCACACATAAACAATAATAGTACGTAATGACAGCCACATGAGAGTAGCAGCTGAAAGACAGCTCTGTGCTGTTAACCCAGGCCGCTGTGGCCTCTATTGAAGCTCGGGGCCTGAATACTGCGGATCACAAAGAGCCTTCACGCCTCACTGTGTCCACATGAAACCAGCTCCTGAGTGTGGCTCTCCATGAGACCACCATTCAAAAGTGTGGACTCAGCCGCAGAGCCTGAGAGCCCGAAAGCAGAGGACCCACACATGTAAACAACAAGTGGAACTGCACTCACAAACAGACATAGGGATGATGAACTGACATATTGTATATGTAGGCAGTGGAAGGGGAGAAGGGATCGGTAAAAATGCAATGCAGTGTTGAAAAATCCTATAATCTTGTATAAAATGTTCATGGCTTTGCTGAATGTCTCCCACCCACTAGTCACCCCCTTTCATTAATTTGCATGTGCAGTCCAATAAAGCCTTTGAAAAATAAAAGCAAAGTGCTAAATGTATTTTGTTATTAAATATCATAATTGAAAGAACATTTCATACATTGTTTGTATTGTTACTGTTGACTTTTAATTATTCTTGAGTACCTTTGATTTGGCATTTCATGTTTTAGAACCTAAAATAATGTATGTAGCTATTGAAAGCACACACTACTTTATCAAGATTTGTGTTAGAACTCCATCTGCTGGGTGCAAAATAAATTAAAAAGGGTAGGTAAAAAAAGCTAGCGTCCCCACCAACATGCTAATACAGGCCCACAGCTGTAGTGAAAGGCAGAAATGCTCAGAACGAGTTTATGGATTTAAAATTAGCACAGAAGAACAGAGCAACCTACCTATGATGTCACAAATCTGGGAAATTCGGAAAGAGGACGTACTAAACCGTATCCATCAGACAAGTATGAATGATGCTAAATGTAACTCCAGGTATGTTTTCGATATTATAACATGGTTAAACGCTCAAAGACCAAGACTACAACAGTTAACTTTGAGTCTCAATTGATAATCTGATTACTTATCCTTCAACAGCCTAAACAGCAGTATCAGTAACAGGGGATGGGCTGTAATCTGTCAGAGCCCTCAGTCTCCTCTGAGCTGCAGAACAGGCCTCCTCCTCCTCCTGCATCAACCGCTTCAAACTCGACCGGACACAGAACCCTCCTCATTCAGCCTTAAATCAACACAGCACCGGCACACACTCCCACTAACACGCACAACTACAAGGTCATCTGCCAATCCGGTGTGAACACAAAGTCAATCTTTTAGACCTAAATCCATCCAAGTAGCACATGCTTAGCTCTTTAGTACCTTAGCCTGCTCCATTACGACACATTATGAACCAATAACGGGACAAGCACTAGAAACCTTTTAGGCTCTAAGTGCCATGTTGTGATTTTTCAGTATTGTCGCTCAGCTTTAGGACGTCAGATCAGTCAATAATGATAAAAAATAAAGTGGTTTACCTTGACAACAATATACATCAAATAAGGATGTGAAGATTCATCAGTTAATCAATAATCGAGATTATCGTGATCAAGAGCAAAACAAAATAGAGTGACCGAATTTAGAAACAACTTTAAGTCATTCAGTTCAATTATACTCTAAATGTAAACGCATTCTCTTCTGACCGTTTACATCACATACATTTTTATTATGATTCATTCCACTGTTGTCTGGTGATGGAGTTAATAAGTGATCTTTCTTCTTAGTTATTGTAACACAAACATTTTATATCATCAACAACAAACAATTCATTTCACGTTTCAAAAGCCTATGTTTGGCTGCGCTGCCAAAGTATTTTTGCCAGATGAATAGGAAGACAAAAATCCACTTTACCAAAGAAGTGGAGTGTTGGCCCTTTTGGTTACATCATGAAGAGAGCATCACAGCCGAGAGCCATCCACGGTTTTAACCAGAACAAACCACAAAGATATTCATTTAGGTGGCTGTCAGCTGTACACTGTGTTTTTGTGTTAATACTCTTGACTGGCACATTTAGACATGGACATATTTAGACTGGAGGCACTTGCCAGCCTGACACACAGACTGGCATTTGTGTGCGCTTGTCCAGGGGAGGAAAAATGCCTTTGAGAAGAACAAGAGGCTTGATTCCACGGAGCCGGAAAGTCGCAGTAGGAATCAAGCTGGCGTCAATGCATTCGGAAAAATGAATTCAAAACGTTTCCGACTTACCCGAACAACCCCTGTCCCCGCAGACACTGCTCTTTTGCGATTCTCTTCAATCTAAAAAGAAAGGTGAAAGAAAAGTGTTTACATTTTCTATTTCAAATACAACCGACTGTCATCTTGCATAATAGGGTTTAGACACTTTAACAATCAAAGATAACTCAAGACTGAATTGTTTTACATTTGAGACATAAGCAAAAGAAGGTCATTGTAGATATAGCCTGCCTTCATCTTCCGTGCCCTACATCTTTCCCTCCTCAAATAGTCTAGATCCGACACACCTACTCAAATCAATGAACAAAATTATTGAAGCCAATCCAATTTACTTCTACCAAAAGCTTATTGACATCACCATGCCGCCCTATATATATATATAAAGTCTGGGAGCCCCACTGCGAGAGGCATTTCCAACTTTGTTTTCTGCTTCAGGACACAGGCACAAGTGTATGTTTACATTTGCTCTTCTCTGGCGACACAGAGCATTTTTCTTTATTTTACTATTTTCTCCACTGACGGTAAAATTGTTACACAGAGCAACATTTATCAAAAATGACACCAGAAAATCTACCTGTCCACAGCTGTGAATTCAAAAGCATTAGGCAAATGGGCTTATACTTAAATTCATCTGTTGAACGGACCCATTATGACTTTGAGGAAAGAGTCATCAAAGGGAAGTAGAATATTTCCATGTTTTGATCAGAGTAAATAGGTATAGAGTAAGTATAGGTACTGCAGCCTGTCTTTGACACATTCTCCTTTAAAACAATATCTTGAATGTAAAACTCCAGCAAAGGAAGCAATGGATGGATACCTGTGGAACATACTTTTGACTGCAACCAAAAAAGCAATAACAAGAAGATGGATGACAGGGAAGGCGCCGACTGTCAAGGACTGGACTGAAATAACTTTGGACATTTACGAAATGGAAAGACCAACTTTTATGAATTTGAAAATGGACAATTTCACCAGAAGTTCGGACAAATAGGACAGATAGGACACAAAAGGAGACATGCCAGACTGACTTAATGTAGATTATTCTTTTTCATTTGCCATTTCACTCTTTGTTTTCATTTAGTTTTTATTTAATATTATATAAAAACAATAAAAAGAAAAAAAAAAATGTTTTGGCCCATGTTAAAAGCTCCTCCTAAAAACTCACAAAGTATAAAATAGAACAAAACGTTTGAATGTCTCTCCCCACTCTTTCCCCACACTTCACACGCACCTATCCAATAAAGCCTACATGGACCAAAAAACAAAATTGAACTTAAAGTACAATTTCATCTGGAATAAATTATACAAAATACAATACAAACTCCAATTTTAATTCCCAACACCTGTAGTCCAGTGATGTAACTTCTTTATTTCCATAACGCAGGTCGCCCACACGGGCCAAAGGACGGCCCCCATTTGTCGTACTGTACATTTACTCAAAGCGGCTGATTACAGCTTAGCTCCATGAATAAAACACAAGTGCAGAGTGACCTTTCCACATCCTGTTTGAACGGGCACAAGTCTGATCCCATCAAAAGAGACCTCCCTCCACGACATCGAGCCAGTGCCCGCCGCCGCCCATCACCTCTGTCCCAGGACGCCATGCAGACCCAGTCCGGCTCAGCTGCCATGGCGATAAGAGGGGTTAGACTCAGAGGAGATGTGAACAGCAGGCGGCAAACAAGGCGACAAAACACCCGGAGAGAAGACACATGGTGCACACTCCGTATCCCTGTGAGATGTCTCTATCCCGAGAACCAGCGTCCACAGACCTCTGACCTGCAGTTTATGAGGCCCTGCATTTTACTGAGGTGTGACTAATGCCAAAGACAGCTTCAATCGATACTGTATAACTATCACTGTTTAAATTTATGGGTGAGAAAAAACATGTTATGAATAAGTGAATTCAAGTAAGTGTTAAGCACAGTTGTTGTCGTTGTGAAACGATTTGTGAATAAAAAGATTTAGCCCCGAATCAAATATCTGACTTTGGGCACAATTTACTATTGCGCGGAGGACTAGTGCCTTAGTGCAGTAGGGA
This sequence comes from Chaenogobius annularis, assembly GCA_015082035.1. Lineage (NCBI taxonomy): Eukaryota > Metazoa > Chordata > Actinopteri > Gobiiformes > Gobiidae > Chaenogobius > Chaenogobius annularis. The sequence continues at coordinate 355,603 of BJKM01000273.1, read as the reverse complement.
TGGGACAAAAACAATAATACTGTTCATCACGATAAAGAGAGGAGACAATAGTTGTTTGTTGTACATTTTGTATTATCATAATTATTGCATAATTATTGCAAAGACGATCTAAAAAAAAAAAAAAAAAACATTGCATAATTATTGCAAAGACGATCTAAAAAAAAAAAAAAAAAAATCAACTAATCCATGATGTTCTCTTGTAGATTGCTGTTGTTTTAAAAAAGGACATTTTTTGTTTAATCTGGGAATTTGTTCACAATATTAAAAAGGATAAATATTATTTTACATAACATTTAAAATTGTCAGCAATTATCAATTATCGTGATATTATCTTTAATCGCAATATTTTTGGCCATGATAATCCTGACACTCAATGTCAGTATCATTCCATGCCTACTTGGCAGAGAGCCCTTCGAATAGAACCAGAGTGCTGCTACATTCAGTGATCTTTTGTACATGAATACATTTCTTTGTTCAAAGCAATTTGTGTGGAACAATTGAGGCGTTGCAATGTTTACTTTTCTAAGAATAAAACCGTTATGTTGAAAGCAAACAAACCATTTCAAACTATTTTCTTGTCTGAGACTTTCTAACAACTTAGCATTACCCAACATGTAAATATAACCATTCATTTGTCACAACACAGGAGATAACCATCACTTTGAATCTCCAAAAGCTTCGCCACACAACCAGCAAGATTTTGCAATTACAATAAACCCGTTAATTCCTGACAAACATGTAAACATTCATTAAAACCCAACAAGACACAAATGTCACACTCTGGAAATGCCATTTAAATCCTGTATTTGAACAAGTCTGAATTAATTTTCTAGGACGTCCTACAAACAAAGACAAGGATTATTGTATGAAAACAATAGTAAAAATAGTCACTGCAAATGCAATGACAAAGATTTAGTGCCCAAACCTGGATTCACCCTCAAAAATGATCCTGTTCAAAACAAAAATATATTGTTAACATGATTCCTCCCAGCTCACTAAACATTTGAACGGTGCTATAAATACATGTCTGACACACAAATAGAAGTCATTTGTGTAAGTCTGTCACAGGACGGTGGCCAAAGTGAGACGTCGGGCTGTTTGCATATAACGTCAGGTGGAGCTAATGAGCGGCGGGGCTGGTTTTGTTGTCAGTGAAAGTGCGCCCTCAGTGACAGACAGGACATTTAGACCCCGGCCTAATGAGAGACACACACCGCGGATAGTATTGTAGCTCTGTTCCCGGCAAACAGGAGAAATAATCAGCCAAAGAACGTGTCAACCTCACCATCAAAGTTCATTAAGGGTCAGACAAATACGTGCTCGAAAGTGACATCAAAGTAAAGGCAGGGGCCGGTTTTCCTGCCAGCAACTCTGGATTTGAAATGTTCTAAAGCGTGATGTTATGGAAATGTTGAAAATACAAATAAATAATGTGTTGATTAAGGATGCAAGATATTGGGAAGGCTTGTGATTTGTGATATCGCTCTGACACTTTTTGACACAATTATTTCAGTTATATTAAAACAAAATGGGTCCATGATGTAATGCTAATGCTAATTTATAAAAGCATTTTCATTTTAAATACATTTCTGCCAGATCGATAACTTTGGTGGTGTCGCGATATGTTAGTTAGTTGCGATTACTGTGTAAGCCAATATTTATATTTTTGCGATATATTGTGCAGATATGACGCTTGATTAAAAAATATAATAAAATTTAAAAAACAACATTAAGTATAAACACCAAACACACAAAAAAAAATCCATATATTAGAGACAAATCAATTTCCAAAGTTGACTGGTTAATACAAAGTGATAAGACACCTCAAACTTTTTTCTAAGAACCACTAAGAAAATATGTTGTCTAAAGTATAAAACCAAACAATACATCACCTTTCCGGATTATATTTCAAACCGTGAGAAGATCATTCCTCTCAGCACTGGCTTAGAATAGGCTTAGTCCAGTTTAGTTCAGTCGTAATCCTTTTCTAGTAAATTCCTGATGTTTCTGCTCTGAGTGAATGACAGTAAATAGAGGCGTAGGTTCCCTCACAAAACTACTACCCCAGCAGCACCAGCAGCCCCCGCGACACACCTCCATCCCCCCTCCCTCCCTCCACGTTCACGCCCCGCCCCCTCGGCCTGCCTCTCACAGCGGGAATAAAACGCATCTTTTGTCTCTCTACAATAGGGGTTAAATATTTCCTGGTGTCTAATGAAACGACTCCCAAATCCACAGACTTATTTGTACAGGAGTATACAATATGAAATAGTGTATTGTACCGATTAAAGGAGATGACGTTGATCCGGTGATATGGGTTTTGGCGAAGCATCAAAGCAAAGATGACAAATTAAAATGCACAATAGTTGCAGGTGTACGTTAATAGAACTGTGGTTGTAGTGATCTTGTGCGCTCAATGCAGGGTGTGGATTCAGTAGAAGCCACAACTTTGAATGCATGAAAGACAATGGCCCTTAGGCACATCTATAGCGCTTCCTTTTTCCCAGAGAAAGTGCTGCCTTCACTAAGCAGATGCTCGGGTGCAATCTAATCTAGTCAGCTCACTCAAGCCATCCTTATTTACTGCAGACTCCTCACCGGTATTATTGCAACCTGTGTTAAAAGAAAGGTTGTGAATAAGCTCTTTTGACACTGGTTAGCTATGGTTGCACTGGTGACAATAGCAGGAGAAAGCCCTTTTAAAGAGTCAGTCTGTTTTCTGGACCCTGCCCTAAATAAAGTTCCTACAAAAGCATTGCAAATGTAACACAATCTCTGCCACTGCACTTTGTCCATCATAAAGTACAAAGATTTACGCCAAGGTTTGGAAAACAGGTTTTAAAGTGTTAAAGTCTTTACTCCCGATGCACCCATGGGAGACACTCATGACGAGACAACCTGCTCATTGTTTGTTTGAGAGGAGTTAGTTACCAGTGTAGTAAATAGTCCAAGGAGCACTCACTGAAATGAAACTGCTTACCTGTTCCATTCAGCATCATTGGTGGTCAAGAGAACCTGAAACCTCCGACTAACACTTTTACTAAGATGTTATGTTTGCGTCGAAGAATATGCAAGACGGTTAAATACAGACGATGGACAAGACGTACTCTGGCATTTTTTGAAATTGTGCAATGAATCAAATGTTAATCAAATCATGGTGAAAGAAGTGCTACATTTTGTAAGTGAAAGAACACATACAGAAGAAAAAAAAATGTATATAGCATATACAAATTGACATACTTTAAGAGTAAAAAGAAAGTATTTCACACAGATTTGAAAACGGTTAGTGTAAACTGTGCTTATTTTGATAAAGAATTGTGCAGATTTTTGGTCAGCAAAGAAGAAACAAAGAATACAGTTCTTATTTTTTTTGGTTAATTTTATGTACATATTTTCTTTGCACAAAACCTGAGGTTTGAACTCAAAACTTTTCAACTGGATGTCACCATGAATGTGTTAAAAATAACCCTAAAACGTTTCTCAGTAAAAGCATGTATGGAGGCCAGTTTAGACTTTGGGGGGATAGGTTTTACTAAAGTGAATGGCACTGATTAGTCTTTCTATTAAAATTTTTAAATTTTTAAATTAAAAATAGAAAGACAGAAAAAAATATTGATCAAAACTGTTAAGATTTTTGCCCAACTCCAATCTGAAAATACACCTATTGTGTTAATATTTCATCTCATCCACAAGAGTTCAATCCAATAGTTAATGATCTGCAATTATCATAAAATACATAGAATAATTTTATGAGTGGTCCCTGCCCTTATCCCAGTCTCACATTTGGCTCTTTAGAATGCTTTGACATCTCATGAACCCAATCTATTTAGCAATGAAACCTTGGGACCAATCACAATCCAGTCTGTTGAGCTTTCTCAGCTCTATGTCGCCGCATGAGTCTCCATTAATTAAATTATGAATCATAAATAGTGCATTCAGAAGCAGACATCTTTCAGAGCGATGATGGATCGAGTCGAGGTATAGGCAGGATTTTATGAAATGACTGAAGGGACCATATTTCACAAAGCCAGGGGCGTGATTGACCAAGTCTAATGGACATTATTTCTGCACACTGACTCTGTTGAGGCGGCGCATTGGTCCGTCAGCCCCTCACTGAGCAGGGATCCACGCCCTCCTCTGCTCTTTGTCACCGCACCAATAGAAGAACAATATTTCAATGGCAACTGCATATTTCAATGGCAACTTTAACAGCACAAAGTTCACGCTGCGGTCTGGAAACTCCTAAACTACAAGGCTGTGTGCATGTTTGTGTGGGTCTAGAAGCGCTTTCCTATCAGTGGGAGTGCATAGCAGAGGCTGTCCTATTCACGCGTCTGAATGGGAGTAAAATATGATTGGCTCAAAGAAAGAATAAGGGGCTGGGTGCACAAGGCTATCGGAGCGGGGAGGAGGGGCACACACCACTCAAACTCATCAAATGCTGTCTGTGAAGTATTTAACCTCATCATAAACCTGTTTCAAACCTGTGTAAGTAAACCATTATGTGCACTTTTTTTCAGAAATAAGTATGGGTGCCAGGTAGGGCTTTAAATAAAAGGTAACTAATACCATTGAATGCGTAAAGAAATACAAATTAGAAAAATACTTACCGTATTTTGCGGGCTATAAGCCGCTACTTTTGTCAGATGTTTTGAGCCATGCGGCTTATTTAGAGGCTGCGGCTTTTCTGTGGTTTTTTTCTACTAACACGGATTGGAATCAAAACTACAGAAAACGTTAAGCAAAGACAGCAGATGTTGCTTTTTTATTCACTAGCAAATAGAACAGCGGAGACAAATTACAACTATACCATTAATTTTCAAATTCTGTGCCGCATCATTATGGAACCCAAAACGAAGAAGTCGTACGAAGCACAGTTTAAGCTGAAGGCCATCGATCTTGCTAGGAAGCCGCGCGGCTGCACGCAAGCTTTAACATCAATGAATGTCGGTGAGACGCTGGAGGGGAGAGCACGCTGGAGGGGGGACAGCGGGACGAGCTCATGCGATGCCAAAAGTTCAAGGAAAGAGTTCTGCGGCCTATACAAAAGGTGCGGCCTATGTATTGTTTTATTATCGTTTTTTTAAAAATAGAGCAAATGCGGCTTATATAGGGGAGCGGCTAAAAGCCCGGAAAATACGGTATTTTATTATACATTTTAATATTTTAAAGCTGTGGTACCTGATTTCCACACTGCAAAACCGGACGTATTTTTTCAAATCTGTGTAACATGTTCCTCACAAACACTTTGACACTTTGTTAATATTCAATATTGTTAATGTTAATATTCACATTCATTTTCAGGCGCGTACATGATTTTTAAAACAGCTTTTTTTCAGATGAGAAGGGAAAGTGGGGTGGACCACCCAAGCACAACTAATCAGAGTACTGCTTTCAGCTTATACTTTTGGCTTGATGAGAAATAAAATACTTTAATGTTACATGTTGACAGTGTATAGTGGTCTGTCACAAAAGGCTGCTTTCACAAGATACTCTTTGGGGGAAACCATAAAATTTACTCGTTTACAAAAAGTCAAGTACTCCAGACAAACCATTTGATTTGGTTGCACTAGTGCGCATAACTTTTCCATTCAGGGGCACTCACACTTCATTTAGGTGCACCAAAAATGTACACAAAACACATAAAGTAGGAAATCTTGCCATGTTTGGACATTTGTTTAGAAATATTTTTTTTAATAGAGATTTAAAAATATATATATATATATATATATTTTAAGTCTTACGGGACCCACAAGACTTAAAATCAATGCACCCTGTTACACTGACCGCCGAGCACTGAGGCGGCCGGTACAGGAGCCACGGAGGTCTGCAGAAAGAAGTCTATCTTTGCCGGACACTGCAGCGGTCTGGTGCAGCTTCCGGGTCATTCGACGAGTGTTCTCGAGCGAAACCACGTGAAGTGGTGTAACAGGCAATCTGCAAGTAACCCGAGCGGGTCCTGAACCGCACCAGCACTGGAGTCAGTGTAAATGCGAGACATGAAATAAAAGGTTAGGCGCAACCAAGATCCAAACCAAACATGAATGGATTCTTGTTGACAAAAAAATGCAAAACAATAGAACCAAAACAGTCAAATTAATATGTCAACATTTTTACACAGCAGAAAGTGGTTTGTATTGTTCTTGTTTAATGCGAAGTCACATGCAAGAGAACAAGAACGAGGAGTCCGATGTCAGAGATATCAAGTAACAAGGCTATCAAGAGAACTACGCTTGTCAGTTTCACATCTATAGAGCAGTTACATGAATTCATTTAAGCCTTTAATAGTATGATTTCTTGTGCAAATGTTCTCATTGACAGCTTAAGATTGAACTAAAAGGACAATGAGGCAAAGACAAAGGAGCAAGTCTTAAGGGAATTTACATGAATTACAGCATGAGACCCTATAGAGCCTGCCATGACCTCTCCTTGGATTTTTGAAACTCAACAAGCACCACACACACAGATATAAAAGAATAGTTTCCATGGCTGCGTGGGACTCACCAAAAAAAGCCTGAAGTGTTAACATGCTTGTGGACAACAGAGACGATGATGAAGGGAGAGCGGAGGGAGACAGAGGAGAGAGGGAGTTGTAAAAAAGACAAAGAAATGTGTAGAAAAAACAGATTTACCACACACAGGCTGCAGACGGGCTCAGAGGTTAAGGACCTGCAGTATTTCTCTGGTGACACGATTTAAAACATGCAAAAGAGAGAAAACAGTAAAACTGGCCTGGTAAAATGTGAAACTGCACAGAAAATGTCAACGCAATTATTAAAAATGGCGTTAAAAGAAGTTAAGTCACGCAGCTTTAATTATGGTGCATGTTGGAACTGAATTAGAATTGGCTTGTGTGGGAGGGTAATGAGATTTATACATGCCATGAAAACTAGAGGCATAGAGTAATTCAAGACATACAGCTGCAATCAAACACTATTGAATGTAGAGGATAATAAGGAAGGGATTCTATTATGTGCTCCATGTAATATCTCACAGAGTAGATCTGGTTTCAAGACCTCAGTTGCTGCTCCTTAAGTTTGCATTGTACGTAGGTTCTTTGTTACACCTTACACATTTGGTTTTATTTTACCTTCCTTTGCTTAGAAAACTTGTGGAATCCAAAAGAGAAGAATAGGGTGAAATTTTACCTCACTGAAGCCAACGCCAAGAAATCTCTTATCAGCTTTGGTCCGCACAATATGCTGTAGTTCATTACAAACCAAACCTACTGTGAGAAACTTAATGCCTCGCAATCTATATTCTAATTTAATCTGCTATTGTAATCAAAATCCTTCATTGAAACTGTGTGATGACCAATTAAACAGATTTTTCAAAACGTATATAGACCCTTAAACTATGGGTTGGAGGCGACTGGAGTCAAAATGAAGTTAACCATAACACATTTTCAATGATAAACTGACATCAGATTTGCTAATGGTTTGAAGTCTTTGTAACAAAGAATAAGCATTATTTCAGCAACTGTTACAAAATAGCATTTGATTTTCTTATTTTATTTTATTAAATTGTTTTTTGATTTATGGCATTGTGTCTAATATATCGGTAGATGCCAAATGGAAAGCTATTGTGGGATTGTCACAAGTGTCCATTATAATCTCCTTTAAAATAAACAAATGATTGCAAACTTTGTGGCTTTGAAATAATGAACATGTATAGCAGCTGGGTTGTTTTCATTTGCCAAGCGATATGATATTCAGTAGTTAATCCCAATATCCACATTGAAATGGCACTGTTATTTCACTTTTGCCTCCAGTTGCCTATTCCAGTATTTAGAATGTTTTTTTTTATTTATAGAATTACTTGACTTTGGCTTGATATAAAATGTGTTTGAAACATCAGTCAATAGCCCATTTCATGTTTTGTCACAATCACAGAGCCCTACTTTGTATGTCATTAACAACAGTTATTCTTCCACATGGCTAAATTTGGCATGCACAGTCCATAGACCCCTCGCCAACTTAATCCATACAGTATCTGGCAATATGGCGATATGGCACGCTCTCTAATGAAGACTGGTCTGAAACAGTTTGAGTCTGGGGCCACACTCCAACAGCACAGAGACCCAGCTGAGGAGGAAGAGTGGAGGTGGACCGCATCCAAAAGTGAGTGCTCCGACAGAGGGGAGATCACTGAGCAGCCCCCCATCGCTATACGTGCCATACTGTCAGCAATAAGAGGATCTGTCCTGGACCAGTGAGCACCAAGCACCAACTCACACACTGTGGTCAGACTTGTATGTGGTTACAGATTGCACTGTTAGTATGTAATAGAAGTAGGAAATATATTGAAACGTTGATAATATTGCAATTGGTGTAGAATATTGAGACAATATAATTAAAAAACAATAAAAAAATACCTCAATAAGAGACATTACATTCATTCTAATCACCCAAAAATACAGAATAAAGTGGTATTCCTGTCCTTTTGTGGTTATTTTAGAGTCCATTCACTTTTTGTGAACCTCAGCCAAGACATTTACAGGCACATTTTTAGCACATTCTTGATGCAGTGTTAAAATATTGTCTGAATATTGTCATTGAAATAATGCCAAATAGTCAAATTAACATTGAAATAATGCTAAAAGATGTGAAATATTGCCCACCCCTACTTGCTATCATTAGCTAATTTGACCAACAACTTTTCTGGTGGAGGGGTCTGCTTTTCTCCATAAATATGTGATTAACTGTACTAAAAGGCTTCACAGTATGGCATTCAAATTTCATTGCTTTAAAAGTATCATTTAAAAAATAACAATTTCTTACTTTGAGCGGGCTTGACTCTCCACAAATGTCTCCATGAACATTCCCGGCAAAGCAATAACATCTCCATGGAGTCAATCAGATGGCAAGCCCGCCCCCGGAAAAGTGACATAATGCACATTTATGTAGGAAATATGCTTGCTATACTGTCAATAAAAAAATTTCATTTTTTAAAATCATTCTTATCACACGTTTTTGACTCAGTAATAGAGTTTGTTTTTGGTACACCTTGTAGCTGTAAGATGTGAACAAATGTATCAATAATATCCATCTCCTGGACCATGCATATTTCAACACATACTTACTACTTCAAGACCAAGTCCTCTGCATTCTTCAATGTCGCTGAGGCAACCGGTCAGGACCTAGAGCTAGGCTTGGTCAGGGCTACCTAAGCTCCAGGATTTATTTATTAGAAAGTAATTGCCAGTGCATTAATATTAAAGGAGATATATTATGCTTTTTAGAGTAGATCCTCATTTTGCATTGTGTTCATTGTAAACGGCATATTGAGCTAAAATGGCTTAGTAATAGGAATGGGATCACTGACTTCCTCTTCAAACCTGCAGAACTGATAAGCTTTTCATAGTGACATTTCACCGTAACGGGCAGTGAATTTAAATGTATGCGTTTTAATTTTTAGAAAAAGTGGCTTCATGACATTTCAGAACACGACATCCATCACTCAGAGTCAGAATTTTGGCATGTGGGCGGGGACAGGGGATAGGTGAAAACAGGAATTTTCCGCGCACTCGAGCCTCAGTTGCAGGACAATAAAGGATTACTGATATGTGCCGGAATCAATCAAAACTTTGAGTTTAAATGCTGATTAAAGTTGAATTTGCATAATATGTCCCCGTTAAGACAATCAGCTTTAGTCCAGCAGTGCTTGTACTCTGACTCAGTGTGTGCATATGTGCTCACAGAAGGTAGAGGCATGTGTCCACCCCCCTGGCCCCCACATCACAACTAATTTCCCTTCTCCGTCTGTGAGACTGCAAGCAATCGATGCAGCTGGGAGCACCTCACCATCCACACTGTTCATTACTGCTGGCAACACAGTGACCACAAGCACAAACAGTCTCCCAGTCTTACTCACGCATTACAGCTCAGCTAAACACGTCCACCAACACCGCCTCATTAACATGCAGGAAAAATAGCTTCAATTTTCGCTCCCTGATTTGTTTCATTAGCCCATCACAATGCCAGCCGCTTTCCAGTAACTTTGAAGTATTAGTTGCAGCGGGAAGCCAATGAGATTTTTTTTCTTCCCTGCGTCTTCTCCGTATTCTTGATCCTCACCCACGCGGAGTGTCCAGCTTTCTCACCACCTGTCTCTCCAGCGAAGCCCTGGCCTCCCGAAAACACACGCAACACGACAACAGAGCACATACAGAAGCAGTTTATTCAAGCAATCGGTGAGAAACCTGCCTGCTCAGAGCCAGAGGAGAAAAGGAGGTGCGGCTATGTGGGCTGGTTTAATGTTTGCTTTTGGAATACTGTAAATCGCACTCCATAAAAGTGTAGCAGAAAGACCTTAACCAGTTTGATGCAAGGTACAGAAATGTTAACATTCAAGAAGTTCTGGAGTCTGGAAGAAATGGCAACGTCTCCACTGTCGAGTTTTCACCACTTTCTCTCTAAAAGTGTTCTAATAAGCTTTTAGTCCTATCACTACTGCTATCTTCCAATGAATTAAGATTTAGTGTTTTTAATAACAGCCATTTCTTTAGTTTGACTGCACTCGCACACAGAAAAGTACCATCGTCAATGTAGCTCCCTTTGCTTTTGAACAAACTGCAACAAAACAGTGCATCTATGAGGAAAGATAAAGCAATTTATTAAAAATGTATTGTATGACCACATTATACACATCTGGGGCTGCCGACCTTTAGTCATTTAGTCGATTAATCGGTCGTGGCTGACTTAGTCTACCAAGATTTTCAGGAGTCGACTAATACTTTCATTGGTATTATAAAAATGTCTAGGGGCTGCTGCAGAAACGAGAAGGGAAAATCATGAGTTTATTCTGTCTTTTCACAAACAAATGTGTCGTTTCTAATACTTTTCCGTAAAAAAAATTAATTCATTTTTAGAGCTTTTCTCTGTGCCGCACCCTGTTTTAGTGGGCCAATTGATGCACAGAGCATGTCTTCAGTCGACTACAGCCCTAGACACATCTGTAATTTGTATTGTAAGTTGCATCCATTGCTCCAGCACTGCACTGTACCTTTAAGTGCACGCATGTTCACACAACAAGGACACTGAAGTGAAGGGACTGTCAGTGACATAGAGACCTGTCGAACCCTAACCCTGACTCAGACAGGGGGAGGCAGATGAGGGAAGACACACATGGGCTGCAGGCAGACACACGTGACATATGAATAGAAAAAGGTTTAGGAAATGACAGGCTTCAAAGAGACCAGTTATCTAAGGTAATCTAGCAAATAATATAATGTTAATTTGTTCAAAAATGTGTGAAATTCAGGAAGTCATCCAAAGCACTGTGCAACTTAAAGAAGAAACACATCACATCAAAGCCACATTCCTCATCCAAAGGTCATTCCGGCAGTTTGCAAAAACGTCAATGTTACACAATCTCTGCCGCTCATATTTTCACTCAAAAAGGTTTTATGCATTTGTCATTTATTAGGTCAGGAGATAATGTTATGATGAATATAAATATCTAAAAAAGGATGATGTAACAGTTGAGGAGGATAAAGCAACAAAAATTGACAAAAAGAAGGATTCAAATAGTAATACTGTGACACTTCTTCAAAAGGATGCAGATATGTGGTTCAGGGCATTTATCCTGATCAACTGTTTTATATGGATTTGCAATTTCCATGAAGGTTTCACTTCTGTTCATTTAATTATCTTCCATATTTCTTAATGCCAGCTGTTCTTGTTGGCACAACCATTTTTAATTAATGTTGTCTTGGTTCACTGTCAGGAAACCAAGCTAAAAAAAACAAACGACTGTACTCTGTGAGACAGATGATTTGCTTTCCCGAACACACTACGCAAACGCCAAAAACACTAGTCCAAGCATAAATGATCTTTGCAGTGAAAGTCGTCCATGCGCAACGAAATCTCTTTATGTGAGCACAATCTGTTTTTCTGCCCGCTTGCTCCTGCATCTCTCTAAAGACTCCTAAATCTATTTCCTCATTCCCACAGCCTCCAAACTCCTGGTGCAGGTGACAGCTCACAGACAATAGGATGAAATCATGGTCCTCCTCCAGTCTGCTCACTGCACAATAACAGGCGGCTGTAACTTGAGTCTGGCAAACTGTCAAATTTAGTTGGACGAAAACTAAATCGACAAAGATAGAAGGAGGAGGATTCGCCGGAGGAGAGGAAAAACAAAGCAAAAGCTCTGTTGGGAAGAGTTGGGGAAGTAAAAACGCTAAAGAGTTCAGAGTATGCTTATGCTTAATGTATTGTCCCTTGAAAACAGTCAAACTCAATAGTTTTACTGAAATGGGGAAGAAAATATAGAAGCTCCAAATAATCCGAAAATAACTACCGTACTATATTTGTCGGGTTGTTTATTTCTCTTTTTTGATTCCATGTTTTAATAAAGGTGTCAAAACAATTTCACATGGGCCCATGAAGACTCTGGGCGGCTAATAAAAGCAGCATTTACTCTACTTTGTCAATATCAAATGTGTTTAAAGATTTGGAGAAGTGTGTGACAAATGTGCAATAATGAACATTTCAAAGTGTGCAAAAAAATCACACCATTTTGGTTATTTTTTAAGACAATATCAGGAGAAGTGATCACCAAGGCCAGTGACAGTGCTGGAGATGAGCAGCAGTTAGTAGTCGAAAAGGTACCAATAATCACATCTCCTTATATTTATCTTTAAAAAGAATCAAACGCCCGTGCATACAAAAGACGACGAAAAGAATGCTGTTGGAGTGTGTACAGATCCAAAACACATCAAGGTAAACATAATAGTACTGGTCTGTTAAGAAAGACCTTCAAGTGTGTACTGGAATATGAAACAGCTTCTAAGTAAAAGAAGTGAATCTTTATATACCATGCACTGCTGTCTTTAGAGTGTTGCCTTTAGGTACAAGAGTGAGCGAACCCTGCAGAGACAAATGCTTCCTTTAATTACATCTGCTGTGTGTGGGACATCATCAGGCGAACAGCACACACCTGCCATGAGCCCGATTGGATTTACGCCGCATCAATAATTCAGCCTCACGTTCGGCGCTGACCACACACAGAGACACGGGACCAGCGCAGAGACTCGGAGGCTGTGGACACAAACCAAACAATGTCTCCTACATGACTGCGCTCATTACAGCAGTCGTTTGTGGTAATGCAGTTTAGTAATGCAGTTTTTATATAGTGCTAGAGCAACTTCTTTATGGATTTGGTCGGGAGTTGTTGTTGCTGTTGCGATGAATACACCAATTGTGACTAGTCGACTATAACAAATAATGATTGTATTTTGATCATACAATATACTGTTGTTGTAAGCAATTCCATCCAGATTTTGTCCTATTACGTGAACAATTACTTTCAAATTTAGACCAATTTTATCACATGGTAATACTTGAGGATGTTAAGAACAAAAGTGTGACAATTCAACTTACTGTAAATTTGAATCAAGGTGGTCTATTTTTAGATTCTCCGGCAAAAATAAACAATATCCCTAGGCCTACTTCTCCCAAGAACTGTCACAGACTCCTCCAGGGACAGGAGCACAATCACGCCTTGTGCTGAAGCCGAGCTTTTATCTCCTCTGCAGCGCAAACACAAACACAGAGGGTTGTGCCACTGTGGATTCTGATCTGAATTTCATCTCATTTGCCATTTCTCAGCTTTTTAATCAGTTGTGCAGGTGTGAATTTTCAGAAAAAAGTGTTACAATCTGCACCGTTCGTGGTCGAATGTATGGGGTTCTGTTGCCATGGGAAATGGACGTGTCTATTGTTTATCCTAAAAGGACTACTGAATAGTTTGTAAACGCTATGAGGAATTCAGTTTTTAAGCTATTCTTGAAAAATCAATCATATCAGTCATATAATTTGTACTGGGAGGCCAGAACCTAAATCACTCCCAAACATTTTAAGGAGCATTTAAAATGTGAGAGAAACTATAACAGGAACTAATAATGTCAAAGTTGCATTCGAAATGGCCCTATAGGATCCCGTCTCAGTGAAGACTTAATGGCTTGTTCTTCAGTGAAAGTGTTTGTCTAGTTTTGGTATTTACAGTATTGATCAAATGTCCCATTAGCACTCCATACAGGCATTTACTGTCAACACTTACTAGAAATTCCTTTCAAATGTTTTAAGAAAATGGATCCTGCTCACTACTGTCCAGGGATAATGCACTCTTATGCTTCCATTAAGCTAAGAGTGACGAGCAGGAAAATCAACAGTAATGTAAACCAAATACGGACTCATGACCTGTGGACAGTTTTAAAACATAAAAATTTGCCAAAAATAACAATAATCTAAAACAAATAAAAAACAGCCAACTTTTCTGGTGGAGGCTCTGCCAACTGCTGTCTCCATGCATTAATCCATCTCCATGGAGACAAGCAGTTGACGGCACCAGTTATCAAACACTGTAACAATGTGTTTTATGTTCATATTAGTTTGACTAGTTTCTAATCTCATAATTGTACGTGTCAAAATGTTGTTTTAGTACAAATAAGTCTTATTCATTAATTATTAATCAATGTAATGTCTTTTTCTCTCTCGCTCTGTTTCTCTCTCGGTATAGCGTAAAAAATATACTTTGAAGACGTATAACTACAGTTAGTGGCGGTACATGCACCTTTAAATTTCTTTAAATTAAGGTTTTGTGATTTCTTTCTTTGTGATTTTAATGCATTTTCCCTGTTGTGTGAAGCACTTTGAATTGTCTTTGTGTACGAATTGTGGACCTACAAATAAACTTGCCTTGCCTTTCTGTTGGCTGCCAACCGCCACTAAAAGTATTTTTTATTTCTAATTTTGATATTTTCGTAACAAAAAGAAAGAAAAAAAATAAAAATAGGGAGATGAAGGGCTGCTGGACCCCTCAGGATAAAAATTTAAAAAAACATTGTTCCAAATGTTTATTTTTATAGGTATTATAAAACATTTGCACCCATGTCGGTGTAATCCCTCATTCGTCCAGGAGTGTTCCATTGTAGAAAAAGATTCAGTTGTAGTCATCTGGACTCTGTTTTAGAAAAACGTTTTGTTTTTTCTAAAACAGAGTCCAGATGACTACAACTGAATCTTTTTCTACAATTTGCACCCATGTTTTCTCCCAAAAAAAAATAAAAAATGGGGCTATTAATAAGGCTCCAGTTAATTTGATCAAATAATTTGTCTTTTTGTGAAAGGGGGAGAGAGAGGGGGTACAGACAATCAACAAATGTCTATGGCTGGTCCTGAACCCACAAAGCTGTATGCTCCTAACCACTTTACCACCATCTATAACATGTCTATAGTTTATACTTTTAATAAGCTGTTTTTCTATATTGTTTTATTTTTATTTTTTAAACGCCTATAATTGAACAAATCCAAGATACATTCAGGTTTAATGCCATACGAAGGAACATCCCAGGCAGAGCTACAATATCTCCAGAAAACATTGCCTGAACCTTCACTAGAAAAGTTACATAATGCACCTTTAAGGACACTCTCTACCATGACAGGCACAAGGAATTATAAGACTCTGCAACAATTGGTCTTTTCTTGCTCCAAATTTGCATAATTATTGAGGTTAATTCAGCTTGGAGCCAAAGAACCACAGTCTGTGAATATGACTGCTGCTTGGATGAATACATTAGTGACAAAACTGAGACAACAGACTCTGCTGACTCGGCTGACTGCTTCACGTTTAAGGAAAAGGGCTAAAGACAATAGGAACAGCCAAATGGAAAATGTCTTGATTCACGCAGGAAAAAAGTTGTCCTGTC
This sequence comes from Chaenogobius annularis, assembly GCA_015082035.1. Taxonomy (NCBI): domain Eukaryota; kingdom Metazoa; phylum Chordata; class Actinopteri; order Gobiiformes; family Gobiidae; genus Chaenogobius; species Chaenogobius annularis. Next base: position 339,891 of record BJKM01000273.1, on the reverse strand, counting down.
GTTTACAGAAATCCAAGTCTGGGTTTTGTCGAGTAACTTTTAACCTGTTCTGTTCCCAGCCTATAGATATACAACCGCAAAGTGTGTAAATCTCGTTGGTTAGCTCAGCCTTATAAAATAGTGAAGTACCGATACACATTCTTCACAATATAAACTGTTTAGACCAAGAACATTATATACTTGATTTTATGCAAACAAAACTCTACTTTTCTCTTCTGTGATGACGTAACCAACGTTTGCTAAACTTTAGTTCACTTAAGACTTTTATGACAAGCATTAAAGGACTTCCATCAATACATGCAAAGAATAGGCAGACTTTAGGTTTGAGTGATTTTATCAAACAAACAAAGAAAATCCTATAAAAATGCCTTTGCTTTTAAATGTTTATATTTGTTCTTAAATGTGTGTAAATGTTTTTATGATGTTTTCCCTTTGCCCCAGCACCCTTGAAAAAGACGTTTTGAGCTCAATGGGTTCATACCTGGTTAAATAAAGGCTAATAAAACAAAATAAAACAAATAAGCTTGTAAGCTGTTTATATTATCATTTTAAATTATTATGGGCTGGGCAATTAATTTACATTTTAATCGAGATCAAGAATCAGTCATGTCTAATCGTCAATGGTATGCTTAATCGAAAGCTCTAAGGACAATCAGCAGATGCAGGTCGTTTTGAGCAGAGTTTGGACTTTGGCGAAATACGATTTTTGTGACAAATGGCACAGTTTAAAAGTCATTCTTGTGCATGAGATCAATACTGAAAGCCATTTTTAGTTTGTTTTTGAACGAAAGAAACGCTAAAATCTAATACAAAATTGTGATTGATCAATAAGAGTAAAACAATTTTGATCCTGTTTTATATTACCCAATAAGGAATTTTGTACCATAAGTTCCATATGGAGGGGCCTGAACAAAGCACATCCTTGTTATGACGAGCTCCAGTCTTTCCCTATAGGGCTTCTTTAATCCACTTAAACCTATCCCGGGCCAAGCAGCAGGTGAGCTCTTCTCATTGTAAACCACTTGAGGGAAAAGTCTTGGAAACGACTTGATGACTGATGACTAATCCTGGGTCCAAGGGTCTGGTGGAGCAGGTCTGAGTGCTGCCTGTCTCCAACGTGTCCTTGTGGTTTTCAAGAGGATGCTCCACTGCAGAAAGAAGACCGCCGGTGCCCCCTCTCAACGCTCCCTCCAATCAAGAGCTCAAATAGGAAGTTGAAGTAAACTACTAGTCAGTTTTGTCTCAGAAGAGGTGGAACTACATCTTGTACAGGCCCAGGACAGAGCACATGGGCAAAAAGACTGGACTGCATTATTTTTATTTTTATTATTATTTTTATCAATATTATATCATCAATATATATTATAAGAAACAAACAGGAAAAAAACAGAACAAGAGCGTGAAAGACAAAACCAAAGGAAAAGAAAACAACAGAAAAGAAAATGTCGGTCAGGCACATGTCCCCCTATGTATTGCCCATCTGTCCCAGTGGCTGGAAAATGTCTCCATATTTAAGTTCAAATTAAAAGTAAATTTTTACATTTTGTAATTTAAGTTATTTCAATCCAGTTCATGACAGTCGGCTCCGTCCCAGTCATCCATTTTCTTGTTATTTTCTTGTTAAAAACAAATTAACTGCAAACTGAAATTGGTCTTAACAAACTGGTCTCAAAAAATATAAACAAGAGACTGTTAAATATCTTGGAGGAGCAATCTTCATGTTGTAATTTTTGTAATGAGATTTTTACTTTCAAATTCCCTGCTGCTGGATGTTGATTTTGGCTGCCTCTTGGCCAGAACACTCTTGGAAAAGAGATATTAATCTCAATGAGGTTCTCCTGTTCAAATAAAGGTAAAATAAAGAAAACATTTCATTTACTGCAGCCAAAAGTACACTCCACAGGTTTCCATCATTCGTTTCCGTTGTCTTTATGAATAATAGGCCAGACAAAGAAAAATGAATGATGATGAGCCAAAAAATGATTTCCCTGTGAATAATGTGAACTTGGTGTTATTAAAATACCACACATACATTTTTCCAACTAAATTCTTTCCAAACATGAGATTTTGTGGTTCTCCATTGAGATGTGCTTATGTGTTCCCATTCTTCATTAGTTATAACACAATTTCCTTATTTTTCTCATTTACTTTTGATGTACCTGTAGTAGAATTGTTGTCTAGATCAGATATACATTTATGTCATTTTCCCTTGGAGATTTATGATTTATATTCAACAACAGCAAATAACAAATAGCAGGACAATGGGTTGGTACAAATCTGACAAAATGGGTTAATGTTTGCATTTTTTCATGCATTCTCAATTTGTTAGGTCTGTTGTGATGGCCGTATGCAGCTCAGTTCAAACCAGAATGTTTCAAAATATATATATATATATATATTTTTTAAATCAACAAATTGATCAAATAATACATCAATAAATAAATTACTTTAGTTGTTTTAATTCTTTCTTCTAGTGAGGTTGCCAAAGCAAAACATCTGCCATGATTCACTTATTATATTTGGTTACCCAGGCACAAATAACAGCAGCTTGTGACTTTATGTAGCTGTTCCATTTCTTTAGTGTTGTTAATTCCTCCTGCCCATTTATTTGGAACTGCTGAGTCGTCCATTTGAAGGCACAGTTATCTGCAATATTCTCTTAACTGTAAAAGGCCTGGATCAGCACTAAAGATGCATTTCCTCTCAAATCCCGGATCACAATGCCAGTTACAGGCTTCTGCTCATTCCCTTTGAAGTGTGCACTTAATGTATTAGTCCAGACGCTGCATCCTGAATAAAAACTAAAATATTTGTATAACAGCAACAACTTTATGGAGATTTAAGGAAGAAAAGAACAGCGTACAATATTACTATTTGGACACTTTATTCCAAGCATTTAATCATCGAAAATCAGCAGCTCGGTGCATTTGACCCTGGCATATGTTTGAGATGGTACTAACAAAATAGCTACTTTGCTTTTTATGTCAGTAGCAGTGTGGGATGAATATTAATTAATATGAATGTACAGTTTGCTAAAGTGACAAAAGGGTCTAATGATTCTTCAGAAACATCTCTATAGAGAAAGCTTGAGTTTATACTACAACCTCCAGTGTCTCATTGGATGTGGCCTGTGCAGCAGTGCAGTGCTGCAGTGAGCTCTGGAGTGAGTCCAGGTTTGAATGGGACACTACTCTCAGTGCTAGAGACAGAAGAGTCTCCTGATCTTCAACTCTGCATTAAACATTTAAACATTTTGAGCAGCAGAACAATGCACTCAAAGGCTCAGGGTTAGTACTCAGACCAATCTATACACAACAACCTAAAACCAATCAGATTTACATCAAAACACAACAAACCTATAAAGCAATTTCCAAATTATTTTGTCATTAATTTCCTAATTGCTTTAAATAAGTAAATACCTGCATACAGGACATAAATAAACACACACAAACAGTTTTGAGTCAAGTAGATATTCCCAAGAGCAGTTTAACAAAGACCTAAACTCCAAGAGGAATTTTAGGCAAATGTCATTGACTAATAGTAAATTATTCTAGCTCTATTTTCCTGCCTTATTTCCATATCAAGCACATGCTTCAGATTCTGCTAATTTTAGCATCACAAAACAGATAAGTTAAGGTTGCTCCACTTTGAATTCTCAGAGGCCCACCGTTGCTGAATGAAGGAGGTTTGGCATGCAATTGTCCAATGTTATGTAAAAGAGCCACTTTTATACTATTTATAAAGTGTGATGTGAAAAATAGTGGGACGTCAATCAAAGTGAAGTTCTATGACAAGGTCTGACTGTGGACAACTTGTCTATTATGTTTGAGTTAACACAACATCAGTCGCAGAGAAAGCATGGGCCAGAGTCATAGAAAAGCACTAGATTTTATTCACGCTTCTTTCAGTGCTCAAACCAAACATTCAGAAGACAACACTTGAAAAGGAGCTGTGAAGGACATGCCCGACCACTTCTGAGACCAAAATATAGTCAAAATTCACCTTCAAAGTCAATTGAATTAAATAGGACTAGCAGATTTCTTATATATTTGCATGGATCAAAAGATTATCCCAGCTGTTTCTGGTAACATTTACTTAATATTTTATCATAATAAAGAAGGGCAACAAAACTATTTTCAATGAAATTCAAATACACATTCAGTGACGTGACGTAGACATTTTTGCGTCGAGAAACCACAACAAAAGAAAACTAAAAACTTTTTGAATCCGTTTATTTGTAGATCTCAATTCGTATTTTTTTTATATATATATAAAATAGTTGATATAAAATGTTATACAATGTAATTCAAATGTTATACCAAATAAATTTTTTAAGACATCCCTGGGTAAATGCAGAAAAACATGCTTTTTTGTTTTACAAGGGGCATATACTAAATAATAAAATAAAGTATACACTCACAAATACTGGAAAAGCTATTCATCTACCATGCCTTTACATTTTCATCTTTGGGGCATTTGAAAATTGTAAAGTCACTGACAATACCATTGATAATCTCTCAAGATACTTCATATTTGGCTAACAAGAGTGCATAGTTTCAAAATCCATCTTCAAAGTGTAATTACATCCAAATGAGATCCAATAAACAAATATATATTTGGGCAGTTTGTTATTAAATACTATCACTTCTTAATCTATATGCATTTTTCTTTTTTTTTACTTTTTTCATTTTCTTAAAACCACAAAGGCATAAGGATGAAAAAAGCATAAATCTTATAAACAATAAATATTCTCTCAGTAAATCCCATATCCAGTGAAGATGCAAAGCAATAAAGAAAAGTTCTCCAGTGAATACTTGGAGATAGAGAGGACATGCCCTCAGATCTCCAGCAGGTACATTGTTTTGGAGACAAAGAAGGAGTCATAATTCAGGACTGTCTGCACATCCTGGAGAGAAGAAGGGCATGTCCTGGTCAGTTAGGGTCCTTCACCTCACCCTGACCCTCCTCTAGTTCCACTTTCATCCCTTCAGCTTTCAGCAAACACCTTGTCCACAGTGGTCTCCTGCTGTGAGTAAGTCGAACAAACAACACTCCACTTTAAAAGCTTGTTACAAGGCAATAGCCATAAAAACCTTGTACTTTCACTAAAAGCCTGTAAAATTACAGGTAGAAAAAGGCAAACTCTAAAGTTCAGCTCAGCCTGCTCACATCCTGAAGTTAAAAGAGACATTTGAGTGGTTTTAGAGGATTTGCTGAGGGGCTGTGTGGAAACTGCTAATTTTACTTCAATAATACGTTTTGTCAATAATATGGATGTTTTGTCAATAATCTGGTTGAAACCAGCAGAAGTTCTCGTCAATTTATCCGAACAACTAAAGAATGGAGTTCAAAAGTCAAAGCCCTTCATTTTCCCCATAGACTTAAAAAAAAATTCTAATTTTTTTTTTTTTTTTTTTTTTTTTAAAGGCACGACAGCTAACCAGCAAGTGGTAACGAATGTCTGTAACAGGGTTGTTTTCAGTCCAAAAAAACAGCGACAAACGCAACAACTACTACGAGTCGAGGCTGCTGGGTCTTTCTCCCGAATTGCCACCACAAATGCCCAGAGAATATTAAATTGCAGACAGCTTCTCTTTTTGCTTCAAAACTCACTGTTAAAAAAGTGTTTTTGGGTATTTTGGGTGCTGTTTGTCTTTGTGATAGGAGGTGGGCAAAATACCAAATTGAGATAATATGGTGAATGTTGTTTTGAAGATATGCAAAATTTTAATATTGAGTCTATTATTTATAGTAAGAAATGCTACAAAACGAGCGGCATAAAATGTTTTTATAAAAAAAGTTATGTTGTCAACTTTAAAATAAGGTGATATTTCTGCACTTTTGTGATAATTCTGACAGACATTTCACAATTAAACCTCAACTACCAATATTTTTTTGTTTATTTATTCAAAAAGTCTATGCGAAAAATGAATGGCAAATTTACTTCCAGAACCTCAAAGTGGGTCACTGTTGAGCTTCATTTTTCCCCTGCTGAAGTTTTGAAGATTTAGTGTACTTTCTCTACATGCAAATTCAGATTTAGATGTACATTTTCCCCTTCACTCATTACAGTTTTTACAACAAACTTTCAAAAGCGTTGGAAACATTTGTTAATTCTTCAAACACATACCCCGCAGCAACACCAGTGCAACATCAGTAACACATTTTTAGACTAAATTAATTAATCATCTCCCCCATTCAATATCTGTATCAAATTCAGATTACCATAGTCTAGTTATCAGACTCCCCCAGTGCTGCTTTTGGGTGCAAGGCCAGGGTAATCCCGACAAGTTCAAGTCAGAAAAGCCCGAGGTGTAATGAAATGTTTTCACTTCCATGCGTGGAGAATCCAATCCATCCAACCTTGTTCTGGGCTCCACTGGCACCGTTTCAGATAACAACGCCCACTAAATGAACAATCAAGCAAGGCAACAACTGCTAACAACCCTAATATCATGAATGTAAGTGGGCTGGCTGAACTCGTTACAACCTTCACCCCAAATAAACCTTGCAGGAGTAATCCAAAAGAAAGGGTGGCAGTGATACTGAGCTTGCAAGTAGGTACACTACAAAAACAGACAAGTAAGCCCCAAAAAAGCTTATGAAAAGCAACTAAAATGGATAATATTGCAATTGTTGTTTTTAGAGATATGCAACAACAAATAAGCAAAATGATTAACTATAAAAAGAACTTAAACTTGGAGAGTAATATTCCAAAGCAGTCTGTGACATCAGTCTGGTCATCGTTTTCATCTCTGCGAGTTCAGATGGGCGTGATTGACAGGTGGATTACCTTATCTGGGACAAGTATGATCCGTCCGTATACAACCAAAAATGGCTGCTTACAAGGAAAAAATAATGGGGGCGGGGAAATCACAGGGATGGAAAAACATAGCATGTTTCAGCAGAATCATTGAGTGAAGCATAAAACTCTTCTGAGAGAGGTTTCATTTTGTTGTAAATGACTGATGAACAATGAGCTCCTATGTTTCCTGGAAATAAACAAATCTGACTGTATGGGACTCTTTGAGTTTGACTCGAGGCGCCACGGAGGAAGTGGTGACCAGACTCACTCTTCGTAAAGAATTGAAGAAGTGTGTATTCTGGATCCCATCATGTATGTTTGCCCTTTTGCGGATAATTAAACAGTCCCTTTACTTTTTGTGCCACACTTCAACTAAGAATATTTCTAATACATAGTCACCATATAGTCTGAACATTATGAAGACAATACAGTTTCAGTTTTATTTTTTGGTCTTTTTTGTCAATATCATCCACAACTGATTTTACGCTAAATGTGAGCCACAGATAAAATAAATAAAGCCTACAGCAGTGTGACGCCCTAATCTGGCCTCAGGGTTGACACACTATTTATGTAAATCACAATGATACAAAGTGGGATTAACAAAGGGGTTTAGAGAGTGGTCAATTTAGTAAAAGGCCTTTATCAAAACGTTTGAGAAGAGAATTTGATCTAGCATTAACTTTTCGCTGCTCATATCCTCCTGAAGTAACCGTCAAATGGTACAAAAACCTTTCTTGTTTGATAAATATAGACTAGTACAGCTGTAGAACAACACACAAAGCCAGGTCTTTTATGCTACATCAATCCTATGACTCCCATGGTACTTTTCCTAACCCGGAAATGTCACGTAGGATGGGGCAGCGCTAACTTCAGAGGCATGAGACAAACCACTAATGACCGGTGGTAGATAATGTCACATTTCTCTGTTGGACTGTGGAGGCGTGCACGGGTCACACACACTAAGCCCTCAGTAACATGTCCTCCTGCTCGGGTCCTTGCTGAGATGTGCTCTTTGTGCCGAGAGGCCTGAAAGGCCCAGCGCAGTGGACCCTGAAGACCCAAGCATTAGGTCTGTGCTTCAGCCCAGGGCCTTTTCAACCTCTGCCAGCACATTAGCAGCTCCAACCAATGTGACCAGTGCCATGCATTGGAGATGCAGAAACACAGGGGACTACAGAAAAAAACATAACATGCAGTAACAGTAACAATAGTAACAAACTCCATTTTGATACAAAGGATAAATCTCAATAGAGTTCTATCCTTGAATTTTTTTTGTCTGAAATAATAATGTAATTACCTTTTATTGACCCCAGGAAGAATAGCAACTGCTTTGCTGGCACTAATGGGGATCCAAAAGTTCTTTCTATAGTAACGATATTGTTCAAATCAGTACACGATATATTTTGACAACCCTATTAATGATAATGAAAAACATCCTTAAAATACAAATATAGGACTCAAACGACATAAGTGGGCCTTTAATATGGTTCCAGCACAATTTAATTTAATGTGAAATGAATTAACTAAACAACAAATGCCGATATTGACAAAAATGAATATCTCAATAATTTTGGGGAGTATCCCGATAAAAATAATCAGATATTATGTCAATCTAACAGAAATGTGTTAAAAAGCATCTTTAAATGTTTTAGTTGAGGTTTAATTATCAGAAAAACTTGAAATATCTGTCAAATGAATCACAAAAATGCAGAAATATCATTTTTAACCTAACATCAGTTTAAATATTGCCTATCAAAACACCATTCTCAATATTACATACATTTAAAAATTTCCCCAGTAAATCAGATTTTCTTGTATTTTTTGCAATACATTTCTTGTGGCATGGCATTACATCAACAATAACCTTGTGATGGATTGTGCAGTCCTTGAGAAATAGTGTGTCCACCGCATATATTGCAGATGAAATGGACAAGCTGAAGAAGATGAATGAAGGTTTGTATTGGACTTTTCACATGAGGGCTGTAGATATGAACCCCTCTCAGACAAAAGGCTTCGTGATATTTCCGCTGACGGAGACAAACAGAGCTGAGAGGCCCAGTGTTGGTCCAGATTGTTTCGGGCCTGCGCTCGCTACTGATTGGGTCATCAGAACAGACTTAGACCAAAACGTGCATATGAAGGTCGATTCATTTTCCTCTCAGATAGACCAGAGAACAGCCCAAAGCGAGGCATTATCTATGTGACAATTACAATCTCCTGGCTCCTACAGACACCCTCGGCCACAGGGAGATTAAACTGATTACTATTCTATCGGCTGCATTTGATGTTAAATTGCTTCTGCACAGAGACACTGCCAAAGCTGCTGGTTTGTGGAAGAAAGAGAAAAACACTTTTAAAAATGCAATCAGGCAATCTGAACTACAGCTGACAAGCTTAAAAATGCTATTTTTTGGCTCAATATACAATTAATATATCGAATTTTTGTGGATAAAACAACAGCTTGGTTAAAAAAATGTATATTTTGTGTGAGGGGTTTTTGTTTTGTTTCCATTTTAAGTTACAGGCCATTTGCTGAAGATGTCGCCGTATAGTTTCACATATATGAAGGTTCTTTTGTTATTTATTTAATTACTTGGTCCTTTACTTTTACTCAGTTTTGCATTGGTTGTATATTCTAGAGTGGATTATATCAATAAATCAACTCTCTCCTGACCGTATAAGAGCAACTTAATCTGTTGACAAACCTGCATGCTGCTCACTTGTATGAACATATATTATTGGCCTATTTATTATTCATAGAGCGCTCATCTGATTGGCTGAGTCTATCAGTCTATTGTTGTTGTCGCTGACACTAAATTTGTAGATTAATGGTTTTCTGACCTCAATCTTCCCTAATCATTTTGAAGCCTGCATAAAGATTATCTGCACCAAGACTGTTATGTACACAACACAGAAGCTATGTTAGGCTTTCCATTGTGTTATTTTTGCCATCACTTGTGCATTTTTACCTTTGAATGAACGAAGGAATCTCAAAAGTACACTTGGATTTGTTTACCATCCCATTCCTTTGTCTGCTGCAAGAGAATTTTTTCCCAGGATTCCCGTGGTTGTGTTTGGGGGGTTTAAGGGATGAAAAAAAAGGGGGAAAGAAAAGCCCATTGGTTTCAGCGGCACAGAAACAGCAGCCAGAGCCAAGCTGTCATCCCACTTGGATTAAGGGCCCTTCACTGGAGACTGCGGGCCCAAACATGGAGCGTTAGCATGGGCCGGGCTGTGGGAGGGTGCAGGGTGGGGCAGGGTAGAAGGGCATTAGCGCCTGTCCTAAATAAGACCTTGGGGTCAGTAAACCTCCTGATCCATGGAAAACCCACTTTGTGTGTCTCTGTGGGTCTGATTCACGAGCTGACAGCTCAGTGTCCTTCTATTTCCTGTTGATTCAATCACTGCTGCGTCATGTCACGCTTTGTTCTGGCTCTTAGTGCTCCACAGATTCACATTGACTTTGTTTTGTCTGGATTAACGCTGCAGTTATCAGCAAGCGCAACGCAAATGAGTTGTTATCCTTTGTACTGTAAAATGCACTGGTATTTTAATTTGCTTGTTAAGTGGTACTGACATTTGTAATGTCTGTAGTTCATCTTCAATGCAAAAAATATTTTACAAAAAATCATTGAATACAGATTTAGTTTGGACAGCAATAAATGCCGGCTTGATGAAAGTGGCAGAGTGTTTTTAAAGTGAGCTACCAATTCCCAAGTCTGGGATGTGCATTCAAATGTCCCCAAAGCTTTATTCAAATGAGTGCAGGTCGGATGCTGGAGGACAGACTAAACACATTCAAGTGCACAGTGTTCTTGAATTCCTTTTGATACTGGCTGTACACTGGTGCCACTGCCGTGCCCACCTCCTGTTGTTTTGAAGATATGGAAGGAAGCAGCAGTGTTTTGTAGAGCCACTGGGCAAGCAGCCTCTCTCACAACTGCTGCCCATTCAGAGCTGGCCTGAGCCTGGGAAGAAGGATGCCCGCTCAGGCTCTCTAGCAACTCTTTAGCCAGCAATGTGTGTTCAAGCAGAGGCTCCTACGCCCCTTATCCCATTGTGAACGTGCTCGGGCCTAACCCTGTCTCACCCCCTGTCTCACCCCCTGTCTCACCTCCTGCTTCACTAGAAAGACGCGAGAAGCAGCGGCCGCCGGCACAGACAGAAAAACAGAGCCCCTTTGTTCCCCCCTGCCCCGTCTCAGCGTCCTCAGAGGTACAGAATCCACCCCTCACCCTTCACACAGTGACCCCCTAAAGCTTTCACTTCTACCCAGCCTTTTGACTAGACACTGTAAAACCAAGCAGTGGAAGCACGGGTACTTCTGCTAAGGACTCTGTTACATATCTCTAAACTCAATTTAAGACACAAAGGTAGAAAATTCTAAGACTGTAGTCGACTAAAGAATTCTTGGTCGTCTAAAGACATGCCCTTTGAATCAAGTAATCGACTAAGCAGAGGCATCACAAAATGATTAGGCTCTCTAAAGTACGGATGTCACGAACACATTTTACTAAACAACAGTGAAATACTTCATTCTCTTTCATTCACATTGAGTACCATTCCTCACTAGCCTTGGCAAATCAAGCTCAAATCAATCAGATTTTAAAAAGTAATCATACTGTGACATAAATAGCTGGATAAAAAGCACATTTAGATTTACTTTTTTGGTGGATACATTTAAATAAAATTATTGTATTTTAATAATTACTTATATTTACTTCTGACGATTATCATCATCATTTTTCAGTCCTTGTGATTATATTGCGACCTGAATAATCACAATTATCGATAATCTTGACATCTTTACTCTCTATGTTGTAAAGAGAAGTAGTGAACAGTAAACTTCATAAGTGAAAAGACAGACTAATCTTTTCAGTACTCCTAAAACTCCAGATAACTAATCTCATGCTTTTGCCTTTCTGCTATTTTGGGTATAAATCCTCATCATTTTAGGCTAAAACACCATTGAGCAATTAATTTACTAAACGACTAAACGAGCAAAAACCCAATTACATCATAGTGCATATTACAAAAAATTACTTTGTTCAGCAAAAATTTACTATAATTTGGTAAACAGAAATCCAGAATGTGATTAATAAAATGTCATAAATAAAAAAGTATGCTATTAGCGTAAAAAGGTTATATCTTCAGAGTTAAGGGGCTATTTTATAAATCTGATGAGCATTTTCGACAGGTTCATTGCTTATATTGATTTTGTGCTTTCACATAGGAGTCAGCTATCGACGAGTCTTTGTTATTCATCGTCAACATCACAAAAGGGACTTCCAAAATAGAAACGTCCTCATATCTTGGCTGTAATCTGGAGGCTGACTGGAAGAAATCACTTGGTAGTTAACCTGTCAGAGGCTCTATTCAGGCTCAAGAGGAGCATAAAACCCACAACATGGCCATCCATTATCTCACTCTGCCACTTTAGCAAAAGCACACATAGGTTGGTGGTCTACGGCAGTTAGTTAGGGACAAAAAGCAGCAACTCTGATGCTTTGTTCTCACTAAGGAGTGCGATAACATGACAGGGGCTATAACGGGGCGCCCTTGAGTGATTGGGTTTGACGACGGTCGAGGTGTAAAGCTCGGCTCTAATGATTTTGTCACAGTGGCCATTCAAGGACAGCCATAAAGTGATGCTATTCGGTCCCCGTCTGCCCTTGCTGCAGACGGAGTATAAATGCAGGTTTTAGAGGGGAAATGTGGAGAAAGTAGGCTAAATTTAGAGTATGAATTTAAGAGAGGTTAACGATTCAAATTCTTAAAACAATACAAAATATTTAAAGAGCTGCGCATTGTCCATCATCTTCTGTTACGAGCAAAGACATCGAGAATATCTGTACAACTTGGGGCTGTTCTGTTATGACATTTGTGTTTCATAATAGACCCTTTAAAATATTGTCATCAGAATGTTCAAAATTCCAGAATGAGGTCACATTAGGCCAACTTCATATATTTTCAAAGATCAACCAACATCAGATCTGAATACTGTCATCAATTAAATCAATTAAAACAAAGAATTTTTAAAAATGTCTTAATGTGTTTAAACCAGGCTCTGAAACCACTCACATGTATCTAAGTGGTTTCCATTAGGTAAAACCAACTGGATTGATATTTTGTGATATTTTGTAACATAATTTACAGATGTCTCTGTCTTGTTGGGGAGATTGTGATTGTTTTTGTCTAATGTCATATTTCTCTAGCATTTTCTAATTTTAATAATTTAAACTTCATATTGTATCTCCCCGAATGTCATTGCATGTATGATAAGTATTGGGCAACTTAAAAAGTTCACCCATTTAAAAAGATGAGAGAGGTTTGTAAATTTCATCATAGGTACACATCAAGCGTGAGAGACAGAATGTAAAAATAATAATCCAGGAAATCACATTGCATGATTTTTAAACAATTTATTTGTTGGGTGGCCTATAAGTATTGGGCAGCTAGAAAACAAACAACTCTTCTGTCCCTCACAGACCAGTCACTTGCTCTTTAAGAAGTTATTCCGGCCTCCACTCGTTAACAGTATGAATGGCACTTTTTTGAACTGATTAGATCCATAAGAGACCCCTGCACACACCACCTTCAAACTGTCAGACTCCAGTCTTCACCGTGACCAAGACCAGAGAACTTCCCAAAGACACCAGAGATAAAACTGTACAACTGCACAAAGCTGGGATGAGTCAAACTGCAATTGGTAAACAACTTTGGGAGAAAAGATCAACAGTTGGAAACATTATTAGAAAATGGAAGAAATATGACATCACTTACAATCTCCCTCGGCGGGGGCTCCATGCAAGATCTCACCTCGTGGGGTTCAAATGATCCTTAGAACAGTGAGGAATCAGCCCAGAACTACACGGCGGGAACTGCTCAATGATTTGAAGACAGCTGGGACCACCATCACAAAGATGACAATAAGTAACACACTACGTCGTCATGAGGTGAAATCCTGCATTGCCCAAAATGTTCCCCTACGACCCAAAAATCATGTAAAGGCCCGTCTGAAATTTGCTAAAGACCATCTGGACGATCCAGAGGAGGATTGGGAGAATGTGATGTGTCAGATGAGACCAAAATTGAACTGTTTGGTGTAAACACCACTCGCTGCGTTTGGAGGCAGAATGCTGAGTTGCATCCTAAGAACACCAGACCTACTGTGAAGCATGGGGGTGGAAACATCATGCTTCGGGGATGCTTTTCTGCAAAAGGGACAGGAAGACTGGTCCGTATCAATGGCAAGATGAATGGGGCCATGTATTGTGACATTTTGGGTAAAAACCTCCTTCCCTCGGTCAGAGAATTGAAGATGAAACGTGGCTGGGTCTTCCAGCATGATAACGATCCAAAGCACACAGCCAGGAAAACCAAGGAATGGCTCCGTAAAAAGCATATCAAGGTTCTGCAGTGGCCTAGCCAGTCTCCAGACCTCAACCCAATCAAAAACCTTCCGAGGGAGTTGAAACTCTCTGTTGCCAAGCGACAGTCCTCAAACATCACAGCTCTAGAGAAGATCTGTGCAGAGGAGTGGGCCAAAATACCAACTAAAGTGTGTGCAGACCTGGTCAAGAACTACAGGAACCGTTTGACCTCTGTCATTGCCAACCAAGGCTACATTACAAAGAATTAAAAGTAACTTTTGCTGGCTGCCCAATACTTATTGACCACCCATTTTCACAAAGAAATTGTTTAAAAATCATGCAATGTGATTTCCTGGATTATTTTTATTTTTTTTTTACATTCTGTCTCTCACACTTGGCAAGGCAAGGCAAGTTTATTTGTAGAGCACAATTCATACACAAGGCAATTCAAAGTGCTTCACACAACAGGAAAAAATGCATTAAAATCACAAAGACATGGCAGAAATCACAAAATAATAGTTCAAGACATAAAAGAGAAGAGTGCAAAGAAAAGCATTTCAGTGATATGCACAGCCAAACAAAACTGTTTTTAGTTTAGATTTGAACATTGCCAGAGTAGCGGCCTGTCTCACATCCTCAGGAAGACTGTTCCAGATTTTAGCTGCATAAAACTGAAACGCAGATTCTCCATGTTTAGTCCTGACTCTGGGCACCAGCAGGAGGCCGGTCCCTGAGGTCCTCAGAGTCCGAGATGGTTCATATGGCACTAACATGTCCGAGATGTACTTTGGTGCTAGGCCATGGAGAGACTTGTATACAAGCAGAGCTGCTTTGAAGTCTATTCTCTGAGCCACAGGGAGCCAGTGCAGAGACCTGAGCACAGGACTAATGTGATCGTACTTCCTGGTTCTAGTCAGGACCCGGGCAGCAGCGTTCTGGATGTACTGCAGCTGTTTTACAGCTCGTTTGGAGAGGCCAATGAGCAGGCCGTTACAGTAGTCTAATCTACTAGAGACAAACGCATGGATAAATCTCTCCAGGTCTGGTTTAGACACTATACTTTTGATGGCAATGTTTTTAGATGGTAAAAAGCTGCTGATGTTATTGATCTGACGTGGCTGTTAAAATTCAAATCTGAGTCCATTGATGAAAATTACAAACCTCTCATCTTTTTAAATGGGGAAACTCGCAAATTTTTAAGTTGCCCAATACTTATTGGCCCCACTGTATGTTATGTGTATGAACTGAGTGTAACATGTCCTGTATTTTGTCTGCCATCAACCTGCCAATGGGATAACGGATGACAAAAATTGAGCCTGCCTGGCTAACTCTGGCGAATTTACACGTTGTCCTAAAACATGTTAATCAACATGCACTGTTCCATATTAAATAAAAATAAACATTAAAACAATCCTAATTTCTCCCTTGAAATCCCATGTTACCCTTCACTTTCCATTCACATTTAGAATGTTTTTGTTTACAAACTTTTAAATGGTCTACAGTGCATGGACTAACATTTGACTTGAATCTTAACCATTTGAACTTAATAAAAACGTATGCTTCGCCTCACTTATTTATCTGATCTTTCTCAGTCCCTGCAGATCCAATAGTCACACTGGCATCTACAGACAACAGTTGCAGCTGTGCAGAAGATTCCCTGGAACACGTCGGTGCCCATTAGAGCTGCTGCCTAACCGAGTGTGAAAGTCTAATTGTCCCCAGCAGCTTGAAGCCCTGTCTCATTTCTAGTAGAAGTAGTTTGTGTGTGTGTGCACCTAATGAACATATCTATCTTTCATCACATGTACTCATTGGCCTTTACATCTACTCCTACAAATTATAAACAGGGCGAGTGTGCAGGCAGCCGTGAAGCAGGGGGCACAGCAGCCCTAATGAGGAGGCCCATGCTTCAGATAGGGAGGTCCGCGCGGGGTCGACCTGCTGCTGGACGGCTGTGTGAGGGTCCCATAGAGGCGCAGTCTGCACTGACACTAATGCAGAGGCCCCGCTTCGGCCCCAAGAGACCGGCCCCACCACAGCTGAACAGCACACGAGCGGCCCTTCACGTCCAGCTCTGATTGGCTGCACCGGGACCAGAGGCAGCACACGTGTCTATGGGACATCGTTCAGTCAATCAGCTGAACTCAATGTGGTGATAACAAAAACAACAACAACAACGGCAAAATCATATACCAATCATGTTAGCATTCAGAGTCTTATAACTGCATTCAGGTTAGACTTTTCCTTTCTCATTCTTTATGATTGGAGTTGTCTAAAAGGTACAGATACAAAACAATAAGCATGATTGGAGGATGCTGGGGTTATCACAAGTAAGGCTGACACAAATTGATTAATTATTTGCAAATAATCGATTGATGAGATTATCGTCAACTAGAAAATGAAAAAATGAGAAAATGAAGGTTTATGGATCAGACAAAGCAAGAATTACTACAGGGATTTCTCATGTCTGTATATATTCTCCATCAAAGCGCCATCACTTTCTGTTACTTTCAAATATAGTAGAAAATCTTAATTACAGAGCAAATCAACTTAATCAGCTTTAATAAGCTTGTTTGAGAACACAAGATGACAGTTTTTCCAGGGAGTGAATGAAATTAGATTAGAGAACTGTACATTTGCCCAATTTGATTTTGAACCAAAAGCTAAACAAAACAAGAGAATGAATAAGTGTAATTGCTGATGCAGTTTGTAGTAAAAAAAAAAAGGTAAATAAATTAAAAAAAACAAGAACCTGATTCAGTCAGTTCTTTGAATGATCATTCTCCATGGACTATTACAACTCTCATCCTTAAAAACATGATAATGATGTATGACTAAATCATTCCAGTTAATATCATTCTATACTTATGATGTCACTTCTTAGTTCAGCAGTGACACAAACGTCCCAAAGCATCTGTGAGCCGCTTTGTGCTGTCCAGACGTTGGAGTGGAGTTCACAAAGTCACAGACAGAGACTTGTGCAACGGCGATGCTCTACGTGTTTCCACAGCCCACAAGCGCATAAGTGGCATTTTCCCTCCAACACCCAAGCTTTTCCCATAGCCCACCGCAGAGCACCAGCAGAGCACCATAGCTTTGAGGTCAGCAGCAGTGTGAGTGACTGGGGCACCAGCCAACGTGTGTGCGGGTAATCCCTTAGTTATGCAAATCTCTCACTCTCTCTCCAGCCTATTGGCGTTTGTGCCCAGGCTAAAAGTGAGGATGGCCATGTAGGTCACTATCTTGTCCTGGTTCACTACGTTTGTCCCTGTAGCTTCAATGTAGTGTCAAATAGCATCTAGGGGAGTGATTCTGAAACATTTTCTACCAAATACAGCAAAAGAAACCGCACTCAATTGTCCTTACATCAAGGTAATGAAGTAAACAACATGATTATTACGTTGGGGAAGAAACTAATCATGAAAAACTGTATAAATTGGTCAAAAACAACACAATGTCAGAACTAATCTTAAACTTGACAATACAAAGTCTAAACGTTGGTAGTTTGAGAAATAGCGTAGGCAATTCAAGATAAATATTACAAAGAATAATGTCACAAACATATGTGCATAAACAGCATCAGAAATTTGCCGCCTGAAACTTGAATGGATGCAGAGTAGCCATAAGGCAGTGATGAGGGGATATATTGTTATGGCGTTTAACAGTCTAGTCATAGTGAATAAACATGATCAGAGAAAGTGTGTCAGCCCTTTCAGAAAGCACCACGTACAAGGCACAATAAAGAGGGGGTCATTAGCATTGTATTAATTTATTAGGGAGCAGCGAAAGTGCCCGGCTGTAGCATGTGTGTGTGAATGAGGAGCGGGGTGGAGCGGGTGGGGGTGGTGTGTGATGGAGGTCCCCCTATGCTCAGACCCAGGGGGAGGAGGAGGGGAGAGGGGTGATCAGGACTTGTTTTTTCTGGGAAAAACATTCCTTCCAGAGGCTGGATTAAACAAATAATATCAGAGGTTACTGTTGAATCACAAAGGGGAATTGTAATCAGATGGTCGAGACAGTAGAATAAACAAACTGTCAGTTTAGGCAAACAGAGCAGGTCATATATAAGTCTGTGTTCAGGGATTAAACATGTGTCAGGCAAAGCTCTAGAGGAGCCGGGTTTGGGTCTTTCTTTCTCTCAAATGTAATGGATGTGTCTAAAGGCGAGAGCACGGACAGTGCTGACTCCGGAGTGTCAGTGACAGCCTTGACAGTCGGAACATGCACACACCTGCACCTGCTCTCATTACCAGCAGCTCTCTCACTCGCGCACACACACACACGCGCGCACGCACACACATACACGCACATACACACACGCACACACACACGCACACACGCACGCACACACGCACGCACACACGCACGCACACACGCACGCACAGTGGTCAAGTGTCTTTAGAAAGTAATGCGTAATCGACAATCTCCAAATAATATTTCACTGCACACGAAACAAGAAAAAGCCTGTGAATAGCTTTAGAGCATCCCGTTGAGCCGCACCATGGCACATCCTGCCTCTTTACAAACTCCTGACAGTGAACAGCGTCGGCACGTGTTAATGATGGAGCGTGAGCTCACCTCGCGGTTCCTCTTGGTGATGTCCAGCTCGAAGCGCGGTCCTCGGTCCACGGAGGAAAAGCAAAACCGTCTGCAGCGTTTGTTTACGCAGAGTCCCGTTCAGTGAGCCTCCAGCAGCAGCAGCAGCAGCTTTTGCCTCTGTCACTGGTCCTCTGCTTCCACCAGTTCAGACACACACAGGCGGGGGCGCGCAGCTCTGAGGGGCGTGCGCACGCCCGCTGTGCGCGCTGCAGCGCCGCCGCTCATGTGTGGTGGCTTCAAACGTCAGAGAAACAACCACTCACCAAACAGTTATTCATACAGACACTTTCATATTGCTTTATAAAGTCTCCCGCAGGCTCATAAACACAACATGTGGGCACAGCTGGAGAGGTCCTGGGTCGAACATGAGAATAGTAGTTTAACACTCTGCAGTGCCCAGTTTTCAATCGTACATCAGCAGGCAGCCTAGTTTTAATTTAAGCAAATTTCATAATTATTACTGCAAGATTTGATGTCTTTAAATTGTTACAAGCATTCACAACATTTGCATGGATTTTAATCTAATATGGTTCATTTTTACCAGATCAGCAAAATGCCTGAGCCAAAATCAAATTAAGCATAAACTTCAACTTCACACCAGCTGTTCTCAAACACTGCTCTGAGCTATTTGTCTCTAGAGCTGAGTGCCCAGATTTTGCCCTAGCAGGATTGCACTAATAATTTGAAAAGGCACATTTCCTCTTCAATCTGCCCGTCAGCCCTGCTCTTCTCTGGGAGCATGTTCTACCAGTGCATTATCTCAGGCTTAGCACTGGAAGCCATCTGCAGCCGCACTCAGACTGAGCAGAGAGAGAGAGAGAGAGAGAGAGAGGAAAGCAGTTATTACAGTGGTATGGGTTTAGAAACTGGACATCTTTCAGATACCAATGAAAAGCAGTATGGCAGAAATTAGGAGTGACTTTTAACATTTCTAAATGGCTTCTTAACATGTTGTTATTTGGTAAATGGGTATTTCATATTTCAATATATTTTATTTAGCATTGAACTGTATCCTCATTCCTTAGAAATTCAAGAATAAATGACAGTGGAGAGTTAATAGCTGGAGTTGTTCTTGAAGGACCTCCTCTGCTTAAAGTTTTGGACCATTTCCCGCTTCCCTTTTTAAGAGGCCCTTGCTCAAATTGGCGACTCCTCTTGTTTACAATCAGATTTCTATTGCACATGTAAATAAATATACCAAAAGTCAGATATAATTGTGTTATTCTAGTTATCGGATTTTTATTGCCCATGTAAAAGTCTCTTCACCAACATTTTGTACTTGTGGTGGCACATTGGTGGAAATAAGTGCTCAATTTAGTTTCTTAAGTAAAATAGAAAGAAACAGGTGTAAAATGCTGTTAAAAAAATAAAAAAAAGTAATAACAGTGATAAAAGTATAGAAGTACCCATTTCAAAATATACTTTCACTTTAAAAAGTTAAAATATTTCACATCGATTTTCAGAGCTATTTAAAACATGCTCGTGCTCACTGACAGACTAGAATTCTTCTAGTAATGTTTTTTTTTTTTTTTTTCAGTTTGCCCAGACTCAAACCCCATGACAGGATGTGGCCATGAAGAGGTTAAAAAAAAATAACCCCTCAGTCATTTCAGGAAGTCCAAACCATAAGGAAATGTGCTTTCTACTTTTCAGTCAAGTTAAAAACATAGTGGAGACAAATACCTGCTTTCAAATGTACTGAAGTGAAAGTACAAAGTATCCGCTGTAAAACTGACTTAAGTAAAGCGCATCTAATGTTTGGTGTAACTAAATTACTAATACTTAGTTACTGTATTAAAATTAGTTTTTGAAGTAACTTGTGTGCAACCTTCTTCTGTAAAGATACAAACTCAACAAGGAGGTTGAATGTGTGAAAAAACGAAAAGCCTTATACAGTCAGGCCACACCTCAAAGGCAGAAATCCACACTTTCTATTGTTGGTATTGGGTCATTTGAGACCATTTAAACAATTTATTGTTGTTTCCCTCTTTTTAAATGTCATTAATGAAATGTAAAAGAACATATTTGATTAATTTATATAATTTATACAACATTACAAATAAAGTAATACCAAAGTAACTGAGTTACTTTCTTGAAACAATAACTAAGTAAAGTAAGGGCCCAAGGCTGACCAGGGCCCAGAAAGAGCAAAAAATATTCATTACAGCATATGGGGCCATTGTATGCTATTTTTCTTGAAGTCTGTGTGTTTGACAAAAAAAAACACAAAAAAACCCCACCTTTCTATGTTTCAATTACCCCTCTCATAATGTTCAGACAGAGGAAAAGCGGGACGAAAAGTGTTTATGGTGCTTTGCGTCACTAAAACAAGAGACATAGTGTCTTGCACTAGTGATGCGCGGGTCATGATTTGACCCGCAAGTCTCGCGGGTTGGGGTGGGGCAAGAAATTCTCATTTCATTGCATTGGGTGGGTTGGGTTATTAAATGCTGGGGTATCTCATATCCGCGCTTTACATGTATCTTTGGAAAAATTGCACATTTGCATTCACTATAAGAGCTGTTTTCCATTTTTCTTACTGAAAGTTCGGAGCCTAAATTGTGTGCTCAAATACCACACTGTATTCCTCTGATTTTAGGAAAGTAACTCTGAATATCACTAAATGAACGAGTACTGTACCAGATTACATCTCCAATTAGTATTCTGAATACGTAATTACTTCCCAACACTGATGAAAAAGTACTGAGTAGCGATGCGAACAACTTAGAGTAAAAGCAGATGAAGGTCATGGCGTATCCTTGGCGTTAAACCAGCCTTCCTCATCATCATCAGTGTATGGGTGAAATAGTCTCTGTGCACTCATAAAGCCAACAGGGAACAAACGTAATTGTCCCAGTGTCGCATCTCACATCGCCTCCAGATACGTCTGCTGCTGCATACCACTTGAATCTAATTAAGTGTATTCTTAATTTCCCTCATGCATATTATGTGTAAAATACTCAGAGGGATTTCCATAAGTTCAAGGATGCAGCTCCACAGAGATAAAACCTTGCATCTTACATCTTGCCAAGTTAAATTTTATTGAAGCTCCGGGTTGAAAAGAAACAGAAAAGACATCTTTGCCACACTGGCATTAGCAACTGTGTTTATTGCAGAAGCTGTGAAGTCTTCCAAGTGTTACACATGACAGGTTTATCGTTTGTTTTGGCCAGTTAGTGTGCTACATGTCTTTTCTCAAAACAAACTGAAAAAAAACAAACTAACATGGACAAGCCAACCGTGACATGTCTGAGGGAGCTCCCATCAGAGATTGAATTATTCTGCGAAATTAAAGTTGCAATATGTAACTTTTCTTCTGGGGGTCCATGAAAATTTACATAATGCATCTAATATCTAATGGGACTTTTGTTATAATTATCCATTTCATGTTAGAAACTATAAAACTTATCAAAATACAATGTAATAAGAACTTAATAAGACACATATTACACATACGTCCAATCATTTTTCTAGATCCTAAATAGAAATTTCGCAAAAACGTACACAATTGATGCTAAAACTAGTATCGAAACTATATCAGTATTGATACTGAAAATAATCACAAACAGGACAAAATTGGACAATTCCTGAAAGGTGTTACAATGATCTTGAGCTTTAGCAAAGCAAGTTTAAACCACGTGATAATATAAAGGAAGTAACATAAATTGAGATGAAAATAAATAGAAGAGATTATTATTATCATTGCAATATTGAAATTGGTATCGAGTATCGATGTCGAGGTTGAAATATTAGTATTGTGACCACACGACTATAAGCAGGAGATACAGTATATTCTGGAGCACAACCCACATTTCAATCAACCAGAAAATCAGTCACTCTTACTTTTTAAAGAAGCATGTTGAAATACAAGCAGGCCAATTCATTCTGAAAATGTCCCTGGTAAAAGAAACTGTAAGCCATCTATTCCTGATGTGAATGTCATTTTCACCCTGCCACAAATTCATGAAAATATGCCTGACTTCAATTGATTCACGTCATTTCAGTGGCTGTAAATGTCACTTATTCAAATCATGCAATCACGCTTTGAAATTAGACTAATAATTTATCTCAGCATCAGGTCTCTCGCTACCAAACTAATTACACACTAATAAGCCAGGACTATTAGCTGCGGATCAGTGTTCTGTGCAATAGAGTAGCAGCCATCCAAAGAAACTATTTGACTAAATGAACTGGAGAATGAAGTTATACAGGCTTGTTTGAGTCAGGGGCAGGTTAAAGGTGAAGATATAAGCAACATTTGATGTGATTAACGCATGAAGAGTTCGTAAGTCAAATCCGTTTACATGGCAGATACGTTTCCTCTCCTGGGATTCGGTTTAATGATGTTAGGACTTCTCCATTTGGACAGGAAGCTCTGCGTTGGTGCCTGTAAACTTGTTTACCCACCAGAGGCTAGACAGGAATCATCATGACAGCAGCCAGTAAAGCAGGAGCAGCAGAAACACAAGGCATCAGTCAATCAAACTCAATGTACTTGTTAGAAGGGCAAAAAGAAAAGAAAAAGAAAATGTAGTAAAAGATTTGTTTCACTCAAGATTTTTCACCTAATTATACAATATGAAGAAGTTGTTGCATGGATTGGTTTTGATCTACGTACATTTTTGTGTTGTGTCACTGAGCAATAAGATAGAGATGCTGTAATTTTCAAATACTGAAAAATATAAATATTGTACGTATTTTATTTTTTTTTCTCCTCATTATTGAAGAACACAACATAAAATAAGAACAAATAGAACAAAACACAGGGAGCATGAAAACAAATAAAGTCGTTCTGGTGAATGTCCACTTTTGTGTCTGTCCCATTCGTCCCAGTGTGCAGCAAATGTGTCCCTTTCAATTCACTGCAAAAGTTAGTCTTACTAGTATGTAAAAGTCCGATGTTATGTCAGTCCAGTCCTTGACAGTCCAGTCCTGCTCCGTCCCTGTCATCCCTGTTATTGCTTTCATTCCACAGGTATCCGTCAATTGATTGCATTGTTGGAGTTTTACATCTGAGATACAATGTTTTAAAGTCAAATGGAATGTCGCTGTTGAATAAGAGTCCAGTTTTTATGAATAATAGGGCAGTCGCAAAACGCGTGATAGTGATGAGCCACTTGGTGGCCACATTTCCTCCAAAAAACAGTATTTCACTGTGAATAATGTGCACTTTGAGATGGTGGTGTAAAATACTGGGATATATTTTTCCAACAGAAATCTTTCCAAACATGACATTTTGAGGTCCTCCATTGAGATGTGCTTATATGTTCCCATTTTTCATAAGTTACAAGTTTCCTTCTTTTTCTCCATTTACTTTTGATGCAGAATTGTTGTTAAGATCAGAAACACAGTTTTGAGATTATTTCCTTGGACAATTCTGCTTTATGTTTTCAATCAGAGAGCTAGGGCTGTTTTGTTTCATTTCCTGGTTGTCAGTACCTGTAAAAGTGCTGTTTCTCAAAGTAAAAAAAATAATATATATTTCAATATTCAAAGGTTTTCGTTTTTTTTTTTTTATACCAGATTTGAAAGATAAACAAAGTTTATACCTTTTATTGTATTTAACATTTTCAAAAATCACTCAAGCTAGTGTCGTTTTTTACCTTAAAACCTGGATAAATGGAGTACCCCAAGGAAAAACCTTTATGACATTGTATAATGTTCGCCAGGCACAGGAGTAAACTTTCTGGGAGGTAATTAAAATTAAAAAAATTAAATAATATGATTTTAAAAGTGATTGAGGGCAACAACCTCATCATTTCAAAAATGGTTTTCAAAGTAATCAGAGCAAACAGGAAAATGGCTAAGATATCGATGATCTCAAATAAACTACACTTTTTGTGGCCAATAAAACAACACATTCTTGCTTTGTATTTAGAAAACCACCCTTCACTAATGCAACTACCTTATCTAAGTGGGTTAGGGTTAGGGTTAACATAACATAACAGAACAGGGTTAACATAAATTAAACATATCAATGTTTCTTTATGATCCCATTGCAATCTAATGGCCATAATCTCTGTGCATTATCGTTAACAGCTCATACCCTTTGCCCCCCCAGCACACAGTTGATAGTGCAGAGTGCCCTGTGCTTTCATAGACCTTTGTGGTGAGCTCAGGCGTGTAAGCAGTGCAGAGCGGTAATACAGGCTGCTGTTGATGCTGGAGGGCACTGTGATCCATCATGGACCAGGACAGTACCCAGGTGTCCGAACACAGCCTTGCCAAGTCATTTCATCTGGTTGTACGAGATTGGCAGTTAAGGTTTTAAATTAGCTGGTGTACAGAAAATAGTGCCTTGTCTGGAGATGTAAGACTATAAACGTGGATGTGGAGCGTTATTACAGTGATGGTCGCATAAGGTCAGAAATGGAAGAATCAAAGCAAAGACCAAAGTTCAAGAATCAGTTTATGCAAATTAATTTATTATAACATAAAATTATAATTGTTTATCTAATATTACCACGTTCTGACATGCAGTAGATTAAGAAAAGGTCAAAATTTATAATATAATAAATTTTTTTAAATTATTGTTCTCTGCTCAAATCTAGCTTTCAGGTATCAATTCCACAATACAGCTTCAGTTTTTCATTTACTAGCTGATGTCGGCCCAGAACATCTCAAATAACAGTTACATAACACAATTGGATTCATTTTGTGTTTTGAGGAAAATAATTCAGTCCCTACACTGGCATTGGTTAACAGCAGGTATTAACACATGCCCAAAGTATCAGACAGGATCTGTACATGCCTACTAATTAGTATGCATTTTTTTTTTTTTTTCCACCAATTACACATTGTGATTTCCAATCATTTAAATGAGTTGCTAATTAACAGCAAAAGCGAGCTGTAGCGCCACTCCGTTACAACAATTAGACCTTTTTTCAATTGAGCTAGCAAACTAATTACCAATTCTCTCCTCCACAGAATGGATGTGAACAACAAGTGTATCAGGACGAGGCAAGGAGATGCAGAAGATACAGCATGACAAGTTTTAATTATGTACAGGAAAAACTGTTGCGTTGAGCTCGTGTGCGTATTTTGAGTCCATCCTCTTTACAGTACTTGACCAGGTGGTTCAGGACATTAACATCTGCAGTGCAATTCAAAAGGAAAATAAAAAATACAAGCATGTGCCCATTTGAAGTATGGTTAATCAATAAGCAGCAGTATATGAACTAGGAAAAATCAAAGAGCGGGCACCTCGAGGAACAAAGGGGAGAAATAAAAGGCTTTTGAGACGCATGCATCAAAAGAGGAAGAGGCCACAGTGAACAACAGCAGAAATGTGTAGTGCCTGGAGGGGGGAAAATAATCAAATAATAATAATTACAAAGGTTTAAATGTATGTAGAATGAAATACCGTCCTTGTCATTTAAAAGAACTCCGCTCAGTTCAGCTACTTTGAAATATACGGTGACATGTCAGTATGTCAGTACAGTACAAATAAGCTTTTTTCCAATTCAGAAAGAAATATTTAGATAATGGGATGTTAAGTGAGTGCACTTCCAGGGCCCCTCCAAACGGATGACCAAACAAACATTCACTTATTGATTTGACCTAAATGTATGCTAAATCAGTATGTAAATCATTTCTTATTAGGAGTCAAGAGGTTCACTGTGGTGAAAACAGAAAGAAAGTGACATGCCGCTCATGAAATATTAAACCATAAACATTAATCTTTTCTTTAAACTTTGACGGCAGCCGAAGCATTTCAATTTCAAAAGCGGTGTCCAGTCGACTACCATTGAAACCTTTTCTACTCTGAACAGAACAAACAACATGAATAAATACTGAGGTGAGACTGTATTGCAAGTGGTGTATATTATAAAATACAAATATTAACATTAACAATGGATGCCTGATAACACAATAGAACAATATAGGTAGCTGCAGAATTAAAAAGTGCAATATTTAGTCCTCAGAGCTCAAATGTGCCAGCAGGAAGTGCTTGAATTACCTTGATGAGACCATTTACAGAAGTAGGAACAGTTACTAGTCTGTGGCTGCTCTATATAAAGTCTACTGAACAAAAATATGAACACTTTTGTTTTTGCACCCATTTTTCATGAGCTGAACTCAAAGATTTTAAACATTCTGTATACACACAAAAACCTCTCTCTCTCAAATATTGTTCACAAATGTGTCAAAATCTGTTTTACTGAGCCTTTACTATCAATAATCCACCTCACACGTAGTAGACAACGGCATGAATATTGCACAGAAGTGCCTTAGGCTGGCCACAATAAAAGGTCACTCTGAAATGTTCAGTTTTGCTTTAATGGGAGGACCTGGAGGGGTCAGAAAACCAGTATCTGGTGTGACCACCAAAATGGCCAGCGAAGTTGCTGGATATTGGCAATAACAGGAAAACGCAGTCGTTTATGTCGATCTGAGAGTCCCAAACTTGCTGTTGATAATAATATTAATTGCTCAGTAAGACATATTTTGTCAAATTTGTGAACAAAATCATGTACGTTTAGAGGTTTAGAGCATTTATGCAATTTTATGTACAGAATTTATTTTTTTAAATTTCCTTCTTAAATATTTATACTTTCTACATAATTGTGTACAATTATTGTGTAGTGTGTAATTGTGTTGTTAGGTTCATAACAGCAAACACGATATCAACCATAACTCAATAAATGGCTATAATTGGCTATAAATGACTTATATTAATTTAATATAATTTATATTCATCTTTAACGTGACTGACCAAATGAAATGATTAAAAAGGTCTTAGGTTCAGGTTCAGTCTTGGTTAAATCACAACTTGCAAACGAATTTAAATTGTACGGAATTTACAGGGTCAAAAAGATGATGTCATTCATTCAACATCACATATTTTACAATTCTACATCACATAATTTAGCCCTACTTGGATAATTTCTAAAAAATCAAAAGTCTCACAATGCAAATAAATATGAGGTATAGTTGTGCACCTTAGGCTTTGGACGAATAGGAAAACCCATTGAACATGTCGGCCCTGAGTTTGGCCCACTCAGACATCCTCTGCACGGAGCTCTTCTCTCGGCTGAGGATGTGAGCGACCTTTTTGAGTTTCTCCTCGTTCCTTTCGAGGTAATACGCACACTCCGTCTGCAGCAGGTTCAGCTTCTCCTGCCTGTTCTCATCCATGGAGATGTCTTCACTGATGTAGGGGTTGAATCTAAAGTAGGTATCTGGAGGCAGGAAGGCATCCATCATGGCGTGGACTTCTGCGAGACGAAAGCGTTAGATCAAATTTGAAGAGGGGGGGGAGACAAGCTTGACATTTAACAAGCCCAAAATGATAAACAAATAATAAGGCCGTTAATCACAACGTGTACAAGCATTTACAGATTATGTTAAGAGTGAGTGGAGCGTGAAAGGTAAAAACTTCAAATGCAACGCAGTGAGAGAAGTGAAGCAGACAGAACGCTCGGGGCTCAGAGTGCAGTTACACCCTGTGAAAATGTGTTTTATGGCGGGTTTTAGTTTCATACTCCCAGAGGTGTAAACATCAACAACATAGATTTATACAAAGTTCCAAATTATGCCAAAACAAAACATGCTGCAAGGAACTAAAAAGATGTGTAGCCTCCATGAAAATAAATACAAGGTTGACTAGAAGACCATCAATGTCTAGTTGCAAATCAGTGCATTTAAAAATCACGTAGCTTGTTCCAATATTTATGTTTTGATAAAATGTCAAGATATTGTGGTTATAATGTGGACGTTTAAAATGTTACGATGGCAGTTCTCACGGACAAACAGTTGCAGATGTTGAGCTTGTCTTTGCGGTTTAAAGTGCATGAATGAGTATATTGGACGGACAGCTCATGTTGTTGTGATGAAGTCAGAGAGGTCAGGTTCAGAGAGTTCTGTTCAGAGACATGAACAAAGTGGGAAACACATATATAGTAGGAGGAAGACCAAAAAGAAGTGTCATGTCAAGGCGGACTTTACTGATCCCTAGACGGAAATCGGTGCTCTGTATTTGACCCATCCTTAAAGGTGTACTATGTAACTTTTCTGGTGGAGGACATGCCACCTGCTTGTCTTCATGGACATGTTATTGCTTTGCCTTGAATATTCCACATAATATTGCATTAAACTCATCCATCTCTATGGAGACAAGCAAGTGGCCCTACCAGACCAAATTGCAGGTCAGATCTGTGGGTCGATGTATGTTTTTGCTATTTGAAAGCATTAACACACCTGCCAAATTTAATGCTACACTGTGAGACATTCCAGGCAAAGCCATAAAATCACAAGCAGGTAGTGGACCCTCCTCTGGAAATGTACATTTGTACCTTTAAATGCGACTGGAGAAACCTGACAAGAGCAGAGGGCCGTCGCCAGATTGTGAGTTAGGCTTGGCCTATAAAGCTTTATTGCCATTGCTAGTTCACACAATTCTCAAACTATAGGAATTTGCTTTGGCAGTAAGGTGCTACTTAAAACAATATATAATAAGACTCAAAAAAATCTAGATGCTAAAATAGGTAATAGAGTACTACCCACCTGGAGCAGCGTGACACCAACCAGTGAAAAAGAAGCTAGTTGGTGTTATAACAAGGGAAATAAGCTGTCTCACAGCATACTTGGAGCTCAGTTTTAAAAAGCAGGCTTTTTAAAACTAGAAATTAAATCTTTAGTTCCCTGCAGACATTATTGAAATGAAGCCGCCTTGACCTGATGTATGGGGTTGAAAATATGCACTTAAAATAAAATACACCATCAATATTTCCTGAATTGCATCTATATTTCATCAGCTATTTACATAAAAACATTTCTAACATATAAATGCTATTTATCTATACTATACACTCAAAAAATCTATAAAATGGTTAAATGAAAATAGAAAAATGTCTGGAAAAAAAATTGGTAAAATGCAATTGGTGAAGCACATTTTTTGTTTGTTGTTTTTTGCATAAAGCCCACTTCAAGAGACTTATCTTACTGCCACAACAAACCCCGCTTTATGATACAGAACTAAAACCAAACCAGAATCTTTCAACAGTGAAACAAGAGAAATGTTTGAAGGGGGTAAATCTGTGATAGACACACTTTGCTAATCTGCTACTGCTAAATAACAAAGCCGTTCGGAGAGCTGGGAGGGATTAATCCTAAATACAGGAGGAATAGCATCTAGGTCAGACTCCACACCCCACAGCAGCAGCGCTAACGGTAACAGCGAGGGGCCTGAGCCAAATTTGGGCCTAGGAGAAGTCCCTGTGTCCAGAGATGATAAGGAGATGCAACAGTCCCACAGCAGAGGCACAATGGGAGACATCAGAATATAGTGGACATGCAGTGAAGAAGCAAGTCTTTATTTTTACAAATGTTGACAAGCTTCAGGGAGACACATTATGCCAAATCGATTTGTAAGAGCGTTTAACCATGTTATAATTGTTTTCCCTTCTCATTTACACACTAGAAGTTGTATTTGGAGTTATTCATGTTTGAGTAATGTTAATTATGCCGATGCTCCAAAAATTACAGGTTTCCCCTAACCCCCATACAAGCCATTATTATTTTTTTAACAGGGATAAACGTAGGTTTCAGCAGTGTTGCACAGTTACTTTGGCACAAATGGAAATAAATCTGCTGCTCTCTATTGTCAACTGTAGCCATCTATACAATGATTCAGCAGAACTGCACTTTATTGTGATGATGTTTAATCAGCGCCTCACATTTCAATCAGAAGTCTGCTGACTTATTTCTGTTAAGTCGTTTTAGAGTATTCCAATTGGTGTCCAAAATGTTAAATAATAATCCACGGGTGTCAGACTGTGGGCCATATTTTGCCCCCGGCGGTAGCGTTAACGTGAGCCTTTTCCAGGGGACGGGGCCAGGGTGCCATTTTGCTACCTTGCCGACCTTAACGCTGGCTTGAAGGCTGAAGTGGGATGTGCCAGTCCATATATGGTGATAGAGTTTGATTCAATGACTGATAACTGTGGAATTCAAAAGCACCTTCTGTTCAAATAAATTATTGAAATGCAGTCTTGGAGCGTTTTCTTTATTTAATTCATCTTTATTTGTTTCAGCTGGTTCTTGACACATCAGCTGAGCAGAAGTTTGTTCGGCAGGCCTGTCCTGCAATAGGCTGATTGGCTTAACCAATCCAAACTACAATTACACATAAAACACTTTATTCTCAAAACTGTTAATGTTGAAAGTATTTTTTGAGTGATGAGACATTGCACGCATTTGCTCTTTTTGCTATCCCTCTCGCATGTCCAAACTCCGCGCGTATTGCACATCTAAATTCGGTTCCTCGTTTAGCTCGTTTCTCTGTGAATATGTGACTGATTGTAAATAAAACATGAAGCATTTTGAAGCTTAAAATACAGAACAGGTCTGCCCACTGTCTCCTCTCTCCACAATCTGTGTGTGAGTTTTCAATTAGAAAAAGTGGACCAGTACGCAGACTGGGACAATGATTTTTGGTTGAATGTGACGTGAATGTGTTTTGCAAATAGAGGTTATTCTCTGAGCTGAGCCCATGCAAGTCTGTACGGTCCAGTCAGGGCAAAGACCATCCAGTACCAGGGGTGGTACGCGGGAGGTGGAGGTGTTGAAAGTCAAAGAGCTTTATGAGTTGAGTGGCGCTACCCTGTTACATGAGTGAGAAAAAAATAACCGCATAAAATGTGATGGTATTCATTATTCTATAACTTATAAAGTGTTATTTATGCCCATGACGGTTGTTTAATTATGATGATATTGTCCATGTGGGGATAGTAACAAGTCTCCAGTGCACTAGTTTTGAAGTTTATTAGTTACGATTCTGGCATTCACAGAATGCACCAGACCACGCCCTTAGTTTGCTTTACTCCACCTCATATTTTGGCATGATCACGCCTCTTGTTTAGAATTCCACGCCCTGTGCTGTCATCAATTGCGCCAACTGCAAGGTGTGACGAAATTAGCTCTGCTGTGCCCACGTTAACGCTACCTCCGGGGGAAAAATATGGCCCTATATAGTAGACAAAAGTCTTAGTTAAATATTTTACAGTTTTTTTCTAATAACTGTGCATTATTCTAATATAAAGGATAACTAAAAGGATAGTTTGTTTACCAGCTTTACAAGTTAGGAAACATATGTAAAACAGCAGGTAGACAACTATCCTGTCTGACAAAAATAAACTGTTGTAAATATAACAATATATAATGATATATAATATAACTCAACTTTTAACAAATCAAGAAAAAATATTTGACCAACATTTTTTACAATTTTAACTGTTGTGTAAATGTAGATGATGTAGAAGATGAATAGAAAGTTATATGTGGTATTTTGGGTCGACAAGAATAAGATATTTTTCTTTGTGAACGGTCAGTAGTTTCTAAAATGCTTGTTAAGGTGAAAAAGGACTTGAATGACAAAACCATATTTTTTGAAAGAACACTAAGCTATTAGTTTTATTCGCCCACCTAAAAACAAAGAACTTGCCATGTCTTACCCTCTGTGTCCGTAGCGCTGCTGATAACATTGGTGAGTTTGTTTCTGAGGCTGGTATAGGTGACGTTACTCTTGTTGGGATTCTCAAAGCGTCCCGTCCCGAGTGAGACCACACATTCAAGAGGCGTGTCCGGCCACAGACACTTTGACTCATGCACCGCCAGCGCTGTGGGGTTGTTAATCAGCAGACCACCGTCCTGCACAGAAAACAAAAGCAGAACCACGTTAGAAACCCAAATAACTTCGAACAAGCTTGCAAAACATTTCACGGATTTTAACATTAAACCAAATTGTAAAAAGCATGGAGAGTTAAACTGCTCCTTTATTTCTTCCCCATCATGGTTTGAGTCAGACTGCCTTTGATATTGACAACTGCCAAAGAGTGCTTTTTCTTTGGGTCTATAGTTGTCCCGAGGTGCAGGGAGTGTAACTGGAGCGACTGGAGGGGACTGTTGAATAGGCATGAGGCAGAGGGGCCGCGGGCTGAGGGCTGGCAGCGAGATCAAACACAAGGGCCTCGTCTCATTAAAGAGGCCAGGTTTAGGGGAGGGATGCGCGGAGGGGCCCCCAAAAATGTCTAGGGATTCACTCAGTGCCTGTTTATGGGACATTTGAGCATGTGGTATTGACCGTGTCTGCTTAATAATAATAATATTTTTTTAGCCTTTTTTAGGCAGAGGCTACAGAAGAAAATAGCAAGGCTTAAAAACAACAAACTGGAGGTAGAAGAGCTGAAGATGCTGAGATTCTTTATGAGATTCTTGTGAATGGATAGAATCAATAAGAAATTGTCGATGTTTTAGAGAAAAAAAAATAAGTTTTCTTTTCTATTCAGTTCAGATTTGTTTTTGTCGCAATGCACTGCACTAGTTAAAAAACGTCAGCTCCACTTTGCAACATTAGCCTTCTACTATCGCAAGCACAGGCCCTGCGCCGATATCCTTTGCGAATTATGAAAAGATTTAGGACCGTCATATCTGATTTAAGTGAGTCAGAACGCTGAGCTTAATACAGGGTTGGCAGTTAATTAGCCTCTTTAAGGTGAACTCCTTGCTGGCTGCACAGAGCTCACTGGAGTGCCAAATGAGACGCGGCGTGGTTCAGTGGTATAGGTTCATGTATTGGAACTACACTGATGAGTACAAGTCAAGCACGTGGTATAGAGCCGATAAACAATACTAATACCTGTGCATTCCCAGTTGGAGTAGCCATGCAAAAAGAAATAACAAGGGTAGGTAGCTATATACAGTCTATAATAATAGTGCTGTAGTCGACTGAAGAAATTATTTGTCGACATTAAAGACATGTCCTGATTATTGAACTAAAGAGAGTGGCAAAAGCAATCAAAACTATGATGTATTTCCATGTATCTAACCCAAACTGAACTCAAAAGACTACAATTGCAGAGGAGTTCATGCAAAAACATCCAAAGAAGTATGTTGGATGTGTACAAGTTGAATTAAACTAATGATTCACTCCAAATTCTTCAGCTAACTCACTTCAGCTCTTCTCATTTTTGCTGCTGTCCCATAGGAATCTTTTTAATTAAAAAAAAAATATTGTCAACTAATACCAATTTTGGTTGACAAAGACACCATCGATCGATTAATTGACTACATAAGTAAAGGATTACAGCCCTAGTCTGTAAGAGAACAATGGTGGGAGT
Source organism: Chaenogobius annularis (assembly GCA_015082035.1). Classification (NCBI taxonomy): domain Eukaryota; kingdom Metazoa; phylum Chordata; class Actinopteri; order Gobiiformes; family Gobiidae; genus Chaenogobius; species Chaenogobius annularis. The sequence continues at coordinate 305,995 of BJKM01000273.1, read as the reverse complement.
AGTAACAAATAAGCTAAAACAAAAGATGATAAAATATGTATGCATGGGGGTTTCTTTAAGAAGCTTTATGACAAGGCAACTACATCCCATCGGTTTCAGTCCTCGCCAGGTGTGCCGCAACAAAGCATGATTTTACATACCTTTACCGTACATTTGTGAGAACACACAGTGTAATGGGGCCACCTACAAAAGCAGGCGCCTGGTAATTGTCAGGGGAGTAAGACAAAGAAACTGCAAAATCAATTCAAGGACCATGACAAAGGAAGTTGGATATGGAGTCCTGTGGCACGACTGGTAAATCGAGACTGGTTTCTACAAAGTCAAATATACCAGGCGTTTGACATAATAAATAAAAATGATAATGTGCTGTATTAATCATTCAAACCCTCAGCTCATTCTGACTGATGAGCTCTACAGAGACTATATACTCAGAGGGCACAGAGAGAATGAATGTAGCACAATTCACAGTTTAATTCTGCCACAGACCGAAGGGAACAGCTGAGGTGGCCATTTGTCCAAATCAGGTCATTATACAGCGGCACAGACTGCCCAACCACAAAATGAATCACAGACGAAGTGTCAGGAATGAATGAGCCTGCTAAAGGACTTAGGATCAAGTTGTACCCAGGCTAAAATACATACGCCGTCGTCTTATCACCCTGTAGAAGAAGTGTTCAATTGTCCAGACTCAGTGACACTTATTGCAACAAACTGGTCCTAGTTATGAGTGCTTTGTGTGGATAGCTGCAGGCAAGATTCTGCTGCACAGAGCGGCCAGCGCACAACTAGTTGAAGCATATAACGCTAAAGGCCATCACTCAATGCTCTGGTATAGCTGCGGATATTTCCCAATTAAGTCACCTGCCAAGTACATAATATTTAGTATACAATCACTTCATCGTGCTCTTATAATATGTTTTACACATAATGTCATTGCTCTCATTCAATAGACAAGCATGGAAGTTCACAAGTCAATGCGCTTCCTCAGCCTGAATTAAAAAAAACAAAGTATCTGAAGAGGGTTCTGTGTCAGAGCTACATTATACCGCTCAAAAGATGGACAATTAGAAGCCATATGATGTACTAGTGATCTGAAGAATGGGCCAAAATGAAAGTCATTTCTCATCGTCCCATGAGTTCTAAAGCTCTTTACATCAGTCAGTAAAAGCATGTGGTTAGAAACTAAAGGCAATCAATGCTTATAATTGTTTAAGTTTAGTAAATTTATACTATAAGCTATTTAAAAAAATAACCATAACATAATAACAGTTGATAATGCATATTTTTTGACACTCAAAGATGACTTAAATTGCATAATTCTCTCTTACACTTGGCGGTGCTACTTTTAATCACTTAAAAGGGCATTATGCAAGTTTTTTGATGGAGGATTCCAAACCATTTTATAAAAAAAAATTATTTGTTACACTCAAGTGTGTGTTAATCAATCTTGCCACCAAGTGAAAACATAATATATTTAAAAGGTTTATTGCAATGGCTTATACGAAGACAGTAACTTGAAACAGACGAGTCTTTTGAAAAGCTACGGAAAGTCTTTGTGTGTGGCATTCACAGCGTTGGCTTTAAGTCTGAATTATTTAAAGGTTAATTTGCATCCATCATCTTTTCCACAGTAGTCAAGAAAAAAAAATGAAAAGAAAAAAAGACGAAGACACTGAGGATAAGCTGGAGCGTTGGGATGTTTTTGGCAGATGCTGGGGTGGCAGTACTGCGACTCTGCGAGTGTCTTTAAACTTGGCCCAGAGCCACATTCAGTCACCATGAAATGCAGAGTCCGGAGCATATTTGAATGTTGAGTTAGAGATGCAGCAACAGGGACAAGATGGAAATGAGTTGTGCAAAACTAAAGAGGCTGAAGCTGTCTGTCAAACACGCAGCACGACGCCAGGCAAAAGGTCACTTAGATTTGCGGGGGATTTAAGTTGTAATGCTGCTCCAACTTACTGGCTCTACTGTGTAAAAGAGGCCATATGTTAAACAGAAGACAACCGCCATCACACAACAACACGAAGTCGAAGTGATTCCTGCATACAGTGACCAGAACGTTATCGCCACTTCTGTAATAGTGGTGGTGGATATTATAATTTGCCGCATATAAAACGCTACACCAAGTGACATTGCATTAATTCTAAAAGAGATAATAATTTTAACTACAGTTGTTAGTCGAATCTGCACAGGCCTTCACTCCCCTTTCATTAACTGTAGAAAGTATGGTTGTCAGAAAAAAAGATAAACAGATACTAATCAATTCTGAAACTAGTATTAAAACTAGTGACACATTTAAGTACTACTGAAGAACAATAGTGGTTCTCTAGGTCAGAACTAATATTAACCACATGATCATATTAAATAAAATGATTCATTTTTTTTGTGATGAAAATTATATTCCATTGTTGAAGTAAAGGAGTGTTTTCATCATCACTGTGGTATGGATTTCAGAATAGTATTTGAATGTGATCCTATGTTATATCTGTTTCATTTGTTCATGGTATTTTTTTGATATACATTGAATCTGTATTTCCACTATTTACATCAACCTGCTCAGGGACTACAAGCTATAACCTGGCACCAGCATCTTTCCGATGACTTTTGTATCGGTTAATGTATTGTTGTGCACTGTCCCAGTACAAATAAATGCATAATAAAAGCACATCATACCATACTGAGCCTTTTCCTTAGTATAGAAATAGAGTTTGAAATGTTAGAATTGTGAAATGAGTGGAAAACCTCTGTTCCTTCCTTGGACCACTTTTGATAGACTGCTGACCAGAAAACCCGTGTTAGCTCAGTAAGTGTGCCAGCACAATTTGACACAGAAGTCAGAACATGTATTCATGTCAGTGACCATAATCTACAGTCTAATAAAACACATCTGAATAGACGGTGTTCTTGGTAAAATGGCGAATTGTTGCACTAATTGTTGTGAAGCTAGTCTATTCTCCTGGGCATTAGACCTTTTCTAGTCAAGCCTTTACCCTTCAGGGTCTATTGCTGAATCACAAACTACACTACACTACACTACACTACACTACACTACACTTTCCTGTGGCTAGAATAAAACATATTTTCATCCAATTAGAGCCTTTACACTTCAGGGAGTACATTTCAACAGCCAATTAAACCAAAATACAGCAACCGCATCTAAAATAAACTGCTGAGCTGATAAATGACCAAAAAAATAACAATAGTTTAAAATAAAGGCAATATTGTGTTTAAAATGTCTCCATGTTGTCATTAACTTTGAGGGTTTATCTATATTGTTGCTGTGCTTAGGGGAGTGTTGATTTGAATAAGAAAGAGCTACTATCATCAGGATCACTAAAAGTCATTTCACGCGCCAGTGTATGTCAGCTCCCATTAGCAAGGACAGCAAACTTCATCATCTCTATGCAGCTCATGCCCCTGGCTACTCGTTCCAATATGGATGCCAATTCAAGTGAAAATGATCATTAAGTCTGATGTGGTCCTAAACACACATACTGTATCAGTATGTTATTAGCATTAGCAGTTCATCTTTAACTTCATTGACTGTAGGTTGTTGTGGCAGCAGCAAGCGCTGTCATTATTTATCATGAGTGCTTGTCAATGAGGCTCACATCTCTCAAATGATTAATTAGGAAAGGACTGTATAAGTCAAAGTCAGGCTATTGCTGTCACAATAATTCTCTATCTGCATGCCATTTTTCATAGATGCAGATCATAAATAGTCTGTGGCAACACTTTACATCAATACAGAGAATAATCATCATAGTATTTTTCAGCAAAGGCACTTATTCCATTGTCCGTTTTGTCACACACCGGGGTAAATTCTTAGGTACATCTAAAATACTATAAAATGGCTAATTGGCAATACATTCTATACAGTCTAGAAATATAAGATCTAGGCCTGTCAGTGATTATTTTGATTATCTGGGCCTCAATATTTTTTGCATGAACAAATAAGTAACTTCTATGACTATTTATACGTACTAATTTATGACTTATGAAGTGTTTCCTTTGGCTTTGTTTTTGTTGCAGCTCAAGATATTGTGCATATAGAAAAATGGTTCACGATTCATTATCCTGCTTTAAGGTTACTGTATCAATGGCATAAAGTCGTTTCAATATTTCTGTTTCTTGCGGTATTTTGACGTAGCGATATATTGCACTTCAGTTGTTATTGTAACAGGCCTAATGAGACCAAATGCATTAAAACAGCTTCAGTTCCACATTTATAGTTGATGCCAAAATTGCTGAAATTGTCCAGACTGGTTCAAGGTGAAAGACTACAGCAATTCTCTATATTCAAATTGGCGCGTCCTAAAACATGTCAGCATATTTTACTGCATTAAAGTATCTAAAAGACAGATTAAACTCACAATTCATTCCCAAATCTCAAGATAACAACAGAGAGGAGAAGCCATGGAGTGAGTTATGAATATAAATATTTTAAAATCCCTCCATAAGTAGTAAACAGACCCATGCATCCAACGTTGGGGCGAATGTGGTGAGTGAATAGTTGGCATCTGTAGAGGTTGTTGACAAATAAGTGCAGCCACAACTGTGTCAGTTAAGGCAGTTGTAGAGTACAAATCAAAAGTAGATAAATAATGCTTTAAGAAGTTTGTCTTGAAAAGCGGAAGCCTAAAACGGTGGTAACTAGCAAGTATGTTTCCATTAATTAAACCAATAGGGATGACAGCAACCGGTTAACATAAAGGCCACTACTGTCAGCAACAACCTATAGGTCGTCTGGTCAAGGTCAAAGGTTGTCATGGTATGTTTTCAGCATTAGAACAACCAGTTTTCTTCACTTTATACAGCCCCAAAGGTCACGTTGAAGCTCAGGCTGTCAATAGAAGTGGGACCCATCTGTGTGACTGCAGCCTTCGCCTCGGGGCAGGTAGCAAATGAAGATCTATAGCACACAGTTGGCCGTTCCCACGCATTCTCGTATTCTGTTGACTACATGACACAAGTGTTCAGCCGGTATTGAGTCAATGAATCACCCCAGCTGGCCGACTACCGAAAATTATATACTGACAATTCAATCTAGTGTTATGAACAGACTCAAATTTCCTGGTTCGTATTTACTCAGTCTGCATTCCTTTGATCTACATGTAAATATTTGACAAAATCATAAACCAAGGGCCAATTTAAAGCTATTTTCCTTTTGTGCGTGAGGTATAAGTGACGAGATGCCCACATGCATATCAATACAGCATGATTTATTCAGAGGAGTTTCAGCCAGAGCCCGCTGCAGTGAGAAGCCTGCTAATTTGCTTTGTGCGCTCTGGGAAGACAAGGGGGTTAAGGGAAAGGCAGAAAGTCAGGCTCTTAAACAGGGTTCGGTCAGTAAGTGGACACAGGCCTAATCCCAAACGAGGATGTCGCCACAGACCAATCAAAAAATATCATGGAGAAGACAGAGCCATGGTAACAATGGGAGTGCGCAGTTGAGTGATTAGACTTCAGGGACAAAAAGAAAAGGCAGTGAGGAAGGGGACAGCCGGTTCTAAAGGGTACGCTACATCCTCCATCAGTCCCAAGGCCGAGCTCCGAGGGCTAGACACAAGAGGAAGGGGGAGAGAAGGGGAAGCTGCTAAAAGCTAAGGTTGTGTCCAGCTGCCCTTTTCACAAAAATCCATAAAGAGCAATTACGCCAAGTGGAAAAATAATACGAATTCCACCGCTTGACATTTTGACATTAAAACAGTGAAAAGAAATGAAAATTACAGAAATACATACACATTGACAAAAAGAAATGTTCCTTGTAATTTAAAATGGGAAAATGCAAAGTAAAGAATGGCCACATTGTACTGTATACTGTATTGTAGGGATGGACAATCTTGCAGTTTTATTACATATATTCTTTTGGGCAGTGCTGCAGACTGTGTGTCCATGAGTCATCACCAGTTATTTCTCTCTTTTGAACAGACTATGGAGTAAAAATAAAAAAGGGCAATTAATTAATTCTCGGATAGCCCCTTGAGATGGGTTGTCTCTTTTTCGAGGGGGTCCTAACACAAATTATTTGATATCCCAGATTAATACATTGTTATAATTGTTTACTAAAATGTTAATTTGTGATCTTTACTTCCGCCGTACAAGATTTTATGGACCTTGCTATGGATTTAAAAATTCAAATATTGGTATCTGCAAGTGATCGGCCACAGCAGAAAGCCAAATATCGGATATCTACTCCATATTGGTCCATCCCTATTGGATCTTTAACCATGGCCAAAATGTGATGCCGGTAAATTATTCGGAGCAGATAATTATAAATTACAAGAACAAAACTGACACAGGACAGTCAGCACTACCTTGATGAATCCAGAGTTATGTATGCAAGTCCAAATGTTAAATGTACATTATATTGAAGTGGTGTCAAAGTAACTCACCAAAGAGCTGGCTCAGCCTCTATAGCTGCACGGAGCCCCAGGAGAATCATAAAAGATGAGTAGCACAGAATTAACTAGTCAATCCAAAAAGTCAAACAGCTTTTGGTGAATCTTTGGGGATCAGTGGTTGGAGCATAAATATTGGTTAAAGATAAAAAGTGGCCCTCATATTATTACATGCTATAAGTTTCCATGTGTATTTAAGCAACCTGATTCGACTACTGAAGAAAACTGCACAAAAAATTAATCACTTGGTCACACGTCATTTCAGAGGAGAATTTGATTTGCCAGGAAATAATAAGAGTCCGTATTTAGCCACACAATCTGAGGTGATAGGGCCCTCAGACCTCACACTGGGGAAGACGGATAGATGGATCTTGTGTCTTTTATCAAACATTGGAGACAGTTACAAAGCATTCCCCCACATTTCTTACCATCGATTCAGCAGATGCCAGAGCTACACTGTGAAACATCGGACCACTTCACAGGTTACGATTGACTTGGACAGAAAGGCATTGTAAGAAAATGAATCCAATTATAATCATTGTGCAAAAGTTTGAGTTTAAAAATCAAAAATGGGTTAAAACTTAACTTAAATTGCTTGATATGACAAATTTAATACTTATTTACCCGTAACACATTTCTGGTCTAGTCTAACAAATAACACACGCATCATCAGACCACAATCCTGAAATTGTGTTCGGAAATTGTGGCATTTGCTCAGTGCATGGTGCGACGGCTTTCTAGCGCTCACCGGTACAAAAGGCTGATTGTCTGAAACTTGAATTAAGTGGAAAATCCAGTGGGCGTCGGTGGAAAAAAAAAAAAAAAAAAATAAAAAAAAAAAAAAAAAAAGAGTGAAATGACTCTATCTCAAGGGAATCCTGACATCACGCAAACAGCATGTTATACTCACGACCTGTGGAGTGCTGTGATGCCCAGTAAATTATGACATCGGGCTGGGTGGCATTTTGAGCGAGCTGAAGGGTGAGAGCAGGTCAGCCACATAAAAGAGTCACAACCAAAGGGGGTATTTGATATTGAACAATACTGTCAGGATTCTATTGTATTCTGACTATGCAAATATTTGAACTTCTTTTGACTTGTCATGTCAAAACAATATGTCCTGGTGGAATAAAAGGCCAACTGACATTATTACCTGGCAGGTGAAGTGAAACAGGTTATTACTTCTTCTTCAAGCCTACTGATGATAGATTGAGGTGAAAAGATCAAAAGAGCGCCTCAAAACGCAAAACAGTAATTGTGGGGTGTCATTCATCCATTCATTTATCAAAGGAGTTTGAATTTAAGTGCAGTGGAGATTAATTTAAATGTATTTTTTAATTCAACTCACTTTTATTTCGGACACTTAAGATATAGATATAGATATATAGAAGAATAAACAATTATGTTTTAAAAAGTATCTTTGATTGGTAGCGTATTGCACTGAATCTTACATTAGTGAGTGAACAGGAATTAATTTCCTCTTATTCAGGTTACAAATAAAAGGTGTAGATTAGAGTTCTTAGTACAGCTTGTAAAGTGTTCACACGAGCAGTGACAAACATCGCTGTAGCACTAGTCCATTGTGGTCTCCTCGAGAGCAGATGTGATAAAATGTTTTTATCTTTTCTGCAAACTTTTTGTGTAATGTTCTTAAAATGTTCTGATTTCAGTGTCCTGAAAAGTGCAATATGAATCAAATGTATTATTATTACAACAAACTACTGCCAATGATGTTTAAATGTGCACATAAAACATGAGCAGAAATTAATTTAAAGAAGTAGGATTTGATATCGGTCTTCAGTTTATTCTTCCACATTAAATAACATATAAATACGTCTGTCACATTACTGCATTAAACACATATTACACAACTAATGTCGCCTCATCTTCTCACAGTATGAGGCTTCCTGCCGCGAGCTACCGAGCACAGTTAGGCATAGCACTTCTATAACAAGCTTGTCTGTCTTGTGTTTTTATAATTAGGCAGATGTAGCAGCAGTTCATATAAGAAGATCAAGTTAATTTATTCATATCAGAGTCAGAAAAGACAGCGAGCTGCAGAAATCTGGCCCTCCACAGGTGGGGTTTCATCAGCCAGTCTGTTTCATTCTGTCCCCCTGCTCTTTCCTTTCACCTACACATCTCCCAATTAAGAAAGCGGGTAACGAGTCGGTGCGGTGTAGCTCCTTTGATGCAAACACATGCTCAGTGATGCGTTTTGGAGACATCTGTGCAGTGTATGTCAATCGAAGGAGCTACTGACAAAATGTGATGGGTCAATGACAAAAACGGAACACTCAACTATAATGAGTTATTGGGCTTGTTTCGCTATTATTCATTGCTTGTCTGCCAACAATTTTTAATCAAGCTCAAAATGTTAGATTTCAATGATTATTTTTGAACCAAGCTGTGTTTTCGAGGTGTGCAGACTTTGCTATTAACTCCCTGGTCTGAGTCTGGACAAGCAGCCAGCGGGCTAATGCGGACACGTATAGTGAAGATGCATTTTAAAGTGCCTCATCGCCAATGAGCTCTCAATGTCAGAATAAAACCACCTGCAAATGAACACTGACAGGAAGGAAGTGCAGTCTGTTCTGTTTGCCAGGCAGAACTTTGCTCATTAAGTCCACAAAATCCTTCAAACTTCAGCTCTCCTGTACAAACTGGCAAGATCGGACTGTGCTACAGCTAAATAATTTATAATCGAGTTAAGAGTACAAAAACTTTAAACAAAAGATCACTTTCAGACACAATTCTGAATTTACTCATGTGACGATGTAACAACACAAGCAGAACGCTGTTTTTCAAACTGCTTTTTATAAATCACTAAGAAAATTTAACAAGTGCAGGAAATGTTCACCACTGATTGATCTCAAACTTGTATTTGGAGATATTATGATCCTATCGTTAAGTCACACCCAAATCATTATGCTTGGAAATGTCTTCAACATCTTAAGAAGGAGAACATTTGTCCAAAATATTTGAAGCAGATCTTATTCAAAAGGGGACATATTATGTCAAATGTATTCTTGCGGGGTTTTAACCATGTTATTATTGTGTTGCCTCATCGTTGTTTCATGTCAGTAATATTTTTTTGTCTTGCATTTGGGGCTTGAGTGCTTATGAAATCTCCGTTTTTTCCTACACAGTGTTAAAAAAATGTCACATGGCTATTTTTCAAAAATGTAACTCAAAAGTAAATAAAAATCTGCTAATGATCTTGTTTCTACTAAAAAGCCTTTTTGTTGCAGTGTCCAATAAACAAAATGTCAAATACTTACCTACACAATGTACAGTTTAATACTAAATGTTGCTCATGGTTTTTAAGTCATTAAATGGTCTGGCTCTCTCTGGCTGTTATTTGCGGGAATTATTGTCCCACCATGTTAATGCTCGTACCATGCGGTCCTCCTCTCAGCTCCTCCCGGAAGTGCCCAGGTCAAAGTTAAAAAGCACAAACTGAGCTGAGTCATTATCTTATTAACTTCATGTGTATTTTAATTGTTTGTATATATGTATTATTGCACTTTGCTGTACAACACTTTGGCCTTTTAAAGTTGTAAGTGTGCTTTATACATAAACCTTGATATTGATATAAATACCCAAAAAGCATGTTATCGTTAAGTAATGTAGCAACTGAACGGAACATTTAAAGCTAAGCCAATCTTTTGCAAAACTTTTTTAAAGAAATGCGTGTCGGCCCCATCTTGTTTATAAGCTGAACTTGACTGACCTGGTGGAGATCCTGGCCCAGAGTAAACTCCTGGAAATAGCCTGGGGCGGCGGATGTGGCGCGGATGGCCTGCCACACCCGGTGATGACAGCCTCCCAAGTAATGAGAGCGCACCCCGGGCAGCAGGTTGTAGTTCCTGAACACATAGGCCTTCAGAGAAGTGCCCCTGTTCACAATGGTGCTCACAGCTGACACCTACAGGCAATAAAAGAAAAAGGTAATCAATGGATATCAATTCATTTTGTGGGCATTGCTTCATAAGTTGCAGAAAAGTTGGCAAATTTACTCCTGTTAGCCATTTCAGCAGAAATAAATGTTTTTTTTAGTAGACCACTGAATGCATCACAAGTATATGTTACTCTTTTGTGATGCACCTAAAGCCAGTACAAGAGCCATGCAGAAATCTTCCAAATTCTACATTTGAGAGCAGCAGAGCGCTGACTGAGACGGATAACTAAAGCATTAGAAGTGACATCCCCGTAAATGAACTGAACATCCACAGCAAGAAACAGCATGGCAGAGCAGTGAGTCAGCCCATCTTTGAACACTCACCTTGGGGCATTGGGGGTTTCTCGCCATCTCAACCAGGATATTAGAGCCCATTTTCTCTCTGCAGAGGCCAAATGGAAGTCATGTCATTTTCCGCTTGTGTGCTTTCACTTTGTACATTTAACCTTTTGCATATTAGTAATGAAAGAAAAAGGCTATAATATACAGTAGAGTGCACATGTCTTGAGGGAGCGTGTGGTGTAAAAAAAAGAACTGATAAGGTTTGATTTTTGTTATAACATTAAAAATGACAATAGACACATTATCAATTCTACTGTTCCATGAGTGATGTAAACATACCATTTTATAAAGATTTTCGATAAGAATCAAAATCTTTTGTTTGTATCTTAACTCAAGAGGTAGTGGAGCAGGAACAACAACAAATAATGTATAACTTTTTGCTGTTGTCAGTCAAACTTACTTGAGCAAATTCTCCCAGGCCTCGCTGTCATAGAAAGCGTGGCTCCATCCCATCTTCATCGTGCCAACAATGACATTCTGTTTAAAAATGTCCGAGCCCAGCTTTCGATAAAGGCTATCGCATTCACTTAGAGGAACTTGGAAAATACCTAATAAATATCCAAGAATGGCACCTGCAGAAATGGGTATATTGCATCTTACTACAAGATGAAAGAGGCAAAAATAAGTCATTTCAATTTAATGTATCCTCTAATACTGTAAACTTATACATAAAAGGGCTTGGGTTAACCCAAGTGCTTTTATTATATACATTTTTAAATACAGCTTTACTTAATTATTCAGAAAGTATGATTACATTAAGATAGTCACACACTAGAATGGTGATCTATTTGACATTGTGAATTAAAGTGAATTAAGGATGTCACTGTTGTTGTGTCATGGTGTCAATAATCATGAATAATCATAAAACTGTGGTGTTTCCCCCCCTCACAATATCTATGATGGTAAAACTGATATTGTGACATTATTAGTTTTACTATGTTACTTTAACACTGCCATCTTGTGGTGGTTCAAACTATTTTCAGTGGCTTGGAAAAGTATTCTGGAACATTTTCTACTTTTTTTTTTTGTCACAACCACAAACTGAAATAAATTGGTTGGGCATTTTTTAATAAAGAGCAACACAAAGCAGCACACAGCTGCAAGTCTCTTGGGGTATGTCTCTACCAGCTTTGCTCACCTACAAACTGAACATTTTGCTCATTCTTCTTTGCAAAACTGCTCAAACTCTGTCAGATTTGATGGGGAGTGTTTGTTAACAGCAGTTTGCAGATCATGCCACAGATTCTCGGTTGGATTTAGGTCTGGACTTTGACAGGGCCATTCTAGCACATGAATATGTTTTGTATTAAACCATTCCATTGTAGCTCTGGCTTTTGTTTAGGGTCGATGTCCTAGTCTAAGATTGCCCTGTATTTGGCTCCATCCATCTTTCCATCTGAGCAGCTTCCCTGCCTCACAGCATGATGCTGCACCACCATGTTTGACAGTGGGGATGGTGTGTTCAGTGGCATGTGCTGTGTTAGCTTTCTGCTACAAATAGCGTTTTGGTTATAGCCCAAAAAGTAAAATTTTGGTCTGATCAGACCAGAGCACCTTCTTCCACATGTTTGCTTTGTCGCCCACATGGCTTCTGGCAAACTGCAAACAGGACTTCTTATGGCTGTTTTTCCATCAATGTCTTCTTCTTGCCACTCTTCCATAAAGGCAGATTCCCTGATCAAAATTAGATGTGGATCTCTGCAGCTCCTCCAGTTACCATGGGCCTCTTGGCGGCATATCTGCTAAGAGCTCTCCTTGTTCGGCCTGCAGATTTTGGTGGACGGTCATGTCTTTGTAGGTTTGTAGTGGTGTCATGCACTTTCCACTTCCGGATGATTGAACAGTGCTCCGTGAGATGTTCAAAGCTTGGGAAATCTCCGTATAACCTAACGCTGCTTTATTTTGTTTATTTTTTCATTTTTTAAGAATTTGTGCCCATAGGCTTTATTGACTGGAAGGTAGTCTTCATGATGCCATTTGCGCCCCAACATTCTCTTTACAGGGAAAAGAGGCTGAATACTTTTGCACACTACACTTTAGTTTTTTAAATATGGAAATCATGTATAATTTTCCTTCCACTTTGTAGTTCACTTTTATAAAAAATACCGATATTATTTATTTACATTTGTGGTCGTGATGTGACCAAATGTGGAAAAGCTTTTTACTTTTTCAAGCTTTTTCAAGCCACAGTAAATACTTATTTTTAATTTAGTAATCCATCAAAATATCCATCATTAATATGAATGTGGTCTACACCTGACAATGTTATAGACTGCAATTGCTTTGGAAATCTGGAGAATATTTACCGTATTTTGCGGGCTATAAGCCGCTACTTTTGTCAGATGTTTTGAGCCATGCGGCTTATTTAGAGGCTGCGGCTTTTCTGTGGTTTTTTTCTTTCACCGCTAGGGGCGAACTAACCGGAATTGGAATCAAAACTACAGAAAAGTTAAGCAAAGAAGCAGATGTTGCTTTTTTATTCAGCTAGCAAATAGAACACGGACGACAAATTACCAACTATAAATTATTTTCAAATTCTTGCCGCATCATTATGGAACCCAAACGAAGAAGTTCGTACGAAGCAAGTTTTAAGCTGAAGGCCATCGATCTTGCTAGGAAGCCGCGCGGCTGCACGCAAGCTTAACATCAATGAATGTACGGTGAGACGCTGGAGGGGAGAGCACGCTGGAGGGGGGACAGCGGGACGAGCTCATGCGATGCCAAAAGTCAAGGAAAGAGTTCTGCGGGCCTATACAAAAGGTGCGGCCTATGTATTGTTTTATTATCGTTTTTTTAAAAATAGAGCAAATGCGGCTTATATAGGGGAGCGGCTAAAGGTCCGGAAAATACGGTAGTTACGGTCAATGACACTGTCCTGCATGGTTTACTTGTCCAAATTGATAGACAACACACTAAAAACAGTATGAAATGTAGAACATACCTGTACTGACACCACATATATAGTCAAAGAGTTTGTGAATGGGTTTGCCAGTCAGAGCTTCCAGTTTGAACAAAGTTTGAAGGGCAACTAGTCCTCTGAAATCAAACAAAATATGTTTTTGTCAGACAACAGCAAATCCTAAAGATATCTAAACAGGAAATATAAAAACACAGAGTTAGGAGTGGAAAAGGGACCTTAAACCTCCTCCATCAATAGACAGGATCCTTATTCCACGGCCTTTAACAGCTTTATGGTATCCCATCAGAGCCAGAGCTTCTCGAACAGCAGAGCGTAGGCCGGGGTCGCTGGCCTGTTTCAGTCGAAGCAGACAAGGGATCACCTTCTCCTGGAATAAAACACGCAAATAATATGAACAATTATATACATTTTTCAAGGTAATAGTTGCAAACCATCACATATAATATCATATTTCAGAATCAGAAAAAGGTTTGTTTCCATTGTCAGTGACCAAAAATTCACAAACTAGGAACTTTCTTCAGCGATAAAGATACAACATTTACCACTTCATAGCACATTGTTTCTTTGGAAGAGCAGTAAGTGAGAAATGTATTGGACAGTGTAAACAGTGTCAATGGTATTTCACAACATGTGCCACACATGTGACTATGTGGCCTTTGTTTAAAATAGAAGCAGGCTGAATAAGGCTTTCACACCACCTCAGATAAGGCAGAAACATAAATAAATGGTATGCAGACACCAGCCTGTATTGTCGTGTCTCACTTTTGACACTGCCCAGACAAAGGCAACAGTGGTCTTTAGCTCCAGAGATGTGTTGGCTGACAGATGTGACATTTGTCAAGTAAAAACTGCTATAAATTGTACTTAACATCTGATATACTGAACATTCTGATACTCCTTGCGATTATAAAACTTTGTGATGTAATCTGGCATTGCAGCAATAACATATTGTGGATAGTAGGTACATTACTAACAAACCTGCTAAAAATGCATACTAAAAAAAAAAAAAAAAACCTTGCAAACCCTATTGGTAAGCTCACCTTGATCGCGACCCCACGAGTCTCTGGGAACTCAAGGAGGTGATAGCTGAGGTCTTCCACTCTGCTGATATACACTCTCACATCTGAAGCTCTACGGAGGGCCTGCACCAGAGCTCGGGTCCGATTATCAACACTCACCCTGGCTATGATCTAACATTCAGGAAAAAGAGGGGACATTAAAGTAAAAGCAATGTTCTAGGGACTGGTGCAATCCAGAAAGTCACAAAAGATAAAGTTTATTATTTTCATGACCGCACATAAAAGGCTGTGTCCATACAGTATTATGTTCAGCTTTATCAAAATGACAAAACTCAGTATGTGGGCTGTTACAAACTATAAACACTTACTGGTCTCTAAGCTATGTGTCCCCATAAGCGGAAAACACATAGCGGTGGGCTATTTTAAAAATCAGATTCCTAGAAGGCAATAATATTACATGTATAGAGTCGCAAAGGTTCTGATGAGAGTGTGGACAGCAGCCAGCTTCATATTCAGAATGACAGGTGTCTGAGGAGGATAATGTTTCTCTCCATTATAGACACCGTTTATGGAATACAGTTAACCAGAACAATGTTAGTACAAAACAAAATATATATGCCACAAACCTTTTCTCTTTGAAGAAGAAGTCTCTTGGCTTTCTCCTCTGCTGCTTTCTGCTCTTGACTTATTTTAGCATCAACTTGTTTAGCCGTTGTCACAGGAGTCTTCTCTTCCACTGGGCTTTTGGATTCTGCAGTCCTAAACCGAGGGACAAGAGGGGCTATGTAGCTGCCGACAAAGGCCTGCACAGTCGGAGCAGAGTAGGATAAATAATGCCCAATGCTCTTCTTGGATGGAGTTGGTTGTACTAAAGCCGTCACATCGGTTTTATCAACAAATGAAATTGCGTTATTGTTTAGTTTATTATCATGATCCGTCTTTTTGTCTTCGTTTTTTGTCTTGCTGCCAAAGTATGAGTTGATGTGATGAGCCAAGTAGTTGTAGGTTTCATCCAGGCTGACTGAAAATGTACTTGGATGGAAAAGTGGGGTTGATTGACTCTCGGTTGCGTTTTTGATTTGAGTATCAGTCGTGGAAGATTTTGTTTCGACAAGTTTTTTATCAGAACCATTTTTAGCAGTGGTGAAAACGGGTTTTAATCTTGGGAGCTCTCTGGGCTTTTGCACTGTCGTATTACTGGCAATTTGTGTAGGGATGGTAGATTGTGTAGGAGTTGTGTTTTTTTCAGATGTAGCAGCAGACGCAGTGGTAGTAGAGGAGTTTCTTACAGGTTTAACTGTGCCCTCTCCAGTTGTACAAGAAGCTTCTTTTGGACTGCCCACTTGTGACTCTTTACTTTGCTCAACATTGGGCACAGATTCCACAATTTCAGCAGCGTTCTTTCCATTTTTAGCTGCCTTCGGTTTTAGTCTGGCAATTTTAGAGAGTATTTCTGTATGAGTCCCACTGACAGCTTTAGAAACTGTACCAAGAGTATTCTTGACTCTTGACATGTTGAAACCAGTGAACCAACGTGAAGTAGAAGTATTAAAATGCAAATTACTCGTGTGGAGTAGTCTCTGTTTAGTCTGGGTAACTCTAAAAATCCATTCTTTTTGAGTCTTGACTCTTGAATGATGGTAGATCCGTCTTTGGCTGCGAGAGCCAAATTTGCAGCTGCCAGAGTGTTGCACATACACCCTGTAGTGAGAGGTACCAGATAGAAATGATGGTCCAGACTGGTAAGCATGAAGTTTACGCCACAGAATAACAACTCTACTTAATGAAGCCAGCCTACGACTCATTCTTTCAGATGGTGGTGCGGTTTATCCCATCCAAACCATTATAAAGGCTGACCGATTAACCAAGCCTGATGATAAAAAATAAAGACAAACATTGAAGAATGAACAAGAAAAATGACCAAAAAAACTACGTTAAATACAAGAGGAATGAAATGAAAAGCGAGAATGATCGCTCAATCTAAAAGGTAAATTGTCTGAACATAAAGTCTGTTTTGCTATATTATGGTGACTAACAGACTAACTTAAGCTTTAAACTGTTTTTTCTTTTTTCTGTCAAAGAACGTTCTGCATGTATCTAGTTTGACGTTAGCTGAGCTAGCACCGAGAAGCTAACCGTATACGATAAGGGTCTTAGAACAAGAACAGAGAAAAAACATACCTTTTGTTGAACTCGCATCTTCTTAAAAGTAGTAACTAATCCTACGGTGTATTCATTATTTCACCTGATTACATTTGTGATGGCAAAAGTAAGGCTCAGTTATGTTCAGTGTCATTTGACCTGACTTGATTTCCAAAATAACGTGACGACGTCAGGTAGAGGAAAAACAAAAATCACGTGTCTTTTGTGTGTGCTGTGATTGGCTGTTGGGTGCGTGCCTCTCGAGGGTGAATGCTCATTGGTTGAAGATTATTCCCACCATTAAAGGTTTTATGATTTTCTAACTTTGACTTTATTTTGTGTATTCACACCTGTTGTATATATAAATTATAGTTTTACACCAATTGAGTAGCTATTTGTGGAGAAAACGTTAAATCAGGAGAAAATGACAGGAAGTGACATGACACATTCTCTCCTTCCAGTCAAAGTTTATGCATCAAATAAACCACTTGTTTGACTCTCTAAACCAAAATCAAGGTGCTCTCATAAATAAATATATTTTTATTTGTCAAATAAAAAAAATGGACATTAGATGAGTTTTTCTCTAGTTTGCTGGGTAATTTCCTAGTGTGATGCATGGCGTGCTTTCGTCAATTTACAAACAGGAAGTGAAGTTTTGAACCTGAAAAATTTGCTATTCTGTTATAACATTTTTATAATTTTTTTGAAAAATTCTAAATATATTTATCTTAACTGCATTTTAGTTCAACGAGTACTTCAATCTGTTATAAGCACTTTATGTCCGGGCAAGAATCAGAAGATTGCTTATATATACCGAAGGACATGCAAGGCTTTGGACCGATTGAACGCGAGGGTTCATATAAGGCACATGGGATGTGGAGTGTTTTAAGACAAGTGAAGAGCAAGGACCTTTGCATGGGTTGTTGTTATGCTTATATTGTCCACCAGAGGGCGATATATTCAACACTACGGTTTGCGGTGGTGATTTTCATTGCACAATAATGCTTGAAGAAGAAATATCATCGGTGCACTTTATTTTCATTACCGTATAACACTCGTTGATTTTAAAAACACGGACTAATCTCTAGATTATAACATTCTCAAAGGTATAAAGGAATTTACTCCGATACAATAGGTGGCGACATGCACCTTTTGTTGGCTTGTAGCCCGCCAATAAATTCAAAGAAGAAGAAGAATTACATATCCGATCTCTGTTCATCATTCATCATTTAACTACAGTTTTTCCACCATGGATGTATAATAAAACCTGATAAACTATACCAAGTATCATGAATCTTGGGCGCTAAATGTATCATCGGAAGAGGGCGTGCTCTGCAAAGGTAGGATACATGTTTACTGGCGCTTTAGTTTATTTGAGCTAGCTCCCTCTAAAGCTACTAGCGCAGTAACAGTTTACTTTTATTTGCTGTTTCTGGGTTTTATTATAATAACTTTCCAGTCAGTTTTAAGTTTTAAAACAGACCGGTAAGATACCTGTATTAAGCTACGTGATTGTGTTGTGTCTACATGGTATAAAAATAAAAACAAAAAACGTTATAGGTATAAACGTTATACTTATGTGTTGGTTAGGAAAATTAATTAATCTTTTCTTTCTGTTTTACAGGTTGACCATGGCAGCTGCACAGTCTGCTGTAACAGTTGCAGTTTGCATCTTGGTGATAACTGAACTTATACTTGCAAAGAAGGACTACTATGACATACTGGGTGTGCCAAAGGATGCCTCTGAGAGACAGATAAAAAAGGCTTTCCACAAGCTTGCGATTAAATATCACCCGGATAAAAACAAGAACCCAGATGCAGAGGCAAAATTCAGGGAAATGGCAGAAGGTACATTTTTCTAAAAATTGTTACGCTATTTATATTGAAAATTCTTATTGGTGTATATTTTTATGTGTACATTTTTGCCCAGCTTATGAAACTTTATCAGATGAATCCAAAAGAAGAGAATACGACCAGTTTGGCTCTGCATACTTCTCTGGAGAATCCCAAAGTCGGCCAAACTCACATCAACCTTTCAGCTTTAACTTTGATGACATGTTCAAGGACTTTGATATCTACAGTCAGAACAGACATGCGCGTCACAGAAGACATTTTGATGAGCACTCCCGATTCCATAAGGAAAGCCACAGCAGGCACAAGAGACACTTTCAAGGAAGTTTTGGAGGAAGTATCTTCAGCGATGTGTTTGAGGACATGGAGAAGATGTTCACATTCGAAAGACATAATAAGCAAACTGAAAGAAGATTTCATGGACAATCAAAACAGCATTGTAGAACTGTTACACAGCGTAGAGGAAATATGGTTACAACATACACAGACTGCACTGCATCCTAAACGTCTACATACATAACTCCAATATTGGATGGCTTTAAGAAAATCATATTACGCTAATTTCTTGTGGTGGTATTTTTTTTCACTGAATCCTATGGACCACATTGCTTTTGGTCTCTAACGCTAGTGTATCGTCCAGATTATTTCAAACAAAACTGATTGTAAATATTTTGACAGTATTTTCAAGTTCACTTTTCAATGTGCATTCACTCTTAGGTCCCTTTGTTTCTTTTGTAGTGATCACAATGATGTCAGGACAAAACCAGCTTTTGTGTAAAAATGTACGCACAGTGTCATCACTTCTGGCGGTTTGGTTTTTTAGAATATAATTTGTTGTAATACATTTTGAAACAAATGCCCTTTGAATCCGATGATATAAGATTATGTGTATGTCTGAATGTAATGTTTTATGGTAATTATTTTGTACAGGTATAGTTTTCTGTATGAAACAGTCAAACTAATTGATATTGTATTGAAATGTTATTCCAAAACAACATTTTGATTGAATGTACTGACATAGTGTAACATGGTTTCTTATCAAAAAACAAACGTCTTAACCACATTTAAAATATCGACATTGTTGATGTTTTTAAATGCAAGGCATTCAGTGGCCACTAACCTGATTTGCATTGTAGTAGTTTATTGATATGGACAAGTACTGTTCAAGTCTTTGTGTGCAGAAGTTTCTGCACTTATACTTTTGTATTGACTTAACAATGGTGTATGAAAAGTTGTTTCTTTAGTAAAATACTTTCACCTATTTTTGTTACTGTATTTTTATTTTGGCGGCTAAATATTTAGCTTCGTACCTTGGTTATTGTTGCGAGGCTGTTGACGTACATTGTGGAAAATGTAGTCTATAAAAACAAGTTCTCATTACAGAAACTGAGCGGAGTTGTAAAAGACTCATTTTCCCATGATGCAACTGTGAGCGTCAGCGTACGCAGTTGTTAGCCGATCCAGTAGCCGTGGAACATTGAATGACTTTGTACTCTGAGCTGCGGGGATTTTTTATTTTTTGATTGACTGGGAAACTTTAATTAGCTCATGGAGGCCCTCATTCCAGTTATCAACAAACTACAAGATGTTTTTAACACGGTCGGCGCGGATATCATCCATTTACCACAAATAGTTGTTGTGGGAAACCAGGTGAGAGAGAATGTCACTTGCTTCAAAGCTAGCAAGTTATTAGCCTGCACCAAGTTACTATAGCCTCTTCTACGGATTTAGTATCGCTTTCATATTCTATTTCTATTGTTAATGTATGACCGAATATTAACGACAAAATAGGATTTTGTAAAACGTTTGATTGTGTCATTGTCAGGATCAAATTAACTTAAATATCAGGCATGTAAACAATGTTAGACTCAAAAGGCTTTTGGTTTTGACCAACTTTATTAATACTTGCCCTACCTAAGTTACATTCTTCAAACTAATACTGTAATTGATGAAGCATTTGAAGCTAAACTGTTATACTGTCAATAGGTCATGTTTTATTAAAGTTAGATACAATGTCCCATTAACCTGTAATTAATCAGAAGTTGAGTCTTCATTTGTAACCTCACTGCTGCGCTATGTTGTGTAGTTTAGAGTTAAAGGGTTTAAAGTGGAAGACTTGTTTACTATTACTGTCACACTAATAGGATGTGACTGCTCTGGACCTTTTGGCAAGTAGGGCTTCACAGTATGAGGCATGGCAAGTAAAATACTTTTCGATTGAGTCCTGCATGCGGTATGATGTAGAAGGGAGCCGAGGATCCAAGTATGGAGAATTGCATCAATATAATTTTTTTTTCTAAAGATATGCAACATTTCAACACAGAGGATTTTGTATATAATAATGCAAAAGGGGCTAACTAAAAATGGAAATGGAATTTTTGAACTTCCAAATAAGGGTATAAAGTTATATTTCTATCATTTCACATTTGATTGATATCTTAACCCCAATTTATACACTTAAAGACATGTTTTAGTACATTTTTATGGGATTGATGTAAGATTGGCTTTATATCGTTATCAGGGTATATACTTAAGAAAATATTGAGATTGTTGCCAATATTGCTCATCCGTGTTGTGGTACTAGAGATTGACATTGACCTTCTAGGGAGGGGGAACATAACAAACTTCCTAGTTGAATGTCTCAACAACCAAGGATTTGTGATGATATTTTGCTAATTTTACATAAATAGTTTGTTATAGCAGAACAGACAAATCTGAACATGAAGAAATAAACATGTTCTGTCCATTTATTTTTCAGTTCTTTTGTTTAATGTCCATCTGCACTTTTCTTCCACAGAGCAGTGGAAAGAGCTCTGTTTTGGAGAGCCTGGTTGGGAGGGACATCCTACCCCGAGGCACTGGTATTGTCACACGGCGACCTCTCATTCTTCAACTGGTGCACATAGACTCAGATGATCGCAAGAAAAGCAATGAAGAAAATGGTAAAATAATAATACTGCCGATTATGACTTTAACACACAATGGAGAAATTGTATTTTGAGCAAGTAGGCTCTTATAGGTGGTCTAACATTATCTTTTGTCATCTCTCTCTAACAGCAGAATCAAAGAAAAATGGACGACTTTACAAAGGTCTCCCTTTCTCAAATGATTAGTTCTTGTACAACCCCAATATTATTTTTAACTGTCCTCTTTATGTTTTTTGTCCCCTGCACTTTTGCTTGTTTAGTTTAACTATAGAAAAACTGAGAATTTCGTGATTTATTGTCATATGTAAAGTTATATGCTATTATCCTTTTTTTTATTTTTTTAAGAATCTCAACGACCATGGCTTTATAAGGAGACGTACTTTGCTTTTTCAAGCACTTAGTTTTAAACTACAACGTAATGAAGACCGGTCACTTCTAGTTCAAAACTCTTCATAATGATTTCACCGTAACGGAACAGCAGTGTTTTTGAAAAGTGGCTACATTTTAGAGATTTTAAAACCCGGCATGTGTCACTAGGAATCTTCACTTTTCAAATAATCCCATCTAAATTCACGGATATGGGTGGGATAGGTGAAAACATGAATTTTCTGAGCACTCGAGCCTCAGTTGCAGGACAATACAGGATTACTTAGACATGAAGGAATCAATGAAAATACAACTTTGAGGAAACACTGTTTTAACAATGTAAAAGCTTAAGTTGTATAATATGTCCCCTTTTAATATTTAGATAGACATTGAGTGCTGTTTTATTTTTTTTGCTTTGTCTGTGCATAATTCATTTGCTTACAATTTTGTTTTCCCGTGGTCTTTTTCACTTTGACCAACACCCAGCTGTGCATCTCTGGGGAGTTTTGCTTCCTGTCTGGGGCAATGCAAACATCCCTTCATGAAATGTTATCGCAGCAAATATATTTATTGTATAACTGATAGAAGGTTACAATTAACCGGTTTTCGTTTGCATGTGTTGTGTTACAGGTATTGATGGGGAAGAATGGGGCAAATTTCTGCACACTAAGAATAAGGTATTGTAATTCAGCTTTTGTTTTGAAATACAGCTCTAAAATCTGTGGCTTCTTTGGTTTTATATCCTGCATTGACCTAGTCATTATTGGCTGAAGAACATTTGTCTATCTGCAGCTTGTTTTCAGCAGTGTGTGTTGCACGTAACAAGATATGACACAGCCCTCAGTAGCTAAAAATATTTATAATGCTGTGAGGTAAATGCCCTCTAAGGCACTCATGACCAAGTGGTTCCACAAAGAAGTGATTACGTACACTATGAAGATTATTTTGTGATTATATTGTTTATTATAGGTGTTTTTTTTTATTCTGATTGTGTCATTGTTGTTGTTGTTTTGTTTTTTTACAATGGTTATTAGTAATATGTAAGAATTGTCCCCTTGCTCTTAGGTCTACACAAACTTTGATGAAATCCGACAAGAAATTGAAGCAGAAACCGAAAGAGTATCTGGTATTAACAAGGTATTTGATTTGAGGGTTGTCATAGGCCCATTATTGACAGTATACAGACACTTATAATTTTTCTTTAGGGCATTAGTGATGAACCCATTCACTTGAAAATCTTCTCACCACATGTTGTAAACCTTACATTAGTGGACCTTCCTGGTATTACTAAGGTACAAATCTATTTGAATTACTTTTTTATTCAGAAACTTCTTCAAGCGTCATAGTTTTGTCTATATTTGCTATTCACAGGTTCCTGTTGGAGACCAGCCTAAAGACATTGAGATTCAGATCAAAGATTTGATCTTCAATTACATTTCCAACCCAAACTCTATCATTTTAGCCGTGACAGCGGCTAACACAGACATGGCAACATCAGAGTCCTTAAAAGTGGCTCGAGAGGTTGATCCTGATGGTAATGTGATTTTGTATTTTCCCAATTCTGCTCGGTTTGACGTTATTACAGGTGTTTGCTCTGTATGTTTACAGGCAGGAGAACATTGGCTGTGGTCACAAAGCTGGACTTGATGGATGCAGGGACAGATGCCATGGATGTCTTGATGGGCCGCGTCATACCTGTCAAACTTGGCATTATCGGAGTAGTCAATAGGTATCAAAATGTTGTTTTTTACAGTTGATAAATCATAGAAAAGGGTTTTACAGCATCTCTAACCTATAATGTTACTGTCTCATTAGGAGTCAGCTGGATATCAATCAAAAAAAGGTAGTAGCAGATTCAATCCGGGATGAATATGCTTTTCTACAAAAGAAATACCCATCCCTCGCAAACAGAAATGGAACCAAATATCTCGCCCGAACGCTGAACAGGTTTGGTGTATGAATCATCCACTGCTGTGGTATTCACTTCCGACTTTCTCATTGTAAAGATTGTGCAACATTGCTACATTGTTATAGGTTACTCATGCACCACATCAGAGACTGCCTCCCTGAGCTAAAGGCCAGGATCAACGTGTTGGCAGCTCAGTACCAGTCCCTGCTGAACGGCTACGGTGAACCTGTAGAAGACCAGAGCGCCACGCTGCTGCAGCTCATTACCAAGTTTGCTGCAGAGTACTGCAACACAATAGAGGGCACAGCCAAGTACATTGAGACGACTGAACTGTGAGTTATGCTGCTGTAATACTAACCAAAGACCACACAGGGGTGCTCTTGATCAAAATGAGTACAACATTTTGTCTCAACTGTGTTTGGTCATATATTTGATGTGTTTCAGATGTGGTGGAGCAAGAATCTGTTACATTTTCCACGAAACATTTGGTCGCACACTAGAGTCTGTGGATCCTCTGGGCGGTTTAACCACAATTGATGTACTCACAGCTATCCGAAATGCAACTGTATGTTTATGTTAATCCTTTATTCATAGTGTTTGTTAAAATGTATGTTAGAAGCTTAACAGCTGTCTGTGCTTTGATAGGGCCCTAGACCTGCTTTATTTGTGCCAGAGATTTCATTTGAGCTACTTGTGAAGAGGCAGATCAAGCGCTTGGAGGAGCCCAGTCTGCGCTGTGTGGAGCTGGTCCATGAGGAGATGCAGAGGATCATTCAGCACTGCAGCAACTACAGCACACAGGTCCCATAAAAATACATCACAAATCTTCGATGTAATAGCTCAAAATAACAGTAAAAAATGTATGCCCATTTCTCTAGGAGTTGCTGAGGTTTCCAAAGCTCCATGATGCCATCGTAGAGGTGGTCACGTCACTCCTTAGAAAGAGGCTCCCTGTCACTAACGAAATGGTTGGAAAAACTGCTTTACTTGACTTGGAGCTGTATCAACATTAAATAAAGGAAATATGTCTTGTTTGGTCTAACCAGTGTTGTGTTTAGGTTCACAACTTGGTTGGTATTGAGTTGGCGTACATCAACACCAAACATCCAGATTTTGCTGATGCCTGTGGACTTATGAATAATAATATTGAGGTAATTATCAAGCACAGCCCTACTAAAAACAATTGACAAATTTATATCTTTCTTTTTTCATCTCACTCTGCAAACTGATTTAAATTTGGCCAATAAAATGTTTTCTTGATTTTGTAGGAACAAAGACGTAACAGAATGAGAGAACTTCCTTCTGCTGTTCCCAGAGACAAGGTACTGTGTCACAGTCATATTTTCTTCCACAGTTTATTTCACGTTATAAGTCACCCATTAGGATCTTTTCCACCTGATGTCTTCGAAACCTAGAGTTTATGTATTTGCTCAATCCTTTCATGTCTCCATGTTTCCTCTGGTGTTCTCTGTTGTAGTCACTTAAAAGCCCTGGTGGGCAGTCCATCTCTCCCTCTGAGCCTCCTGACAGTGAGGGCTATAAGGTTTGTGCTTTCTGCATAACGACTGCTGATGCCTGAACCGTGGCAATGGACTTATTATGTTTGTTAGCATAGTTGCATGAACACTGGAGATGGAAAAGTTTCAACCCTAATGATTTATCAGATTAATCAAACTCCATGTTTCCCAACCTTCCAGCCTATTTTTTGCAATTGTATGTTGTTTCAAAAACCTTAATATGGTTGGATCCTTAACCTAACCACTGTATGCAGATGCTTTTCTCACATTCTAGCGCTCTAAGTTCATGGAAATGCCTTTTTCTTTCAAACAGGCGGCAGCAGGCAGTTCTCAAAGCAGCTTGATGAGTGAACAGAACGATAGTGGCTCCGGCAGCTGGAGGGGGATGTTAAAGAGAGAAGAGGGAACCACTGTTCCACTTATTGCAAGTTCACAGAAGGGCCACGCAATCAACCTGCTAGATGTGGTACAAACATGATCACTTTTATTTATTCTTAACCTGTGAAATAATTAGGCTCTAGTAGGATACTTTGGAAAAACTACAAACTACAGTTGTTATACATATATTTAATTGCACAGGTTTAAAAAATTATATAATAGTGAATACTCTATATTATTATTTGCAGCCTGTTCCTGTATCCAGAAAACTGTCTGCCCGAGAACAACGAGACTGTGAAGTGATTGAGCGTCTCATCAAGTCATACTTTCTTATTGTGCGCAAAAATATCCAGGACAGGTAAAGACGATCAGATTCCTTTGTTATTTTTATAGACTATGACAAAACATGATTGATCATACATTGTGTCTTGTTTTTGGTGCCAGTGTCCCAAAGGCAGTGATGCACTTTCTGGTGAACCACGTGAAGGACTGTCTGCAGAGTGAGCTGGTGGGACAGCTGTACAAAGCAGCTCTGCTCAAAGACCTGCTCACGGAGTCTGAAGACATGGCCCAGAGGCGCAGTGAGGCCGCCGACATGCTCAAGGTACGTTTATTACACATGCACTGTAATTACTATAATCACGGCATAGATACAAAAACAATCCATAAATGAAAATGAATTTGTTCCATGTATTTAGGCGTTGCAGAAAGCCAGCCAGGTGATTGCAGAGATCAGAGAAACGCATCTTTGGTGAATCTTGGTTGTGCCATCATGGACGTACAATATTACAGACAATCCATCTACGTATACAGACCTGCTGTCTCAAATGTGCAAACCACAATGCAGAAACCTCCAATGTACTGCTTTCAAAATGTATGTATTATAATGTAGTTTTAATGTACAGTAAATGCCAGCTGTCAATCATTGTACATTTTTATAAACATAATAAATATGTAAAACAATAACTAGACAATGTTATTCTTAAGTATATGAAGCTATGCTGGATTATGTTTTTGCAAAACCATTGCCTTGCCATTTTTTAACCTATACTTAAATCCATATTTGAATTGATTATTGAAACATTCCAAATGCTTTTGAATTTTAAAAATCCACTACGTAAATTTTCTCCTGGACGGCACACCATCTGCTTGTCTCCATGGAGATGTTATTGTTTGCCTGGAATGTGCCACGGTACAGTATTAAAATTTTCTATCTTGCAGTAATTTAATTACTGAAATAAATAAAAATAAACCGAATAAATACTTGCATTCCACCGTGAGCAGTGTCGCCTCTCCACTGACCTGGCCCCTATGATCATGCGTGATGTCACCTGCTTGCGGTTTTACCTGGGTAACGTAAAATGTGATTAAAAACGACCACACGATTTGACGCCTTTGGACATACGTTGATTCTTTATTAATCTGCATTTCATTTAAAACAGATGATTTATGAGATCACTATACAAACACACCAACATGGAGCAAGACTACTTCACAAGTATAGTAAGTATACAAAAGCATAGAGTAGCCAAAATGTGTACTCTTGTTTGTAAAAGTAACGTTAATACGTTATTATAAACGTAATCTTAAGTAAATATACAATGTAGTGACTCAAATAATTACTCAAAGAGGACAAACATATTTGAAGAAACTAGTATTGAGTAACAATTTGCACGCATAATCAATTTTATTTTAAGATTTATTTTATTTGTAATTTTATATAATTGTATGCACTGTTATTTATGGTTTGAGTTAATATAATTGGACAGACAAAACATTAAATACTGTGCAGATTCTGGTATTTCCAAAGAATAGATACAAAAATGTAAAAAAACAAATATCTGAAAGTGCAAGAAACACAAATGTTTTAATAATTTAATGTTCAAATAAATATTTCTTCTTCTAGTGAAAAAAATATTAATTTATATTCATTCATTCATGCCCTGAAGAAGGTCCCACGCGGCCGAAACGCATAGGTTTATCCCCTTGCCAATGAAGGATTTTTAAACTATCGGAGTACCTCGGATTTTTCTTTTCTTTTGTTTATCTTCCAGTGCTTGCCCCACTGTGATCCTGAAGCGCACCTGACTTTTTCACTTGATCGACCCACTGAAGCGCTCATCTTATGCAAAAAATATTTATTTGAACTTGCAGTGGGAAGATTAGCCAAAACTTTTACTCAAGTAAGAGTACTGTTACTTCAAACTAAATATTTCTCAAGTAGGAGTACAGTAAACGTCAGAAAACTACTCTGAAAAGTACAATTTCAGCATATAACTGTAATACACACCTCTGAGTATTCATGGGTTTCAGGACTTTTTCCTCATTCAAAAGATAAAATACTGTATTTTGTTTCAAATAGTTGATAGCGTTGCCAACAATTAAAATTTCTCATCATACTGAAACCCATGGATATAACGTAAAATCATTAATCAACATCCTTTTGTCCAGTTCTTCATCTCAAACGACCGCCCAGCTTCCCCTTACCACGACCTTTGGCACTGTAAGAAATCACGGGAGGAATTAAACAAAAACGTCCACATAAATATAATCTGCATTGTCTGTTTAATTACCTCTGATGATCGTGGACACGTGCCAGTAACAGGTTGATCTGCAAAAACATTCAACAAGGAGCTTCACAATTGGTTCATAAAACACAATGCCCTTTATCGTGCCAACCCCTTACGTCATATTTCTGCCTTTTAAGCGTTTCTGACAGGTCAAATTTCTCTGACTCAAGTCCCATCAGCCATGTCCACAGATCATTGGCTTTCTCCCTAAAACATAGCACAATAGTCAAGCCCACTTTTCTGTTATGTAAAGTTGTGCGCGTCTTTCTTTACTTGAGTTTGTCCTCGTTCAGATGATCAACGTTCAGAGGCTTCTTGCGATCAGCCAGGATTTTCTTTTTCTTTTCTCTCTCTGTCTGTTTCTTGCCACCTTTTCTGTTGTCAGCCTGTTTTAAGAAACTCTGGCCTGTAAACATTTATGCTGTTAGGCCACACAATTGTTAAAAATACCTTTGGTCCCATGTTGATTAGGACTTTCTTCTTCTTAGCGTCGTCATCCTGCTTCTTGCGCTGATCATCTTCCTCTTTGCGCTCCTTCTCCTCCTGCAAATCATAATACATTCGGATCAATTAAACCTGTCTGTTAATATGTATAGCGTTACTTAAAGTGGCGCTTTGTAAGTTTTTAGGTGGAGGGTCCGAAACCTGCTGTTGTCCATGGAAATTTTCCACGAAATTGTACAAAACTGAGCAATTTCCCAATGAAGACAATTAAGCAACTGACACCACCAGTATTTTTTCGCAAGATTGTATTTTAATAAATGAAAGATAGACAAGTTTATACTGTACTGTTTAACATTCCTGACAGAGCAATTTCATGAGATAAGCAAGGGAAAAAAATTACAAGTGCACCTTTAATGGCAAAATACTGATGGAACATATATATAAATGTGTTCAGTTCCATGACATTTATGGCTGAAATGACTTATTACTCTACTGTTGCTATTCTACTGTTCTTTAATAATACAGTTTAATTGAATAGTAAAAAAAAGAAAATAATAATGATAATACTACAGTTTCTATGATATTTGCATGGACATTATCTTACCGCTAGTCTGATCTGCCTCTCCTTCTCTCTCTCAGCACGATCCCTTTGCTGTTCCGCTCTCTCTGTACGACGCTTCTCCTACAAAAACATAATATCATAAAACAGGAAAGGTAGAGGTATGTTCAAGGGTTTTTTTTCCGAAGGCATTACAATTCTGTTGACAAGGGCAATGAGTTCCTCCTCCTCTTTCTTCCTCTGGACAAAGTGAGCTTCTATTAGAGACTGCAGCTCAGACAGGTCCTTATCCTGGCGCTTTCTGTGGATGTCCTGAAACAAAAATGTGGGAGCAATTACATTTTATAGATGCTTGCTAACAAAACAAAAAAGACAATAGCGAAGACCAGCTTACGTACATCAAAATCCACTTTGTCCCCATCTGGTATCTTGGGTACTGAGACGTTTGTCATAAACCTGTAGACAGACTATGATAGGATTACTTTCCCAAGTGTTCAGTGTGTTAATGAAACACTTACTTTGGCTTGGGTTTTGAATCATCTGGGAGGAAATAAAGTTTATATAAATAATGTATCTAAAACATTTGTGAACTAATAGCAATAGGTTTTATTTGGAAATGTGTTTTCTTACCTTCCCCCTCCCTGTAAAGAACAAATTAAAACTGTAATATAATTCACTTCTGTAATAATATAATTCATTTTGAAAGTCAAAACAGTTACATACTGAACCTCCTCCACAAAGTCTTCTGTGTCAGACATGTTATGTTGGATGGACTCTGTAAAATGGTTCCATATTAGTCTAATTATAGACATATGGATTAATAGACGTGGCAGATACAATTACAGCGGTCATTTATTCACACAATGTGCAACAGGAGCCGTCTCTGTCCTCTTTGTCAGCGATAACATTGGGAAATATAAATTGATGTTGGTTGTTTTAAAATAATATGTGAGGACATTTCTAAAATTACATTGCAATGATCCAAAATGAAAATCAACATGATGATACAAATCATTTAAATTAGTCATTTGGTGGAGGGACTTACTGTACCACAACCAAAAAACCACATTAACATCAATTGTGTATGAACTCTCAAATGCAGCTAAATTGATCAGTAATGAAATTACATAGAATTTAATTCAATTTTCTATCCAAAATGCATGTTTTATTGAGCACTAAACAGTCATCATCAACAGAATGTCACAGGTATGTTAACAAGTAATACATCTTAATAATAATTTCAAACACTGCACTCTTGTGTCATAACAATAATTCAGTATGAAAAATTATTTTTATCAAGTAATCTTCTCAATCATGAGTAGCTATTATAGGTCAGGCTGGTCCTTACCTCTCAGACGGAGCTCAGAGTGCTGTCTGCTCCTTGAAGTTGACTTTAAGGTTGATAATAAAGGATCTTCACTGACTCCAGTCCAGCCCTCGGAGTCATGTGACCAACAGGTCCTATGATCCATCAAACATCTATTGTTAGAGCTACACACGTAAATACACTGCACTCTGTGTCCTTATCTGTTCAGGCTTTCACTCGGTCCTCTGGTGTCAGCGGCCCATATTTCACATCTTCAAAAACATGAACAATAGGACTTCAGTACAAAGCACTTTTTTAATTGCTGAAGCAATAATGCAGGCAAATAACTGTTGTAATGCATGTAAAGTTAGATGCTACTAAGTAAAAAATTGTAAAACATACTTCAAGTTTTTGGTTTATCAATACTTTATTACTCACATCACTTGAAAACATGCTAAAAATTCAGATTTATAACATTTAATTTTCTCTGACATGTACATTTGCTGAGTGCATACAAGCTTGAGCTAGCAATTTCAAAAAGTCTGCCTAACCCAGAATGTGCTCAAAAGCAGTGATACCTAAAAACTAGATGATACCAGTTCATGGATGAAAAACACATTACTGTAAATGATATAAAGAACAAAAAAAAGCCAAAACATTTCAACAGTAGATGAATAGATGGCAGACGGTGAAGTAGTAGTGAAGACTTGACATGATCTCTGAAGTCTTTGTACTGCACTGGTGTCTTCAGTATCAGAAGATGCTTTGTGTCATCAGTCATATTGCAGGTCTTGCACAAAGAAGCAAAAAAATATAATTCATGTAAATAAATGCTGTAACAATAACTGTGTGATCCCTTTGCCCCCACTTTAAAGTCCATTTTAGAGGGATTCCGCTTGTGAGAAAGAACATCGCTTGGGTTTTGCAGTGCCAGATAATTGGAATACATAGAAATGAAACATAATGCAGAACACATTGCCAAACTTTAATGTCTTGTTGGCCTGTGTTTAATATGACAAACTTGTAGCTGAAACTTGAACACACTCAGAATTCAGTTACTGTCTGGCCCATGTGGTGCATCAAAACAAATATTGCTTATACTCCAGTTTGAGAGCTTAATGGCCCATATAGAGACTGTTAAATTGTTAGTAATCCTCATGAGCGTTTAGTTGTAATGTGAAAATCGTGTAGCTCCTGTAGAGAATGCTTAGCAGCCACCGACATTGGATGGCTTGAAAGTTTGTTCATGTTTTTATATTGGGAAACAAGGTCAGGGTCTTTCAAATATAGATCTTGGTGGGACACAACTCAAAAATCCCAAGCAGCAGGTTTGATTTACAGTGGCCACTCGTCGCCCAGCGGGAGAGAGGCGATGAGGGACAGGGCCCAACAGCATTGTCTGAATGTTAGGGGCTGTTGTTCTAAATCAAAACTGCTCTTCCTCCAGGGCTTATCACAATAAAGACTTATTCACAAAATAGGCTAGCTGTCAACTGTTTTCAAACTAATTTAATGTCACAATGTAATTACTATTCTGTACACAGAGAATTTACCTTTATTCTCACCATCTCTTAACTCCTCCTCCCAACTGTAAAAGAAATAACAGGGAAATAGATTTTTAAAATACATTCAATTCACAACAATTTTACAGGTGCATCTCTCGGCACAAAACTTTGTCCAGGCTTGGTGCACCAGAGGTGGGTAGTACTCAGTCACATTTATTTGAGTAACCTTTTCAAGAAACTTTACTTCTTGGAGTAATTTTCCGACAGTTAATTAGTAATATTTTTATTGCAGTAACAGTACTCTTACTAGTGATAGTTTTTGTTCCTCTTCTTGCACCGCTCCGTAGAATATGATTTAAGTTTTTGCATTTTTGTGTCTATCCTTTGAAAATAATAATGTTTCTCCCTCTAATTACATTACCTTCCAATTATAAATCAGAGGTCACACCCTGACAGTTACTCTTACTTGAGTATGTGGATACTCTACCCAGCTCTGCAGTGTACAACCTAATATATAACCTTTTCGTTTTTTTAAATTTTGAATATGAAAACAGATGGTGAATTGCTGTTTCTTTATCAAACAGGCCCTTATATCAGGGTTTCTTAACCTTGACCTTGGGGCCTAACTTTTGCAGTACAAAAAATGTTTTTTATGTGCAGCCCAAGATGGCGCTTGCAGCCATGCTATAGTTAAGCATTGCCACCTTATTGTCACAGTAAATTACTTTAATTCTCATTTGAGTCAACCTTTATTGCCATTGCATCAACTTGTCATGTCAGTTGCCACCACATCTTGAGCTTGGGCCATGGTCAGAGGTATTTAGCTGGAGCATTTGTCTAGTGCACGTGTATGTTTTAGGTTACTTACAACACTAAATCTAATTTTAGCATAAAATACTATCATAATTCTCTCACCATTTCAGTGTGGTAGCTTGATACATCTAAACTATAACCTTGACATGTTCTTTTAGCATGGCAATGGCAAGTTATTACCTTGCCAGGTGTTGAGGTCTTCTTGGGTTCCCACATGCCACGTTTGTTTGCATTCTCACTTGGTTTTACATCCTGCAAATACAATGCAATGTTTAATCACTCTTTTCATGTTAACTTAGGTTAGTTTACTGCGTTTTCCTCTACACCATATCATTGTTGTATTGCAAATGATGTAGAAAAAAAAGATTGCTCAAACAGTACTGCACCACATGTAATAAATATGAAAACCACTGCTTCTGGCCTCAGTCTTTGGCACCAAAGATATTTCCCCCATTAACTTTATGTCAGAATAATGCTATTTATCACAGAGTGTGATCACACAGTGAAATGTCTCCAGAAATTGCACAGGGATTAGCAAGTGCAGTCCTACTTTAAGAAAAGAACACAATGTGTCCCACACGCCAAGTTTAAAGCTGCTCCTTTCTACTGTCCTATATCCTGTAACCTATTCACAAATGTAATTTATATTTCAACTCTTTTGACAACAAAAATGTACCTATATAATTTTAGAAATAAAGATGCTTATTGTCTAATCAAACGGCCCTTTTTGAGTCTAAAAAGGAATTTTTGTCATGGCCTAAAGATGTCACAGCTGATGACAGCATGTTTATGCGGTAAAGCTCAGAGGGATCAATAAAGATGTGCTGAAAGAGAAACTGGAGCTGTAAACTGTAGAAAGGTCCATGTTCTATTTAAGCAGCTGTTAACCGTTTGTTTTCTAAACTCTAACACCTGAAGCTACAACAAAAACTGGAAGGAAAGTTAAAAGGTTTTATAGTTTAAATAATAATAATAATAATAATAATAATAATAATAATAATAATAATAATAATAATAATATTATTAGTGATGATCTTTTTATTTTATTTTATTTTATTGCAGTACAATATCCATCCGTTTCACTTTAAATTTAACTTAATCAACAAATTTGTATTCAGGCTCCTCTGAGTCTATTGTTTATTCTTCTTCATGTGATGGTGCCACTCACCAGAAATCATAGCAAGTCATGACAAGTTTTATAAATCAAGACAACAGCAGCAGACAACAAAGACTGGCATGTGGATGTGCAAATGAGTATTTAGAACGTGGAAAATATCAGAGGATTAGTCGATCGAGCTAACAACAGTGTCTCAGTTACAATAACTGCATATTGAGGGCAACATGGGGGATTCAAAAGGCTTACCACAGGCTTTGCTGGTGTTGTCTGTGGTGGCGGAGATGCTGCCACTTCTGCTGTAGGTGGGGCTGTCTTCTCTGGCTCAGCAGGTTTCAGCATCCGACTGTTCAGACGCCCCGGAACACCTACTTTATTACCAGAGGTCTCCTGCAAAAAGACCAGGAAAAATAAATGTTATAGTCTATTGATTTAACCATACTGAAGGACATTATCTCTGGTACTTTATCTGCAGAAACTGGAGTTTCAGTGTTGCTACTGATGTTGCCTTTCTCCCACATGTTCTTGATGCTCCTAGCTCCTCCTGTAGGGATGTCTGTCACAGTGGATTTGGGGGATTTTACCTCTTTCTGACCCTGTGGCAAAGTATAAATTATTTTAACTTTCTGAGAAATTGAACATGAAATCATAGTGTGATTAGATGTCAGTGTCACCTGTACGGCAGAGTTAAACTGTTCCATTCGGCTGCCAATCTTGGAGACAATTGGGGTATGTGAGATTCTGCTTGGTGTGCTGTGTACAAATATAGTATAGTAATGACTTAACAACATGTATTTTAAGGGGAAAAATAACTAATTGAGCTCACGTCTTTTGGGTTGATTTGTTCAGAAATTCTGCCTTCTCCCCAATCTGTGCGAAAGAAATTATATTACAAGTAAATACAACATTTGAAACCAGTTTGTGCCCACCTTTGAGGATCCTTTGGGGCTGATGGCAAACACAGGTTTGTTCGACTCCTCTCCCAACTGTTTCTTCTTCTCTGCTGCCTCTGCTCTTCTCTTCTCGATTTCCTCCTTCATCCTTTTTCTCTCCTCCTGTTAGAATCAATGAAAACAAGTTTTTTGTTTAGTTGAATCCCGCTGAAGGCTATTGTTTGTTTTATGTTTTGACCTATCCACTGTTAAAAGCCATTCTAGGGACAGGTGTTGCGGATGTGATACCTGCATCAGATTACGGTTAATCTATGTTTGTTGTATGTCTGTCCCTATCAAATAAATACAAAATAAATATTAATTGTAGTACACTGCAAGAAAATAATGTGTAACTCTTACATAACTCTATTTATGTATATGAGATTGAAAGCATAAAAAAAAGTCAATTTTTCCCAAAAAATCTATAATAATCTGAATAATCTGAAGTTGTTCTGAAACTGCTAAGAAAAAACAGGCTCATTGCTTGATATCCTATTAACATATGAATTAAAGACCAGGCTTAGTTCTTGCATAAATTCTAACCAAAATTACTGCTTACAAATAACACCGAAATGATCTATTCGCGGACATTTCTAGGTCAAATAATCGGTCTATGTTAAAGAGCTGTAGTATTAACTGCATTGCCCGCTGACCTGCTCTTTGGCCTTCTTGTCTTCCAGCTCCTGTCTCTTTTGCCTCTCCTCTTCCTCCAGAATCCTCCTCCTCTCCTCCCTCTTCTTCTTCAGCTCCTCCAGCTCGGCCTCTGCTCCCTGCTGCTTCTGCTTCATCTTCTCGATCTCTTCGCTCTCCGCTTCGTTTCGTCGCTGTTTCAGCTCCTGCAGTTTCCTCTCTGCCTCCTTTTTCTCCGCGGCCTCGGACTTTGAGGGCGGGGCATTTTCCTTGAAACTAAAATCATTTCTCATTGACATGTGACTGGCCTAACTTTAAAGGGCCTGCACCTGTATATTGTGAAAGCAGTTAATTATGAAAAAACAAGAACCATAAGAATGCCACCGCCTGGAACAGACAACTTTATCTAATTTGAGGTGTTGTTGAATGAGAATCATGTGGAAAGAACTGTCCAAACAGATGTTTCTCTGTCATGGTTCAACATCAGAACGAGAAAAGGGACTAAGTGAGTACTACAAGCCCTTTCATACAGTCTATATGTACATGATCTTTGTGTAAAATCATCTTACCTTGGCTTTTCTGTTTTTTTAAGTTTACTCTCAAAGGGCGACTGAAGCTTTTTGGGCTCATTCTGAAAGAAGAAAAACCAAAATATAAATGTTACAGTCAATATTAAATTATGCTTAAGATGTATGTATTATTGTTATAAAGTTTACCTTTTCCTTAAATCCAAATTTCTTAGATTTTTCTTCCTTTGTGCAGAAGAAATAATAAAGAATAGGTAAATATGTTTTTTATTTTCCATCACTCTTTTTACACCTTTTACAAAGAAAACTTTTTTTTAGTTGACTCCTGAACATACCTCTTCTTTTTTCTTTTTCTCCTCCAGCTCCATCTTCTTGCGTTTCTCCTCGTCCTCCTTTTTCCTCTTTTCCTCTGCTTCTCTCTTCTTTTTCTCCTCTTCCTCTCTCTTCTTTTTATCCTCTAGTTCCTTTTTACGTCGATCTTCTTCTTCTTTTTTCTTCTTTTTTTCCTCTTCCTGTCGCTTCAACCTCTCATCTTCCTCCTTCTTCCGCTTCTCCTCCAGCTCCTTCTTCCGTCTCTGTTCCTCCTCCTTTTTCCTCTTCTCCTCAACTTCTCGTTTTAATTTTTCCTCTTCCTCCCTCTTCCTCTGCTCCTCCTCTTGTCTCTTTCTCTCCCCTTCCTCCTTCTTTAACCTCTCTTCCTCTTTTTTCATTCTTTCTTCCTCTTCTCGTCTCCTCTCCTCTTCTTCCCTTTGTTGTTCTTCCTCCTCCCTCTTCCTACGCTCCTCTGCCTCTTGTTCTCGTCGTTTTTCATTGTCCTCTTCCTCAATTTCCTGTTTCTGTCTTTCTTCCCTTTGTTCTCTCTCTTCTTCATCTTGGTCAACACTGGGAGTCACTTCCTCCTCCACAACATTCGACTGAGGCTGTTCTTCTTGTCCTGCATCCGTTTCTACAGGGTTGTCCTCAGCATCCTCCTGTTGTGTATGTTTGATTACTTTGTCTGTTTTACACAATTAAAAAACAGAAATCACTGATCATACCTCATTGACTGTGGCAGGAGCACTTGGGTCTTCCTCAGGTTGCTGCTGTGAACAAAATAAGCATGGACAATTAATGTTTATTTTGTAAATCTCAAAAATAATAGTACAAATTGGCTCGTCAACATACTATTTCATAAGGTAAACAGTGGGTTTTGTTAAAACTCTAATGCTCAATTTTTACAATCTATTTTGTGGATTTAAGTTAGTTTCCTTTTTCTATTTTAGTCTGGACTTTAATGTATTTTTCACTCAAATTAACCATTTATTTATGCTTTCTCTCATTGTTACCTCTTCCTCCTGCCTCTGCTCATCCTCTTTGTGAGTTGAGTTCAGCTCCTCTTCCTCCTGGGCTGGCCCCTCTTGTGCCTGTGCCTCCTCTTCCTCACCCTGGGCCTCTATGCTGCTGCCACTGACTGCGCTCTGCTCTTCTTCTGGTTTATGGTCTGTCCCGTCACCATTGGCGACCGGGGCAGCCTGTTCCAGCTCGAGAGACTTCTGCCTCTCCATGGCTTCCTTCATCCTCTTCTGCCTTCGCACCTCTCTCAGGGCCAAACGCTCGAGTAAGGCCTGGTCATCGTCTAGTCCTGGGGTTAGGCCAGTACTCGAGTCTGTCTCTGTCACACTATGAAAGGCACAACAAATGTATTCTTTAATGGTAGTTAACAAATAGATGGTGCTATATTCTGTTGTAACAAGTGAATCCTTTCCATTATTATGGTTCACTTCAAATGGATAATTGTAGGTAGTCTCAAATTCTATGATTTGTTCTAAGGTAAGGAGGTAGAAAATGTAAGTACAGTATTTACAGAACAGACAATCTGAACAAGTTCTTATTCCTATAATTGACCTGAAACCACAGAAGCCAAATACATAAATAACATGAGCGTAACTTCTGAAAGAGGTCATTTCCTATTCAAGAGTTTCAGCTTCCATTTTACATTTCACCATTCTAAATATATAAGCATTTTGTTTTGAATCGTAAATTGCTGTGGCAACAGCGGTACATATTTATCACTCTGAAACTCATAGCGTGTTTTGATGGGGAAGTTGTCTGTAGTGCGATTCTGTACTTATTTGTGTCAATGACTTGGTCGTTGGTTCCAGTCTCCTCTGTCTCTCTCATCTTCTTCCTCTCCTCTCTGGCTCGTCTCCTTTGCTCTCGAGCTTCTTCTTCTTCTTCATCCTCATTTGCAGCTCCCATCCTAAAACATACACCCTGAATTTACTTTTAATTTACTCTACAGAAAATCATTTTTGGATACTGACTTAAACAATGCTTTGTGAAGCACCCAAAGGCAAATAGCAATAAAACAACATCTCCAGAAAATCCAATCAGTTAGTTGACTGTAATCCACCCTACCATAAAATGTACAACAATTAAGATATTTCAAATGCGCACTATGTGACTTATCTTGTGAAGGCCCTTTACCTGCTTGGCTCCATGGAAATGCTATTGCTTTGCCCTGAATATTACACATTATGACATTTCTATCTCCAAGGTGATAAGCCGACGCCACCTGCCCAAGTTACAGGAAAGACAGGTTTGTGGGAAAGATTACAGTAGAAACAAATATTTTTTTATGTAAAACACCTGTAATGAAATCAACGCTAGATAGATGTATGTTTAATGTCATATTGTGGAACATTCCATGAAAAGCAATATAACACCACCCCAAGTTACATCGTGCACCCTTGTGGGACATGGTAGGTTAATGTTTTGCACCTTGATAATATGCATTTAATAAAACATAAACTAAATAAATCCAAGTCAGGGAAAATTACTTAATATTAATTGACATTTAGTGTGAAACATGTTTTTTCTATTTCTCTGAATAGTTTTAGAATGAGCAAGGAGCTTACTAATGACTGATGCAGCATTACATGGTTTCCAGAAGCTTTCATTGGAAACAAAATAAAAACAAAGTTTCGGTCTAAGGACCTTGATAACAACTCAACATGTGCTTGATTAGAAAACTCGTTACATTGTGGGTAATGGTAGGTCAAGGTATAAAATAACTCACTTATCAGCCTCCTGCCGCATCTGCTCCCTCCTCTGCCTCCTCAGCTCCATACGACGGTCAAAGTCATCATCCATGATGCCACAATTCAAGACTTAACCTCTTACTGTGAAACATAAAAATATTCAAAAGCTCACAAACTAATAATATTATTAACTACAGTATGAACAGGCCGAAGTGAAATTCAAACCACCAACTTTCGGATTACAACTGCTCAACCACCTTGGTACTGGAGAATTACTGACCACAGACAGGATCAATAAAGGCAACTAAACTACCGGTAATCTAACTTTACTCAAAGTACTGAAAAAAACTTGAACAATAGCTTTTCTTCTGTTATTCAAACATTTTATGACAACATCATAGTCAAGTCTCTAATCACTTCTAAACACATGACGGACCATCTTGATAAATTACACCAATCAACAAAATACCATGAACATTATTTTAAATACCTGAAAAGAGTCAGAATTTTGCTCCATGGAAAGTAGCGTCAGCCTGGACTTCAGATATCTGCCTCACTGCAGTGTCTGTTTTTTGTCTCGGCCTGTGCCGCACTAAGAGTCCCTGCTGGTTCTCCGCAGATGGGACTATACCAGAAAAGGCAAAGGCTGCTGTGAGCTGCTCTCGTCTCTTCCCCAGCCTCCTCCTCCTCAGTCTGAGTCCTGCTCAATCTCACTGTTGGCCGTCACTGTTTTTAACCATCAAAAAACAAATCTTACATTCCTTTTAGTTATTACTCGTTTAGAGTATAACAAAGATCAAAGGTGGGTGACGTAATACAAAAAAAACCTCTGGTCAAGCTGTAGTAGATTATCAAACTTCAAATTTTTGCTTCTAAGTATTTTGTATGCTTATAAATATGAAAGTTCAACTGAAACTACTCAACAACTTTTATGTCCACTTCAAGAACTTTTAAGTTAAAATACAACTTAATTAAACTTGTGAAAGAGATAGGGTTTTTATTTTGCAATGTTAATGAAGAGAACTGTTATGTGAGTAATTCTTTCTATAGGTTAGATGAGGTGGCTTTTAGCAGAGAGTACAGTATCTTTTATCTTCAGATCTGAGACAGCCCACCAACAATGACAACTATGCAATAGTTTAGTTTTCACTGTGGCCATCTCCATATACAGTCACACTTTGATGGCAACATTATGTTCAAGTGGAGCCTGTTTTAAACATCCTCAGACAGCATTTCTATGGAGCACAATAGTTTTGCAAACATAGCTAGTTGTAAAAAGAAAAAGAGATCTGCTTTACAATGGCCACTATATCTCATGATTATATCTTATTTTTTGTAGAAGGTACATTTTCACAAAATAATTTACAAAATAAACAAGTGAGTCTCACAGCGGATCTAGGAACTTCTGGTTCTATTGAAGTATGTCTTCATGTTATGCAGAGTCTTATCTATGTCACCATTCATCCACTTCACCCAACAATCAAGAGCATGAATAATGTCTACATTTAGTTAAATGTAATTAACAATGCAACTTGTAACATTCCTTGTGTGTATTTGTGTTACATTAACGTCACTGGTCTGTGACATCAGTGACATTTCCATGTCAGGGGACTGGATTTGAGCAGCAATACCAACTGAGTGAAGATATTCCTCTCAATCGTGTGAGCTTTATATAGTTTATCAATCAGTTTCTAAAACTGCTCTGTTATTATTCCTTTTTCTA
Source organism: Chaenogobius annularis (assembly GCA_015082035.1). NCBI lineage: Eukaryota > Metazoa > Chordata > Actinopteri > Gobiiformes > Gobiidae > Chaenogobius > Chaenogobius annularis. The sequence continues at coordinate 265,116 of BJKM01000273.1, read as the reverse complement.
AAGACAACAGTTCTACCATATTCACATCTTAAATCACATTATATATTTAACTTTGGGGCAAAATAATTATGTTGCACAAACACATAAAATGCATTCAGTGGGGTAAACTATAAAAGTCTCATGTGTTAAAAGGATTGGGAAAGTACTTTGTACTGAACACATTTATAGATAAACAGTGGACCGAGAGACGATTGCCATCAATCAAGAAGCAATGACTGCTTATTCCATTTGACCAAACATGGTCACATATGTAACAGTGCTGACCAGGAAATAGATTCCACTCAGTTTACAAGCCAAAACAGAGCTGTCGTTTTAGGGCTCATTAAAGAAGTTTGAGCACAGTTTGGTTTGGATGCAGCATTCCAGCATCCAAACAACTATGAAGCTGTGCAACACTGAAAGTCTAAAAAGTTAAATGGTGAATGTTTGATGATTTACTCATCAAGGGGCAAACAGTTTAGTGTGGTACTATGAAATACTGCGTACAATAAAATTTGGGAGGACACTGGTAATGTTCAAGCCAAGCTACAGTTTCCCTTTGAGTTCGTCTCGTGGAGAAAGATGCAGCACGGTTCACTCCCGCTCTGCATCCCGTCGTGGAGTCCTCCTTTTAAGGAAGAGAGCAGCTCTGTTAGTGTCACTGTTTGGCAAGGTGCAAGGCCAGAGACACACAACATGGTTTATTCTAACAAATACTTGCTGCCGGAGAGTGGCAACTCCAAAATAACTTATTTCCATAAGAATATAAATCTGAAAGGCTACATGTGGAAATGGGAAGGACTTCTAATCGATAAAAAGTTGAATAACTTTTTTTTTTTAAAGAGAAATTTATTTTCTCATGAAACGCTAATTATCTTATTGGTTTCAACTGCCCAACTGGGACTCTGAAAGTAATCAATACATCTGGTCAAAAGTAAATGAGTATACCGGTAAACTCAATTATATAAACTATTTTAACTACTATTACATAAACTCAACTTAGACCTCAGTCTTTATCTTCAACACCATCTAAGGAATAGAGAGCCCACCTGGACATTTTTTCCACTGTCAAACATTTGCTTTATGAACAAAATATAGTTGTCAGTTGTCAAATTATACGGCTCGTTTATTTTAGGGAGATGGAGGGCTAAACAGTGAATTATACTTAAAACCTCTTAATTTAGTTGCAATGTATTTGTGATGTTTGTGTGAAAGTGTGGCACATTCGCCTATGACACAAAAATGTAGCCTTTTCCCTTTATTAAATCATACAATAATGTGTGAACAAACTAGAAAAAACTATGGTGATTCAGTTTTTGGAATAAGACTATAGAAGAGTTGGCCAATGGCATTAAAACAAAGTATAAATATAAAGCAATTCAAAAATACTGATCGATTGTATATATATTTAATTTGAATTTTTTAGATCAAATTATAAGGAAAAGGAAGGTATAAAAATATGATTTATAGAACAATGAGGAAAAACGGGTGGGATTAAATCAATTTTTACTTTCACCCACGCTTTTTCGAACATGTATTATTTATTTGTGATGTAGAAATAATGTTATTGGTTTTCTTAGGTGCCAAATGTCTGAGTCCTGAATCAAAATGTTGTTGTCTTCATTATTCTGACTTGATATTTATGATAAAGCATGTTTGAAAAAAATACAAATTTAAATAAATTACATTTTATTTATATATATATTTATATTATAGCAACGTATTGAATAAAACATTTCACACTTCTTCAAGCACTGAATAATGGCCTTAACCACAAGAAATACACACATAAATCTAAAAATTATTGTGAGGAACTTTTAACATAGCCAAAAATACACATTAGATTTAAACTAGAGATGACCTTAGAAAAGATCAAAAACTATACAAATTAATAAACACTAATAATATATTTTTTTAAACTTACCAGGCCAGTGGTGCTAAATTCAGTTTCTTGCAAAGATGTGTTCTGGGTGAGCCACAGGACGTTTATAAGACGGCATCAACAGCTCCGCCTGCCTGAGCTGCAAATGAAAGAGGTTTACACTAATGTTGACACTGCAGTTGGAAGTCTCTGCAGACAAAGTACGAGGAGATATGGCATTGACTATTAATTATCCTTTTACAGTAGCAGAGTCCATCCTGAAAAGGTCACAGAAGACAGTTTATTCTGAATCCAAATCCATAAACATGGAGAAGTATCCAAGGTAAAACAAACTAACGGTACAACTTTTGTACAATATGTTGCAGTAGTCAAAAAAAATTAACTAAATATAAATCAATAGCTCATCGAACAATGCAAACATCAAAAACACAATTCCTTCACAGGACTTTTTTCTGTGCGGCCCCAATGATCAAACACTATTTTTATTTTATGTTGTTTCTTTCGTTGTTTCCCTCCAAAGACAATCTTGTAGAACATTTCAAGGCTCTCTGTGGCATTTCATATACAATTTTATAAACAACAAGAAATCAGCGTGAGGCAGATTTGAGAAAACTGTCATTTATTTGAAGCTGCTGGGAAGTCTAACACATTTCACTAGGTCACTTTGTGCTCCAATTTTAACAAAGCATGTAACAACTAGTAAATTAACTTTAAAAAGGTAAACTTATAAAATAAACGTATATCGAGCTTTAGATATTAAAATAAGAGTTTTTTGTCAACATGTTAACTGCAATTTATGCCCAAAAAAGAAAAATAACTTGCAAAAAAGCTGCAATTGTAACATATACTAACGTCACTATGTGGCTTTTGAAGAATCAATGAGAGCCAACAGCTTCACATTGTCCAATATTTTTACTGCCAACGGAACGGTATGAGAAAAAAATAACACTAAGGATTCACAGTCTAAACACCAAAATACATTTAGAACACAGAAGTGATCAGTAGACAGTGGCATACAACAAGATACAGTAACATAACCTCAATTCAAGTAACTTCAAGCATTAGTAAGCAGTACATTTGTAATTTAACAGTATGAAAAGGAAAAAATAAAAACTTACTTCAAAAAATGAGTGTTATAATTTGGTTAATATGATCTATAATTTATACATAGTTTAAACCTATTGTTTTTAAAAATGCGCACAATATTAATCAATACTCTGGCCTTTAACTTAATACATAGTGCATTAGTTTTCCTCATTTGAAACCAATAATGGTACAAATCTGAAATGGGTAGCCGTATAATAGTTAAAAAATGTACCACATTAATTTCCATAGCTTCACATATAGAGAATATTCCTGATAGTGCTAAAATATTTCCTTTCAGTCCTGAAACAACAACACACACAGAAAACTCACAGTAACATTGCATCCTTTGACAATACGATAACTACAACAGCTATCCTCTTATTAAATCATTTCCCTCTTCCTTTTATATTTTGTAAATCTAATTTATACAGTAACATCATAATTCAAGTTGATGGTTTCGCTTTGCCCTGGTCTTCCACCTTTTTAATAGCTGCCTGGATCTTGACTTGGTCTCCTAGAAGCTGACGAGGTTTGACCGGCCTGAGGTTTTCATCCAGCTCCAGCAGCACAGGGATCCCAGTGGGTAAAGTAACATTGGCAATATCCTCATCTGATATTCCTGTTCAACGATAAGAATGACACGTGTGACATGATTTGCAATCAGTGAAAAGATGATACTGCAAAAGTTACAAAGCTTTGCTTAATCTTGTTTCAGGCGTTACGCTTACTCCTTTAATTTACACATTTAGAATTGAACTAGAATGTCCAAATGCTACCCTCCTTTTGTTTTGCTATGCTTGCAATTAGTTTATTGCATATTCCACCCTTTTCTAATGCTGTGAATTACTATTTTAAAACATATGTTATATAATCCGGGACGGCTATGCTTGTCGTATCACTGGTGTCAGTCATAAAGGTCAGAGTTGACTATAACTGTAATTTTAACTCAGTGGCCTTTTTTTGAAGCCGTCTGAGGAACTGAAAGTTTGAGACGATTTCTGTCTAGATAACTTGTCTGTAAAATACAAAAGCATATAGTAAATGTCAATATCCAAATATCAGAAGCAAACATATTGCAGCACTGTACCTTCCAGATGCTTCAGAAGAGCCCTACAGCTGTTCCCATGAGCAGATATAAGCACCGTGTGGTCTTTCTTAATTTCTGGAACTATTATATTGTCCCAATATGGCAGCAGTCTGTCCAGCACTTCCTTCAGACTCTCAGCTCGGGGTAGTTTATCTTTGGCCACATCACAGGTGTTGTATCTGCGATCATTGAAGATTTCGTGATAGTATGGGTGCGATTCATCAATGGGTGGTGGGGTGATATCATAACTCCTTCTCCAAAGCTTCACTTTCTCTTCTCCATGTTTCAAAGCCATTTCCGCACGGTTTAGGCCAATCAGGGAACCATAGTGCCTTTCATTAAGTCTCCATGACTTGATCACCGGGATCCACTCCAAACCCATAGTCTCCAAAACCAGCCATGCTGTTTGAATGGAGCGACTTAGTATGGACGTGAACACAATGTCAAACTTGTAACCCTGTTCCTTTAACAGTCTGCCACAGTCCCGGGCCTCTGTGACTCCATTCTCACTCAGTTTCTGATCAACCCAACTGCAAAAGCGGTTTTCTTTGTTCCAGGCGCCTTCTCCATGCCTCAACAAGAAGAGTTTGTACTTGGACATCAGCAGTACCAATGAAAAAACCTGCAGGAGGAAAGCAAGTGGAAGTACTTATACAAAATCAGAAATACATGAACATTATATGAAATAAGCAGTCCATTAGGGTCTCTAAAATGCTCTTTGCAGTAATGAGTTGAAAAAAAAAAAAAAAAAAAAAAAAAAAAAAGAGTCTCCACATTTGCATTGAGGGACAAATATTTGAAATGTAAAGGTGTTTGCTTCGAGGGTCAGCAAAAGGTTAAAGGTTCTCCCAAATGGCAAGCTAATAACAGCGTTGCAAACACCAAAGACTATGCAACTGGACGGAATCGAAATGTACAACTAACTGCATTTTCTCCAAATACATTACATACCAGCCCGAATAAAACAGTGTCTTCTACAGCTAGCTTTTGAGGATGGATGGCTATGCTGTTGAATGACCACTACGGCGATTTAGTTTTATGCATATTTCATACCTAGAAGGACTAAATAACAAAATCCTAGAGACAAGGCGTGTACAGTCGCTGATATTCAGGCTTACCTTTATTCGGTTTTTAGGGGAAGCTAAAAGGGTAGCGAGTACAGCCTTTAATGTTGTTATTCAGTCCATGTACAGAGCACTGAGCGGCGGTACTGAGCAGGTCCCTTGGACGTATATGATTGACATATTGCTCAGCCAATCGCAATTGAGGGTTTGAAGAAGGAGTGAGGTGATTGGCTAATGTTTTGCCCATATTAAGAAATATGTTAGCGTTTCCTTCTGACTAAGCATGCCCCCACCACCACCTGTCAGTATACTTTAGGCACATGGTAAGCTCATAGCCCTTATAAGTGTTCATTCTCTCTTCCGCAACGTGTAGAAAATATAAGATATTTACATGCTTCATACAATTGGAGAAAATGCATCTTCTGATCAACATAATTTACATTTTAACGCAAAAAGTTAAGTTGCCTGCTAAAATGTCCCGGAGATAGTGTCAACCTATCATCCAAGAAGAACTCTATTAAAACGTGTTTATCTTTCTTTTTCAAACCAACTTTATAGATAATACTTTCTTTCTCTGATTTTATATAATTTCATGGACAAATTATTATTATAATTTATCCACCAACCAGCTCTGAATTGAAAACAAAGCAATGTAATAATTGTATAACATACATTTATATTAAGTTTGATGTAGATGTGTGCACACAAATGACACAATCAAGAAATCTGGAGTTCAATCATAGCTGTTTCCTTAAATTCACTGTGCAGAAATTAAACAGCTTCTTCCTTCCCTCCATACCGGACATGGCATCCACATTTTTACGCCAGTCGGTCACTTCCTCCTTCTGTAGGTAAGAAATACACAAACATTGGTATGCAATTTTTTTTTTTTTTAAGAAAAAAAAAAATATATATATATATATATATATATATATATATATATATATATATATATATATATATATTCAGATTTTCAATTTATTTTATTTTTATTAATTATTGCCTCTGAGCATTTGTTGACTGTACCTTCTCATCTTCCTTCTTCACTGTTTTCAGATTGGCCTTGAAGTCCACGGACTCCTTGACCTTTGCCCCCAGCAGCGCACCGAGCATGGCATCGGCAGAAACTCGTACTCTCTTCAGGTTCGGCCTCTTCATTTTGCCTTTCAGCTCATATATCTTCTGAGACAGGTCTTGTACCTTTTTTCAAGGGAAAGCACAAGTCAAATTTGAATCCAATGTTTTATTTTAGTACCCTCTCTTACATTCAGATTATTATTGGACACTTTGGCAGCTATGTCATATCTCTCCTCATCAGCAACGTCAATTTTCTGATGTAGCTCTTTGCAAAGACTCTGTAAATAAAACATTGTTACAATTTTGACATTAGATGCATTACAGTGATCTTATAACATTGAATGGGCTATATATGAAGGTTATTTGTGTTTTTATTACCAAAGCTTTTATTTTATATTGAATTTATGTAATTGAACTTTTTGCATTTGAATTATGTGGACGTATTTTTATTTTTTACATCCAATCAAGTAAAAATATTCATTGAATATAAATATGATTTTATTTTTAATACAATGCTTTAATATTCAGTTTGTATAGTCTTTTTAAATTTCAGTGTATGAAAATACAATGTTTTAAGATACAGTTACTTTTCTTTTAATTTGGTGCAAAAAAATTCGGTTTCAAAATTTTCAGCATCTAAAAATTTCTGGTTAAAAAAAGACTGAAGCAATGAAGCTGATCGTTCCCATTGCTTTTAGTGGCGGTTGCTAGCCAACTGAAAAGGTGCATTTACCGCCACCTACTGTAGTTGTACTCTTTATTCTTTAGACTTTATTCTTTAGACTTTATTCTGTAGACTTTATTCTTCGTTATTTTTGAGCGCCCTCTGGTGGCTACACTTTGAGCAATCAAATTTACCATCAGACAGTCAATCAGAGTTTGAGTTTTAGTCACGTGACCATCGCGGAAAGTTCGATCATCATGGCGTCTCCTACTTCACTGGTAGGTTGCTAGAATGAAAACTTAAACGGGCAATGTTCTCTTAATGTAGCCGTAATTTTATTCCACAGGATTCAGTAAGACAACAAGCATTACAGAGGACAAGAGAGAGAAGTGACTTAATGATAGACATGGAACCGGTGGATATCGTGTATCTTTATTCTGTAGTCAGTCAAGAGCTACATTTCTGTCGATGTTGATATCCCATTGGTTGTCCTGGATGTCTTGAGTCATATTTGTGAAATGCTTGAGTCTTGTCTGTCAAGTGAAAGCATTACACCTTTATTTGAGAATGTGGGAGTTGTTGAGTGGAATGGGGGCGTTGGACGACCAAGACTCAGGACTAGATTTAGAGGAGCAGGAACACTGTATGTCCATCTGGCCACACATGTCAGCTGCACCATCCTTGAAATGACACCTGCACTGTCCACCCTCTGCAAAGACGACTAGACTTTGGCCCATGTCACGCGGTAGCCATGGCCTGTAAAGCTCCCTTTACAATTCTGTAGACCGCTTCTGGCATTCTAGACTTGATCGCCCGTTACTTTCAAATCAAGAGCAGCATTGGAGATGTCAGAATATGTTCCTCTAACAGACAGGTTGTGCTCCCGCATTCTCTTGTAAAGCGTCAAACTAGAAATTCCACGGATCTCAGGGCTAGGGCTAGAATGCTCTCTAATGTTTCTCTGTTGATCCCGAGACTCTATCATTAAGGCAATTCTCTCTCTTGTCCTCTGTAATGCTCGTTGTCTTAACTGATTCCTGTGGAATAAAATTACAGCTACATTAAGAGAACATTGACCGTTTAATGTTTTATTTTAGCAACCTACCTGTGAAGTAGTAGACGCTATGGCGATCGAACTTTCCGCGATGGTCACGTGGCTGAAACTCAAATCTCGGCTGTCTGATGGTAAATTTGATTGCTCAAAGTTTAGCCACCAGAGGTGGATAACGTACGGACTGAGCACTGTCGGCCTTTTGTGTTTTTGGTTTGTGTTACATACATTCCTAAATGTAAATTTAACATACATATTTTATAACCCTCACACTTAAACCATTCATTTAAAAGTATTTTTTCTTTTCTTAAAAAGCAAATCATAAGGTATGGAATAGAAAAAACTGGCTTATTGGGAGCAATGGGAACGATCAGCTCGATTGCTTCAGTCTGGTTTTATCCGGAAATGAATTAATTAGAGATTTTTGAGACGCTGAACATTTTTACACCGAATTTATTTGCACTGAATTAAAAAAAAGAAACTTGTATTTTAACAAAGTGAATTTTAAAATATTATATTTTCATACACTGAAAAGCATTGTGTTTTTTTGTTTAAAAAAAAAAAAAAAAAAATCATATTTATAATGAATGAATATTTTTACTTTATTCAGTATAAAATAAAAGCTTTGGTAATAAAAGCACAAAATAACCTTTATACTATACTAACAGTTTGTACCTGGAGCTCTTGTAAGGAGAGGCCTGAGAATTGCAGCGCTGGGACTTTCTCACGCAAGACTCGCTCCCGTTCATCTTTTATCATCTGTTTTTCATTTTCCCACATAGTCACTGCCTTTTTCAACATTTTAGTCTGAGCACAAGACATAATGTAATATTTTGTTGAATTAAATTTTATTCTTGACAAAAAATGTGTGGACTATTTTAAAATAATATTAAAAAATGTGCATAAAATGATGAACAATAGTTTTACCTTTAAGAAGAGTCTGCGAGATGCAGAAGTCTTTGGTTTCTGTGAAAAAATTATACAGCACATTGATATTTGAATTTTATGATATTATTAAATGCTGTAATGGAAGACACTTACCCTGGTCAGTTGGGTTTATGTTAATTGAGAAGGAAAAAAGTAGTGCAGTGTTAATAGAATATTATGTGATTAATCAAATTGGGTAATCTGATAATGATGATAATAATAATAATAATAATAATAATAATACTTACGCTGCAGACATTATTGTTTGTTCTTCTTTCTGAATAAATTAAAAGAACATTAACTTTTACTAAACTTAAACAACAATGTTGGCCATTCAGAACCTAAAAGCTCATACATTTTAGTCTGTTTGTATTGGATTTCAATGTCCTTGAAACAAGCCTAATTATGCATTGCATACATTTATTATAGTATCTTACAGATTTAGATTAAATAAAGTGCTTTTATAAGGCCTTACCTTGCACAATGATAAATATCTTCTGGCTCTTTCACTGAGCTGAGGTGACTGGACAGTGGTAGATTGTATGAATGTACACTGTGCTCCTCTTGTGAGTGGTTCGCTAAAATAGTCTCCGATCTGTCCTCACCATTCCTGTGCTGTGTGTTCCACTTCACACACGTCTGAGGTGTGAAGGTTTTTGTGGGATTCTCCATAGGGACAAGTCTCCTTCAACCGTGTAGTCACAAAAGACCAAAGTCTCTACTTGGATCGGTTGATAAAACACTGGAAATTGTATTGTCATTTAACCAATCATTTCTATTGAGTTAAAACAAATAACAATAAATAGAAGTTAATCAACACAAGTTGTACATTTATTAAGAGGTGCAAAACAATCTATTTTTGTCAAAAATAAACCTTGTCAACTGTGTTTGTTAGACGATATGGATGCTGGTACTACACAAATAGATGTGTGTTTTATGGGTTTTAGGTTGGGACAGATTTGGATTGAGCCCAATGAAACTTCAAGAATGAAACCTGTTTCATTAGAATAACTATAGCTCTGGTTAAGTAAAATAATATTGTTCAGCTCTTTGTAATGTGTCATAGTCGTGCAGTACATACTGTAACTGCGCCATGAACTTTTAACAAGGTATTTTCATGACAGCCACGAGGTGTCAGTGTTTGTCTTGATGATTGTGAAATCATGACTTGTACAAAGTGCACAGAGAGGAATAATTAATGGTACTGATTTATGTTTATTCAGCTGTGAAGAGTTTTTTCTCGATTGTTTTACCAAGAAAGATACTCGATGTGTTTTTCAGTTACATGCAACAATAAGTATAAAGTTTAAAGTAAACCAAGGACTGTTTCATGTAGAAGTCATTTTGCTTTCAGATTTCTATTTCATTTCACATTTTTAGAATAATTATAGGTTGACAAATTCCACTCCAACAGATAAAAAGATGTATGTAGACAGCTAACAAATATATAGTTCTGAAGCTGAATGGCGCCTCCTGCTGTACAATACAATTACTGCAAGACTTTAATGGGGCAACTTCTCAAAGATTATTGTCCAGCATTAAACAGCTTCTTCCTGCCTTCCATTCCAGACATGGCCTCCACATTTTTACGCCAGTCGGTCACCTCTTCTCTCTGGGGACGCACAGCCCCAGACATTTTTGATTATGATTGCATGCATCATGTTAATAACAAATCAAAAATACAAATAACAATAATGCTGTGTTTTGTAGCTCCCCACCTTCTCATCCTCTTTCTTTCTTTCCACTGTCTTGAGGTTGACTTTGAAATCCGCCTTCATCAGTTTGGATGGGTCGTTGTATGCCCCCAACATGTCGTCTGCAGTTTTCTTCACCCTTTTTAGATTCGGCCTCTTTAAACCCTTTAGCTCAGTCACCCTCTGGGACAACGACTGGATCTGCAAACAGTGTTGATTGTTTATATAAGTAATGTGTCTAATCAAATGTGCGTAGAGGATTTTTTTTTTAATTTAACATTCCAATCAGGACTTGCCAACAGATCTTAATTGTAATTCTAGATGAACTGTATGTAGTCATCCTAAATTACCCAATGATCCAGGCTGTATGCGTATATGCAGTCACAGCACGAAGAGTTTGTTTACAGAATTTGCGCGATCTCACTGAATGTCTTTATTCTTCCAGGTCCTGCAGTTTTCCTTACCACTAAAACATGTAATATGTAGGGTTCCCTCTGGGTCCAGGGCACGGGCTGTAAAAGCGAATCTCAATCTCAGTGCAACTATCCTGACTATAGAGTAAATTTTTTTTAAAATAGCCTAAAAATTCTACTGAAATTACTGCTGAGAAATGCATAGGTTTGTTGGATCTTAGTGTTATAAGGTTTCCGAAAACATTAAGCTTCTCTAAAAATTGTCTTAGAGGTGTCAGCAGGCCATTGTACTGTTATACTTTACACTTAAGTATTTCGGCTTCTACAACCAGTTATTACTCGCAAGGCTTATTGATGATATTCAAATAATTCCTGAATAAATGTAATATACCAAAATTACAATGTAAATGCTGTGTCTTTCCCTCACTAGCATTACCTCGTTATCAGTCTTGGCCACTCTGACCTCCATGTCATATCGAGCTTCATCCACAACATCAATTTTATGGTGTAGTTCTCTGCAGAGCTCCTGTCACAAGAGCAGCGATAAATATAGTGTACATTTTCTGTAGTCCCAGGTGGCTCAGGGCTCGTACCTGCAGTTCTTGGGCCGACAGACCTGAAAACTGCAACGGAGGGAAGCTCTCATTCACCGCCCGTTCTGTGGCACGTTTCTGCTCCTCTCGCTCAGCCACCAGCAGCGCCACAGCCTTATTCAGCAATTTGGACTGCAAGATACATTTAGGTTATTCCTTCCAACAGCAACACTTTCTATTTTCTCCGATGAATGGCATGACGGTAGTATTTCAAAAGCTAATATACATGTTGTCTCCTTGGCTTGGATGTATTTCAAAATGTATTAAACCTTTATTTGAATGTGACGTAGAATGTTCATAATAGTGTTTATAAATATTGGTAGCTGAGACGATTACCATAAATTAGGGTGAAAAGTTCAAACACTTGCCTTCAAAAGCAGTCTGCGTGTAGCTGAAACCTTTGTCTTTTTCTGTGGGGAATATTAACTTTTTTAATTATACAAGCCACTATTCAAATCTGTTTTTATAATTTCACTTTTCTTTTTGACATACCGATCTTGAACAGGTAGCACAAAGACAAAGACAAAAATAATAGAAAGTAATTGAAACATAGTATGTTATAGAAACATATAGATAGAAACATTTGTGTGTTTCTCACCCCTCAGACATGGTAGCAGTTCCGTGGCCCTGTGGAGTAAATGAGAATATAACTTATCCAGTAGCAGCACAACATATTTGACGCGACGATAAATTAATTAAAAGTCTATTTTGTCTTTGTAAAGCTTTAATCCAGTTATCCATTCATTGAAGTCTGAAGCACTCACTGGATTGCAGACTTTAATATTCCTGTAGATTTGAAGTAATCATGGCTATTGTTTCTAAAGCCTGTGTAGAGCTATATTTGGCTGCATTGTCCCAGTGCTTCTTTGTCCGACCGCTGGTGCCGACTTGTTGATGTCAAGCCAGATGCATAATTATAAGTGACATTACATTTGGACAACGCTGTGTGACACGTTTTCATGACCTTGCTGTTACTTATTATTAATTTGATCCCTTCAGCTAGTTTGAAAAATACTATTATTAGTAAACATTGTATTTACACAATAATTTGTACGTAGTGTTATGTCATATGAATTTTATTATTGATCAGTGTTTTATGTTGCACCTTAATGCCGAGACAAGTTCTTATGTTTATGAATTTTGTTCATTGACGATGGCAATAAACCTTTTCTGATTCTGATTAGGCTCCAACTGCATTTATTAACTTATCTAGTATTTGTCCAGACTGAGAATTTGAAAGTAAATGACACTTATTTTAAAACTGCTGTACAGCTCAAATGCCCATGTTATGTAGACTTGCTCAAAGCTTAAAGAGCTCACCATAACCCTTGAAATGTCATAGTCAAATGTGGAGAATCCCATTTGAAAAGTGTAAAAGATTTTGACAAATTAGCAGAACATACTGCGTACATATCAGCAGCAACAGTATCAAGGACAAATAATTAACCATAGGGAAGCTTACCTTTTAGAAGAATCAAAAAGTATCAATAAAAATTATTTTGTAGAGAAAAGTATTTTATGTCTTGTTCGAATGACTAGCTAAAACCTTTGCTGGAAGGGACTTGCGTCGGTCTCGTGTCTGTCAGCTGTGCGGCGTGCTGCTTTTAAAATGCATTGTTAAGGCCAGCCACATCACCTGTTATCAAAGTTTATGAATCAGTTTTATTTATAGGCCCTAGTAAGACTCTATGTCTTTACATTTAGGAATTAAAATACCCTTTTATCATTCGTATCACTGCTTTGTCATGTGTTCTGCTCATATTTCAACCGCATATATATGTTTGCCTAATGCCAATTCAAAGTGGTAGGGATTAGCTTTAGTCACAGCGTCATGTTAGGGACCAAGACACTACAACTGGGGAAGGAATTCGTTGGTATATATGGAAAGTAAGAGCTTCTAGCATTTGACGCCTCGATGTGTTTTGGCTTTGTGGGTTGATTGCCTGACCTCGGATTTGCACAGAGGTTATATACTGGTATATAGAATGTCTAGTATTATATATATATGTCTTGAATCATGGCATTTTATACATTATTCTGTGCGTCCTGTCCCTTCAAATTGCTATTTGTCCTCTTTCAGGATATCCATAATTCCAGTCTTTGGGCCTCCTCCTGGATACATACTTGATAGCTCGAACTTCCCAGCATCCTTCTATTCATTGTCCTCTTTCTCCAAAACTCTGATGTACCCATACCAAAGCCTTGCCCCACCCAGAGGCCACTTCATCATCTACAGTTCTGCTAGCTCTGTCCCCTTACTTTCACAGTTAACCAACAGACTAAATTGCAAAAGATTAAATGTATTCTTACTAATAATAATGCATTCATCTTATAAAGTAATTGTGTGCATTATTTATTCATTCCATACTTGGTATTAAGCTACTCATTTAGGATTGGCGTCTTTGAGCATCATCAAGTCACTCACTCACACACACACACACACGCACGCACGCACGCATTCTCACTAGGCAAGGAGGGCTGACGTATTGAAGTATTGTCTGAGAACACAATGACAGTTGGCACTGCAGCCACTGCTGCCCCACTGTGGGACCTGATGATCCCAGCGGCCTCCCATCATAGTTCTAACCAGGCTAGGGCTGGGTATTGCCTAGTACCTCACGATACAATACGAATCCCGATACACAGAACTTGATACGATACGCGTACTGATTCATGGATATTCCTTAAAACCAGTGTTAAACGTTTACTAAAATTAGGTTTTGATTAAGTAGAATAACAAAACGCATTAGAATTTCATGTTCACACTGTCCTCAATATCAGAACACAAAGTCACATGTTCAACTTCTCAGATTCAGCCTTGAATGTGTGTAACTGTGCAATTTCTAATGACTTTATGTTGTTTAAAAGTATCATGATACGCATCTTTGTATCAATACACGTATTGCCAAGAAGTCCGTCACAATGCATCACGATAAAGATATATTGAGCACAGCCCTAAACCAGGCCCAACCTGCTTAGCTTCGAACATTTGACAAGACCAGGCATTGGTAAGGTATTGGCCAGTTGGAGAAATGGAGTGTGATGGTGCTGTCACAGTTTGTTAAACGTTTTTGGGTTTTTTTTTGCCCTTGACGCCCTATATTTATTGTATTGGCGAGACAAAACTTTATTATAATACATTAAATTGGCATTGATATTCTATTCTACATTTAGAATCCTAATTTTACAAAAAATAGATTAAGCTAGTCAAAAATGTAGACCTTATACTATCTACAGATGACATGTATCATCCATCATCTTACTTATTAATATTGGTCTTTGAAGCTGATTTCGTTTCCGCCACGATAGAAAGTGCGACTTCACAGGAAATGTGTTCAGATGCCACAGTCTGATTAAAACTGTTTCTTTCTGCTAGAAGACAGTTGGGACTTAGACAATTACTTCAAACTTGCCTCATGTTTGCCATAATGATCCAGATATGTTTCTTCTGGTTTTGTTTTACAGTTTCTTCTTCTCTCAGGACTCACACCCAACACATCAACTGTTCTCAACTGGTGAGTTGTAGATGTTATGTATGATGGACGTACAATAAAAACTGTGATATTGATGTTATTGGTTTGTTACAGGGTCTTGACAACTGCAGAATAGGTAAGATTATTATTACACATATTATTATAATTGTATGTGTTCAGCACTGATAACAGTACAAAAGTAAGTAGTAGGTAAAAAAAATTAAATTGTACTATCTCTGTAAAGGTCTGCTAGTGCTTAGTTATAATAAATAATTACCTTATTATTGCTACTATTACATGGGCTTTTCACAAGGAATATTCAGAGTAAAATTCCACAATTGTTGAATCATCAGCAGTTCGGCTCAAGTAGCCCTCCTCCAGCCAAGCACCACCTACACAGGAGTTTATTTTCACCACAAACAGTGTCTAGGAAAGGCAATATAAATAAAGCTCATTTACTTGCTAGAGGCAAACTTATGAATTATTTTAAAATTGGATATCTTTCAGTGTCTTCATTTGAGTCTCTCCAGGTTGAACTCATTATACAGTATTACCACACAATTTGAATATTAACAATTTAATTAAAATAGGCCATCTGAAACTCGGCAAATACTACAACCACTACTATAGGTCTAAAACGGATTTTACTAATCAATTGAAGTTAGTGTATAGTCATTGTGTAAAATGTCTCATTGTAGACTTCATTTATACTGGTCATATGGCATAATTTCACTATTTTAAGAAATGTTTTTTGTCAAAAGGAAACTGTTCAGAGCCAATTAAAGCGGAAATACTGCTTGCCCCGAAGCCTCCAATGTGGGGCCCTGAGCTGACAGCAGTCGTCCTGGACAGAAACCAATTCACACCGGTTTTAAGCGTGTCATGGACGATACAAACTATTGGTGCGTGATATTTCTATGCGTTTTTTACTTTTTAAGCATATAAATATGCCTTGTAACTTTCTTTCCATAGGCAACATCAAGGTTCTTCAAGGATCACGTATACTTGTCCGTGAAGAAAGATCTAATGAAACCATGTGTTTGGAGTATTTGTACAATTTAGTCAATTCCCTGAATCCTAAATATTCATTTGTAACAACATTTCTCTTTGCCATTTTTTTTAATTGTGTATGTTGTAAATTTGAAATGATTTTTCTTTTCTTAGTGGACGTTTTCTCTTGAAGGTTTGGTGGTGCAGCCTGAACATACATATGAGGTGTCTGTTTATAATATACCTGAACCCAATGTTGGAGATTACCGAATTAGGAAGAAAATTGTCATACTGGGTAATTTTTAGATTATATACACAGATTACAAAATTCTAAAATATGATAATTAAATGTTTTATTTTTATATGTCTAGGGTGTAATGACAAGATAATAAAACATTCCCAGAAGTGTCGTGAAAATGGTACACTTTTGCACATGAACTCTGTTAAACAATGATACAAATACAAAGGGTTTATTACTTACTACTAATTTTACAGGTAGTCTGTGGGAGCCAAAGATGTATACTAATGCTTCTTGGGACAGGATTCAAAGACTGTTGTCCATTGTAGTTAGTTTTGACACATCTGAGTACTCGGAGAAGTATAATGTGTCTCTAAAAACCCCTGGTGTTGTCTCCACAGTGACAATCTTAAAGGTAGTGGTCCAACTAACCTGCTTTCACAACAGTAAACATATTTCATGTATTTGTATAAATATTAAAGAATAAATGTGTTGTTTTAATAGGTAAACCAAACCTTGCTCAATGTGACATTCAATCTGAGGCCATTGCAGTGTAAATTTGAAATTAAGGTATGTATTACGTTGATCGCATTGCCATATCTGGATGCATAATATATATATATATTTTTTTTTAATGAAAAGATTCAACCATTTTTTAAACATTGCGCCAATGACTGCTTGATCGCTGAGAAATCCTTTAATTACTGCAGTAAGTAATTTTGATTTTTTTTTTTTTTTTTTTTTTTTTTTAATCAAAAGAGATCAAATGAAGTGGGCATGCTAACATTTTTAAAATATTTTTTTTTTTTAGATTATTCACCACGTACACTGCTTGTGAAAATGGTTATTGGAGGTGTGATTGGTGGTGCTTGTCTGGCTTATTTTCTGTTGAGGACCTGTGCTACATGTTTTCATCCACTTAGTCAAGGTACCTTTATAAGTAAAGTCAAAATTTTAGAATCATTGAGCTTTTGTATTTACATTATTAATTTACATTCAATTCATATTTACCTTTAGCGCAAGAGTCCACATCACAGTCTGCTGACAACGGCACACCGAAATGTACTCAAAGGGCGAAGCGAAGACGATTACTGATCATCTACTCCCTGGACCATCCCTTGTACAAAAACATAGTCCTGAGGCTTTGTAGTTTTCTTATGGCTAAATGTGGTACTGAGGTAGTACTGGACATGCTGGACTCCACTAGACTCGGCATGATTGGGGGCCTACAGTGGCTTGAGTGGCATAAACAGCAAATAGAAAAATCCTCTGATAAGATCCTAATTCTTTGCTCAAGAGGTGTACAAGCCAAATGGTGCGCTATGTGCTCTGGGAAACGGGTCCAACTAAGAGAGGACGTCCACTCAACTGTTGGGGATATGCTTGTTCCAGCTTTCTGCCTCATGGTCCCTGAATTTGTCAAATCTGCTTCTTTTGAAAAATACATTGTCGCCTACTTTGATAGTGTGTCCACTGAAGATGATGTACCGTCGCCATTTAACATCACAGTCCGGTACAAGTTGATGAAACAGTTTGAAGAGTTGTTTTTTAGGATTTTGGGATGTGAAAAACATGAGATGGGGCGAGTGAATAGGATAGAGGGCCTATCAGAGGATGACTATCACCTTTGTCCCACTGGAAGCGCTTTGAGAAAAGCCATAGAGGATTTTCATGCATATCAAATGGAGCATCCGCACTGGTTTGAAGAAGAGTTGATTGAAAATGTAGACATGGACATTAACAGTGATGTCTCTGTTTCTCAAGACGAGGCAGGACAAATTGTGAAGGATTTAGCGTCCGAAGCAACAACAATTCTTTTAAGTGAACAGTCTGTGCAAATGAGTTTAAAATTGTGATTAAATACAGTGGATTTTTTTTTCATTCTGTAGTAATCATATGTTGGTACTTGATCAAAATTAATTATACATAGATGGATAGAAAGATTCCTAGTTATAGTACTGTTGTAATTGTTAATTACATTTGTGCTTGGTCTTCATTAGAGTAGTAGTCCTACTCTAGATAAGTCCTGTTTCAACATTGATCGGGGTTGATTCCTGATCAATGTTGTTTTTGTAATGCTCATTTTATTGATATTTGAACTTACTCATTTTTAAGGCAGCACCACATCTGGGATTGATTTTTAAGGGCTGTATAAACATTCTGTGGGTCAAAGTTCAACTTTCTGGGCAAAGTTTTAGCATTTTTGTGTCTGTGGAGAAGGTAAGCACATCTACGTTTTGCAGAGTCATGCAGCTTTTAGATGTATGCTTGTATTAGATGTGTATACATTGTGGGTTTTTGCTTTTGCTAAATTGAGTGATGCTGTCGTTTGAGGATCTGAATTAGGCCATTTGGGAAGAACTTCTGTGGAATTTCTATGTCGGTTTCAGAGAGCGGCCTCAAAAGAGGAGTGTGGTGGGAATGTGTCACAGACAAGAACACTAAAACAAATGTTATGCAATGCAGGCCTATAGTTTAAATGTAGACTTCATTTTATATCTTTATATGCAGAATTTGAATAACATTTGACTTTGATTAAATTGTGACTTTCAGCAATTGGAACCATATGGCTTTCAAGCAATTGAGCCATAAGAACAAACTTTAGCAAAATTTATAAAATTGTACATTAAGTTTTGTTGTTATTTTTACATACATTTTCAAATGTGATTTGAAGAGTTTTCTTGATTTTATCTTCTTGCTGACCTAGTATTTGTAGAGCTGCATGTGGTCATGCTGAATTTCAAATAGTTAAAAAGATGATTGAATAGCGGATAAGAAACAGCTCACAATGTTCTAGTGTAGCTCTGAGGCTGAGGATGGTGACTAGAGCCTGCACCCTAATCCTGAGAAGAGGGATTTCAACCTATCCCAGCAAGCTTTGCAAACATGGTAAAACCTGATCGTTTGAGTCATGGTGTGTTGAGCTATCTAATACAGAATTTGTAAACACCTTTTTTGCTTCTTAGACAGTCTCTTCAGAGTTCACCCATCTGTGTCACAAGCATTGGCAGGAAACAGACCCGTGGTGGCACTGGAGAGCACAATTATAACCCATGGCATGCCCTATCCTCACAACCTGAGGTACTTGTCTTGACCAGAAAAACACAATTTTCTGTATTATATTTCGATACATTATTTTGTGCAGCACAGCCAAAGAAGTAGAGGCCATTATGCGGGCTGAAGGAGTAACACCCGCCACTGTTGGGGTCATAGAGGGTAAAGTTCATGTTGGGCTTTCATCAGAGGAGCTAGACTTTCTATCGCAGTGCAAGACATCTATGAAAGTGTCCCGAAGAGATCTCCCCTTTGTCATCAGCCAAGTAAGGATGCAGTGCACAAGTCATATATTATCATAAAGGAATAGTAATGTTTTCCTTGTGTTTTAGAGGCTGTCTGGAGGGACAACAGTGTCAGCCACGATGATAGCAGCGCATCGAGCTGGCATCCCGCTGTTTGTGACTGGGGGGATAGGAGGAGTACACCGAGATGGAGAAAACAGTGAGTAGCTTTGTCACTCATAAAATTGAAAATTTGAAGTAGACAGCACTGTAGATAGATTGTAAAAATTGAACATCTGTATTTATTAAACATGCCTTTGCTGTAGGTCTAGACATCAGTGCAGATTTGACAGAGTTGGGCAGGACCCCTATTGCTGTGGTCTCTGCTGGTGTCAAGTCCATCTTGGACATTGGTCGAACCCTTGAATTTCTTGTAAGTAATTTAAATGTGGCAAATTCTGAAGTTGTCTGGTTTGTACTTCATTTTCATATATACGCTTAACTTTTTATATTTATTGTAATGATTAGGAGACTCAGGGAGTCTGTGTTGCTACATATGGATCATCAAAAAAATTCCCAGCTTTCTTTTCTCCCCAAAGTGGTTTTAATTCTCCACACCAAGTCTGCAATCCAGAAGAGGCTGCAGCGCTTATAGGAAAGTAAAGTTTTATAACAGTTTATGTAGCAGTTTGTTGCAGAAATCTAATAACAGATGTGTTGCATCAGCCAGTACCCTGTCTCTGGGTCTTCAAAGTGGGGTCCTATTTGCTGTGCCAATCCCAGCAGAGCAGGCAGCAGCTGGACAAGAAATTGAAGAGGCAATACAAGCCGCTGTGGAGGAGGCAAGGTAGAAAAATACATCAAGTGTTTATTTGATTATGACTAAGCCTTCTTTTGAAGATCGTATCTGTTTGATTTGCATAGTGATAAAGGCATCACAGGAAGATTCGTGACGCCATTTATTTTGCAGAAAGTCAATGAGTTGACGAAAGGAAAGTCCCTTCAGGCCAGTATCCTACACAGTGTTGCTGCTTTCTAAAAATTAGCTTATTGAAAAAAAATGTTTGCTTTTATTTCACCGTCCTTAACCTGTATATTGTTAGACATTGCTCTCATTCATAACAATGCTAAAGTTGGTAGTCAAATAGCTTGTGCGCTGTCAAAAAGACAAAATGAAAAGTCAAGAAGCACAACTAAGCGGAAGGAAAACTTGGATAAAAGATCCAATATTGTGAGTAGTTCCCCAACACATAACTTGAAAATTAATATTTTGTACTAAAACTAATATTTGTCATTTTGTAGGTTGTAATTGGGGGAATAAATGTGGATTTTATTGCTAAAGGAAAAACGGATATATTGCTTGTAAGTAAACCTGTTTGTAAACTGCAAAATGGTATATGGCGCCTTGAAGCAACCGTAAATTGTGTCTCCTACAGTCTGGACAAACTAATCCAGGTAGTGTGTGCCAGTCGCTTGGTGGAGTAGGACGAAACATTGCTGGTGTGTAAAGTGTACATGAATATCATTCATTATCAATCGTTTTCTAAATATTTTTTTCTATTAAGACGCACTAAGTCGTTTAGGCCAAAATCCTCTCTTCATATCAGCTACTGGAGCTGACGCTCACAGTGAAGCTGTCTTCAGTTACTGCAAACATATGGTAAATCGCTTTCAATTGAGCCCAATGTTATTAGAAATGTAAAAAGTAGAATTTATTTTATTCTTTTTGCCAGAACACCAGTGGTGTGGTGAAACTGAAGGAGAGGAGCACCGCCACATACTGCGCTGTTATCACTGCAAGTGGAGAGCTGAGCCTTGGACTGGGCGACATGGACATTCACCAAGAAATCACAAAACAATATGTACACACTCCATTCAATTACACAGGCACTATAGTGATTAAGATACTCTGCTTGTTAAAAAAAAGTCGCCACAGGAATAAAGGTTCACACGCTCCAATATTTTGTTGGACCACCGTTTCTGCAATATTAAAAGATTTATTTCCATCAAGTGTTGCATTATTTTTCACCAGTTGATCTTGTATTGATGAGAGAGTGACCACTGCACAAAGCCTTCTCTAGCTCATCCCAAAAACTCTCACTGGGGTTCAGATCTGCAGTAGATTAGTTTCTGCTTCTCCTTAGATGTTTTCTCTGGTTGATCATGACATCTTTTCCATGACCGCAGGATTTACCTTTCCACATGGTTGTTTCAGAAATGAGAAGCCACTCACTGCATCCTTTGGGTTTAATTACCGTGTTGCAGCTGAAAGATCATCACTCATGCAGTAATTCTCCAGTAGGAGGCTCGAACCTACTGTATTTGCATAGTTGAATCCAAGTGGCGACTTTTTGTTTTCGGACAGCCAGTGTACTTAAATTACATTTTCTTATGTTGTAGGTATCACAGTTTGAAAATCAGCTCTCTTTTTCCACTCTTGTGTGTCTTGATGGAAACCTGCCAGTCACAACTATAAACTACGCCTGTTCATTAGCTGAAAAGCACAATATTAATGGTAAGTACAGTGAAAATGTTTATTATGGGAATATACAACGTTTTACTTTAATTGTGTTTCAGTGTGGTATGAACCAACAGACTCAGATAAGGCAAGCAAACCGTTTCTTTCTGAGGCATGGAAATCTCTGTCCTTTGCATCTCCAAACTTGTCAGAGCTGTGCACTATGAATAAAACTTTGGGATTCCCAGTACCTCCAGGTATAATAGTATGCCCTTTTTATTCTTACATGTTTGTGTTACCTAACTGCACTGACTGAGGATTCGATTTTGTCGTGAATCTTGTGACGTGACCATGGATCCATGGATGTGACAGCACTGCCAGGCTCCCTTGATGAAGTGTTAGAAGTTGCAATAGCTCTCTCACGCCCCCTTCTGGAGTATATACACTGTCTGGTAGTGACTCTTGGAGCTTACGGGGTTCTGATTTGTGGTGAAAATGAAGCCGGGTCAATTAACCTGCACCCAAGAAAATGGAAAATTGTACGTTTATTGTATATAGACTATAGATTATTATTATTTTTTTGCATTAACATTATGAACTTGCTCTGTTCTCGACAGAAAAGACAGGTCGGTGCATTGTACTATCCTGCTCTGAATGTGACTGCTAAAGAGACCGTGAATGTCTCAGGAGCTGGCGACAGGTATAGTATTTGTTTATTTGTTTTCATAATATTACAACTTTAACATTCCTTTCAGTCTAACCCTTAATCATTCTCATATAGTCTTACAGGTGCACTGATTGCAGGAATGCTTCAGGGCAGAGATATAGACAGTTGTGTCCGAATGGGACTTTTGGCTGCTCGACTATCATTAGCATCTGCACACCCCATCGCTCCTTCTCTGACTATTGATGCCATAGATCCAAAAAAACACCCAAACTGGACCAGGCCAACTTTTATAAAAATGAATTAAAATTCTTTGGTTCTTCATTCTATATACTCTTTGTAGTTTATTTTAATGACCAATAGTATATGTATGTGCAATACAAAAGTGTTGTCTACTCAATAAAATGTAAGAATTCATTGTCACTCTGGGTGGACTTCAGTACCCACAATGCATCTGCACAGGTGCGCAAACTCAGTGGTAGTGAATACTTGCCCTACTCCCTCCTCCCTATTTTAATGCTAGCTAAGATGGTGGTTTGAGCGTAAATTGTCTCTACAATACCAAGACAAGAAAGGGGCAAAACACCTTTATAGCCTTTACACTGAAACAGAACAACACATCTGCGGTCATCTTAAGTGACCGTTTACACAGGATTTCACATTTTAGACACATTGGCGTACTGTCCCCGCCCAATTTGGTGTGACTCCCTTGAAGTGGAATCTAAGCTAAATACGGACAGGGTAAGTAAGACTAATGTTAGCCAAGCAGCTAACAGGGCTAGCTAGATTTAAGCCTTGCTCTGAAACTATAGATGTGTCACTTGTGGATTTATGTCTCACACCTGCGGTAGTTTGAAGATGTGTGTATAGGTGTCTGCTGAATGTCTGTGTGGTGAGGACAATGTGGATAACTTAACTGCAGGTCCGGCGTTAGCCTGCGTAGGCCGCGTCTAAAGCTTGGCTCCAAAAGCTTCGTACGATGTGATGAAAAAGTAGCATGTTAGCTACGACATATGCTAGCCTTTAGCACCAAACAAGCTGTCAGTTTTTAGGCAGAAGAAAGTTCCGTTTTATGACGTATTTTCAACTTGTCTAATATATGGGTCAGGAAGTAAGGTTGTGTCGGCTTTATGGTTTTTTTTATCAGCCGAGTTGTTTCTGCATTTGAACACGCCGGCTTTCTGTCACCAATCCTTGGCTACTGGTGGCTAACCTAGCGTTGGTCAAATAACATCTGTCATATTGTACAATTCGGTGACGTAGACTGAAGTTATTGTCTTCTAACGTTAACTAGACACTAGAGAAAAGGCTAACGTGTACACAAACGGTAACGTGTTTCTCAACATCGTTTCTATGTCTGACTCGTATATAGTATTTATACTGTCGGCATTACTCTTTTAGTGTTTATTATCGGCCTTTATCAATCTGGACATGCCTCTGAATTCCCACTTGTGTAATGGTGTTGTCACAGTTAAACATCTTTCTTGTTTTGTAGTAGCACCAGACGAGTAGGACAACCCTGTGTAGTCTTTGATTTCAGTTTTATCATTCATTTGTTGTGTTTTGACAATACTCTGCTCATTAGTTCTTGTGTTAGGATTAGACTGTGTGCTTCAGAGTTGTTCATTCTTTCTGTTTATTTTTATAAAATACGGATAAATGTAATCTCAACAGTGGTTTCAATCCTAGCTTTATGATTTTAAATACTATTATATTTCTCATTCTTGCTTGTTCTCTTTTTGAGTGATAGGTATTTGGTTGTTGTTAATAACTTAGAGTTAGTATATTTGTTATTCAAGCTATTTAGTAATTGTTTCAATTCTAGCCTGGTGTTCTGCGACCAGCTTCAACACTCACCTGCGGCGCCATAGGATGTCCCACAGCCCTGAAATGAAGGACGACCCCATGGAGTGCCCCCTGTGCATGGAGCCACTGGAGATAGATGACGTCAACTTCTTTCCTTGCACTTGCGGCTACCAGATCTGTCGCTTCTGTTGGCACCGCATCCGCACAGATGAGAACGGCCTTTGTCCTGCTTGCAGAAAGGTTAGAAACATGTAAAGTCGCACAACTTCAATGAGGCCTTATGCTGCTTTATGCAGACCCTTTTAATTGTTCTTTGGGGACTAATAAATAAATTTGAATTGCAAAAGTACATTTAACAATACTTGTTGTTGCATTGGCATTCTTTGCTTGTGTTGCAGCCATACCCTGAGGACCCCGCTGTCTACAAGCCCCTGTCACAGGAAGAGATTCAGAGGATAAAGAATGAAAAGAAGCAAAAACAGAATGAGAAGAAACAGAAGGTGACTGAGAACCGCAAGCATCTGGCCAGTGTCCGAGTGGTGCAGAGAAACCTGGTGTTTGTGGTCGGTCTTTCACAGCGACTCGCAGACCCAGAGGTGAGAACAGCATTCACACTAACAAGCTCACTGGTTTATGTTGTTGCTGACACTGTAGTGTTAAAACTGTTGGTATTTTGTTTAGTCATAAAGTAGTTTGTAGTTCTGAGAGTCTGTGTACCTTTATCCACAGGTTCTTAAAAGACCAGAATATTTTGGGAAATTTGGCAAAATTCACAAAGTGGTCATCAACAACAGCACATCATATGCAGGTTCACAGGTGAGGCACAATAGTTAATTAACCTACAACATATGCTTCTACCATTTTAAACAAAGCATTGGAAATGTTTACCTATGTTTCTTATTAAATAGGGACCCAGTGCCAGCGCTTATGTCACCTACATCCGCCCGGAGGATGCTCTTAGAGCAATACAGTGTGTAAACAATGTAGTGGTTGATGGAAGAACACTCAAGGTGAGCCAATAAGATTAGTATGCGTTTTATTAACACTCACAACATAAGATATTTGTACTTGTTATGTTTTTGTTGTAGTAACTGCACATTCCCCCCCCTCTCCCCCTTTTTAATCAGGCTTCCTTGGGGACGACAAAATACTGTAGCTACTTTCTCAAAAGTATGCAATGTCCCAAACCTGATTGTATGTATCTACATGAACTGGGGGATGAAGCAGCTAGTTTTACAAAAGAGGAAATGCAGGCTGGAAAACATCAAGAATATGAGCAGAAACTTCTAGACCTTTGTAAAATTAACCCTAGCTTTCAACAACCCCCAACATGTGCCACAGAGAAGTCAAAGAGTAAAACCAACTCTACACAAAGGTTTGTTTGTTTCACATTTTGTGAAATTATTATTCATTTCCCCAAGAAACTCACACTCTTGTTTTATGCTCACCAGAACCAATAATAGCAATGGGAAAGATGGGTGGCCAACACTGTCATCAGGGCATAATAAATTGGTTAATGGACTTTCAGAAGATCGCAAGTCCCCTCCACTTCTAGACTATCTAGACCAAGAAGGTCTCTCATCAGATGGTCTAGACTCAGAGCTTGCTTCAGTCCAACGAACCGCTCTGTCCCCCTTCTCTTCAAACTGTGACAGTAACAGGTAACTGTTGTGTGTTTACTAACTAGTTACTAATTTAGGCCAAAGCTTTACAGTTATTGTTTTATTAAAAAGAAATGGCATTTATAATATTTGAAGCCATGGCATGAAAAGTTTGGGTGTTTTCACACATGTTC
The DNA here is from genome assembly GCA_015082035.1 of Chaenogobius annularis. Lineage (NCBI taxonomy): Eukaryota > Metazoa > Chordata > Actinopteri > Gobiiformes > Gobiidae > Chaenogobius > Chaenogobius annularis. Next base: position 238,897 of record BJKM01000273.1, on the reverse strand, counting down.
CTGCGCTCCGTGGACCGGCCCCAGTCCGCACTAGGTTTAGAGTTATTTGCTTTACTACACACCTTTGGGCCTTGTTCACCAGCAACACAGATCATTCACACCATGAGCCGCGTGAGAGGCATAAGCTCACTGCCAAACCTATTTCCATGACGACCAGCTTCAACCGACGTAGGTCCCATGGATACACGCTCACTTCCCTGGTGCTACACACGGGGGTCTTTTCTTTCACCTGTGGTAAATGTACTGAGAGAGCGATGGAGGAGGCAGAGAAAGTGTTCTGATCGGCACACAAACAGACGAAGGCTTAACTGTGCCGAGGTAGGAGAAGTGTTTCACTGGTCTAAAGTTGACTTATTTTCCCTCATCAGACACTGGTCGCAAATTGCCAGAATTCATACATAGGCTATTGACCTTATTCCGCCCCACCCACTTTCCCCTCTCTTCCCACGTATCGACACTTCGATTGTAATCCCATTTCCGATCCAGCGGGAACGCCGCTGGTTTAAATGGATTACAATTTTTTTTTAATTGTGACGCCCAAAATCACAAAAGTAGTTGCATCGAGGGGCTACTGTGGAAAAAACGGAATAAACAATGTTCATAGGGACTTGGTAATGTCCCAGCATCCTGTGTCCTTAGACAGATGTCCCAAGTTCCCCTGTCCTAAGACCCTCCTTCTCGGCCAGGAAAAACTACCAAAACTCTTTGGGGAAAAAGTAGAAACCTGTAGGAGTTCCATAGTGAAGGAGAGATCCGACTCAATTTGCAGACGGTGGAGCTGGACCCACTCAGGAGGAGAACCAATTCTTCGAGGCTGATGAAGAACCGTTCATTTGGAGTAGAGATAGTTTCTCCAGGCAGACCGTTTCTCCAGGCAGTTGAGAATGAGGGAAAAGTCTTGCTGCTAAAATAGGCTCTATAGTAGATTGATTTGTGTAAAATATCCAATGTTCCCGTGACCAACAAGTCAACAATGCACCGATTCCCTGGGCGACCCAAAAACTGCTTTTTAGTCTGTGTAGAACTTATTTTCTCTCGAGGTTGGCAGCCCCATGTTAACTAATACGAGGTGAATAGCCATTGGTGCACCTGCTTTTTTGTTCAAATTCCAGTCACTTCCACCCACAGCGTGGACGACTGGCCCGATTTCACACCACACTCTCCTCGCTCCAGAGTGCGGGAGAAGCCACTCCAAGACCACCAGTTTACTGTTGCCTCAGAGCGGTCATTTAATGCAGTTGAGAATCTGGCTGTTCACATTGGTTCAAGTGCACCACTGTTGGGTTGAAGTAAAAGAGCTCTCGATCTAACTAGTGACAGTGTGTAAACAATCTCAGTTTAGCTGCAAATGTGACTGTTTCATCTCAAAGAGACAATCATTTTTTAAGTTTCATAGTCCTTACTTTGGGATCATTTCTAAATATATTTTCACCTCTTAGCCCCAGCGACAAACCTCCAGAGTCCATCAGTTTGGTTAATGGAGAGACTTTAACACAGGTAATATATTATTGTTATCTTTGTTTTAAAGAAATATGTCACCTGTTGTGGAGAAGCCAGCATAACGATATTCTTGCTTTTGTAGATGCCCACTAGTGACTCCCCCTCCCCTCCTCCTGGTTTGACAAAGCCCAGTTTGGTGGTGCCCATCAGCGTCTCAGACCTCACAGCCCGCTCGCCCTTCGAGGGGGCAGCTGCTGAGTCCCAGTCCCTGTTTTCAGACAACAGTAACTTCAGACATCCAAACCCTCTCCCTGCCGGCCTCGCTCCATTCCCTAGCTCTCCTCGTGGCAGCTCAGACTGGCCCATGACGCCTGAACCACAGAGCCTCTTTACTTCAGGTACATATAATAGAATTTTTTTTGTTACTGCTTGGATTCCTTCTAAAATAACATCTTGGCTATAGAACTAAAACTAAAGCAACAGTAAAAATTGTATTAACCTTTTGTGTTAGAAAAAAGCCAGAATTTCTGGTTTGCTGTGACAGATCATAGTTTGTTAGAGTTGGTATGATAATAACAAAACTTTGTTTTTCTTTTTAGACACAATACCAGTGTCTTCGTCCACAGACTGGCAGGCAGCCTTTGGCTTCGGCTCATCCAGCAAACAGCAGGACGATGACCTAGGCTTCGATCCTTTTGACGTCACCCGTAAGGCCTTGGCAGATCTGATTGAGAAGGAGCTGTCTGTTCAGGATCAGAGCCCTTTGTCCCCGGGACCCCTTTCTCACGGGAGTAACCACGGCCTAGGTCTGCACCCTCTAAATCCCAGCAGTTCACACCACTTCCCAAGTGGCCTGCCACGTCACCCCCAACTCCACCACAGAGCCATATACAACTCCTTTAGTTTTCCCGGAAGTCAGGTCAACCAAGCTAGTCAACAGCAGCCTTCACCCCGACACCCATGGATGAGCGCCTCCACACGGAATAACCTCACACACTTGAATCACTCAGCCAGCGCTGCCTCACACAGTAATTTCCTGGACCTAAATCTGCCCCCTCAGCACAACACAGGCCTGGGAGGGATCCCCATTTCAGGTAGAAATCCCTGGACCACTGAGCCACTTTAATTCTATAATTATTATAGTTTTATCATGTAACAGATTGCCGACTGAGCCGTGTGTTGTCTCCCACAGAAAACAGTGGCTCTATAGACGGCTTAAATGTGAAAGAGTGGCAGGATGGTCTGAGAGCTCTATTACCAAACATCAATATCAACTTTGGGGGTCTCCCAAACTCATCGTCCTCTTCATCATCCTCCTCCTCCAATAGTGTTAATCACGTTGGTGGGCCGACAGGGCCGGCAGGTATTTCCCACAGCCTCAGCTGGGACGGTACAGCCAGCTGGATGGATCCTGCAATCATCACAGGTAGAATCCCACTTCAATCATTGCATGATTTGCTTAAAGGCTATTTTGATTCGCCGTGAGAAAAGTTATGACCCTATTCCTTCATTTAACATTCGCAAGAAGAATTGTTTTTATTTATTTTAGTTGTCAGTGGGACAGTGTACATTATTAATCATAAAAAATTTTAATTACTCGAATTAGCCAAAGGATTAGTTTTCATCGGCAGTTCCCCTGCCAAATGGTAATAGATTTACTGAAAGTGCATGTTTTATACTTCTAATTATTTTATTGACCCTAATTAGCTGTTGCTTGTGTCTTGCTCCTTGCATCTTGCCTTCCCCTCAAAGGTATCCCGGCCTCAGGAAACAGTTTAGACTGTCTTCAGGACGATAACCCCCCTCACTGGCTCAAGTCGCTGCAGGCTCTCACAGAAATGGATGGCCCAGCCAGCTCAGCCGTGCCCACCCCCGCGCCCCTCCACAGTGGCCTCCTCGACGCTCATCTTCCCATCCCGCACAGAGCCGCCGGCGGCTGGGCTCCCTACCTGCCTCCCACAGCCAACCCCAGCCAGTTCCACTCCCCGCCCCCAGGTTTCCAGACGGCCTTCAGACCCCCAGGACAGCCTGCCACAGAGCTGCTACAGAGTGCCGCTGTGGACCGCCACTGAACAGACTTCAGCAGACATCCATTTATTCCCCACTACCACTTTATTCCCACTCATCCTGTACCTCTTCCCTGTCCCAACGCAATACACACAATCTGCAGAGTATAAAATGATTAACAAAGTAACAGACATGCTTTCTTCTTTTTCTCTTCCCTTTTTGTCAACTCAAAAGGCCTGTATGTTTTTGTTGGTGGCACAAAGTTCCCTTTGTCTGCTACCATCATCACTCCTTTGACCTTGTCCTGGGCAAAATGTTTGGGATCCATTGCGTAGCTTACTGGAGAGCACAAGAGTATGTCCAGAACGTGTGGGTAATCAAAATCTAACTACAATTAGCAGTGAAACAAATTAGCTTAAGAGAGGTCTGTTTTAAAAGTTACTAATTCTAAAGCATGAGAAACATTTGTGTTTGAAAGTTGAAATTGTGATTCGTTTGTAAGGAATGATGCAAGCTGTGAATCTGCTCTAGAAGCTTTGCCCCAAAGTCCCTCACCATCCCTGGTTTCACAAGGGACTGTGAAACGATTAGCCCTTACACTGAAATCTCTACAAGAAGACAATGATGGGGGACATCAGCACTGGCTTTTTAAAATTAGCTTTCAAAAAACTCAAATAAGCTGAGTTGGTTATAGTGAATGCATATGTCACAGGGTAGTCGAGGATGCAGGCTTTGCATGGGCTCCCTGTAGGGTTGGGACACAAATGGCCTGCTGAGAGGTCACTTGGCCCATATTCCCTTCTGTAGAAGGCCCCCGTGGCCCCTTCTTGCTGAAAGGGAGAATTTGCTGAACCTCTGTATCAGAGGATAGAGCACTGCCTAAAGCAGGGAGCCAGGGCTTTGGGAGATGGTGGCGCACCCTGAGCACTAGGGTTTGCTCGTACTCACAGTGCCACTATGTGGTAGCTGCAGTAGTTAGCCCTGTCAGACAGCCACCCAACAAAGAAAACCACGACGACGGATTATCATATGTAATACTGAGGGTTGCGTAGTGTAACGGGTCCCTGTGTTCCACCAGGAGGGTTAAACTAGGCCTTAACTTGGACAGATGAGAGAGGAGCTTGAGTGATTGGAGGTGGAACTTTAATGTCGGTGACTGCTGAAATATATGCAAAACTGTATGACTTCAGCAGCTGTATGTGAGCGTCTACATAGAAAGGTGCTGAAACAAGACTATACCAAGCGCCACAGCGTTCATGGACCTCTCAGCCTTTAGAATTTTAGATTGATTTCTTCAACCACTGCCTTTTCTTTTACAAGTCTTAAGTTCAAATCTGTGTTGGCTCTGTCCCTCTTGCTCTCCCCTGCCCCCTTTGCTCTTCCCGGTTTACCAGTATTCACATAAATGAACAAATTCATCCAGGATAAATCAACACAGTAATACTGTGGGTTTTAACAATGATGTAACAAGAAAAAAATACATTGAGGCGCTTAAAGGAAGTAAACTCTCCTCTGCAGGTCTGGAAGAATGAACCTTAAATAAAACTGAGAACTCTGACGTAATATTTAGTCTTCTGTGTTTTTTCTACATGAGAGCCGAACCACACTGTTGTAGTTCTTTTGGACTTCACTAGGGGGCATATAACTTTACTGTCACTGACGAAGCTCTGCAGTCAAACTTCACTTAACACAAGGTTATTTATAACACGCCTACAACTATATATATTCAACTGACTCATGTTCCCGTTTTCTGCCATATTGACAGGACTTGTGTACATGATGTATAGCAATTGCTTTATAATTTTTCTTGAGCTTGCAGTTGTACAGCTGGGACAAAGTGTTCAGCTCTGCACTCCCCGCTCATTGCAGCAGCAGCAGCAGCAGACACTTGCACCAAGTTGTTTTTTTTCTGTCCCGATGAAGACTTGTGATGGGCAGCAACGACAAGGGACCAATCAATATCTATCTACTTGTGCACATTCTGTTCAGAGGGATACTGACTAAATGAAGAGGCGGCGTAGTCGGATAGTGTGAGTGAAAGTTCAGTAAATGAAGGCCTTTGAGGAGGCATGAGTGTATGCTGATGCAGGATTCACAGGAGTGTGGGGCTTCGACAATGAGTCAGCAGCAGCTCATACAGGAAGAATAAGTGCATGTATGTGTCTATAGGTTACTAAGTTTCATTGTGCTGTACCATTGTGGCACCAGCACCATCTGTGACACAAATACAAAGGACATTTAAATCGTTCTGCAAGGGTGAACCATTTATTCCCGAGTTATTCCTATGACTACTTTGACAGTTTTCAATATGTGCTCAGCCTTTGGTTCAAAGTTGAGTTTAATCTGAATCATCCCCTAAATGCATAATTGATACAGAAAAGGTGTAGCTCCGCCTCCATGTCGGCTTTTTGTACACCCCCATTTTTTTCATCACGTTCTATGTGACAATGTTCCCGTTTCAAAACCAGGGGAGCATTGCTTTGTTAAAACTCATTTTAATCAGATGGCCAGCAGAGCAGACGCTACTGATTAAGCAAATTGTGAGTGTTTTTGTTTTTTTTTCTGCTTTGCTGTGCATATGTGAGTTTATTGCTTACACAGCAGAAAGCTTCAATATTTACAGATATCCGTTTCTGACTGAAGCTATACAACTTACGAGTTTAGATAACTTCGGTTTGTTTTGAATAATAATAACATTTATAGAAGCTTTTGAGCTTTGCTCAGACACTGAACTGTGACTTGATCACCGATGTTGTTATCAGAAACATGATTGTATGCATGAGCATTCACTATTCATATTCACTGTGTCATTGTGAACAGAGCAGTCCACTGCAGGGTTTCGTTGTAGTAAACTGCTGAAATGTTGCTTTCCCTCAAAGACTGCAGCTCCGAGGTGTTCTGGAGAGGGCACAGCCGCTGCAGTGGCTGATGCTGATGCTGATGCTGAGAGCTGCACACTTGGACAAAGAGGTGCTTCATCAAATATGACAATATTTATCTATTTAAACTACGTGTGAACTACTCTTTCTTGGACTGGGAGTAGTTTATCTATGATCCAGATGCATGCCACTTGAATGCCTTTAATGATACATGTGTGTGATAGATCCACATGTATGTCTTATGATGTTAATAAGTCATTATTTCATAAGCTTTTTGAAGCCTCCTGCCTGCATACATGGGAAACCTGTGGGGACTGCTCTCAGCAGAAAGCACTATCTCCATTTGTCAGCCCCTGACACTCTCTTACACCAGTGGAGACTCCAGCCCTCCTAACACTGCTGCACTATAAAAAATGTTTTTATATATATAATAATATATTTGAGTTTTGCCTTAAAATTTAAATTTCAGACATTTGGTCATTCAGTCTGGGCTCTGATATAGGACACAGTGTTTTCCTTTGAAAGACAATAGGTTGATTTAATCTCCCAGTACAATGTGTTCTTTTTTGCAGTGTATTCTCTACATCATTATCTACAGAAGCTTTTACTGTACATTTGACCAAGAAGACGTTAATGTGTACAAGACAGGCCAAGAAAAATGACATGAGGCTTTCGTCATTCAGAATATGAATATGTTATTTACTCAGCATTTCTCTCTATGGAATACCAAGGTACATTTCCATTTCTAAAGTCTAAATTTGGTTATAAAGGTTTTACTTCAGATGCTCAATGTTTTTTTCAGTACTACCATGGATTGAAATGTTGCAGTTACAGTTACAGTTTTTCCTCATGAACCCTGACTGACCCTGAAGATACCAGCTGTAGTGACCTTGCTGAAACCGTCCAGCCTCGACAATGATGCTGAGTTGGTGTGTACTTGTGCAAATGATGTGGAGATTATATCCGTTTTGTGGTTTTGTGTTTGCCAGGCTCCTTCAGTTATGATGTAACTGAAGCAGGAAGGTCACTGCGATGCTTTTGTGATGTTAAGTTTGGACCTTCTCCTCGGACAAGACTGCTGACTCTGCACACTGCGCTGAACCATGTAAAATGAGAACAACTCACAAGGGCAGACAGACCAGAGGTGCAAAAACAGTATGTTTATTAAATCACAAATGAATTAGCATTATTTTAAATAATGATAATACTCAATTGCCCTTTTCTGAAATAATGGTTGTATTAACAACAGCATAAAATCACTTGTTTTCTTTCCCAGTTTTATTGAAAGTAGAAGACCAGGAACCAGCCTCTTTAGAACAACCAGTTTTTCTGTTTGAGGTTAATAATTATAACATATTATTGCGTTATATACCGGTAGTTGGATTTATAGCACAACTTGTAGATACAGTATTCTAGATCCACAAAGCATACACAAATATCTTGGACAACATAACATAATTTGTTCACTGTTTACTCCCATCCATAAAAATAAGGACTTAGACTGTTTTAAACATTGCATTTAGCATATTTTTATTTAGCATATTTTAGCATATTTTTATTTACCATTACAGTGCATACAATAAATATAACTTTTATGTGAATGGCCCGTAGCCACATACAAGTACATGGTATATCCAAGCTTAACAAAAGCGATCATAGATCTTACACACACACACACACGCACACACACACACACACACACACACACACACACACGCACATGATGATGTATTTTATTGCCTTAGTTTATGACAGGCAGAAATACATTTATTTGGCCAGAGTTTCACAGAGACCATTTGTGGACTTCCACAAGGATGAGGAAATTATGGACATGTCCTTAATTATTAAACAAGTGTGTCAGCAGCTGGCCTGATGGAGGTAATGCAGAGGAAATGGGCCAGAGAAGGCCATGGGGTGGGTTTGGACCTGGGGGTGGGGTGTTGTGAGGCCCCAGGGCTTAGACTCCAGCATGAGGATCCAATACTGCTGCCAAAGCTATTTTTCCAATTGTTAACAGCCTGGGCTGATATGGGGCCTTTCACAGGCACACTTTGGTCCGAGGAACTGCAGCGGGACACTTGTGATTTGATCTTAGGCTCCACCTGATACTGTGCAGGGCCAGCTGATCAGGCCTGAGCTCTAAAGAAGTTTTCGATGAGGTAGGCAAGAACAGTATTTTCAGAGGATACAGGATGAGTCTGTCCTCGAGGCATTGGTCATGGAATATCAAGTGAGCAACGTCTGACTCAGGAAAATCAGTTGTTGTTTGTGTGTAATATATGCAGGCCAATACATATTTAAACACAAGGATGGCTGCAGTCCGTCACACCTTGAAGGGAGCACAACGACTGTACAACAGCTGTGGAAATTTACTATTAATCATGGACGTGTTCAGATGGCAGCTACAGCCGTCGCGAAGGCAGTTAGTTCGATAAAGGGCCAATGCATCATCGACCGACAGCACTTGAACTAGTCCAACATGCTGATCAGGGATTACCACGACAGGAACCTAAACCACACTTTCAATTACACCTGTCTTGTTGAGAGTAGACAGACACCTGTCACCGCCTTACATTCCTATATGGGAAGAATATCATAGACAAGTCGAATTTCGAATCTACCCACTTTTAATACATTATTTGTGAGAGGCAACTGTGACTCAGAATAGACAATTAGAAGGTTGTGATACATTTTTAAAATCAACTGTGGGTTAGTGTTTCTTTAATATATCCAATACATAAATGGTTTGATTGATGAAGAATGTACACACTGTATGTAGTATCCATTTCTAAGATGCCGCTCAGAGATAGTAATATTCGCCTTTTCCCCTAGTTACACATTTAAAAGGCTGAGATAGAACTAATAAAAGAGGTGTTTTTTGGCCGATTGGACAACACCTGGTGTGAGATTGTACTGTCCACTGTCCTCGAGAGAGAGAGACACAGAGAGAGAGAGAGAGAGAGAGTGAGCAAGAGAGAGTCTGGATGGGCCTGGCGCCAGCACACCCCACCCTTACTGCTGCCTGCAGAGCCACAAGTACTGCATTTCCTGAGGGCAATGCAGAGGACAAGCAAGACAAGGTTCACTTCTGCTAAGGTCATGGATATCTCAAAGTTGGACAGTGAACAGACAGACCTTTGGATACTACATTCAAACATAATGCATACTTATGTGTTTGTTTGTTTTTATTTATTTATTTATTTATTTATTTAAGTATTTAAGTATTCTTGGAAAGTCTCTTTGAGATTGGAATCTCACTTTGAGGGGAGTCCTGGCCGCGGAGAGAATATGTATTGTGCGGTCTTAAAAGACCATCAGGGGTTTGTAATATAATGATTTGTATGTACCCTCTTTCCGATATGCTCCAACATAAATTGCATTACTTACGGAAACAAGGTTGTAAATGAATACCAACACAGACCCTACATACATCAGAAGTTCACACTGCATCACAACATTTTAAAGCAGATTGACTGATTTATACATATATCACATCAAACTACACCTATAGCTGATATTGAAAGTAAAGGTGGAAGGTGTTTATTGCCAAGGTGACCACCAAGTGCTGTGATTAGAAGCGTCATAGAGTAGTCCATTTTACTTTGTACTGAAGTGCAACTTAAAATGAAATATAGCTTCAGAATAAAGCATATCCAATTATGTTCAATTAAAAATGGGTTACCTGCACCTAGCAATCCACTTAGGAAGTTGTACTATACCCAAAGTCACTGCGTCAGGTTCCAAAACCTGCAACTCCTATTGAGAATAAATGCACAAACATTACTGAATCAATAAATTAGGTAATAAATATTGTAATGAAAAATGTAATTAGAGAATTCCTTTTAAGATTATAGATACATAATCTACATAAAAATAGTAACTACCTTAACATTTCCATCCATATTATATTATTATTCTCATTGTAACACATAATGTAGGACTGAAGAAGAAAAATCCTCCCTAAAATTTAAGAGCTCAATTTCAGAGCTGTGAATCCTAGCTGAGGCGTGGGGAGGTATCTAACAACATGCATGACAGTGGTATAAGCGCTCCTCTCATGGGACGTCCGGATTAGCGCGGGACCATTACCTTAGCCCTGTGAATCACTGCTAATGGTCTGAGTGAAAGGATAGCATGAGGTAGAGGACACATTAGGATTGAGACCGTGAGGTGGATATAACACGGCACACTGCAGTACTTTTCTGCTTCTGCAACAAGGCTCTTTGATTTATGCCAGTCTGTCGATCCACACACACACACACACACACACACACACACTCACACACACTCACACACACATAAACCTCTAGCCCAAGAATTGAAAATGAGCGCACACCAGCAGATCCTTAAAAATTTATTGAAGTTAATGTAAAATAAAAACAAATGTGATAGAACAAATAGTTACCCTTGCATAGATTGCAGACCATGCCATGTCATTATCAACAAAAAAATTAAGAGAGAAAAAAATTAAGATGACAATGATGGCAATAGGTTAATTTGACAGTCCATTTACTACAGCAGCTTAAAACATCTTGAAAACAAACAAATAAATTCAGACAGGTTGTGTCTTATGTTTTACTGGAGCGAGGCTTGTGGTGAGTGAGGCACGCACTATCCCAATATTCAGCTGTGATCCATGCCTTCTCAGCAGGCAAATAACTAAAGAGCTCTTGTTTAGACATTTCCCCACATTCCGCATTACAGTCAAACAAAGAGTCTGTTCAGTAAGCTTTGTTCCAGTAATAAATGTTGTTTGAGGAACTAGCCCTTGATGTCCTTGCCCACATTCAAGAGCTCAACACATGTCTTCAGTGCCATCTTTACACCTGGAGGTCAGCACTGATCCAGCTCTGAACAGGGCTGTGCACATGAAAGCAAGGGTTTCTTCTGACAATGTATAGTAGCTGATCCACCATTTGAAAGGCTAAGCTCATGCAGTCTTCTATTGACCATGCAGGTTTTGCAGTTTGAAGAGTAGATTCATCTTTAGAAGTTGGCAAGATGTAAACATGTTATTTTTCACATTATTATACATTACGCTTTCAGTGAATACAAGGAATATACTGGGCTGCCCCGAGAAGCTCTGTCTTTGATAAGTCCTATTATATGGCATGGCCTTCCTAAATGTAAAGTTGCATTATTAGAGTTTCACACACAAAAAAGTACATTTGATTTGGTTTATTATATTTCTTGTGTGTTTAAAGAACAGTATATTATGGTAACTTGAATCTATCTTATTAAAGCTAAATGGCATTGAGTCTTTTTTAATTTAATAGTCATCCTCGTGCTTGTTTACAGAAGCATAATGAAACTCTAAACACACAATTAGGCACCCTCTCCCTCTGGTGGTTCAGTAGTCTCACAAAATTAACATTTCTTTTACCTTGATGTTCTCTTCCACAATTCACGCCACTTTTGCATACATTTAAATTCATTGTTAAAGCCACTTCTTCACTGTTATGCTTCCACAAAATTCACTCCTTGTGTCCAGTGTCTAGCGCTTGCTTACATTCATCACAGAAATATTTTTAAGTAAAAGCAGTTAAAAATGTGTGCACATTTTGTCATATTGCTGAAAGAGTACATGTCGTGTTGAATGTTTATGCATAGCACCATCCATAGATGCGTTGACAACATTAGGAGCAAGCTCACAGTGTCCTTCTCACCTCATACAGCTGTGTCTTGCAGGACACATCAATAGGGGTAAGCATCCGTCAACAAGGAGCTTGTAACCAAAGCACACTTTCTAGTAGCTGCATTTTATAATAATATAAAGTTATTCTTATATGTACTATACTATAACTACACTGGCATAATATTATGTAGTGTTGGTGACACAGATGTCCATCTGCTGTTCTTTTTTGCTCTTGAATAGAGATACTGACTTTGAAACAAGGTTCCTAAACTGTAACCTTGCTTGAGGCAGAATACAGTACAAAGATCAACTCCAACGAGCACCTCCAACTAATGATCCAGCCATACATTTTAAAACTCATAGAGACAAGTTCAATGATGTAGGCTCTAGCTCCACAACGTGAGACATCACAAACTAAGATCACAGTCCTGTGCTAGAACCACAAAGGGCCTATGGAGAATCAGAGACAATGATATTCAGGAAGCTCTGCAAGATGTGAGAGGAGTGTACAGTACAGTGAAGTACAAAATCTGTTTATCCTAGAGCTCTACAGCAGCTGAAATTATTCAAGTACTCTTCATGTTTTGCTTTAAGTCTGCAAGCTCATAAAGCTTTATGTAAAGGGCTACATAAAATTAAAATTACTCAGACAGCAAATAAATTGCAAAAAACATTTGCAAAAAAAAACATATATAATAGCCACCCGTCGTTTCACACAATAATGCCCATGGGACAGAGCTCAGACAAATTAGACACACAGAGATTTTAAACACACAATGGTTGTGTTCAAACAGACTAACTAACTCCTAAAAGCAAATTAGTGAAGGCAACTACACTGCACTGCTAATTTATACTTGATTGTGCGTAGCTTTTTGTGAAAGCAGCAATGACTGCGGTATTTGTAATGAGACATTGTGAAAAAATTATGTTTTCGGAAGATCACATTCAATACTGCTCAAATGCAGTTTTACACTTTTGGTTCCATTTTGCATTATGGGAGACGAAGGCGCATGCATTGAAGCTTGCAGCACTAGCGCAAGTTTGCAATGACCTCACAGAGGTAGAAACCCTGAAGAAATATGTTGTGGACAAAACCAATATCAGCAACAAAGATTGTAAAAATGTTTGATGAAAATTTTGATGGAATTTCTATTTGTTTGAATAGGAAATTCATAAACATGCAAGTACAACACGCTTCTGCTTCACGGAATAATTAAGTGCATGATAGTCATGGATCAATGCTTGTCCGACCTCAGTCACCTGCTGTCAAACTTTCTTAGCTGTCTCTAGGACATCTATATAGTCTGTAAAAACAGACAGTAAATCATTTTTGCTCAACCAGTGTCTACCAATATACACAATAGGCACTTACACTGGGCCTGTTAGTGAAAGGGATAAAGGCACTAGCAACTTATGTAAAAATCTGTGTTATGAACTTCATAGAATGCCCTCCTCCATAGAATAAAACAAAAAACAAAAAACTATAACATTAATTTATATGTAATGTTTTTTTTGTTTAAAGAAATTTCATGCACTGCACTATTGACATAATATTGGTATTTGGTACCTATGGTGATTATATGCATTTAATAAGTATCTTGACTACTTTTAAACTACAATCTGCATCCTCAGAATCTGTTGGAATATATCAACCACAATTCCTAAAGGTAGAGTTTAATTTCCTTAGTTTCCCTGACAAAGGGCCATTGAAGTGCCTGAATTGCAACAAGCTGTATACTCATGTCATGCATTAAATATACCAGGATACAAAAGTACCTTAGTGGATAGATCATAATGCAGATTATTTTGTCATGCTATGATCTCATCTATGTACTGATTCCTTAAGATTTATCATTCAATTTTACATGTAAAGCCAAACTTCAATAAAAACTCATTCAGTGCACTCAATACTGTATGAAAATTGATGAGGAGAAGTGGAGGCAGGAATCCAAAAGAATATCCTTCCATTGCGTGAAATATGTTTCATGCATGGCAATATCAAAATGGAAAGTCTGGTCATGCTTGTGGGAAGCTCACTTTTATCATTGTGTTGTGATGCATCAAAAGGGCATGGCGTTGAATCACTTGGTGATTTCATAATTATGTATCTGCTTGAAAACAGCAGGATTGCAGATGTCCCAAAAAGCAAGTAGAATTCAGTCTATTACATCCACAACAGAGAGACCAGTCTTCCTCCAATAAGGTGCTTGCTGTGTAGTTGATCTTGGAAGGGCAGGAAAGGTGAGGAAAGGCGAGGGGTCACCTCAATGTCCGTGTACATAAAGGCTGCAGATGTTTGTGTGTCTCTGCAGATTTATCTGCTACAATGTGCGACTTGTAGAAATGTAATTCCATGCAAAAGATTTAATCTTGTTTTATGGAATAGTACATCTTGTTTCTGAGTCCTCTATTGCGCTGTTGATGGATATGCTTTCTCTATTTTATTACTTATATATTGAGAATCTCTAGAATTAATTATTCTATCTACCTGTAATCTAAACAACTAATGATTTTCTGTTTCCATTCTACATAATTTGGCATAGTATAGGCCTAGAGCCATAAAGCGCAGGACAGATCAATAATTGGCTCTTGTATTTTTAAAAAATACTTTGTCTAAACATCGGTAAGCAGCTTGCTTTTATTCACACAGTTTTGATTGGCTATAGTGCAATTACCAGTTCTTAGATTTGCCTCCCTAAAGTTGTCAATGCTATTATTAATGTCTCCATCAATCTCCATGTATTCCGATTTGCTGACAGTGGATGAACTGCGGCGACTTGAGTTAGATTCTGAAGGGATGTTAGGGTTGCTGACTTTGAGTAGCTGGGCCTGCTCTTCTCCCTCTGTTTCTCTATGGTAGAAGTAGTTGAAGTTAGACACAATGACAGGGACTGGTAGTGCAATTGTCAACACTCCAGCTATTGCGCACAAAGAACCTACAATCTTGCCTCCTATGGTGACTGGGACCATGTCCCCATAGCCCACAGTTGTCATAGACACTACAGCCCACCAAAAGGCATCTGGTATACTACCAAACATGGACCCTTCCTCCTCTGCCTCAGCAAAGTACACAGCACTGGAGAATAAGATCACTCCAATGAACAGAAAAAAGATCAACAATCCAAGCTCTCTCATACTGGCCTTGAGAGTCTGGCCCAAAATCTGCAGACCTTTTGAGTGTCGGGACAGCTTGAAGATCCTAAACACTCTAACCAGACGGATGACTCTGAGAATGGCCAGAGAGGTGGCCTGCTCCCCGACGCCCTCAGTGTCATCCTCATCTTCTGCCAACTCAGTGCCCAGGGTAATGAAGTAAGGAATGATGGCCACTATGTCAATCGTATTCATCATGTTTTTGAAGAACGCAGGCTTGCTTGGACATGCCAGGAAACGCACTATCAACTCAAAGGAGAACCAGATAATACAGAGTGTCTCAATGACAAAGAAGGGGTCTGTGAGTATATTTGGCTTGTAATAAACAGTAATGTTTCCTATAGTCTCCATCCGTCCCCTTGGATCCTCTTTGAGCTGTGGTAATGTTTCCAAACAAAATATAACTATCGAAATGAGAATGACCATCACTGACACAATGGCAATCCCTCTGGCGGTGCTTGAGCTTTCAGGATGCTCAAACAAGAGCCAAACCTGACGCTGAAACTCCTTCTCTGGTAAAGGCCGCTCTTCCTCTTTGATAAAACCTTCATCTTCGCGAAATTTCTCCATTGCTTCTACACCCAATTCATAAAACTTGATTTCTTCTGAGAACATATCTAATGGGACATTCACTGGTCTTCTAAGGCGACCTCCAGACTGATAGTAGTAGAGGATAGCATCAAAACTTGGGCGGTTCCTGTCAAAGAAGTATTCATTTCTTAGTGGGTCGAAATATCGCATCCGCTTTTTGGGGTTTCCAAGCAAAGTTTCTGGGAATTGAGAAAGAGTTTTCAACTGGGTTTCAAAACGGAGACCAGCTATATTGATGACCACCCTTTCGCAGCATTCATGGTCATTGTGGTCTGGGGGGTAAGTGTCCTGAGGGTGACCGGGGACAGCCGAGGTCTCATCCATGTTGTCTCCTGCTACTACGGTCATTTTGGGAAGAGGAGTTGCTGAACAGGGAAGCTGGTTACTCTTTCAGTGAACAAGTGGATTTTCCACTCCTCAGCTTCCCATAGCACTTAAATAGTTGGAGAGTCCCCAGATGAGAGGGGCTGGCTGGCTACTCTGCCTCAGTGCGGCTCCACTGCGGTTCTCGCTGACTTGACCATTGCTGCTCCTCAGTGCATCTGCTGCCGCTGCTCGCCGTAACACAGAGAGGGAGGGAGAGAGGAAGGGAGGGGAGAGTGAGAAATAATGGGATCAAACAGGCAAGATTTCTGCTACCTCAGCACTATCTTTACTTTATTTATTTAGTAACGGGCTTCTCTCCAGTACAGTTAACAGTGTTTACTAAAACAAAAAAAGCATAACTGCTCCAGATCCATCTTAATAATTATTTCTTGTATTTGTGTATTTAAATTGTATTTTCCTGTAAAGTAATTTTATGTTACTTAGATATTGTTTTTGTCAAATAGGTCAGCTGTAAATCTTTTGAGGAGACTGTGTGCCTTAAAATTACGTGACCATGATGTAAACTATGCTGTTGAGGTCTGTAGCTTAATCTACTGTAAAGTGACGCATACATTTTTTTTTTACAACTCCGTCTCTTCGTAAATACTGCATAATGCAGACAACTGTTATATGTTACAGTAAATGAAAACATAAAGGCGTGAGTTCAGCAATTCTTACCAGTAGCTGATGTTAGAGGCTCTTGAAACTGTCTTTTATACTGGGGTAAAACCATCCATCCGCAGGGCTTCGCTGCTGTCATGTGCCAACTTCACATCACACTCCGTAAAAAATACGCGGCTGTGACAGTCATGCTGGTCCTGCCCGGCGTCCGTGACAGGCTGGAGCGTGTGAGAGTCAAGAGACTGCAAAGAAAAGCCCGGTACAAAACAAAGGGAGAACCGCAGCGTCCGAACACAGCACTGATAGGCGCAGGAGCAACTCCAGTTCTGCAACTCAGGGGGGAGATACATTAAGGGGCAATGAGCAAGCCCTTGACATTTCCAGACATCACTGCATCAGCAGAAATCTGCTGCCACAATAGAGAAATGCACCCTCACTTTCCGCGAAGAGCTCAAGGATATGGGACTTGTGAAACTGTAGAGCGCAGTCAACGGGGAATCCAAATGTTTTCTCACCAATGTCAGACATGTTTTGATGTGCACTGAACATACGAGTGCAAGGAAGTGAATGGAGCGAGAGTTGGGGAGGAGATGCGAGCAGAAGAGGGGGTCGAAGGAGGAGGAGTTGGAGGCTTTCGACGCAATGCAGACTGCTCCATACTAAAGCACGCCGCCACAAGTTCCCCACACGCCACACAAACAGCTCCTGAGAACCAGCACTGGCGCAATCGCTGCAAAATGCAGAAAAATATCCCATCCTGGTTATCTTACAAAACGTTCTCATAGGAGTGTCTTTTCTATTTTTACGTAGCAAATATTCATAACGCCCAGGTTTGCACATAGTACCTTCATATGATTCTTAGCATTAGCCTTTATCAGTTGCTACAAGGTTTAATTTGATAGTTTCAGCACCAGGGACAGCGAAGGGGACAAACACTCAAAAATCAGCCGAAAACTTGTCAAGCCTTGATCTGTTTTAGTGGAAAAAAATATATATATATCCATCCATCCATCCATTTTCTACCGCTTGTTCCCGTTAGGGGTCGCGGCTGACTGGAGCCTATCCCAGTGCCTTTGGGCCTTAGGCGGGGTACACCCTGGACAGTGGCCAACTCGTCGCAGGGCACCCCCGTTTGTTCTTTACTGCAATAATATTATAATAATATTATAAAGAACAATTCAATAGTATCCCTTTGCAGCAGCAAAATAAAATTTATATTTTACAAAATGGTTACATACACATTCCATACTTGAGAACTCATATATATACTGTACAAAATGATCAAACAAAAATGTACATTGGTTTATAAGAAAAGCTCCAAAAGGTTTTGGTTTCACCAAAGTTTGGAAGAATCAGACAAATCCTCTCCTTGAGATTAAGCTATTTGTTGGTAAACTATTTATTAGACTAACAATTTAAACGCCATTAGAAAGGATGACAAGTGCCATGAAATTATAAACGCGTTTAGGGTGAACTTAAATGCGTTTAAAATGTACTGACCAACATTAAATTCTTTCACAAGACAAGTCAAACAAAGTCCCAACTCGACGACAGCACATCACTCTTTCGCAAGACATCAGTGTCACGTGATCAATGTGTTTACACGGGGTCGTCAGGTTAGCCCCTGCAAGTAGTGTAAGCGTTGGGAGATAAAGGGAGGTGCGCTTCTTCTGCTCTCACACTTGCCCACTACTGTAAAGTTAAACGGGATGAGCCCAAGGCTTAAGTAGTTGAAACTAGTCCTGGCAGCTGCACAGTCTGGTGTTGCCTAATGCCTATGTCCTTAGCAGAACTGTAGCGTGCATAGACATTCTCCGCCACAGAGAGGCGCTCAAAGCTCATCTATGTTCGAGTTCGTCACACTGTTGTTGTGGAATAGAAGTTACATGCAGTCCTGTGGAAGCCAACAATGGATTTTTGTCAGTGGCAGTAATTATTAAGTGATAAGAATAGCATAGGAACCGTATAGATTTTGATATTAAATTTAACAAAACTGACCTTTCTGTGTCCCAAGTAAATGTGTTTTAATGAAATGTCACTTTTACTGATAACAATCGTAATGTTGATTTATTCTTAATCAATAAAACATTGGACATGATGTCCAAGTAGGTTCTGATCTGAATGGTCACATAGCACCTGCACATATCATGAATGGCTGAATAGTGCAGCCTCTGCTGCTCAATTAGGGGAGGTTCTGAGCTGAATATGAATATGGCTTGCCTTTTTTAAAACCATTAGAGCGCGGGTTACACACGTTTCCTTTAAACACCAAAACCTGTTGCATCCATGTGATATGGTCAGATTACGAGGTATTTCATTGCTCGTTGAAAATTCCTTATCATGTAAGGCTCCACAATAAGCCTGTAGTAATAAATAAGGATAGCAAAAGTTGTCTTGAGGTAATATTCGCGTCTGTCAAAACAGTGCGCCACTGCCTTCACAAACATTCACATTAAAGTTCATCTCAAACAACAGTCAGCTTCCCAGTGTAGGTGTCTTCTGGGGTTCGAGCTGGATATGTCAATGTCTCTTGGTCTCCTTCGTTGTGGTAGGACTCTGACTTTGAAAGCGACTGTGTACTTTTATTAGAGTCAGTATCAGCAAATGAGGGCTGCTCCTGTTGCCCACACGTCACATGCACATACTGAACATTTTCTTCCTCTTCGTTTTCTCGATGATAGAAATAATTGAAGTTAGAAACTATTACTGGGACAGGTAGGGCTATAGTTAGGACTCCCGCTATGGCGCACAAAGAGCCAACAAATTTACCCCCAATAGTGGATGGGCACATGTCCCCATAGCCAACTGTTGTCATAGTTACAACTGCCCACCAAAATGCGTCAGGTATACTGGAAAATCCTGACTTTGGGTCCTCCACCTCTGCAAAGTAAACCGAACTGGAGAATAAGACCACTCCAATGAGCAGAAAGAAAATCAACAGGCCCAGCTCACGTAAGCTTGCATGAAGTGTCTGTCCAAGGATCTGGAGACCTTTGGAGTGTCTTGAGAGTTTAAAAATCCTGAAAACCCGCACCAAACGGATAACCCTCAGGATGGCCAAAGACGCTGCTTGCTGACTACTGCCTTGGTGCTCCGCCAAGTCAAGTCCCAGTGTAATAAAGTAGGGCGCTATGGCTACTACATCAATCAGGTTCATGATGTTTTTGAAAAATGCAGCTTTGCTGGGACATGAGAGAAATCTCATGGAAAATTCAAATGAGAACCACACAATGCAAAGTGTCTCCACCATGAAAAATGGGTCTGTGAAGGGATTCTGCACTTTGCTCTGTGCACTACCATTGACGTTGTTCTCTGACAACACTGGGACTTCTCTGAACTCAGGTAAAGTCTCCAAGCAAAATATAACAATAGAAATAAGAATAACCATAACAGACACAATAGCTATTATCCGTGCAGGCCCTGAACTCTCAGGATATTCAAACAAAAGCCATAGTTGCTTCTGGAACTCATTGGTGGGCAGTGGACGCTCTTCTTCTTTAGCCAGGCCCTCATCGTCACAAAATATCTCTATGGCCTCTTGCTCAAGTTCATAGAATTTCAATTCTTCTAAGAAAATGTCCACTGGAACACTGACAGGCCGGCGTAATCTACCTCCAGATTGGTAATAGTAGAGGATGGCATCAAAGCTGGGCCTGTTTCGATCAAAAAAGTACTCGTTTCTAAGTGGATCAAAGAAGCGAATCCTTTTACTTGGATTCCCCAAAAGAGTTGAGGGAAACCGTGAGAGCGTCTTCAGTTGTGTCTCAAAACGCAGGCCTGAGATGTTGATGACCACTCTCTCACTGCACTCTTGGTCTGCTGCCTCCAAATCCACTGCATCTTGGAACACAGGAGTGACGACCACAGTGTCGTCGTGATTCTCCTGGGACACAACAGTCATTTTCACCACTCACAGGGCAACTGTTGCTCACTTCCACAGTGCCCTTTGGGCAGGTGTCCTCCAAATTTCTCCTCTCATGTAGCCTATATAAGTAAAATCCAGTTATGTTCCAAAGATCCAGTGTAATAAAGGTTTCAAATCCAGAGTGATTCTTGTTTTTTCAAATAGTCCTTTTGTCAGTTTAGTACTCAGTTAGCTTTCAACAGAGCATACAGATTCTACTTGCATGAGCAACACCAATGACTTGTGGTGGCTATCATATTCACACCATTTTAAACTCCGACGCCCTCCCTGGGTTGGCACATGAGATAACACTTGTTGTTTCTGTTGCTGTCCCTCTCACGATAGCCGCAGCTCTGCATAGATTTCTTGATTAAGAGTTGAATTCAGTTTTGTACAAAACTGTAGTTCTACTGTAAATTCCAAGGGAAGAAAGAGGACAGCTTTTCTATCCAGAGGCTTGAGCGAAGTGCAGCTTGTCACCCTACAGGTCCCTCATTCATGAAATCACAGGGCTATTCTTGTCAGAGGGAACCTCCAGGACCCAGCCCATGGCTACTTTGGGTCACAGTCCACCATTTTTAAAACCTGGATGAAGGCGACAAATAGGTCAAGATTGTAAAGCACAGTAAAGTAATTTCTGCTGCACATAACAATTTAAAATATACAATAACATTATTTCAACTACCAGGGTAAACCTGAGGGAGACAGCCAAACTAGTATTTAGTATCTGTTCAAAATAAATATGAACTCCTGGGAGGACTGTAATGAAGAGTTCGTAGTATATCAGTAAATATTTTGTATATATCGTAAGGTTGTGGCACTGAGACTCCAGATTTATGTGCACCAGGACCATATTCTATTATTAGACATGTTTTTTTCCACTTTCATTTCAGTCATAATGGTGTATCAGTTATCTCAGTCAACTATAATAATAGCACTGAGGCGATAATCAGTGTTACTAAAACCAACCTGGATGCTTTGCATTATAACATAGATGAAGGCAATCGTTCACAGGCGTCACATATCATGACAACCTTTTTCAGAGAATTTAATTTCTAAGAGATTTAATTTAATTTTTTCAGCCGGGTTAACAAGCAGAGGATCCTAGAGTTTGGCCTTGTCTTTGCTGAACAAAGGCTTAGATTTCAGTGTCAAATGTCAGTGTCAGGACATTGCCGCTAATGTGTTAGCGCACAGCCCTCAGTACAAAGTGGCTACAGACTGGCTGGGTTAAGGCCCCTTGACCGTATCCATGGAAACATCAATAACAAACAAGCTGTGGAATTGACACCTGAGTCTTGTATGTTAGACAAGATAAAATGTAAAAATTCTAAAACTATCTACTGAGTTATAAAGAGAGAGGTGCTACCGTGTTTTCTCAGTTCTTTCTGTACATGCACATTTATTTATATGAAGTGTGTGGGGTGCATGTCAGCAAGGATCACTTGAGTTATTAATGGCTCAACTTGTGAATCGAGGAGACCCCATGTAACATGATGAGGTGAATTAACTCCCAGCAGACAAACTTTCTCGATGTTTTTCAAGTATACGATCTCACCTTTTCATCTTTCATTTCTACAGTGACAATTTAGTATAAAATGTAGTTCTTTCTGTATTTTAGCTCCCTCAATGTTAAAATAGACCCCCATCGTCTAATGGATTACTTCACATTCTCTACAGCTTGTCTAAATATAAGCACCAGAGGTTCCTCTATAGCTTTTTACAGACATGAGGTAACCAACTTATGTCAGTCCCATGTACATCCTGCAAGCACAGCTAGGGCCAAGTGTTTACAAAGTGTATACCATTGGCCTTAAGGCTGATTAATACTTCAATCAAGCCTCATTTAACGTTGGCTTCCTAACGCCATCCTGAGCCATTAAGATTGCCGTGTTTTATGTTTTTACAATTTTTCAATCATATTTTACAATTACATTTGGCTTGTGTGTATGGATGTTTGCACTGAACTTCATGCAAATTTTCACCTGCCGTCCTGTGTTATTATGGATCAACCAATCACAGCACTTGCTATCCGCAGCATTTTGACGACAAATAACAAGGTGGTTGTCGACGTTCACAATACAGTAAGTTCAGCAAGCTTCCTGATTGGTGGTCAGGTTTGTCACAGAGCTACACAGAGTGTATTCACTTTGTGTGGACACTGAAGTATAAGGCAACCTTAGGATGACGTGAATTAATGCATATTAATATCTGTGTGAGCTTGGACACATCAATTGAAAGAGACAGCTGGACTAGTCAACAACTTCTACAGAATGTTTTTTTCCCTTCTAGCTACTCAAAATGTGATGTACACAAATACTAAAACTAATGCATATTGAAGAAACATCAAATTCACTTAAATTTCTATTGGGGAAAAAAATACATCTTCATGAGCAAGTACACAAACTACTCTATAGGTTTTGGCCAATTATATGCAACACTATGACTATTAAGCCATAAAGCATGTTTAGGTTAGAGAATACAATGGCAATTGCTTTGATTGTCACTCTAATGTAATGTCTAATGGATTATGCTGTACGTGGCAACATGTGCATCTGCTTTCAATTAACAATGAAAGTGTTATCTGATGTACTGCACCGTTGCTCACTCACTAGCAAATAACTGAATCTCAATCTGGATAACAATTCAATAAATTGCACAGTCCTAACCTGGGGTAACTGAATAAGTGCTTCACCACCATCTCAGTCAGTTTCAGAATGATGTATTTGGGCCTCAAAATCCCTGCCATGGATAAACAATGGATATCGTTGGAACATATTTCTGGCAGCTGGGAAAAAGGACATCACAAAAAATGTATGACACAAATCGACAATTAAGACCTGAACTGACATCATAATCAACTTTTTTTTTTTTTTAAAACACTTTTGGAATTAAAAATGGGCAAATTTGACAGACAATGGACTAAATGGGACTCTTAGTTTGGACTTAATATGCTTTGGCTCCCACCCCATTCCTTATTTAAAAAATTTATTTTTTACTTATTTATTTTCTCGTCCTTCCCGGTTTTGTTTTTGTTGTTTTATGTTTTTTTTTTTAAATATAATAATTTTTAAAAAAAATCAGGGCTTCCACTTTGGAAAGAGGAGACCACAGCCAAGGTCCTTGCCACTTCAAGCCTTTGATAGCCACTAATTTTAGCCTGCTGTCATCGGAAGTTGATGTCCATGTTTTTGCTGATAGGTAACATGGCATGAAAGAGTAGACACTGGATACCTCAGATCCGAAGGGAAGGGTTCCTTGGAATTACCTCCTCCCAACCAATGGATTATAATTTCACTCCTTGATGAAGACCATCTACTTTTAGCAGACAGTGTCGTCCTTAAGTCAGGCAGGATGTGGCACAAATAAAGAAGTCCAAAAAATAAACAAGATCATAAATAAGAGCTAATTTAACAAAAGGCTTATATTATCCTTCAACACAAATATGTTGTAAAAAGCTATAAAACCATGACCATGATCTTCTTCCCGCTCCTTTTCGAGCTTGAATAAGAAACCCCCTTTTCGTTTGTTTTGGTGACATGTACTTATTTGTACTTCTTTTTATCTACTGACTTGCTTGGAATAAATAAATGAATTAAAAAAACATCATTTAAAACCGTAAATCTTGTAATTGTGTCTTCTTTTAAAAAATGACCATTTGCATGTTACATTTATTACTCCTTACATATTTACATGATAAGACAAGATAAACATTTAGTATGAAATAATAATTAATCAAACTTATATGTGCTCTTTGGACTCCCATTAAATAATTTAGCCATGCTTTATGTCTTCAGTGTTCCACTGTAACAGATGTATTATTATCTATAATAAAGTTGACATGCATCCACTCTTATCTCAAGTAGATGTTTTGGTACCTCTTTAGACATGAAAAAAGGTTTCCAAGGTTGCGTTGACCAGTTCAGTTGTATTAGCTTTCTTTTAATATGCAAGATAAATTAATACGACTATTGTCAGCTAACAGATATTTTTTGTGAGGGTGTAGTAAAACAATTGACTATACAAAAATATTTGAAATGCTGAATTTTCTGATTCTCGGAGATCTAATGAATCCCGTTATTTTCTCCTATTTAAAATGTGTTTGTTTTTGTTGTTGTTGTTGTTGTTGTTGTTTTTTTTAAGTAAATCTATAAACCTTATCCTGGCCATTACCTTCACTATAGTCCTAACAATAATCCATAAACCCTAAACCTAACTCAACCTAAACATGACCCACAAGGTCCTGTCCTGTCTGTAAAATGTGGGAACTCTCTAACAAACAACATGAAGCTGTCCCCAGACCTAGTTGAGTTATATTGATTGGTGATCTTGTGGCTGATTATATATTATTGATTAGTCAACAGTAACTTTGTGTTAAAGTTACTTTACTATTAAACCATTAATTACCGGTAACATAAATAAAACCCATTTTACAGCCATAGTCGACTGCATCCAAAATATTTAAATACCAGACATTTCTAAGCCACTCATGTTTGCTTGTTTATGTCTGTATAGGTGCTGTAGCCTATTTTTACCTTTCACCAGAACTGTAATTGAAACCAGCTGAAAGAGCAAGCCTCTGCTGTGGAACCTTAGTGAGGTTCCTATAAATAAACAGGCAACACTCCTTCAACACTTGCCTATATGGCACATGGAATGATTAGCTCATGGCAAGAGCCCTCTGATCTTACAGTGTGTAGCCACAACTATTTTCTGTCAGCTATGTGCACAGCTTAGCTCATAGACTGCGTCAGGAATACAGTCTAGGAGGAATTTACTAAATTCAGCCTATCCTAACCTTGCACAAATGTGTTCCATCAGTATTTGAGCCCTAAACATGGAAAACTGCAAAGTGAACATGTGTTCATCTCATGTCATACTTTTATCAGCGCTGTTACTCGGATCTGGATTAAGTATCCTATCAGTGAAACAGTTGCAATGTGTCACAAGTAGGGGTTGTTAAGTGATGTTAAGTGAACTCTTTTTTTGGGTACGTCTGTGTCCAATTCCAGCCTCATTTTGGTGATTTGTTTTGTTCAGAGTCTTTAACAAAGCTGTCTTGAAATTTACAACTGCACAAAAGAGCTACATTTAGACTGTTACCAAAATAATTTTTCATACATATGTATGATGGCATAACTGAATATACACTTTGCCTTTCGAATCATACTCCGTCCATAAATTAATTATATTCTATAAACTGGTTTTGTTTTAAGTGCGCACAACTGTACACAAGAAGTGCTGACCTGTGTAGCTATGCCGCCTTTGGAGTCGACACAAGGACAGGGCCCTTTCAAATCTAGCGACAGTGCTTTTTTATGACTGTATTACAGGTGTATTACAGCGAAGACACATGCACCCGTGTACCGATGTTCTAGGTGCTGGAACATTCATAAGCATAAACTCTGGTGAGGCAACTCTAAGCACCTGCTGGTTTTGTCATTCGGGGCTATCTCTTGTGAATTGGGTTGCTTGCTATTCATGCAAATCCACATGTCAAGGCATAATGCTCCTTAATTTCCATGGTATCCTGTCCAGGCTGGCCATGAGGTCCATCCTACCTCCAGCTCCAGCTCACTGCACGGGCTGTGCAGAGATTACTGGAATTCCACACTGGATTATGAAACACAATGACAGCATCAGATTTATACAAACAACTATATCAAAATGAAGATGATGTACTGCAGGTGCCATCATTTATTGAATGAAGGTGTAGTCTCCATGCATAACCTTGTGCACAACTCAGCTATTGGCTATCGGTGGGCATTGGGACTAAAAAGGGATGAACATATCCTCTCAGCTGTGTGTAAAGTGGGCGAATTGCTGGGTTCTTTCAGCTACGGACTTTGCCGTGGAGGACCACATATTCATGCTCCCTTTTAACCAACTCGGCTTGGGCTCACATTTTTATCATTGGAGATGTGTCATGGCAGCCGGCTTGCCATCACACATGTCAAGTATAACAAGCTCCCACTTCTCCTAGGTACTATTACCTACTTTTTCTTACTACAACTTGCCTTGCTTACCTGGGCAAGGTGGAGTGTGCACAGGTGCGAGCTTCTAGGCAGGTGGTGGAGGGGAGTGGTGGAGTTATTATTATTATTATTATTATTAGTTTATTTTTTTGCTTTATTTAATGCCCATATTCTACCATACTAATGAAAACAATAAACAATGTATTCCTCTTGTATAGTAATTCTTAGAAGTAAACAGAATACTTATCAATGGTTGTGTCCATATGGTTTATTGATAGACAGCGATAGCTAGATAGTGTTTGTAGGGTGAATATTCATTTTCATAATTCAGACATAAATTCCTGATAGTCACAGGCAGAGTTTCGTGCAATATTAGGCTTGTCTGGTGACAATGGATGCTGAGTGTGACAGACTGTTAGTTTCTATATACTTTTCTGTCTTGGAGTAGTTGTTTTTATTGCTCATAAAATACCTTGAAAAAGATGCTCGCTCACCCCTCCACATATCTGACTGTAACTTGCCCTTGTAATATCTCCATGGAGATGGAAACATTTATTGCCACGGTGGAACAGTCCATGGAAAAGATTTACATACACCATTACACCTTTAACATTTATTGTACACTACATTGTCTAGTTATCAAATTAAATATATAAAATATAAATTTAATTCAGCACAATTTCTTTTGCAACAAAAGTGTAATGTTATGTGATTCTCCTAAACTCAAAAGGTCTACTCAATCAATGATTCAATGCAAGGCATGGTACATTTGATAAGTTTAAGAAGAAAATGATAACGTATAATTAAGTTGATATATATAAAATGGCCTAATATAAAATGGCCTAAGTTTGTGTTATGCTTCTTTTTGCAGGTTTTCCATTCTGGTAATAGTCAGATGAAGTGTATTATAGAGTGTGGATTTGGAAGAAGAGGCATGTGGGCTTTATTGCTTCACCATATCCAAGTCAAGTACAGACCAGCTGCTTTGGCTGTATGCTAAAGAGAAGGTCAAAAGTCATGGGGTGAGTTGACTGAAGGTAGTGAGTTGACTGACATGGTTGTCTCCAATTACCACCAGGAGTCAGATCAGACAGCTTTTTTTGCTTTTACTAAAAGTCTACGACTGTATATGTGTGTGTGTGTGTGTGTGTGTGTATGTGTGTGTGTGTGTGTGTGTGTGTGTGTGTGGATATATATATATATATATATATATATATATATATATATATATATATATATATATATATATATATATATATATATATATATATATATATATATATATATATAATTTTATGAGAGACATTTATACAAGCTTTAGTTGTACTTTTTGTTTAATGAATGTGCAAGAACATTGAGTTGGATAGCATTTACTTATTTACTTGATGACATAGATGACATATAATATACTTTTATTTGTTTACCATATAGTATAATACAATTTAATGTGAACGAATACAAATATAGTTCGCTGATTTGTCCATGAAATATCGGAATATCTTGCAAAATACATATTAATGCAGGTATTTTGTATTCTCAAACGAAATCCATATTCAAAGTATTCTTCGCAACACTGGTAAAAAATCACCTATGAAACAGTTAGCATAAAGACTAGAATACATTTATTTTTAAAGTATGTGGTCATCTTTGAGCTGTTTTTTTTGTGGCAATTTGTGCACATTAAGGGTTTATGTCTAAATCCACTTAATGAAAAAACACTTAACAAAGTTGTGACTTATACCCTCAAATAAGATAGCTGTCATCAGAATTAGGAATCGATTTGTAAAATAACTTAAAACATAAAACATTAAGAGCCACAATATGCAGCTAATTGTCTTGAGTCTAAAGGCTGTCAGTGACACTGATGACTTGTGGCTGTACTCTGTTTCTGTTGCAGTTGAAGAGACAGGTCGCCCTCCGGTGGCGGTAGCGCTTAGAGAGAAGCACATAGAGCACCGGGTTGATGCAGGGGTGAAGGTACTGCAGCACAGTGCAGATGAAGTAGAAGATGTCCCAGGCCTGTCCGTGTCGATACTGTCCCAGGTAAACACACAACTCCAGCACATAACCAGGCAGCCAGCACACTGAGAAGGTAGCAGCAGCCAGAAACACCATGAGGGACGCACGCCGGGTGTTCCTGGCACTTGACACTGACATTACAGGGCTCTTGTGAAGAAAAACAGCCAGGCGCACATAGTTGTAGGCAATGACCAGCATTGGAATAAAGTAGTAAAGTACAAACTGGCTGAGCACCACTTGGTAGTGATGCTCATGAATAGTTGGAAGGCAGAAGGTAAAGTTGGCCAGACTCGGACTCAAGCTCTCTTTGTTGGCAAACATCCGCAGTGGCAGGCTAATGAAGAAGCTTAAAGCCCAAACCAGAACAAACATAAAGATGACCAGATCCATTGTGGGCGGTTGGTAGGGGTTTGTGATGATCATGGCACGTGTCATTGACACAGCACACAGTGAATAAGTGCTAGCTGCCAGGCTGAAAGCTAGAAGGAACTGGTACACTTTACAGGAGATGTCACCTAGAGGCCACGAGTAACTTACGGCTGAGTGCAGGGTGAAGGGGATGAGCAGGAGGGTGAGAAAATCTGCCAGAGTCATGCTCAGGAGCAGGATATCCAGGCGGTTTTTACGTAATGAGTTGTTTTTGGCAAACAGAGAGAAGACCAGTAGGTTGGCACAGAGTCCAGTGCCCAGTATAATGCCAC
This sequence comes from Chaenogobius annularis, assembly GCA_015082035.1. NCBI lineage: Eukaryota > Metazoa > Chordata > Actinopteri > Gobiiformes > Gobiidae > Chaenogobius > Chaenogobius annularis. Next base: position 209,606 of record BJKM01000273.1, on the reverse strand, counting down.
AGGTACAAGCAAAGATGAGTCCATAAGTGTTGGGGAGAGCCATATTCCAGTCTTTACACCTTACAGAAATTAAATATAATGTATTACTTTCCAGTATTTGTAAATATGTAATAACTAAAGACAACAATAACATGTGGCATTTCGATTATCTCTTCAACACTGGCAAGTAACTTAAATGCTCAAACTGTCAAAACTAAAGAAAACATTCCTAGATTAAGCTGTGGCTAAACTGCAACAACATCACATCTAAATCAGATCTGAATTAGTTGTTACTGAATTATTATTTTAAATTACTTTTGTATTTATGCCATATAATTGGATGTAGGGTATTGAAAAACTGTGCCTAACTACTCAATCATTGATTAATTAATTATCTAAAATAGAATAAGACTGTATGCTTACCATTGTTGTTCTCAGTACCACGTTGTTCGAAGTCACTTGTTATGAAGAACTACCTTATTATTTTGAACTTACATTTTCCGTGTTTCTCATTCTGCTAGACATTAGCAACACGACTGCCTGCCAGGATTCGTTTCAAAAGGTGAATGTGAAAAAAAGAAAGGCAAACATTGCTTGTGTCATATTGGTTATGGTTGACTTGGCTTTAAGAGATTAGACCAGCTGGTGAATGAACAGAGACATAGAGAGAATATGTGAATATAGACTATATTTACACATTAATTGTGATTGATTTTTTTAGTTGATTTTTTGTTTTTTGTTTTATTGTTCCTAAAATAATAATACAAATCTATTTCTAAGTTTACTTTTTAAAATGTAGTTGCAAAAAAATTATGTTATAATATATATATATTATTTATATGTTGAGTCAAACAATGTGGAATAAGTAATGTAAAATATAAACTAAGAAAGGAGACTAAGCATGCGTTCATTGTTTGATTGATTTCTTCAGTGTGCTGCAGGCTCCTGATGACAGATTTATCAGGCTGTGCACAGTGTTTATGACTCTATGTCCACTAATGGTGCTTGCTGCACTGTTGCTCTTAGAGCAGGATAAGGATGACGCTGATGCATTTGTCTCCCCCTCCATCCCCAGTGTCAATATTGTTAAGATTTCTGAAATGGTCAAAAACTAATAAGTGATTCTTTGATTTTTTTGTCATTGTTTATTTTACTTTTAACATTTTCTATACCTAAAGTTAGCTTACAGTTTGAATGCTTGATATAAAAACAGTTACCGTCGGCCAAGCTATGCAATTATTTCATTTCACTTGTACACACCTGGACATCTACAACTCAGTATAATTTGGTTCAGTTGATTAAGAATGATATGGACCCATGTTACTGGTGGCCACAGCCCACCCCATGCCCCATTACTTATACAACACCGTCAATTGTATCTTTGAAGGGAACATATTTTGTAAATTAAAATGTTATGATCTTTTAACCATGTTAAAATGGTTTTCCCTCATCGTTAACTCACTCTAACTCAGTTCTATTTCGATTGATTGATTCATGCACGTTTGGGTAATCCTATATTGTCCTCCATTTGAGGCATGAGTACTACGAAAACTTTTCCCCTACCCCTAACCCACCCATATTCATGTATTTAGTTGCAATTATTTAAAACAAATAAATAAATCAGACTCCAGGTCAAACATGTAGAGTTCAAAAATGTCATAAAGCCATTTTTTGACAATTAAAAAGTTAATGAAAATCCGCTGCTCCCTACAGTGAAATGCCTCTATGAAGAGGCGGAGCTTATCACTTCTGCAGTTATGAACAGGAAGTCAATGGACCTGTTTACAAAGAACAAAATGTAAAATAATTATCTACGTACATGATAGTTTAATACTAAATACAATAAAAGCGTGTCTTCTTTAAAAACTTGACTCATAACACACACATATCAATTTATAAATGTTATTATACATTATATTGTTTTAATATTTACAGCGCCCTCAGTGCATTAAACATTATTATAAATGAAAACTCCAACATTGGGGTAGCAGATGGAGACAGACTGAATTAACAGTCCAAAAACGATTTACGATGGCAAAAAATAAAACAATGGTGACACGTAAACTTGGCAACAATAAAACATTAAAGATAAAGTGCACTTTTGATTCAGTCAGCAGCACCATATACATTCACAAAATAAATAAACACATTAAAAGTATTATGAATGAACAGATAACTGTACGAAATGAATTCCAAAAGATTTTAAAAAAGCACAGTGTTGTGCATCATGTACTTAGGCACCAACTTTACCCATTTGGATGAAGTCATTATTTTGAATTAAATATGGACCAAACACATTGGTTTACATGTGTCATCCACCTGTAGTGATCATGTGCAATACTGTAATATAATGTGATACAATTCACTTTACCTGCTAATTATTATTCTGTCCACCTGCTGCACTATTACCAAGCCATATTCAGAGCCACTCATAGGTCTTTGACTCCAACCCAGCAGAATTTTTTTCAATAGAGGCTCTATTGAGGTTCATCCAAGACCTTCTGTTCTGACTGACCGCGTTTTTCGCCGTTTCTTGTCACTGTCTCTGCGTCGGCCAAGGCGTGCTTTTTTCTTCTTCTTTATGGCCAGCTTTAATGTTTGGTCCTTATATGACACAGCCTTGTTGGTCTCTTGAGGCAGTACAGGGCTATCCAGCCCATACTTCTCTGAAAGGTCTTTGGTGGCCCCCTGGGGCTTTTGAGGAACTGAACTCCCACTGTAAGTTTGGCTTGATGTCCTGCTCATGTGAGGATCACTTTCACCAGCCGTATGCACCTTCTCCAACAGGTCCTGTATCCACAAGCGACGCTTTAACTCCTGCAAGGTGCGCCCTTTGTCATGCATTAGCTGGGCATGACTTACAGACCTCCGACTATAACACACAGAAAGACAAGTGAGATTAAATCTTTATCATAATACATAAAACGCTACCCAAGCATTAATCTGTGCCTCTTGATTAGATGTCAATCCTATAACATTACATATTGTTCACATTTTTATTTAATTTATTGTTAAGGGTTAGCAGCAACATGTAATGTGCATGCAAGCAACCTCATTACAGTGAATACTGTATAAACAAGTTTACAAGGATCTTCAAAATTTAAACTAAAGGCTGAAAAAGCATGCAACCAAAATATTTAAAACTAGTATATAAATGTTAATAACCAGAAAATGTACATTATTTGATCATGTTTTACACATATATACTCACATTCTGTTCTGATATGTATCAAATGGTCTTCCATAAAGACTCAGTGGAGCTAATAAGAAAAAGAGAGCCAAGCTCCACTGATGTAGATTGCTCACAGTGCCCAACCTAAATATAACAGAGCACAAAATTATTGTTTGAATTTATTTCTTGACTTTTTGAATTCATAACATTACAAGAACGTTTCTTTTGCTGCACATTATAAAGGACTATATACATTTTATATTAGTAAATTGCATAAATAGATAATTTAATAATCCAAACAAATAACATACACTTACATGTTTGCCAAGCTGTAGATGTTTCAAAAAGTTATTTTGTCCAACATTGTTCCATTTTTAAAAAGAAATTGAGATCCATTGATGTGATGAAAATCCAGGGAATTCCCCTGTGAAGAACCTCCATTCATTTGCCTCCCAACAGTGAGTGTTGAGCTATATATGTCCATCCAATGCCCATTTAAAAGTAAGATATAGATAGAAAGAGCATTAGCAGTCCCTCAGTTACAGAGCAGCTACTGCGCTCCTATCTGCAGTCATCTCATCAAGTGTAGCGCAGAAGCATGTGTGGCAGACTTCGAGAAGAGCAGAGAGTGGGGTCCAACACTGTGAGTGTGCTCTTTCTGTCTAACTGTGGGACCGATAGAAAGTTTAACTGCTCTGTGGTACTCCTGCCCATTAGACCAAGAGTGCTAACACCTCCCCAACCACCCAGCCCTCAAGTGCTCTTCATCCCCCTTCACTCACCTGCTGTGACAAGAGGGTGGTCTTTTATAGCAACATCCAAAACTCGAAACATTATTGGGTGACTGAAAGTTTTAAAGATTGATTTTCATAGTAACACTTTGATAGAGGTCAGAATTGAAAAGTGTGCAGTAATTGAAACAGCCATAAGTTACCACACAGTGAGGGTTGAAGGGGAGGAGCAGGGTTACTCCAAAGTAAATACGAGCCTAACCACTTTCCCAGGGGAAAGTGACCATAACCTCAGGGAAAGTCAAGCCAGAGTCGCTCATTGCAGACCATTCAATTCTCTTCACTTTGCCTTGGCAAATCAGCTCACCAGGTTTTGTAGCATTGCATGCTCTCTTTTGGCAAACATCAAGAACTCTTAATAACATTTGATAATAATCCTCCCCTAGAATATTTTACAACAGTATTAAAAAAAACCTATCAAGCTTGTTATAAGCTTGTTGCAATTTTGAAGGCACGTTTCCACCAGCCCTGCTCAGCCCTACTATACTCAGCACTACTTGGCCTAGAGGGGTTTCCATTACTCTGTACTATCCATGGAAATTTCCCAAAGCAAATCAATAACCGTGGAAACTCTGTGGTGGTAATCATGCATTATGCCAGCACTCTGACCGATCAGCGATCAGGTACTGTTTAGTACCTGCTTTTTAACTTGTCTGACTTCAGATTGATGTGTCTCATTCTGAATTGAGTTCTTCACGTGAATCAATCTAGAAAGTGCTAAACCCAGTGATCATCGTTCTTATCCACAAATGTACAAAGCGCCATTATGGACACATTTTTATGGACACAACAAAATTGTCCGTATTTCTTACCTACAACGCAACAGCAGGAGCCACTGACATAAAATGCCATGTGATTGGTCCGTTAAACCACTGGTGGTGGTTTTCAACAGTTAAGAAGCCAATAACTCTTTACAGCCCTCACTATTTACATGAGTCAAGACCCAACAAATTCTCTATAGGAGGGGGTGGTATAAATATGCTTTGGCCCCAGCTAGCTTTTTTGTTTTCAGTGAGTCTACCCTTTACATCTATGATTTGAACATTTGGCTATGGAAGAAACAACTAAATTGGTTCAATTTTTCAAGTCCCTCACCTGAGGAAAAAAAAATCCTGGACCAAGCCATACAGGGCAAGTTTAAAACCGTATCCTTAAATATAAAATTGGTGTGCCCATAGAGATTACTTTAAAAATGAAAGACCTTTTACAGCGCACCTGTGAGAATAACACACCAAATTCACCCCATACTATTTATTTATGTTATTTGACTGCCTTGATACTAGGAATCTCTTTAAGTGCATTTGGCGGCCAGTTCTTATGGATATACTGCAAGTATATCATAATTTGAGAGTCCTTACCAGCAAACAATAAACTATTAAAATAATCTCACAATAACAATTATAATAATTCTATACAATTTACGTCAAAACTCAATGCTTTGATCACTTAGACTCTGGGCACAATTGTTTTTGTTCTTTAAAATTACTTCAGCAAAGTTGCAGCGCTTAACGATTTTTCAAGTTACACACCATTTCACGTAGCTCAATAAAGGCATGTTTTATAATATTGTATTGTGGGCTAATCATTCACACCTACCAATCATAACGGTGGCCTCAGGAATGCTCTTCATACCTAATTTCAGCACCTACCAAGCTTTAGTCTTATAAGTGCATAAGGCAAAAATACTTGTAACCAGAATGTGGTTATAGTTTTTGTTAAAAATGTAATATACGATACATAAATAATCCTCTGGCTGCCAGAGAATTATTTGTGCCTCTTTTCTAAACCCAGTGGTAACTTTATGGTGTGAAATGGATAATGTTTTTTGGGGATTTCACAAACTTCTACCTTTAAGCCATGTCTTTAGTTCTATCTTCAAAAGAATAATTCTTTTAATGGTTTTACTGTTGACGGCTGGGTTCACTCCAATTGGGATATTCATACATTTTCTGTTGTGAGTTTGTCTAGTGCACATGGAGTTTGGCATGCAAACTCCTAATTTCTTCAGTGATCACGCTTTTCATTAATATTATTATTACTTTACATTTTAAACATAATTTGACATTTTCTCTGTAACGAATGTCATATTAATCTTTTATATTTGATTTACTAGTAGCTGTTGGGGTTTTTCTAAATCTTAATGAAATTGAGAATTGAGGTATCTATGTAGCAATGAGGTTAAGTATTGAGAAGTTCTTAAGAGGCATATATCCTCTGCATTACCTCACCCCTCTCAAACTCTCTCATTTGATATATGATAATATTGCAGGTAAAGCTTTTGGGCTCATTTTTTATTTACAACTTTTTCTTTTTTTATGTCAACCATAAATGTCAAGCTCCTGGAGACAGTAAGTCTGGGAGGTCCCACTTGGACAAAAGCATGTTGTCCAGACTTGGTCTTGAGCATAGGTACATTAAATTATTATTTCTCAGACAGGAAATATCTGCCATTGGACATTTTGCCTGCAAAATGCATTGCTAAGATGAAATGATTCCTACCTGGCAAAGCTCCGTTCTCATCTAGCTGAGTGTTTTAACACTAATGTATTCTGTGGTGGTTTGTCCCATATGCTATGATTAAACCATGTGTTTTATTATGTTATTTGTTCTACAAACCTAACCTTGATGCTCGCCACAAGAACTTCTTTTGCTTTGCATAAAATGTATTTCAGAGACAATGAGCATCAGTGTATTTCCTTTCCAATACACTATTTGCATATTATTTATTTCCTAAAATAATAAGTAATAAAGAAATATGTACAAGAAAGAACAAAGCAATTAAATCTAACAATTATGCCAATTTGTTGGTAATGCAAGCTGTACCCCACAAAGTCTCCACACACACGTTTGCCTTTGACCTATCCCCCAAAACATTACCATAAACTTGTGTGTGACTGCCAAGGATCACACAGCACAGCTTACATTTTCACTCTGCTCTGCTCCTCCTTGTACAGAGAGTTCTGTCTCAGAGGCAGAAGGGGCAAATGGCGAGGAGTTCATAATGTGGCATTTCACATGTGGTGCAAAACTAACTGTGGTGTTTTATGTTTTGAGCTTTGTGGTGGCTTTGGCTTGGAATTAATCTGCTGTGTGCTGCTACTACCTGAATCCTATAAAAAATCTGAACCATTTTGAAATGTTCCACAGGAAAATTCAAGAGAAGCTTTTTCTTTCTGCTATAGTTTCTGTGAAAATGTAAGCATGTATAGAGGTCTAATTGAGAAGACCACACGCACATGGCGTTACGGTAATGACAAGCACAGTCTGTTTGTTTACATAAGTGAAGAGCAGGCTCAAATCGTTAATGAGTGCTGTGCGTCCAGCGTGCAGCCACAGCTTAGCCACTGGGTCAACAAGGTTGGCCAGACAAACCACTGTGTTTGCCTGTGTGTTTCTGAATGGATCTTAAAAAATTCAAACAATATTGTCTGTATCTCAGTTACCTTAAAAATTGCTTTTATAAATCTACTTTTTTTTTACTTTTTTCTATAACTAGTCAAAACATTTCTTGTATGCATTTTTAGAAAATATAATTGCATAAAGCTTACATGTGAAATTTCCAAATCACTCTGACGCGCTCTGTGAGCCAAGAGCACTTCACCAACTCAAAGCTGATCCTTTTACTTTAAATGAGCTTGTCTCTGCTGGTTTCCTGACCAATTACTGTACAGTGAACCTGGGTCCTGTATTTATTTATCCATTAGTTATTTTAAATGGACCCGACTCAATGCATAGACCTTGTTGAGTGCTCTTGTCCTCTCTGCCGACCCTGGGACATACTAAGGGCTAGCAGCTCTTGGCAGTCCAATATGAACACTGAAGACTGCCTCTGGACAGCTTTTTCCTGCCTTGAAAAGGGCCACCCGCCTCGCACTCACCAGGGCACAGGGATTGGCATACATATACCTCAGCTTCACTTTGCACCTCTCAATTTTCAATTTGGGAACATTTTCAAAAGATTATGACTGTTTTGCCCTCAAAATCCACTTTAAAAAAGAATTTCTGCAATTTTTTGTCGTAAAAACTAAACCATAGCTTGTAATTTGCTGTTTGATGTGTATCTGTTGGATAGGGGTAGGGTATTTATGTAAGATAAATACCCTACTAATCTAAATTATCTAACACCAGGCCTTAAACATTATGATTCATATGGAGGCTTATATTAATGTACACCTAGTCTATTTGCTAGCTATTTTACAAGCTGTGGGCAAATAGTTAACGAACTGGGAGTGTTATATGTGGTTCTGTTACAGGCACCTTGTTTTCTGTCAGAATCTGGTCTAAAATATTCTCCCATATTTTCCCCATATTTCTCCAATAGCATCCTCTTCTAAAGCAAAGGTACACTCAAAGCTGCTTGTTTTGTGCTTCTTAGTGCTTTGACAACCCTGACACACAGGTACTTGAGCAAAGAAATGCCCCATATGAGCCAGGGGAAATTAGCATTTCAAGTTTGTTTAGTAAGACCTGGGCATTAAGTCACTGTTTCAGGCTTAGATCCTGTTCTCTTGGATGTGTGAGGTGCTTTGGAAACACTGAGGCAAGCTTTATATGTTTGTATGAAAGTGTCTTAAAGTGCAAAGCTTTAATGTGAAACCAGGATTACAGTGCAAATTGACCCTTCAATGTTTATAACTGTAGTAAAATGGCTGCTTTGGTGTGATGAGTTTCACAAAGATATTATTCGGTTCATTGATAATTGTGATTATTTAGGACTATATGTCAAGATAATCAGGTTAATCGATAATCGTTCTTACAATATAATTGTAAGAACCAAAAAATAATAACCGTGACAATTTTTACAGGCAAAATTTAGTCCTAAATGTAATGTGTCTTTTAGAAAGTTTAAATTCGTAAAACAAACTTGAAGAATAGTAACATGTTAGATAATGGGAATTAAAGAAGATTAAAGATTTAACTGTTGTTTAGTGATGTCTCAATAACCGTGAATAATCGTTTAATCGTGATGTTTTTTCTCACAATACACTAACATTTTATATCGTGACATCCCTATTTAGGGCACAACATAATGGTAAGAACTAAAAAAAAACTGAATGTAAAAAGTGTTTATAGCTTGCTGCTTACATTTATTATACAGAAAGTTTGGTTTCATTAAGCTGGTCACATACTTAAAGTGAATACTATTAGACAATTTGAATGAGGGAAAATAAATTGTTTTACTGTAGTTTGGTTAATGTCAATGGGTTAATAATTGTAAATAATCGATAAATCATGATGTTTCTTCTCACAATAATCGTAACACAAAAATTCAATATTGTGTCTAAGGTGTCTGTGTGGGTAACTACGGCGTAAATGTGTTGAGGCACAATGGGTGCTTTCCTATTTTGTCACCAGTCCAGCACTTCTCACCCTGAACACAGGTTTGCTTGGAAAAGGTACCCGTCCTTTGTCCCCCGACAAGCACAGCCTGGGTGACTTGGGCAGGTCACATGGTAACCAACCCTACATGAAAAGGGCCCCTGCAACAACATGGTCGTGACAAAAGATTCATGCTTGTTTGGGTAATGTTTTATTGCCCTGCATTGAAAGAAATGCTGTTATCACCTGCAAACTATCCAAGCTCGCTCTTCTCTACTTTTTTGTGATTATTCAAAACATTTCAACTCACTAAAGTAGGAGTACAAAAAAAAAAAAAATTTCTTTAAAGACTAGAATGAAGACAGATTGTTTTAACACCTTTGCAGCTGGATATCTGTTCTCTATCTGGACTAGTGTTGTGCCCACCATCACCCGCTTACAGTAATGTAGCTCTGTGGGCACAGGCCTGTGCTACTTGGACACAGCCGTACATTAGTGTGTGTGGGCGAGCATGCCTGAGGTTGCTGAGCCATAGCCTTCTCTTCAACATTAATAAGGACTTCCTTCCTACCAGACAGTCAAACACCTGATCACTTACCAGAGAAGACATGCCCACGCATCCCTCTGTGCTGGCAGTCTGCAGCTCCTTTTTATACACTAATAAGTATTTGCCTGTGTTCTCTGGTTGCCTATCCATCAAGCTGATCACATGCTGGACACTCATACACAAATCATGTTTTCTCTGCTTCCAGAAGCCTTGCTCTAACCTTCGTGTATGAGGCTGTGTTTGCTGTGCTGCTAGACTTAGATATCATGGGTGGCGCCGACATTCAGGACAAAGTTGTAATAATTCCTCCTAAGCACCAAAAAGCTCACATCTTGTTTTCCAATGACAATACAGTTTGGTTTTTAAAATGAATGGCCAAGAAATACAAAATTAAATGTGAATTTTATTATGTATCTAACATGTATTTAAGATTATCAAGTATCATGTTTTCAACTTTACCTACAGAATGTAAAAGCATGAAAACAAGATTTTAGTGCATGGATGTATTGATGTTCATCATATACTTATACGTAAGTATCTTGTTGTATTCATGATACTTTCTACATTGGGTGGATTGGCAATGTTAAGACTAACTCTATATTGAGAGGTTTTTTTCAGGCAACCCTTTGAAATCATTTTGTTTTTGCTTGTGCCAGCACTTTTTCTGTTCTGTCTGGTAGCAGCACATCCACAACTCATCTACCTCACTGAGTTCAGGGTCTGGATTCCACCATTTCCAGTTCAATTCATGGAATTCAAATGATGTAAAGTTAGGATGGTTGCCTTTCAATAAACAATTCAAAACTTCCCTGTTGCTTCAGCGGTGGGAAAGTTCCCATAAGAGAACATTTACTGTTAAATCAGTAAAGCTTTTTTTTCTTTTTTTAAAAAAAGAAAACCTTTTCATAGCTAATGGGATACATATTTGTTGTGCCCATAGGTCTAAAGCTAAGTTGTTAAGCTAAGTTAACAACAGCCCAGATAAAGTTCTAACTTCAAATGTATTTAAGACATGCTCACTCTATTAATAGAACAACATAAAGTTTCCATTAATGAAATTCATCATGTCTTATTTTTATATATGAACAAACAAAAGAACATAGTTTATTATTTTAACTTTATGTTGTCATGTCCATCCGTAAGTTTCCATGTGAACTATAATTCAGCGTGTGTAACTGTGCAGTGTGAAGGTTCTCAGCGCTGTTTGATTAGAGCCACACACAGGAGGTCCAGTGGGCCGTGTTTTCTTTAGCTGGGCCCATAACTCTTAAAAACACACAAACACTTGAGTTGTAAATGACCTGTTCATCACACAGTGACAGGGGGGAGAGTCTGGACTCTTGGTGGGCCAGGTGTGCAGAATGCAGATTGGGATATGCGCATGTTGCCAGGTCCTGTTGGCATGGCGACCTGGGGCTATGGAAAGTCCTGGAATCTGTCGCTGCTAAGCAGGACGATGTTGGCTTTGCCTCCAGCTGTTTCGTACAGATGCAGTGAACGCCAGCAGTGGTCAGGAGCAGAGAGCAGCGCTGCATGTCTGACCACACACAGGCCACTTATAGCTCTTTGGAGGCACCAACATACAAACACATACGGCCTCTTTACAGAAATCTTTCTTGTTTCTTGTCGGGCCGTAATGATTAATCAACCAATTGTGGCTAGTTGACAATAAAAATCATCATCATCATAATTGTATTTTGACAATAGTAATCATTATTTAGACTAAACAGACTCTAAAACACATACAAAAAGACCTTTTATAACTTTGAAAATAAATATAAACTATTTCTGATTTTCATCAATTTACACGTTATTCATAAATCTTCTCCGTCAAGGAGCCTTCAGTCAGCATATATCAACCTTTATTTGGTTTAAAATGTATTTTAAAATGTATAATAGGAGTAACTGTTTATGAAAAAATTATCGTTGACTAGTCGACGACTAAAGTAATCATTAGTTACAGCCCTATTTCAAAGAAACATAACTCCAAGATATTAATCAGTTTTGAAGGCAACGCCAGGTCCAGGGGCCATATATTGTCCTGCCCCTAGATTATTTTGAGAAATATGTTGGCACACAACAGAAATCCAAATACCTATTTATTTAAGCTTAGAATTCAATGTGGCCGCCAGGTTTGCTGCACAAAACCCTGAAGCAATGTTCCTTCCTGCCTTAAGCAAAGAGTGTTTTACTAATTGTAATGTGAAAGTTAATTATATATACAAAGTACAGTGCTGTAATGTGTCCTCTTCCAGTGGGGCTTGAAGGCCTTGATTGAGGTAACTTTGAAGACAGTGTAAGTAAATAATGGCTCTGTTGAAATGGTCTCACCACAGGAAAATCAACTTGCCATCTCTTGTTTTCTTTGTGGTCAGGGGTAATTCATTTTATAAAGTGGAATTAGACGGCAAATTTCTGTGGCTTTGTTTGCTAATTCATTTTGTCCCTAAACCCTAGGGCAGTGGTTCTTAACCTTTTTCAGTCACGACCCCCAAAATAACATGCTTGACAACCCTAAACATAAAAAGTAAGCTCCCCCAAAGTGATAAAGTAGCCTCATGTCTAATGTGTGATTTTATTTTGAGGATATACTTAGATAAATGATTTTGGTAGGCCAACAAATAATAATTTCCATTTGCCCCTGCATTTGAAGGGTGTCAAGCCCTGTTTAAGACTATTGTATACATTTTCCAATTATAGGGAGGGAAACTCTTCTGGGAATCCCCTGAAGTCATTTTGCGACCCCCATGGGTGTCCCGACCCTCAGGTTGAGAACAACTGCCCTCGGGAAATTGTCTCAGAAATGAGAATTTGATAAGTGATAGCATGTCCAGCAGCATTAAAAAATGTTTAGAAAAAAATTTACATTCTATATGGTGCACAGAGACAGACAAGTATTTATTAGGTGATCCATTCTAAAATGTTGTCTGTAAAGCCACATTCACACATGCAGCCTGACCTTTGCCAGTCATGGGTGAATAAAACCAAAACTGATTTCTCTACATTTTTGATCTGACCGTTTCCCTGGTAAAGACCTAATAAAATTACCGTGACAAATGCAGGGAAGGCTTGAGTGTGACTACAAACAGAAGAAACAGGGATTTTCCCTGAGCTTCTTGATGAATTAAAGACATATTAGTAAAACGAAACTGTTTTACACAACTATTATCAAGTGTAACTATTTTTTAGCATTCATTTTATTTTCAGGCCCTGATTTTAATGAAGTCACTGATTATTTTTTGTGCTGTTTTAAATTTCAAAACGGCTTTGTTCAAAATCCTGGAAGAAGTTTAAATTGCCAAAATGCCATTCTAATGAAAGTGCCCTCATTCACATTGAACCGTGTCCATCAAACAGCAATTCCACACCTCGCTGAGATAAAGTATGGCCTGCCTGACAGAAAGACTTCCTCTTCCCTGTCTCCTCATAGTGGGCACACAGAGGGTGGGGCTGTCATAACTAAAATTTTTCGAAACCAGTATTGTATGACAATCACATATAACGTTAATTCACCCAAAGTCATTAGCTTGTCATTTCAGTTATAGCTTTACATATGCACGTGGTTACTGGCCATACCGCTTTACCACAGTTCCATGTCCAGTGATTTACATATACATTCATTTAATTTATTGTCTGCTGTTAATGCAAGTTCATCACCTCCATGCCTGAGGTAGCTGCCAGCACGCATCCCTAACCCACACATTGGTTGTAATTTGTCAGTCAAACAAGCCAAGCGCCATACGAAGGTGACAACAGTTTTTTCTGGGAGTTTATGTCTCTAAAGGGTCTGACAAGCTGCTGAAAAATAGGACTGCATCAGGTTTCAGGCTCAGAAGAATGTGCATGGGCTGTGAGTAACCCTGTGGTCCGCCTCGGCATGTTTTCTCTGGCTCCTCTTAATATCATGTTGTGTGCCATCGAAGAAGCCAGAGCATGGAGACCAAAGAGAGGTGTTGAGGGCGTTCCTACTTTGGTCGCAAAAATTCAAACTCTAATGGTAGCGCTGTAATCATTCTTTCCTTAATATTAGCGATGTGCCTGGGTGGCACTTGGTGAATTTGACTCAAAGCATCTTCTCAGACCTGAAATTCATTCCAAACAAACAAAGTAATTATAGTACCTTATGCCCTGTAACAAATGTGGTACTAGTGATTACAAAATCAATTAAATGTATACATAGACCAAGGGGTTATTGGATGATAATAAAAGGCAACATATTATTTGTTTATTTATACCCATTAGCTGTCACTAAATTGGCAGCTACTCTTTCTTGGGTCCAATTGAAAATGATAATACAATAATAGTAATAATAATAATAATAATAATAATAATAATAATAATAATGATGATGATGATGATGATGATGATGATGATGATGATGATGATGATGATGATGATGATGATGATGATGATGATGATGATGATGATAATAATAATAATAATAATAAAAAAAATTTAAAATATATTATTATCTAAAACAAAGACGAACAAAAAGAAAGAAAGAAGAAAGAAACAGAACGAGACCAGAGAGAACAACAAAAAGGAGAGAAATAAAAGTCCAAAGTCAAATTTGTCCATTTTCAAATAATTAGCTTATTTTTTAGATGTTTCATCAGTCATTAAACCAGGGGTCGGCAACCCGCATGCCGCATGCCGCTCTTTAGCGCCCTCCTAGTGTTGTTTTAATATGGTTTCTGTAAGAGGACAAACATAATGCAAACATTCTTAACGTTTTTCAATGTTATAAAAATTTTTATAATAAATATTAAATTTCAACATTTCTGTCAACGAAGATTTGCTCATAGCGCCGCTGAAACGTGTGTCGCAGGACACATGCAGGATTCTAATTTCTTAATTGTATTTCTATTCTATTTTCATCAATGCAATAAAACATAATACATTATATATACATATACATTGTAATAAAAGTTCAACTTAAAGCACCAAATATCTATAGCAGAGTAGTCATGTGGTGCGTCATCTCTCCAGGGTGAAAATAAACATTTAATCAGGAATGCTCATTATGTATTCATAGCCTTGTCATTTTGATAGTAGGCTAATATAGCTAATATACACTTACAGCCTGTGTTCCCTTCATATAAGTGTTATATAAGGCTTTTATTTTTTTGCGGCTCCAGACAGATTTGTTTTTTTGTCTTTTTGGTCCAAAATGGCTCTTTGAAACTTTAAGGTTGCTGACCCCTGCATTAAACTATCCTCTAATCAAAAGAATCTTGGAAGATTGGTAAATCAATCCATTGTGTTTCTGCCACGTTATAACTTATGTTTCCTTTGTGGATATTCTGGGTGTATTTTTTGTCACTGGAATCTGAAAGAACAGTTTTCACTTCAATCAAAACCAGAGGTGCTGGATGCAGCCTGCTGAAGTAGGCATACTCAAAGTTTTGAGTTACACTGAACTCAATGATAACTTACTCAATGCTCTTCAAGTAATATGTGATATTCGATATATCTCCCCTATTGGCTATTGTTGCCCCTGTGCGCTGCGGGTTGTGCTATACTGCTGTACATGCGCTGAATTTGCAGAAGAGCTCATATCCTTACCCTACAGAGAAGACTTTGACAATTAAACTGGAAGCCGATCCACGCTCAATCAAGCCACCCAGTATGCGCTCTCACTGTGAATTAAAATTTAAATTGATATCCACAGCAATGCCAATATTTTCTATGCAGCCACTAAATGTCGTCGATTTATCATTGAAAGATCCTAGGGTTTTCTGTAGGTACTCTGGGCCCCAGGTACAGTGGTTTTGATGCTCAGCCAGGGACAATATAGAAGCCTTGCCAAGAGTCCAAGCTGTGAACGGTTGTTGGAGAGTTACCGTAAATCCTTCTGCTCGCAGCGCTAAGACGCTCAGAAAGCCACAGTCGTGCTATTCGCCACCCCTGTGGTCTGCACAGGTAGCCACTGGGGCTCCCCATATTGTGATCTGTGTTTATAGGAACAGAGCTCAATGGATAAAGGGAAAGCTGGTACCCCTTATGTCTTTCTGTGGATAGAGTCTGTCAGTGGTTTCTTTGTGTTGATTAATCTGGCACTTTATTGGAAATGATCCTGATGATTAATGCCATAGTGTTGAAGCGATACCTCTGTTGATTGAATATACAGATTTCAAACCAATTCAGATTCAGACCAAGATTTCTTTTTCGTTGGACAGCAGGCATATAGATACTATCAGGTACCCATCAGAATGTCCATAGATGTCTTAGTTCTCACACTGGCTGTATCCACTGATCCAAGCTCAGGCCCCTGTGACTAGGAAGGTTTGAAGGTGTAGATGGCCAGAGAAGACAACCTAGCCTCACAGTGAAGTCTTTCGCGCCTTGCCATCCTGTTACTGACCGCAGGAGTGTTGTGTTTACATAAGAGCCGGTGCATAACAGAAACGCAGACCACCTTCAGTCAACCTGGGGCTCATCTTTGCTGCTCTGTACAACCTGCCACCTCCCACCAGGTTGACCTAAATTTAGTCTCGTACTGTACAACTTTTTGAATCTTAAGAAGCTGCAAAGGTTTTTATTGTTTATTGCGTAAAAGAGGTTTTGCTTGTGATTCTGATCTCCTGAGGTCTAAATTGTGCTCGTCACTGCCCTCAATTCACCTGCACTGGACGTGTAGATTTCAACAGCTTAAAATGGAAACAGTCTCTGAAGGACAGCCAAGGAATCTGGTAAAATTAGAAATATGGTCCTGGGAAATCTAATGGGAGACTTGGTAATTACCTGGAGTACAGAGGTGCTACAGTGCTGCACTGGTGTGGAATTTTGTAAAGCCTCCAAGCATGTATAAAAACAAGTTCTGTCTCAGTGTTAATTCATGTGGGTCTCTCTTAGTTAAATAATGTATTACACACAGCTGTTTGCAGCCATTTACCCTGCCCCAATAATGTTTTAAGGAGAAAATAACAATGTATACATTTTTGTTGTGTTTGACATTTTTGGTCAACGGTAACCTGTTATAAACAACAATTTTAATTGCCTTAATAAAGCATCATCAAAGACTTCATAATTTGCAAATACTTTATTAAGAATGATTCACACTTTGTAACTACTTATTTAGCACTTAGTCAAGTAGTTAAACCCGAATCTTTTTTTCATGCTTTATTAAGGCAAATTAAGCTGTGGTTATTGTAAGCGATACACCTGTTGAACAACTAACCACGACACTAACTAACGTGACATAACGCTACAGACACTATTATGGCTTCTCTGTCAATACCCTTAGTCATCCAAACAAATTGAAAAATGACAAAAAGGTTTTTATCAGGTCAAGTGCTTTTAAATGATAATGTTTCACTTCATCTATTTTATTTTCATCTGTTTCATTTTCAAAAAAGAAAAAGAAGGGCAGATAAAAGCCATTTCAGTGATGTTAAGAGTATGTCTGTGATATAGCTGAACCATATATTTTTAATTACAAAACTGAGGCCTGGTTCTGTCTTGATTGAGATGGTTCATTGATGAAACTTGCTGACGATGTATTTTCTCTATTTGTGCACCATTCTTTTCTTCCCACTTCTCAACGACTCATTGAACTTGTGTAAAGCCAGCACAGGACATAGCCTTCGTATTACATGTTTTCATTTGCCCCGTGTATGCCCGAATAGTGAAACAATCCCTCTTTTCATGACCGGGTCTTTCATTCAGTGGGTGGTGAGTATGTACCTCTATGATGATTGGAGATGAGGGAGCTGGGTGATTTTTCCAAGGTGAGTACCTCATGGGAGATGACTGTTCACTGCCATTTAGTTTAAGTGCAGGAGTGTCAGTTAACTCGACACTGGCACCGGGAATACTTAATGCCAGATGGAGGGAGCTGTCCTTGAAGTCTTAACAAGCAGCCGCAGAGAAACAAGCCTTTATTCAGTGTGAACAAGCTCAGAAAAAAATTGATAACTTTGCAAAGTTATTACAAAGTGTACTTTAAAACCCACATAGGAAAGAGAGGGATAGAGGAGACCATAAGGGGCCAGAAGGATCAAACGTGTATGGATAAAAAGTACAATTTAAATGTTGCTGACCTTTAAAAAAAAGAAAATAAATTGTGTGTACAATGCGGCGGTTGTCACACTCAAGGATCTAGCTTGCCTGGGATCCAGAATATAGTTTTTCAATTCTTTACCAAGATTGAGTCTGTTACCCTGCCCTCCGTCGCGCCTCGAGTCAAACTCAAACCGTACCGTGCAATCAGAGGTGTTTACTTCCATGACGTAAGTGAAATGAAGGAGTTCATTGGTCATCTGTCATTTAGAACAAAATCAAACTTCTCTTTGCCTGTTGATTCCACAAAAATGTGCAATGTTTTTCAGTCCCTGTGATATTTTTTTACTGCCTTTTTTTTCCCTTGTGAGCGGCCTTGTTTGTTTTGATACTGAAGGATCATACATGTCCCAGATAAGGTAATCCTCCTGTCAATCACTTCCGTCTGAACTTGCGGAGAAGAAAACGGTGGCCAGACTCATATCGATCTGTATAAATATACAGAGATGTTATCATTCTGGATTTTTCAGGCAAGGAGCTATAGCTGCTTTAGAGGTGTCAAATTATTGTACCTCCGCTGGATACATTGGTGTTGGAATCCAGGGGGCAAGAAACGTGCCAAAGTCTCCAGACTTTGGCACTCGCGTCCATCACCGCTGGCACGGATGAGCCTCTCTTGGAGGCTTCAGAGCACCAATAGGCCCCTGGTGTTTTTTCACACCGAAATATGAGGCGTAGCTACAAGAGCGTGAGCATCCAGACTACCTCCTGGAAAGTTGGTTAACATAATGACAAGTGCTTTTTCCACATGGTTCACTGACAAAACATAGTAAGGCCAAGTATAGTATATCAATATATTGTATTAATACTTTTTCCATAATCATATCCTATTGGTAAACTCCTACTGTTATAGGAGTGTTTTATGGCTGATTGTGCACATAACATATCTCGTCTGCTCATCTCTGTGGCGCACACTTTGGTCCCCTAAGAAGTATGTTGTTGTCAGCTTTGCTTAAATCCACCTTTTTTTTTTCTTTTTGGTGCTCTATTGTAATTGTTGGCAGAACACTAGCTCAATTTTCAATTAAATGCACTATACACTGTTGGCGTGCCTCTTGTTCTGGCTCTTTACTGGTATGAGAGCCTCTGTTGATTCTCTACTTCTCATTCATTAGGTTCGTTTACTGCTGACCCTCCCAAACTGCGACTCGCTTGAGTGAAAGGCCCGGTGAGCTCAGGACCCAGGCATCCGGCAAAGACAGGAAACAGTCGAGGTGCACTCCAGTGTCACCAACACATCACAGGACGCTTTGAGGGAGTATTGGCTCTTGCCATACTGGTACGGCACTAAGCAGAGCAAGGTCTGTTGGGTTTGCTGGCCAAGTTAAGCACGGAAATATTTCTTTCCTGTTAACTCAAGAGTCTGGCAGTCACCTGTGTAAGGTTGTCCTGGCAGTTCACAATGAACCACCCGCCGTCCAGTGAGGCGGTGTGCGGGCTAAGTGCTGATGGACCCTGACCAAATCCAAGTACTTCTGAAAGTGTACAAATTCATTGACACTGCTTTATTGTGTCAGTGGTGGAATATTGAGTGACAAATTCCTGAAGGTCTTATGATGAGGAAGCTGTGTTTGTGTGTGGGGGCTTTGAATATATGCTTTGTTTTGCTAATAATAATATATGTGATTGTGTTAGGCTCAAATTGTAGAAATGTCGATCTAAATTAACTTCAAAGTTGATTTATAATTTTGATTTGCTGATTGGTTTTAATGTGACCTCGGATTGTATGTATACCACAAAACAGATACATTTCCCACCATTCATCCTTAATATTGATTAACAAATGAAAGTGGTCGTGGTGTAAGATACATACTAGCATATTTTTTCTATTGGTCATTGCTTTAGAAATGTTTCTTTTCCCCTTTATCCCATGTTAGGTACCATTAAATTTATATTGAGGAATTGTTACAGACCACTGTATCTTTAATAGTTACAACTGTCCCATTTGGTTTTAATTATGCTGATCCAACCTGTTGACCTCAGTTATATAATTTTGAATACTTCACAAGTAATAAAAGTGCTTAACATTAGAATATGCTAAATTCCCCATCCGCCACTATTCACTGGAAATGCTTTTTACATAAAGTGCATGAGTGCAGTAGTCGCCAATAACCTCTCCAAAGAGTACATTAAGTCTAAGTGCTTCCAACAGATAAAATTTATGTTGATCCCGTTATGTCATTGCCTTACATGCTGCAGAGACGAATGGCCAGCGTAAAGTTTTCCTACAATGAATCCAATATGGCATCCGCATGTGTGCCTCAGTGGAGCCTCAATAGAAATACTTCATTTTACAGCCTAGACGTTAACACACAGTAATCTTTGCCCCAAGTTCAACAAGGGCACGGTTAAGTGTGGCTTTGTATTCAACAGCCAACTAAAACGGGAAAAGCCCAAATCATAGTAGAAATACAAATAACACGGAGGAGGACCATGATACAAACATTTTAGTGGCCAAATGGGCATCAACAACGGGCCAAAGAGGGAGTCTCATTTCTCCTCTTGACAGAAATGTCTACAACCAGCTCTGTGCCCTTTTAGTGCAGTTTGGATTGTCAACAGATGAAAATATACTGTGTGAGTACTAAATGGTTGTGCATGTGCCAGGACACACAAAGTGAGTTAAAAAACCCCTTCTTACTGCCCGCATCCTTCCCTCCACTTTGGACTGGAAAGCGTATTGGCTATCGGTTTAATTAATTTACTAGTGGACACTAATACCCTTGGGCACTGAGAGACGTTTGTATTTTTTCTGTAGCCTAAATTAAATCAATAAAGCACTTTTCTTGCTTAATATAAATTTGACATGACTGGGATTACAATGCAGATTATTTTAAAACTGTATTAATTTTGCAAGCACTTATTTTGTTGTGTCAGTGCAATTGGATTATTTGGGTAGTGAGGGTTGACTTTTCCTATTTTACGCCTGGCTCAAGTGGGATTAAGAAAAGACCTTAAATCCAAGACAAACTCAAGAGCATGTTTTACCGTCCACTGTCCAATACACTTTTATAGCATTGCAGCATAGGTTTAGGTTTAATTCACAATCATTTTTCTCTATACACTCCCCATTTATAGGTTTGTTAATTGATTTATTGTTCAGAGTTATTCCTTCTGGTCATTTCTCCTTAATATGACAGCAGTAAAGTAAAGTACATTTTGACACAGGCTTTATGTTCCCATAAATATTTTTTGTCATGTTCCTGCCAGATGTTTAATCTGGTCTATAACGATCTATTTTACAATCATCTGTCAAAACCTGTTGTCAGTTCAACCACCTGGGCCACATCAGATGTAGCAAGTCTTTGTTAAATGACTCATTCTGAAAATGTAAATGTTGACAATTAAATATTGGGCTTTGATCATTTTTCAGAGGCCATGACTGTTATTCTTAAAGAGGCTCTCTCTATGTTTCTTGGCGTGCGTCTTATTTTCTGTATAAATTACACACAAAGAAAGCTTAAGAGGTGTTTGTCAAGGGCTAAACTTTTATGCTTTCACTTTATTGGCAAATCCACTATGGAAAATTTTAACTAAGCTTCAAGTGCAGTGTTTAGTGTGGTTTGGGGCTTAGGTGGGGATCAATTGCCTTCATTTTTACAGCGGTACCCCAGAAACCCCCAGAGTCTGGCCTGAAGGACAGGTGGGCCAGCCGGGCACAGTCCTCCGCACCACTGTCCCGAATAAGAGCACAAACCAATGACAACAGTCCTGAGCCAGTGACAGGTGCAAAGAGTATGCCATGTTTGAATGAGGGCCAGTGTCCCTGCTTACTAAACAAGTGTTGGGCCAAGACCTATAAATAGGATAATTATACTGTAATATACTTTTGAGTATGTTGATTTAAAAACATAGATTAAATTAGCAAGTGACTTTTTACACTTTAGTAGTAAAGGCATGAGAAAACAGATGAATAAGCCTACAAGTATATTGTTGTTCCTTTCAGAGATTTAAGAGGTTATTAAAATCTAACCTATATGTTGGCCTGTTTATTCGTATAAAGGCCAACTATTTAAGCCATATATATACATAGATATGTGTGTGTGTGTGTGTGTGTGTGTGTGTGTGTGTGTGTGTGTGTGTGTAATATATATATGTAAATGAAACTGAGTTGGTGTGGTGTGCAGTGCAGTGTCTTTGCAGCAATGAGCAAGACCAGCGCTCTCTTTCTAAGCTGTAGGGGCTGCTGCCATCTTCTGCCACTGTCTTAAAATCACAAGACTTGGTTAGAAGAATTATGTAATACATTTTGGATGCAATGGTACACAATAATGTTGAATTTCGCTGTAGCATACGGAAAGGCATCGTCGGGTTTTTTTCTGCACTGCTTGCAATGCATTGCAGTGTCGTTTAGCTCACATCTGAATGAAGATTCCTGAAAATGATAATGATAACAATTGTAAGAAAAAGTTAAATAGTTGAAATGTTGCTTTCAGTGTCGGTGTTCAGTCGCATATTTGAATGAGCCTGTCGTTTCTTTGTGGCGGTGGCCTACTAGGCTTCCATTCATATCAGCCAATCAGAATCCCCAATGCTATGCTCTTTTGACCAATAGCGTGGCTTCTTGGTTCTTGGCCTTGTTCGACCGCGGACAGACGTCGGCAAGTGAACCGGTTGGATGCTAAGCTAATTCAGTCAAATTGCAACTAAGTATTTCAGATTGTTTTGATTGCTTTGCTGTTATCGGATGTTTGCACGAGATCTCGAAAAATAAGAGCCCTCTTTTTCTTGTACAATTGGTCGGCTAATATCCAAATTGATTCAGCTAAATCGCTTTTTGTGCTGCTAGCTAAGTCGGCGGTGGTGGGCGCCAGCCTTGTTTGACAACAGCGCTATTCGGTCACGTTAGTGGTGGTGTTGTTGTTTGTTGCTGCAGGGTGAGGCAGTCCCCGTTACCTTTAGGCGGCAAAAAATAAAACGGCTCAGTTCAAATAGAGGAAGTTCAATATGGCAGAGTTTCTGGAAGATCCGTCGACTTTAACTAAAGATAAGCTCAAAACCGAGCTTACAGCGAACAATGTGCCACTTCCGAGCGGCGAGCACAAGAAAGAAGTGTACGTTCAGCTGTATCTGAAGAACTTAACCGTTCTCAACAATAAGAAAAGTCCATCTATAGACACTTTCTCCAGCGACGAAGAGTTGCCTACACCCGTGGTTACAAATAAAAGCCGCTCCGGAAGAGTAAGTACATTTTATTGACTTGAATTGAATTAGTTTTGTTTGTGATGCATATCTCGTGACTACAAGAAAGTCTCTCTATTGCTTTAAATCACTTAATGACTTAATCAGCTTTTCTTCTCAACTATGTGACATTGTTGTTGTACAGAAAGCCACAAAGAAGACGGACAAGCCCCGCACAGAGGAAGTGGAGGTGACAGAGCTCACAGACGAAGATCTTAAACAACAGCTGGCCAAGCATGGGGTGGAATCGGGACCTATTGTGGGTTAGTTCATGCCGTAATTAAGACTGTGGCTCCTGGAAGTCAGTGGTCACGTTATAGTCATTGCCAACATCATAATAGCCATTTGCTTATTTTCAGACGAAAATGCATATCGGAGAAATGTGTAGATTTGTTTAACTTTGTGTGCTACATTGATTTTAGGCAATATATTTATCTGTTAAGAGTAATGTAATGTTTGTTTAAATAGTCTTTGAAGTGTCTTACATGCTTTATTTACTTTACTGCAGCCTCCACCCGTAAAGTGTATGAGAAGAAGTTGCAGAAGCTTTTGGACCAGCCCCCGCCTGAGGCCGCTGCAGAGGTCACAATCCTCCCAAAGGTCGATAGTAACCAGAATGGCAACACCAACTCTGACCAGTACAGTGACAAGGAGGATGGTGAGCTAATGCCTCTGTGCACTGCCACATCAGCACCACATTCAGGAGCCTTTATGGACACAAGGCAGTTTGTCTTAAGGGTTATCAGATCATCAGAAAATAACTAAGACGTACTACTGTAAAATGTCAATGTGAAAGTTTTAACATGCTAAGCTTTTCCCCAATGTACACTGTTTAAGTTTAGACAATAGTGTGTTGCAGACATTTTCATTATCACAAGCATTTCACAAATTATTATAAAGTAACATTTAATATTATTCCATATCTTTACTTTATTAAAAATAAATATGCAATACTGTATATGTGGTTTGTAATTAATAAACTAAATTCTAGCTTTTTGTTTTCACTCATTAGAGGTACTCGCTGCCCCTGAACCAGAGCCTGTTCCTGTTGTTGAAAAACCTGTGCGCAGCAGAGGAAAAACCCCCACTACAGTCCGCACCAGCAGCAGACGACAGGCTAAAGTAAATTAAAATCGGCAACTATGGAACTTATATGAGTTGACCAAATGGGGACAGTTTTACAATACTAAAGTCATGCTTTTTATGTTCTGGTAGATAGTGGAGGAAATTACAGTTACGGAGGAGACACCGAAGAAAAAGTCTGCAGAGAGTGCGGTTGAAGATATTCTTGCCAATGAAATAAGCTCACCGACTGGAATGAGGTAATGATCGTTGTTGATAGTCATTATGTATTACGGTTACTTATATCTTATCTATTACTGTGTCTGTTAAACAATTGCCCATTTGAGAGTTTTACCATCTACGTAGCAGTTTAAAGGATAGACCGTTTTAATTTTACTGCATGTGCAATAGAACTATAGTTTCTCAAATGAGTCCCATGAAGAAGAAAAAAAAAAACACATTTGATTCATTTTGAATGCATTTATTTTTACAGTGCAACCTGTCGGCGTCCTATTCGTGGTGCAGCAGGCCGGCCTCTGAAGCCCAGTGAATACTGGCTGGACGAGTCCCGTGTTCAGACCACAGTCCTCTCCGAGAGCCGCACAGAGTGTCTCAAAGCAGGCAGCTCTTCGGGCGCAGCACCTGCTTCACGAGGCTTCCTGTCCACCTTCCTCAAGCTCCTCTTGCTTATTGCCATCAGCATTGGCCTCTACTATGCTTACCAGAACCTGGACGGCAGTCACATTGAGGCCCTCAAAGGTCTTGTAGACCGTGTCCTGGTTCCTCTCCAGGGGGCAGTGGAAAGCACTGCCACTTACCTGGGCCTCGGTGGGGGAGACGCCCCAGCCGCAGTGGAGCAGCCTGCAGAGTGAAGACCAGCAGCAGCCTCATGTTCACTCCATTTTTTTAACAACAGCGCATCATAACCCAAACAACAAACTCAGCTTATTTTTTCTTACTTACCCGTCATTGTTGGACAAAAGACAAAGATCTATGAACGCTCTTATCTCCTCTTCAATTCAGTCTCTCCTTCTGACACTTGAGGGATTCAGCAGTAGCTTCTGGGTAACTCATCCGAAGTGACTAATTTTATGTAGTTTTTAACCTGTGAAATTGTTTGTCTTTGTGAGCATTTAACCTGTGTATGTAGAAATGTGGGCTGATTTGAGAAGGCCGCTTTATCCATGCATGATAGTATTTTTGAAAGTCATACTGTAGTTTTTCATTCTCATACCAGGTGTGTTTTCGGATGGTAAAGTGCCTGGATAAATGCAAGCACTTAAGACGCCCTCCCATTTCAAGCACATACTTTGCTTCTACGAACTCCACCATAACTTCAAGTGTTTTTTGTGCAGCTTTAACCATTTGGTCAGTAGGTAACCGTTACCAATTTCTATGGTGCTCAGGTAAAATCTTACGCTTCATTTCCTCCAAAAACCGGATCCAGCTTTGTGGAAAAGGGGACTGAATGTGCTCTGTGCTGGGAGAGGAGGTGCAGCCAGGTCACATGCCGCATGAAGAAAGTCAAACGACGTACATTTTCAGTCACTGCTAGCAACATTGGCTTTGTTTTTATAATTTGTATTCTGGTCACTCTTTGATTGTATTTAATCACCACTTTTTTCAAATGATTTAAGCTAGAAAGTTTACTGTACTTTTATTATATAAAATTTTGCCAGCAGGACATTTCACAATTATTTACAAAACTGCTTTCCAGATGACTCAGTTTACAATTCCTTGTTAGCAAGCTGTTAGCAATATCCGATCACACATTTCTTTCTCAGTCCTGCCATAGTACCCATTTGAGTTTACATGATTTGGGTTTTTGTGCTTTGTTGTGCTTTTTCATCATATTTGTTTTTTATAATTGGGTTACTTATCCTTCAGTCCTGCATGTCATGGTGCAGGACTGGCCAATGCAGTGCACCCACATAACCACTGAACTGACTACAATTGTCCATATATGGCAGATCTGCTAAGTTAAATGTTTTTAGTAAACACAAAAGGTTGAACTGGTACTGGGACAAATTCATTTTGATATTTTTCTAAAGTGGGTGCAAAACCTTTTATAGCACATTTTAGCAAACTTTGCGGAAGCAATATGCAATAAACGCAGAAACCACAATTAAGATTTCTCACCAGGCAACTCAGCAAAATCGATTGAAGGCATGGGTTATGTGGGTAAGGATTTGTCATCTGTTTATTTATGATAATGTAGGCTATGTATCATGAAATAAACTCAATTGTCCACACATGGACCTGTATTTTGTTTGACATGTATATGAAATTCTGAATTAAATGTCATTTTCTTAAAATATGTTTGATTTTCGAATGGATTTTCCGCTCTTCATAGACTTTCTGGAATGGAATAGATCGATGCCATTGTCTAGTCTTTTTCCCTGCAGCAAAAATTTTTCAGATTTTTCCCTCTTCCGCTTTACTAGAGATAGTTGACAAAAATGCTGATCTTTTTGAATGCTTTCAGATAGCAAGTAAGAAAGCAATGCTTAGCCTTAACCTTGTGCTTCCATAATTGTAATAATCAAAAGTGAACTACCTTCTGAAGGGTACGTCAAGAGTGAACAGTTTTAGCTGAAAATATTAGCTGGTCAAATGCAATTGACATGAACTATTGTGCCACATTGCTTCATTTTATTGATACATATTGAATTCCTGACCACCACAAGCACTACACTGGCTTGAGACCTACACATTGATGCAGTAAATAGATATATTTGTAGTACAATTTATTTTTTGTCTTTGTACTGATCTACATCTTCTCTGCTTCATCTTTTTAGATTAGTATTGTCCTTAGTAGAGGAGGGAGAGGCTTATTCAATTAAATCCAGCAGTCGCCGGTCTAGCAGCGCCTAGCAGGGACAAGACCAGACACAGAGTACCAAGCTCAAATCTGAACTTGAACTGGACCAAAGAACCCGACTATTACTAGACTCACACTAAACAGGTGAGTAGGCTTTCATACAGTGCAACTTTTACTACATAGATATGCTCAACCACCACCATGTAAAATGTTGTAACACTTCTTTTACAACTGCTTTGTGTCCAGTAACTACACAAAAATGTATGGCCTGCCTCCAAGATGATTACCGTGTTTTGTTGCTTGGTCATGCAGGCCTTCTATATAATTTGTACATAGTTTAAAATCTTGACATTCCTATCGGGTGTGCAGGATATGACCTGTTATTAGCTGCATAGTGCCTTGGTATGAGCAATGCTTTCCAAGGTTCCCAAAAGTGAATGGTGCTGGGTGAGTGAGTTAGTTTGAATAGTTTGTTAATCAAATGTTTTTTATCATCACACTTAAAGACAAAAGATAAGGCTAAAGTGCTTCACAGAAAAACAGGTATTACACAATAAAATGACTATAGGTCCTCCAACTATGCTTCATATATATTTATCTAAGTGAGTTGCAACATATACTTGTTGATAGTACTTTCAAGTTGAAGTGTAATGAGACAGATGGAGACAGGGTTAAAAGATTATTGTAACGCGTTTAGCCGTCTGTAGTCAGGACAGTCATTACTAGACAGGTTAGGTATCCGATTAAACCCCTCTATCTTGTTTGGGATAGGGGAGGGGTGCGGGACAGGAGAGGAGAGGAGAGGAGAGGAGGGGGCGCTGCGTGCTCCCCAATCTGGGCCACAGTCACATGAGCAGGGAGCTGGGAGCTGACTGGATACTGTCTCTTAACGGAGCCCATAGACGGTGTTTAGGAAGGCCTGCTGCTGTCGATGCCTACTAGTGTATTTGGATCTCCACACAGTGTGCCATGCTGGTCATATGGTGGTACATATACTTGACTGCCAGGAGCATCGTCAAGCAAAGCAAGTATCCATGCTATGTTTGTATCAGTGTTTTGCTTCAAGGTGATCTCTGCAGAAGGACATGTCACCTTCCTTACTCATTGCTGCTTAAAATGTCTCTAATTTCACTTAATTACATCTTCAGCTTTTATAAGTGAACAAATGAGAAATTAATGTAGAGAGTTGTGTCTGTGTGTTGTCACTATGTCTTTATTGGCCATCGCCCAGGTTACAACCACCCAGTGTCCACCACTAAATCAATTTAGACTGGCACAACTGGGACCAGGCCAGTAATATGCAAGATGCCCTTCGTTATACAACTCTCCCCAGTTATTTAAGCGTAGGACTGACACAATAGTCCTCTCTTATTTGTTGTCAGTGACTTTCGTTGTCTGTCTGTTCAGTGAAAATGTCTGCAACGCTCCAGAAGCTCATCACCCCATTGTTCCAGGGCCTTCCAGAGCCGCCCAGGAACAAGGTGACCGTGGTGGGTGTGGGGCAGGTGGGCATGGCCTGTGCCGTCAGCATCCTGCTCCGGGTAAGTGGTCTTTTTTAGATTTAGTAGTATGGTTCTGGTCCTTCTCTTTCTTATTCTTATTTGGAACTATTTTAGTCCTGGTTGTATTTCAGATCTGGTTCAGTGGAACTGGCGTGCTGTTCAATAGTCGCTCATTGATATCCAGACCCAAACCAGGATCAGCTCCTGTTCACACAATGACTGACCAAAATGAGCTTTTTATTAGTAGCCAAAATAACTACAAAGCAGGCTAAGACAGACTTGTAGAAGCCAAAATGTAGAAGAAATCTGTTGGTGGTGATTGGTTGAAACTTCCACTGTAGTGTGTTAACTTCTCATCCACACCTCCTGCTACTCTCCAGAATGTGATAAGACCAAAGTGAATCTTTCACAAGATTACTGTCCCACGACGTCTGAGCTGCTCTTAACTCTTCACTGCCCTTGAACTTTTGGACACCCGCAGCAACTTTTAACATAGGTCTTCTTTTTTTTTTTTTTTTCAAAGACTACCATACAAGCTGCTGCTGTGTAATGACAAAAAAATGACTTTCTCACCTCCATCATGAATGTCAACGTTCAAAATTGTAGTGTGAAACAAATGTTTCAGATTTTGATCCACGATCTGTTTGATTGAAGCATTCTGTTCAAAGTTCACATTTTGAATATGTCCAGGAGCATTAACATTTGAGAGAAGACTTAAATCCGATCTTCCAAACTAATACAATAATTTCAGGACATGTTTGTGGAGGTCTAATCTACAGGGCTAGCAGGTTTTAAGTGATCATTTGTCATTGTTTGTGATTTCCAAATTGCAACTATTCAAATTGCATTTTCAGTTGCATTGCAACATATCTTGCTGAACTATTATGAAAACATTTGTATTCGGGGTAAAACAACTACTCTGAATTTAAGAGCATTTATTTGACTAACCAGACAAGCTCTACTACCTCTTCAGCAGCTGATCCACTAAATTGAGGATTAGCTTAATGTTTTTTAACAGAGCTCTGCCGGGGGGTTCACTCTGAAGCTCCTGTGAAGTGACATTGGCACTTACCTTGTGTTTGAGGGAAAAGTTCATCCAAGTGTATATTTAACCATTTCATTCCACACGTGTTAAACAGGCACACATAACTTGCAAAATAATTCTGCCTACGGAACGGTAATTTATGTTTACGTACACTTCCTTGTAATCCATTCCACACCTAATTGAAAAATACATGTATTTGAGAGGATTTTATTAAAAAAAAAAAAAAAATGTTCATCCAACAATGCTTTTTCAGTCACTAGTTGGAAACATGCCCTGTAATGTTGTCTTCTGCAGGAGCTGGCAGATGAGCTGGCCTTGGTGGATGTGCTCGAGGACAAACTGAAGGGAGAGATGATGGACCTGCAACACGGCAGTCTGTTCCTCAAAACCCCCACCATAATCGCAGACAAAGGCAAGCGCATCTGCCGTGGTTCAAACAAGGCTTTGATTAAGAGGGGCAGTTTTTGACAAGTATTTTCACCTTCTGACAGTCAGTATTTTGCACTGAAAATATTTTTTTTTTAGGAATAAATGATCTATGAATGAAATACAGTTTTAATATACCTATTTATCGATTTTCTACAATGAGAATGTATACTTGCAGTTTGTATTTTGAATGTGTTGAAAAAAAAAAGTTGTGAAATGGTTGATGTATGCAAAGAGTGTCACTTCCTAATAATCCTAATAATAAACGTAAACATAACCATTTGAACACTAAGGCATTTTTTCAGTTTCATCTGGTCTACATCAGGAGAGTTAGTATCTAAATGAAGTTCAAGCCTGTTGTGTAATTGTGCAGCTAATGCCATTGGGAAGGATACAACCTTTCCATTTCTGCCTGACAATAAATACATGAAAATAATAGGGAAAAACTATATATCCTTGCAGAAGTCCTTGTACTACATCTCATAGTGACCTGTGCAATTTGTGTATTTTGCTGGAAAAAACCAACTGATCAATATAACACTACTTTTAGTTGACAAAAGTCTAGGCATTCTGTGCTAATATGGTAGCATTCACAGATTTATTAACATAAATCAATGACTGCGTGCATATTCTGACACATACACTACAACTGTCCTGGGCGTAACAGAAAGATCCATGAATGAAATGATATACTATATTCTAAAATGTGAATAAAAATTTAATCTCTTCCTCCATAGATTATTCCGTGACGGCAAACTCTCGCATCGTCGTGGTGACGGCTGGAGTGCGGCAGCAGGAGGGAGAAAGTCGACTGAACCTGGTCCAAAGAAACGTTAACATCTTCAAACACATCATCCCTCAAATTGTCAGATACAGCCCTGAATGCATCATACTAGTGGTCTCCAATCCTGGTAATAGACTTCACGATGTAAGACTTAATGTACTGAGATTCTTGTCAACAAATAAATAAAAGGCACTAGTTCAGTGTAGATCCAAGCTTCACTTTTCAGTCCAAGAGCACCAAACCAGACTATTTACAAACTCAACATCCAAGAAACATCAGGAAGCAATGCAATAAACTTTACAAAAAGTTTGTCAAACTTAACAATTCTTACAAATAAATGATATCTAGCATGAGTTACAATGGCTTAAATAAATAATATTTAAATCTTAATTTTATTATTTAAATCCAGATTTCTGGTTATTTGCGCTTGAAAAAATAAATACATTTGTAACCGCACAGGCAAGTCATGAGAACTGTAATTTTGAATTTAGGTCATTTTGAATAATGTTCTTGTTCTTGTTCTTTTTTTTGTTTCTCTTCAGTTGATGTGTTGACATATGTGACCTGGAAGCTGAGCGGTCTGCCCAAGCATCGAGTCATCGGCAGCGGCACAAATTTAGACTCGGCTCGTTTTCGATATTTGATGGCTGACAAACTGGGGATTCACCCAAGCAGCTTTAACGGCTGGATCCTGGGAGAACATGGAGACACTAGTGGTAAGATTTGTGCCTTTTGTGTGTATAAAAAGCTCTAGTTGGCATTTTTTCTTGATTATTTATCAAGTTTATTGCACATCAGATCAGGTATTCACAGTTTGAAGTCTCAGGACATTTTAAGCTTACAGACCCATTGAGATTTTTTAAATTAAATCATTTTATGCCTTTTAATGATTTTAAAGCACTGGTCAAGGACTACCCGCAGTGCCGATGCATTTGTTTTATCTAATTTTTATCTCGTATTGTATGTATAAATGTGTTTTTATGTATTGGTTAATTTTATTTAATGTTTTATTTGTCTTTTAGTATCCTGTGTTTGTTGTCTATTTTGTGTTGTGTTTTAACAGGGTACCCATGAAAAAGAGACATTTTCTCATTGGGTTTTCCCTGTATAAATAAAAATTTTAAAAAATAAAAAATAAAATTGATTTGTGCTTGTGAGAGATGAATGCATTGTGTGAATCAGGCGTTAATATTTTTTTATATTTTAATACTGTCATAGTATAACAGTTATAACTATTGAAATCCATTTTTATGTATTTTATTTATTTATTATTTAAATGTTTTTATTTCTTAAGACTAAATCAAATTGAATAAAAAATTTGATTGATCAATACAAGGACAACATTTGGATTTTCTCTTTTTTCTTATATTATCCTGCCTTATCTTTTGTAGTAAATAAATAATACACTAATGTGTATCTAGTGCCTGTTTGGAGTGGGACAAACGTGGCTGGAGTCAATCTGCAGACGCTGAACCCAAACATTGGCACTGAAGATGACGAGGAGAACTGGAAAGAGACTCACAAGATGGTGGTCGACAGGTGAGCCAGGGTTTTATTTCCTTTATTGCTTAACTGCTTGTACAGTACATATCCTTTGAGTAAAGTTATAGTTTCCCTCCTTAAATTGTATTTTTGTCTTTCAGCGCCTATGAAGTGATCAAACTGAAGGGATACACAAACTGGGCCATTGGTCTGAGTGTGGCTGACCTCACTGAAAGCCTCATGAGGAACATGAACCGAATCCACCCAGTCTCCACAATGGTCCAGGTAATAACCCTGTATAACTAGAACACTAGATGAATACACGTGGCAGATAAAAATAAATTGTTAGTAGTATATAGTATACACATATTGAATATTACATAACAAATATTTTGAATGCCGTCTTGAAAGCAGTTTTATTTAAATATTGTTGTTCAGGCCTGTCTACTTTACAAAGTGATTTTCTTATAACCCCTTTGACCTTATTTGCATGGACTGTTTTGCCTGTCTTTGTGCGTCCCAGGGCATGTATGGGATAGGCGAGGCAGTGTACCTCAGCCTGCCCTGTGTCCTGAACGGAGGGGGCGTTTCCAGTGTGGTGAATATGACTCTGACACAGGAGGAGGTGGGGCAGCTGCAGGACAGTGCCAGCACTCTGTGGGACATCCAGAAAGACCTGAAGGACCTCTGAGCGGACAGTAGGGGGCGACAACTTCTCTGTACAAAGAAAAGGCAGCTCTATCTCCTCTCATAGCTGTCTATAGTCTCAGCTACAGAAAATGGGTATTGTCTTGACCATTTAACTTATAACTACACTAACTTATTATTTCCTTGTTAAAATTGCCACATTTGAATAACACGGGCTAAAAAACAGTATGTGCGGCTTAAAATTGTATATAAAACATCAGTTGTATGTCTATCAAGAAATTATGTTTCATGCAGAGCTATATTAATATTTATTTCATTTATTTATTTATATATTTATTTTATTATTGTAAAGTTTGCATATCTTTGTCTGACAATGCTAATCTCCAGTAATGTTTTTATTCATCATCCATTTGAAATATATTATTTAATATTTTGTACCATATGTTTTCTCTCCTGTCGTCCAAATATATACAGAACTTGTTGCTATAAGCACTATTTTTCTGAGAATTCATTGAGATAAAACATGTAGTATCTTCCCTTGCTTGGATATTAAATGTACTTTATTTTAATCCTGAACAACATGGTTTCAATATGACAAATCAAGAAAATATGCAAAATGCATAATGCGTTTTACCAAATTATTGCATACTGTAGCTTGCTGCTGAACTATGAACAGCCACCACAGTCTCCTTTATTATGAGCTCTATTTCACTTACATTTTTACTTATTTATTTCAGACAACAGATAATCATTTCCTGCACGCCCAGAGTTATGAATGGTTTCCTGTTTTGTCGACCTGAGTTTGACCCAACGCTCCTCCAACAAGGTGATGATGTCTGAGTGATGTTTAACGCGGCACAAATCACTGCAAAGTGTGAACACGCTCATTAATGCCTCGAGGAAATACGTCTCATTAACTGTACTCCATTACAGAGACGTCCATGTGAAACAGTGGGGACCATGCTGACGTTTATTCTCAAAAAGGAACACCTCATTTACACAGAAATGATTTGTGATGTTTTGGAATTACACAGAAAGAGACTTTGTTGACACAGTTACAATGAATAGTTGAGATAGTCATATGGATTATTTCCACCTGAAATTATATATATTAGGTTTTATCAAATGCATTTCCTTTATTTATTTTCACTTTACCTTGCTCTATAATTCTCAGTAGAACATTTAATATTCTTGGGGAAATCCTCAGTCCCTCATCACTGCTTTTGCTGTACTTCACTGTAAAAAGATCAGATATCATTATAAAACAATTTATCCATCACAAATACTTGTGACACCTTAACGTGGTGGAGGGGTTTGAGCGCCCGAATGATCTCAGGAGCTATGTTGTCCGGGGCTTCAAGCCCCTGGTAGGGTCTCCCAAGGCAAACAGGTCCTGGGTGACGGGTCAGACAAAGATCGGTTCACAAGCCCCCTATGACGAAAAAAAAACCAAGGCCAGTTACGTCGCCCGGATTGGCGTTACCGGGGCCCCACCCTGGAGCCAGGCCTGGGGTGGGTGCTCGACGGCGAGCGCGCTGGTGGCCGGGTCTTTCCCCACGGGGCCCGGCCGGGTGCAACCCAAACGAGTGACGTGGGGCCGTCCTCCCGTGGACCCACCACCTGCAGGAGGATCCGTAAGGGGCTGGTGCAGAGGGATCTGGGCGGCAGTCGACGGCAGGGGCCTCGACGACCGGATCCCCGGACGCAGAGACTAACTCTGGGGACATGGAACGTCACCTCACTGGGGGGGAAAGAGCCTGAGCTTGTGCGGGAGGTTGAACGGTTCCGACTAGATATAGTCGGCCTCACCTCCACGCACAGTTTGGGCACTGGAACCCATCCTCTTGAGAGGGGCTGGACGCTCCACTTCTCTGGTGTTGCCTGCGGGGAGAGGCGGCGGGGCTGGCGTGGGCTTGCTTATTGCCCCACAGCTCAGCCGCCATGTGTTGGAGTTTACCCCAGTGAACGAGAGGGTCGCGTCCCTACGCCTTCGGGTTGGGGACAGGTCTCTCACTGTGGTGTCGGCCTACGGGCCGAACAGCGGTGCTGAGTACCCGGCCTTCTTGGAGTCCCTGGGAGGGGTACTGGACAGTGCACCGACCGGGGACTCCATTGTTCTACTGGGGGACTTCAACGCCCACGTGGGCAACGACAGTGACACCTGGAGAGGGGTGATTGGGAAGAACGGCCCCCCCGATCTGAACCCGAGCGGTGTTCAGTTATTGGACTTCTGTGCTAGTCACGGACTGTCCATAACGAACACCATGTTCAAGCACAAGGGTGTCCACCAGTGCACGTGGCACCAGGACACCCTAGGCCGGAGGTCAATGATCGACTTTGTTGTCGTGTCATCTGACCTCCGGCCGCGTGTCTTGGACACTCGGGTAAAGAGAGGGGCGGAGCTGTCAACCGATCACCACCTGGTGGTGAGTTGGATCCGCTGGCGGTGGAGGAAGCCGGACAGACTTGGCAGGCCCAAGCGTATAGTGAGGGTCTGTTGGGAACGTCTTGCGGAGCCCGCTGTCAGCAGGGTCTTCAATTCACACCTCCGGGAGAGCTTCTCCCAAATCCCGGGGAGGGCTGGGGACATTGAGTCCGAGTGGATCATGTTCTCGACCTCCATTGTCAATGCGGCTGCTCGGAGCTGTGGTCGCAAGGTCTCAGGTGCCTGTCGCGGCGGCAACCCCCGAACCCGGTGGTGGACACCGGAAGTAAGGGATGCCGTCAGGCGGAAGAAGGAGGCCTATCAGGCCTCTTTGGCTTGTGGGACTCCTGAGGCCGTTGAGGGGTATCGGCGGGCCAGGCGTGCCGCAGCTCGTGCTGTCGCAGAGGCAAAAAACCTGGGTCTGGGAGGAGTTCGGGGAGGCCCTGGAGGAGGACTATCGGTCGGCCCCAAAGAAATTCTGGCAAACCGTCCGGCGCCTCAGGAGGGGGAAGCAGTGTCCCACCAACACCGTTTACGGTGCGGGTGGGGACCTGCTGACCTCGACTGGGGACGTCGTCGGGCGGTGGAAGGAGTACTTTGAGGACCTCCTAAATCCCACTGCCACGTCTTCCGAAGAGGAAGTAGAGACGGAGGACTCGGAGGCTGACTCATCTATCACCCAAGCCGAAGTCACTGAGGTTGTTGGCAAACTCCTCAGTGGCAGAGCTCCGGGGGTGGATGAGATACGCCCCGAGTACCTAAAGTCTCTGGATGTTTGCAGGACTGTCTTGGTTGACACGCATCTGCAACATTGCGTGGCAGTCGGGGTCGGTGCCTCTGGACTGGCAGACCGGGGTGGTGGTCCCTCTGTTCAAGAAGGGGGACCGGAGGGTGTGCTCCAACTATAGAGGGATCACACTCCTCAGCCTCCCTGGTAAGGTCTATTCCAGGGTACTGGAAAGGAGAATCCGACCGATAGTCGAACCTCGGATTCAGGAGGAGCAGAGTGGTTTTTCGTCCTGGTCGTGGAACACTGGACCAGCTCTATACTCTCCATCGGGTGCTCGAGGGTTCATGGGAGTTTGCCCAACCAGTCCACATGTGCTTTGTGGATCTGGAGAAGGCTTTCGACCGTGTCCCACGGTGTGCCCTTTGGGGGTGCTGCGGGAGTACGGGGTCCGGGGCCCTTTGCTCAGGGCTGTCCGGTCCCTGTATGACCGGAGCAGGAGCTGTGTTCGCATTGCCGGCAGTAAGTCAGACCTGTTCCCAGTGCGTGTTGGACTCCGCCAGGGCTGCCCTTTGTCACCGGTTCTGTTCATTGTTTTTATGGACAGAATTTCTAGGCGCAGTCAGGGGGCGGAGGGGGTCCGGTTTGGAGAGCACAGGATCTCATCTCTGCTGTTTGCAGATGATGTTGTCCTGATGGCTCCATCAAACCTGGACCTGCAACATGCACTGGGACGGTTTGCAGCCGAGTGTGAAGCAGCTGGGATGAGAATCAGCACCTCCAAATCTGAGGCCATGGTTCTCGACCGGAAAAAGGTGGCTTGCCCTCTCCAGGTGGGTGGGGAGTCCTTGCCCCAAGTGGAGGAGTTTAAGTATCTCGGGATCTTGTTCACGAGTGAGGGAAGGATGGAGCGTGAGATTGACAGGCGGATCGGTGCAGCGTCTGCAGTGATGCGGTCGCTGCATCGGACCGTTGTGGTGAAGAAGGAGCTGAGTCGAAAGACAAAGCTCTCGATTTACCGGTCAATCTACGTTCCTACCCTCACCTATGGTCATGAGCTTTGGGTAGTGACCGAAAGGACAAGATCGCGGATACAAGCGGTGGAAATGAGTTTCCTCCGCAGGGTGGCTGGGCGCTCCCTTAGAGATAGGGTGAGGAGCTCAGTCACACGGGAGGAGCTCGGAGTAGAGCCGCTGCTCCTCCACGTTGAGAGGAGCCAGCTGAGGTGGCTCGGGCATCTGTTCCGGATGCCTCCTGGACGCCTCCCTAGGGAGGTGTTTCGGGCATGTCCCACCGGGAGGAGGCCCCGGGGAAGACCCAGGACACGCTGGAGGGACTATGTCTCTCGGCTGGCCTGGGAACGCCTCGGGATCCCCCCGGAGGAGTTGGAGGAAGTGTCTGGGGAAAAGGAAGTCTGGGAGTCCCTGCTTAGACTGCTGCCCCCGCGACCCGGCCCCGGATAAAGCGGAAGAAGATGGATGGATGGACAAATACTTGGGGTTTTTAGGCACTGTGGCACCGGGATTATACAAACTGAACTATTATGACTTTAATTGGTAAAATAATTATTGAAACTTAAACTTTAAAAAGTAATTCAGTGTTTACAAAACTCAATAAAGAAATCATATATTTAAAACGATTATATCACAACTGACTCTCTGGTACGGCGATTGTGCTGCTACTGCTTCTGCGCTCTACAACTGACCGATGTCCCGCTGCAAAGACACACAATACATTATTTTTTATTATTGATTCACTTTACTAAATGTGTTGAGTTTGCTGAACAGACTTACGTGCCCCTTTTAGATATAACATTGCCTGGGGGGTCCAGTTCCTCCACTGGAAAAATTAACGTTATATACAGTATAACAGTATTAGAATATTTTACAGTATTTTGTAATAATGTGCAAATATCTTACATGTGGCGCAGTCCAGCTTTGGCAAACCAGTGACAACACAAGCACCACAATGAGAGCCATCGTTGGAATCTGTATTAAAAATGTATACACAATTGTAGTCAATGCAAATAAAAAAAGTGTTGGAAAGCAACTAAGTACAGAAGTGTCCGAGAGAGCAGGTATTTGTACTTTCTACTACAGTTTTGAACTGGACTGAAAAGGAGACTAATTTTTTCTTACAGTTTGAAGCCTGCTGAAATGGCTGAGGAGTGATTTTTAAGCATGTTTTATGGTGGTATAAAAGTAGAATTCAATTTAGTCGCTTCTGATGAAAAAAAGCACAATTTATATCCATATCTCCATCTCCATATTTGGCATTTAAATAGTTCTCAATAACATGTATCATTTTGCCTCTGTATCTGTGCTTTTATGAAACAAAATACTAGTACAAGTAAATACAAGTAGTGCTTCTTCCACCACTGTCAACAACAGCAAATAATAATCAATAAATAACAAAAATCACAAGCAATTGAACAAGGCAATGAAATAAAGATATCATTAATAGTTAATTCTTATGACTTAATCATATATTTCAACCAGCCTCCTCTTACCTTGTAGTTAATCCTGCTGCAGTGTTGTCTCAGTCCAATTGTAAGTAAGCCTCACCAGGACACGTTACTCTTATAAAGTGTTAACGACGGCGCTGACAGGTATTTTGCGTCATACATTCACATTTTATTCGCAGGGTGTCACTTCTAATGTGTCACAGACGGGGACACTGTAACATAAGTCCACCAATATGTGTTATGGACTTTAAATGTTATATTTTACATTTCTGAAGCTTTTCAAACACAGATTTATTATTGCATTTGAGCACTGCATTTCATAGACTGTGCTGGGTTATGATAATGTGTGTATATAAAAATAACTTATGTATATTTGTGTCTAAAGGGATACAATCCATTGTAAAATTAATGTTATATAATAGCAAATGTGTTACGTCTATTCCATACACTCAAAAGTTGCTTTAAAATTTCATACATTTACCATTCCCAATCTGCGCCACTATTGCACATAACATAGTCAGGAACAAAACAGCATGCACTGGTCAAAGCTGGGATTGACTTACAACAATTTACAGTAAGTAAAAACTTTTGTATTTATGCTTACGTGTAGAGAAAATTTGACTAAACAGTTTCAAACACAGAATATAAAGAACACTTTACTAAAAAGTTCACACACTTTATTCCAAGTATGTATTTACAAAAGTTACATCAAAATGTTCAACTTGACCTCCTACGTTTTTATATTCAAGCAACATTTAGCTCTTTATTTTTACATTATTTTAGTAACAACAGACATGAACCAGTCCATTGGGGAGTGTGTACAGTAACAGTTCACCCAGTGGTCAATAGGCAGCAGTCTTTAAATAACAAACTGGAATGATACAAAACAAAACAAGTCTTCAGTCTTTTAAAATGATGTTGTTATCCAGTGGCAAAGCGTAGAACTCTATCCTTTTCACAGAAGAAACCAAAATACTCATCAAATGTCTCTGAATGTATATTTTTCAGCATCGTCAGTGCTGTTTAGAGTGGCAATGACCAAAGTTTAAGGTCCCAGCTTGAAAATGCCTTCTTAAAAGCAAAGCAGCCGTTATACCATTGCATTGCTCTCTCCAATCTTGTCAACGAGCTGCAAAAAAGGACAAAGGTAACATTTGTAAATGTTGTAATACAATATGCAAATAGACTAAAGCTGATAAAGTAGAAGTTACTGAGACTCTTTTATGGTGTAATTTAAACGCCCCCTGGAGGCAACACTCAAAACAGCGAAAGTTCGATGCCAGGCGAGAGAGCTCCATTTATCTGACGCTTCAGTCACATTTATCTGACATCTTGTCTTCACTCGGCTACTACAAACTCACTTGGTTGGATGCAGTGTTGTTAAGGAGAACAAGAATGAATACATTTTTAATTATTATACATAAAGAGTGCGAGTGGAAACATATGAAGGTGTGGAAAAACGTTGGACTGATACTGCAGAGTGAAATAACAGTAAAAGGTATAATAATGTGTTGGTATTATATTAATCAGAATAAGAATCATTATATAATGGCGCATACATAGATCCTTATTCTCATTCACTTTCCAGCCCTCAAAGCCATAGCTGCCTAGGACAGGATGCGACTGCTCTCCAGTCACATCCAGTGGTAGGAACCTTTTTCAGTTCCTAGTATGTTTTTTTTGGACCAGGACCTTTTTGTAATACAAGTACAACACTGATTTTATTGGGGAAAATGTTTCATTTATTTTAAGCTTTTTTTTATCCAAAACTTGTACTTGTGGATCAAACAAAGTAGCTCCAAAAATACAATGACTACCAGTCATTTGTAGACTAAAATTCTTAATAACTGGAATTAATAACTTAATTCCATTGTTTGTTTGAGCTATTTGTGCATTGTTGACAGTGCTCGAAGGGAGTAGGATGAAGAAGAATCAGCCCTCCATTGTTAATGTGAACGCAAGTGAGGGGACTGAGGGGTTCCTCTAACTATATATTAAATTCAATTTCAATTCAATTCATTTTTGTAACGCACAAAATCATAACAACAGTTGCCTCGAAGGGCTTGAGTTCTTGGTGCTGTTATGTGTGACAATACCCATAAAACGTGTCATTCTTTTACAAATCAAATTACATTTTAAACAATAAAATAACATCTACATGAAGTCCCATGATTTTAGTCTATTAAAATAGGCATTTTTATGACACATGGTAATGTGGAATTAGAATTAGACTGAGATTTAAAGTGACAATTGCTAGTGCGCTAAATAAAACGTACAGAACATCATTGGGGATTCTTCGGTATTTCTTTACATTCATTATTTCCACACTGATGGTAGGTATTTCTGAAGGGGATATTTTCTGTTGAATACTTACAGAGCGTATTCCGGGTAAACTAAGCAGAGACCCAAGAATAGGAACACGTCTGATAAAGCCCACAGCCACAGGGAAGAATCCTCTGTAGAAAACATAGCAGAGGTCAACATAAAAACATATAGTGTTTAGTTAAAACTGGCTCTTTGTGGCTGAACTGACCTAAACAGGAGGAAGAAACCATATATCTCCAGTACTACTCCTACAATGGGCCAGCCAATCAGCACCACAAACACTCCTCCAAGGAAAAAACTGGTGGCTTTAGCTTTGTGTCTCTGGAAAAAAAATCTAAAAGTCCGCTCCAAACCAATGACAAAAGAAAGGCCGGACACAAACAGGATCTGGAAATAGTGAGAGAAAAATACATTTATGTGAAAAGATTATTCAGTAAAAAGAAAGGGAGTGCTGTGATGTTGCGAATCGTCAACTTACATTTCCAATTGCGAGAAGAGCTTTATCGAAAAACAGCATCATCCCGAAGAAGAGGAAGAAGACCCCAAAACCTGTCAACCCCATCCCAATTTCTGTGGACAGAGATGGAAAATACTTCAAACCTTTTATACAGGCATATAATAAAATAAAAGCAGTTTAATTTCAGTGACAAAGCAGTTTATTAAACTACCTCTTTTATCAGTGAGGCTGTAATGTTTGCTGATGTGTCAATATTATTAAACCTATGGCACTGAACTAAGACAGTGTTACCATTTAAGTCACACGTGGGCTAAAAGTGTTCAAAACAATAGCAAGATTAAAATTAAAAGCTACTTTTAAAAACGATTTGTTAAAAAACCTTAAATTTTTTAATGAAGTTGTACAAGGTGACGTTTATGTTTTTCGCCCAATTGGGTTGGAGCTAAAAGCCCATACATTCGGTTTTAAAAAGGAGCTAAAGACAAAGCACAACGACACACTGGGAAATGCTCTTACTTTGTGAGTCCGTGAGTGAAATCATTTTGGCAGCAGAACGGGACAATGTTTAGGAATTAAATAAGGCGTGTAAAAACTAGAAACGGTGTTAATGGCTAAACTGTTGATGCTGTAGCAGTTGCGAAGGCAGAGCTAGCGGTTTGCGTGAGTTACGTACAGACTACGCCACGTCCTCTCAGCCACGTCCTCCACCAAAGATCCTTAATGTGAATGAGTACTCACTCTGCAATTTAGTAATAGATCCATGTGTAGTCGTGGTAGTTGTTATTGATGTTTACAAACTTTCAGAGGCCAGTGTTGTGTGTTGTGGTAATGAAGACGACTGTAATGTTAGTCACAAGTTGGTTTAATGACCAGTTAACACGTAGACGTGACAGCGATAGTCGTTACCCGTGCATTACGTACAGAATACTCGCAAAGCCTACTTGCACATGTTCAGAGCACTCTACAGCCCCTTATTGGTCAGACAATATCCCAAAGACCCACTATCGTTCTCCACATTTGCGTTGCAATAAAGTTCAGAAGTTCAAACCATGTTTATAATTAGAGTAAAATAGACATCAGAGTCCAAAACTACAGCCTCAGCTTCACAAAGGCTCCAGCCAATTGTTTGTGCTCCAGAGGATTCAGGAATAGCTTCAGTTTTAAATGGGAGTCATTTTTTCAGGCGTTTTGGGAAAAATAGGCCCCTGGCATAAGGGGACAGACAGAGTGAGGCCGCTTTCTTTCTTTCCTTCTCTTGAGCTGCTTTTTAACTACACCTCCCATGAGCACTGAACAGTCCATGCGGAAGTGCTGCCTTCCGTACATTCACAGTTATTGACTTGAATGGACCGCCAGCTTGGGCCATCGTACTGGGGCTTGGTACAGACGTTTGTCGAGACAGTGTTTTGTAGTTTGCATGGAAATTGAACACAAAGTAGAGCTGATGTGCAAGCATGCACGTGAAGAGACTCCAGTTATTAAAGTAACTCTTTTTCT
Organism: Chaenogobius annularis; assembly: GCA_015082035.1. Taxonomy (NCBI): domain Eukaryota; kingdom Metazoa; phylum Chordata; class Actinopteri; order Gobiiformes; family Gobiidae; genus Chaenogobius; species Chaenogobius annularis. Next base: position 166,891 of record BJKM01000273.1, on the reverse strand, counting down.
ATTGAGTAAACTCATCGGTGGACCGACATGGGGACTTCTTTTGCGATCGCTTTAGTATTTATTGGATGTTGTAGTAATGTAGTGTTTCTTGAGCTGCTCGTAAGGTCAGTGACAAACTTAGATCTGTGGTATTTTCCCCTATGGTTCTTAAATATCAACAGGTTTACCAGCGGCTGTGGCCTAATTTTACTTGTATCTTTTGCTTCTTCTCTTATCTATTTGGTTTGCTGATTGTTTGTAATCTATAGGCTACATTCATTAATACATTTCCTGTGATGCTATAAGGATTATGGCAAAACAACAGCTTTACATTTGCATGTTGTTTTGGTGATAGTTCAGTTTGTAAATTGTTCACTAACAAATTATACTGTTCTTTTTAAGTGCTTCATAATATTAGTCCTGTTCATAGTTATATATTTTTTGTTAAATTAACATACTTTTGTTGCAATTTTCAGAGATTTTCCAGGATGCGGTAACATTGTTACTTTTGCACAGTTTTTGTTCATTGCTATGGAAGGTTTTGTCTTTGAAAGTAAATTTGGCAGGAAAAAAACTGCCATCCCTATAAGGTAAACTGTTCTAATGATTTTTTTTATGCAGTTTGTATTGAAAAGATGTAGGAAAATAACAAACCTTTTTTCATTCTTACAGCAACTATGTCATTATGGTAACTATGTTCTTCTTTGTGAGTGTTGTGAACAACTATGCACTGAACTTCAATATTGCCATGCCACTACACATGATCTTCAGATCTGTAAGTTTCACCACTTTTTTCTTTTACCTCATGGTTTTTTCTACATGCACGACATCTGCTGCAGTAGACATATTTTCAGAGTTGACCTACTTTTTCCGTCTGCAGGGGTCACTTATTGCCAATATGATCCTTGGTATAATTATCCTGAAGAAAAGGTACCTCAAATAATTTAATTTCTGTTTTCATATAAGGTAAAATAAAAACATTTAATACAAAAATTACATATTGATAATGCTTTCAGGTATTCTACCAGTAAATATCTTTCTATAGCATTAGTATCCATTGGAATTTTCATATGCACAATTATGTCAGCCAAACAAGTGGTAAGTACTAAGTTTCTCATCAAACCTCAGCCATTTAATATTTTTCTCTGCATTAAATTATTATTTTCATTATAGCAAAATCTTGCCAATGAGGGCTCTGAGGATGAAAGTGTTTATGCATTTGTCCACTGGCTCATAGGTATGTTTGTTTTTTTAATGACCATAGGAAGAAAAATAAAGCAGTAATTTAAGTTATTTTTTAACCCAAACCAGAAAAGGCTTTTGCCTCAGTGAATCTATGATTTATATTTTAGGCATTGCGATGTTGACTTTTGCTCTGCTGATGTCGGCAAGGATGGGGATTTTTCAGGAGACTTTGTATAAGAAATATGGAAAACACTCCAAAGAGGCTCTGTTTTATAATGTAAGCTGCACAGTTCACATATAGGGGCTTTTTTGTATGTGTAAGTTTGTAATAACGGTTTCCTCTCTCCTCAGCACTGCCTGCCCCTTCCTGGCTTTCTGCTGCTCTCCACCGACATCTACAGACACTGTGTTTATTTCAGCCAGAGCAGTATGTAATTGTTTTGGCAGCAGTAGATATTTACATTCTTGCATACTAAAATATTTGTTCTTTTTTAGCTCCCATGACAGTTCCAGTGGTCGGACTGACTGTGCCCATAATGTGGTTCTACCTATTTATGAATGTCATCACACAGTATCCTTTGAAAATATATTTATAGCACCAAAGTAATTGCTAAATTTATTTTTTGTTGGTGTATGTGCAGTTTTGTAAAGCAAAACAGTATATTTTTGTATGAGCATTAAGTAATGTTATCTATACATAGTTTAGCAGGAGGTCCCGCCCTGTGGGCAGGGCTCTCACAGAGTAGGATATAAACAGGAGTTCTCAGACTTGTTTCACTGATTGAGAATGACTCTTGGATGAGAGTCAAAACGTTTAGTTTTTTCTAAAACAGAGTCCAGATGACTACAACTGAATCTTTTTCTACGATATACATAGTTTACTATAATTACTACACTTAACAACAATACATGTTCCTATTTCAAGATAAACCATACAACACCATATTAATATTACTTTTAACAATAGTTATTTAATGTTTGGTTATGTTAGGAAAAAAAAAAAGTCATGCAAATAGGTTTGCTGTGTTTAACACAAAAATAATTTACAGAGAATAGAACTAAAATGGGAAGGACTTATTTTATTTTTAAGAATTTGTCTGTATATTGCTTAACATGTACATTGTATATTTAATTGTCATTTCCAGTTCTACCTTTTTAACTAAACTGGTAACATAAAATGAGCTAATATAGTCAAAATAACCTTATCCAGCTTTTTCAGATATGTTTGCATTCGCGGCGTCTTCATCCTGACCACAGAGTGCGCTTCACTCACAGTCACTTTGGTCGTGACATTGAGAAAGTTTTTGAGCCTCATCTTTTCCATCCTTTACTTCCAAAACCCTTTTACTGTGTGGCACTGGGTCGGCACCGCTGTGGTCTTTGTGGGCACCCTTCTGTACACAGAGGTCTTGAGCAGTTTACATACAACCCTACTCGGACCACCCGCCAAAGAGAAGAAAAAGGAGTAAAAGATTAAGTCCTTCGTTTTAAAAAGAAAGATACTTGTAAAGATTTAGGAATAGGTCTACTAGTCCTGTGTTTTACACAATCATGCAAGTTTGACATCCAATAACACTGGAAAGAAACACACCCTTTTCCTGTTTTTATTTTCCTCATTATATTCTGATGTTTATGCAATTTTATCATCTGTTTGTTTAAAAAAAATTTAAAAAAATCGGTAGATATGTTTGGTTTTTCTATATTAGTTTAGTCTTACTTGGTGTGAAACCTGTAGCCTATGCTATATTATGGCATGCAAAGAGAAAGAAAAAAATAATGCAGTTATTGTCCATATTTTATGTGATAATCGGTTAAGGCCACAACTGTCATAAAATGCAAAATGTGAAACTTGAATATTGATAGGAGATTTGTTATTTTTCTTGTCTTTTTAATATTTGGTCTCAGGCTTTTTTGAGTAGTTTGTGAATAGTGTCAAGTCTTACATTTGATTGTAAATAAAATAATTTGATGATAAAATAAATGTATTTGTTTTTGTGTAACACAGTGCATCATGTGTCATTTTAGCACACAGAAAACCTATACCAGATTTTCCCCCTTGTTGTCTACATTGCAAACATGATTGCAAATCGTTAACTGCAGTGTGTAGCCCTTTTAAAACGAATTACCTTCTCCTTCATAATATAATTAGTGTATTTGAGACTAATTCGGTTCTTGCATTTGGTAAATATTCCGATCCGGGACATTATGTTCTCTCACGCCGAGCAATTTTAATCACATTATCCAATCAGCGAAGGCGTTGTTGGGCTTCAGCCAATGGGAATAGTCGTTGTTGAACCAGTGGTGGGCGGGCCAGGCCATTGCAGCCGCGATAACGCTGGACTTGCGCTGGTTGATAGATGCACGCTGTAGATTTAATAATTCCCATCATTTAGTTTATCTTCTGTGGGGACGCTCCGGGGCCAGATGGGGGGAAACGGCCCGAGTCAGTTTGCTCCAGGAGAAGAGGCGGGTGGAGTGACTTTTGTGAAGGGCATTCGGGTGAGTAAAAAAGAAGCCTGCGAACTTATATGCGGCTGCAACAGTAACACCAGAGCGCTCCAGTAATATGAGAAATAGTTCTGCATGCCTTTTCTGCAGCGGTAATACTGGTGATCGTTTGTATTACTGTCTCAACATTGGCTCACTTCACCTTGACAAAACTGCCTTGCCCCCATGAACGAAACTTGTAGGCTTAGTAGTGAAATTTGAGAAATCATTCAAACAAAATCAATCTCCTTTAACTAGAACACTAAAATCTGTTGGCTATGTAATGTTTTAAAACAGGTCTTTAAGGAAATTAAAGACTGAAAATGTAGAAAATATTTTGTTATTTTGGATGAATAACCATTGTGCAACTATTCTTAATGGGTTATTATATTATTACTATGTCATGATAAAGATGAATCAATTATATAATTGCTTGGTATATGTAAGAAGAGCTTTGTTTGAATCAAAAAGTGACTCTTTAACAAAAGCAGACTTAATATTGCTTGGGTCAATGTCATGTCACTATTTCTTTTTTTCTCAGGTTTCAGATCGAGTAATAAACCGAATGCGCCAGTCTTCAAAGGTCATCACTCCACCACCTTCACAGAGCGGACCACCTCCAGCAAAACCTGACACACCGGCCTCAGTCCATGATCTCCCACTCCTGACTCCTCCACCCGCTCAGGACGTCCCAACTACTGCCGCTCCATCTTTGGACACTGCACCTCCACAACCACCACCTGTTAAACTGGTCCCTCCGCCACCTGTACATTTTCACTCCCTTCCCCCTCCTACTGTAGAGGCCATGCCTGAGCCCAAAGCCACACCCATAACTGAACCGCCCCCACCAACACCTATAGAAACACCTGTAGACCTACCTCCGCCTGCTGCCGACCCAGTGCCAACTCCTCCACCATCATTAATTGAATCTCCTCCAATTCCTGCAATCGAAACTATTGTAGAGCCAACTCCAGAGCTTGCATCTCCGCCTCCAAGCATTACTGAGCCAATTACACCACCTTGTTATGAGGAACAAACTTGTCCCATTCCTGTAACAATAGCAGAAGATACACCACCTCCTCCTCCACCTGTCTTGGAGCTTGCACCTCCACCTCCCCCAGTTGTTGAACCAGAACCCCCAACTTTGCCGCTTGTAGGAGAACCAACTGTGCTTTCTCTACCCATTGAGCCAGCTAGTGTAACCCCACCCCCCGATCATTTGACTCCTCCCCCAGAGCCCACACCTGTTGAAGGAGTGGTTTTAGCTCCTCCCATTGAATCTACACCTATTTTAGCCCAACCCATTGAAGCCATACCTCTAGAACCAGTGATTTTAGCATCCCCCCTCGAATCAACTCTTTCAGAACCAGTCGCCTTACCGGTTGATACGCCACCTATCCAAAACGTAGACGTAGCTCCACCTGCAGAGCTTACACCTGTTGAACCAATAGTTTTAGCACCACCCATCGAGCCTACACCTATGTTAGCCCTGCTTTCTGAACCCACACTTGATGAAACTATCATTTTAGCCCAGACTCCTGAATCATCCCCAGTTGAACTAACTACTTTAGCTTCTCCCATTGACACTGGCCCTGTTTTAGCCACACCTCCCGAGTCCACACCCATTGAACCTGTGATTTTGGCTTCTCCTGCCGAACCTACGCCCGTTGAACTGGACACTTTACCTCCTGTTGAAATTGTTGCTTTAGCTCCTCCCACAGACCCTACAACTGTTGAACCATCTGTTCTAGCTCCTCCCTCTGAACCCGTTGACCCCGTTACTGCTGATGTTCCTCCTGATCCTGTTAAAACACTTGAATTTGTGCCTTTACCTCAACCTGCAGAGACTACTTCTGAATCTGTGGCATTGGCTCTCACTATTGAAGACACACCCTCTGTTTTGTCACTCGAATCTCCACCTGAATCTCCACTTGAGCCAGCTCCTCCAGCGGAACTAGCAGTGCTGCCGTCAGAGTCCACTGCAGAGGTTTCAGGACCAGCCCCACCCTCTGAACAGGTCACTGAGATCCTACCCACTCTTATAGAAGAAGTAACGGTTGTCACATCAGAGCCCCCAGGTTTGACCTCACTCATCTCACAATCATGATTTTAACAGTATTACTGAAAAATAGGGAATAAAAAGTAGTAAAACCTTGATCTGAAACATGTTATTGTCTATTGGTTCTTCCCTCAGCTTGAAAGAATAACACCAATACAATATGTCATAAACAAAATTAGGACTGTAACAATTAGACAACTAATTGTGACTATAAAATATAATAATTGTAATCGTTATATATGGACTATACAGACTTAAACACATACAAAAATACCTTTTATAACAATGGTATTATTAAATCAAAATGCCAAAAATATTACTAAAAATATATTTAAATTTGGTAAAAAATGTCTTAAAAGTCTCAATAGAAATAATTATTTGACTAGTTGACTACTAAAGCAATCAGCCCAAAACAAAAAACCCACATATAAAAATGTGTTAAAATATGTTGACAGGATACAGCTTTCTTTGAGTGAATTGTGTATTTCAGCTCATGTGTGTCACTTTTTATTCTTTCTTAAGCTGAACCAGTCCCTCCTGAAGTGGTCGAGGATCGGCTGAGGCAGAAGATTAAAGCTGAGCTGGAGTTGAGTTTGGAGGAAGAGATCACTGAGAGGAGACAAGCGCTGCAGAAACAGTGAGTTAAAACATGTGTTCATTTATGGTTTTCAGCTTCCTGTTAAATGCAATATTGTATACTTTTGTACCATTCAAAAGATGGGATATTTTGTTTTGAATTGTTAATCACTATGACAATGGTCTTAATTTTAATCATTATGAAACCCATAAGTATGTTGTGCTCACAATAATCAAGAATACTTTTAATCTTAGCTGGAGAACAGGTGAGAAGTCTATGTTGAATTTGGCCTTTAAACTGTCAAAACGCAGATGTTTATGGTAAATATTTCTGTAATTACTGGGCCAAAGCAAAAACTGTCTTAAAGTTCAACGACTTGTCAGTCGGTATAAATAAATAAAAAGGAAATACTTTTGAAAGTGGTGCCGTTATTCAACATTTCTATGAAACCTACCCTAAAGTTATGTGGTGTGATTTAAGTGCATGCTGTCGTTTTTTAATACTTTCGCTGTAATTTGTGAGGTTGGAGGAGCTGAGAGCAATCGCCATAGCTGAAGCGGAGGCAGCGGCTCAGGCTCAGGTGGAGCAGCAGGTGAAGCAGACGCTGGAGGCGGAGAAAGCGGCGTACATAGAAAACCTCACCCAATCCATCACCAAGGAGCGCATGAAGACAGAGGACGAGAAACTGATGGTGCAGCTTTACGTGAGTATTTGTCTAGAAATCTGCATGTATTTGTGCAAGAATTACTCCTATACGTGAAAATAGTCTTACTTTTCTCTGATCGTACCTTTTTCTTTCTTGCTCTTGTGCCTTCTTTCAGTGGATGGAACTTAAGGTAAGGCGGGTATGATCTTTGCATGGGGTTCTATCTTCTTTATCTTTTCTCCAACTGCCACAATGTTGTTGGGCTAAAGTTTTTTGGAAATAATGCACTGCAGATATTCTGATCATTGCAAACCCTTTGGACTCACACAGGCTCATAAACTGGAGATGAGAGAGGAAGAGATGAAGAAACGAGATGCTCTCTACAAGCAACATATTTCAAAACTTGAATCAAAGGTATGAGTGTAAGTTTTATTCCCCCCAAGTTCCAATGTTTAACACTCCTGCCTTGAGTACTACAGATTATATAGTATTTAAAGAAAAATGGGAATCTCTAAGACTTTTAGTAATTGAATAGTTTTGAATCTGCAACACTTCAAGGAGCAACAGGTCCGTAGTTGCATGGGTGTGCTTTAATCACAAAAGACTCTTGAATAATAATGTTTATTTTTTTGTATTATCAAATGAAATGTCTTTATCAACATGTATTTCATTTTTTTTAGTGTGCACAATTTTACAAAGTGACAGCTGACAGTTTCCAGAAAGGCAAAGAAGAGACTCACAATCGTTTTACGTAAGTGATATAAAAATTGTCAAATTGAACAATATGTCAACATGCAGTGACTTTAGATCCCCCCCCAGTCGTGTTAATATCCAGCCGGTGTGTGGGGATCTACAGAGTCAGATCCTGAAGTGTTATCAGGAAAACCCAGGGAAAACTCTGTCCTGCTCTGGCATTGCCTCTGCCTACATGCAGTGTGTGAACAAAGTCAAGGTGGTGAGTTACTTTTGCTTTTATCTATTTATTGATGAACAGACAGCCAGCAGAAAATGAACAAATGAATGGGTGCAGTATGGATGAATAGTATAATATAATACAGGGTGGAACACATGGAAAAAAGTTCTCACAAGATCATTTTCTATGTGTGACAATTTTGTCTTGCGAGATCTTGTGGCATGAGAGCTTTTCCCATCCCTAATAATCTGCAATACTCATTTGTAGAATGGCTAAGCTTAGCTTTAACATTTGACATATCCAATAGGGGGGAAAAAAATATTTGAAATGATCATAATCAGCTGGGCTTCTTCAGTATGTTCGCCTTCCATACTAGGTTGTACAAAATGTAGTCTCCAGGATGTTTGGGGGATCAAAATATTGTATGCAGTAAAAGACTTTAAACTGGTTGAAATAACTTGGAGGAACTTTTGTTTTGTTTTGTTTTTTATCATTTATTATTCTTTCTTTCTTTGCAGGATAACATGAGCACCAGAGGTTAAGATGAAGATGCAAGAAGGACTGCTTCTTTTCTGCGAAGTAGGATTACACTTATCGTTTATAACATTTTGACCAGTAACGAGACAAACAAGACCGATTATCTCTTTGTTATAGAGTAAATGGGAAGGGCCCATTTTGTGTTCAGAAAAATTAAGAAGCATCAAGATTTATAAAAATACCAAAAACCAAGGCACTCTCATTTAAATGCATTTTTAAATCATGGCATGTCTCACTGAGCCCCAACATGGTTCAGCCTACTGACCTTCATCGGGAGACAAACAGAATTCAAAAGAACCATGTGATGTTATATATAAATGTTCCACCAAAAGGATTTTTCCACCTGGTAATGTGGTAAGGGAATTTGTACAGGGACTAAAACGCACCACTAGATGGTAGTGTAAGTCCCAACACCAATTTAGAATGTAAAAAAACAGAATACTACAAAAACACAGTGAAATCAATGTCCTCCTTCAATCCAGGGTATTTAGTGTATAAATCCAGAATGTTTTGGGATTTACAGGTTCACTTCCCACATTACCAGGTGGAAATGTCCTATTGCTTAATTATAATAGAGTGTCTTCGTTTTTTTGTAGTTATTATACATTGACATACCCTCTACTAAAGAGCACCTCCATTACAGGTGTTTTTTGCAACTTACTGGAGGTCCATGAGGTGTTCCTCTTTACCCTTTGTTCTCAAGCATAAGGATTTAGTTTTATGACATGGGGCAAATTGTGCTACCTTACAATTGGTTCATAAGATCTATGTGGTGACTAATAATGGGCAACAGGTGATTATGTTATCCCCGGTCAATGCATGTATTCAATACAGCTAAAATACTGGTCACTGTTATAAGACACTTTTGCTTTGAGAAATCCCCTGGTTTACCCACACTTCATACAACCAACTGTGCCAAAACCAAATAAAACCTGCAATGTTACAGTATTTTCCCTTTTTTGACAATACAGGAGTTTTATTTAGAATGCACTTGTGTGATCCAATTGTTGTATTGTGTGCCTTGAGTTTTCAAAACCAATTATGATTTGACATGTATCAGGTATTAATGGAGAGAAGGAAACCTGTATTTTTTCAGGTTTCACTTAAATGTTGTGTAGATTTGCTTTTTAAAACATCACGATGCATGGATAAATTACCTCAATAAATGTACACAAATTATACACAAAATAAAATGTGTGATTTTTTAAATATACATACATTAAAAGCTGAAAAAATGCATTCTGTGGGCTTCAGCAAAGTAACATTATGTTAAAGGTAATGAAGTTTGCTCCCGGCGGTATGGTGGTTCCCACCAGTGTTCCTGTCCAAAAAGCTTTTCGGATAGATTTTGTTTTTTATTTTCAGTAAGTTCTTTCTTATCATGTTATATTAAGTGCTCCTCAATATTTTGGGTTGTAAGTTCATTGGAATGGCTGACCACCGTAGCCTCTCCAATCAAAGAGATGACACGCAGCAGAACAGCCAGTTAGGAGGTTTATTGTCCAAACATTCCATGGTTTTTTTAAGTAAACGATATAACATTAAATTAGTAACTAAATATAAAGAGAGATACATATATAAACAATCAGAAATGTAATACCCCTAAATCATATTAAAAAAACATTAGCAGTCTTACTTCAGCATGAGGCGTTGGTCAGAGGAGCAGTTTCATGCATACTTCCATTTCACCCAATCAGGGAATTTGCAACAGTATCTAATTATCTATCATTTAAAATGTGTGTAAGAATAGTCCTTTTTAGAGTAGTGTGTCCTAACGCTAAAAATACAAGTGGTAGTTATCTGACAAATGTACATAATAATAAATGTGTAATCACGGTCTGCTGAGTGAGAGAGATCAAATATCAAAGACTGAGGCCTCGCTGCAGGAGAAACTGGACTGACTCATTCAGTGCTCACTCCGACCGACGAGCAGCTTCCCTGTCTCTGTCTATTCAAAGAAAGTATTGATGACAAACTCTAAAAGGAATGAACAGCGTCACACTATATGGGCTACACCAGGGCTATTCAACATCAGGCCCGGGGGCCAAATCAGGCCCTCTTAATGATTTAATCCGGCCCACGACCCAGCTTCCAAATATGAAAACGGATTAAAAAAATATTGTTTACTGGTTTAATTCTGGGTTAGCACTAGTTTAGATCTGATTTGGTCTTTGTTTAGTCCCTGTTTAGCCCCACTTCAGACCTGATCGGTACAATAGTTCTAGTTTAATTCTTGTTCAGGGCAATTTTGCAAAGCATTGTTTGTTATTTCTCTCAAAAATCGAATCTATTAGTAATAATCTTGTTGTATTAACTCCATTTATTGGAAGTGTTGGGGATATTTGTGCGACCCAAAATACAGTAGTTACAGTGAAGTGTTGTGCAACTCCGGCCCAGAGTCCTCCAAAAATCTGGCCCTTAGGAAAATGAAGTTGAATAGCCCTGGGCTACACTGTACTCGACTACATATATTAGCGGCCCGGTAGTGCTTTGTGGCGCTGCTCCTTCCAATAGACCCTTTATTGCAAACAAAAACACTCTAAATCCCAGAATGGAGGCAAAAGGGAAAGTGGAAAATTATGTGATGTCAGAGCCTGGCTTAAAGACATTTACTATTATAGTTTACATTATTTGTTTTATTGATATATAAATCATTATTATTATTATTATTATTATTATTATTATTATTATTATTATTATTATTATATTTCAAAGGAAATTATAATAGAGACAAAGGAATTCTGCTGTATATGTCCTTCTGTCTTTTCCCACATAGTAAAGTCTCTAAATGTATAGGCACTTCTCTTTGTATCCACTGCCTCTCAATAAGGAAAATAAGAATTTAAGATCTCGTTTACTTGATCTGGTATAGGCCTACTACTACTTTTACTATTACTATAATTTTATCCATGATTACTTGAAAACTATAATTAACTTCTTGTTGTTAAATTTGTTGTTAAACACTTATGCAAGGTTACCTGTTATGTTATAGCTACCAAATCTATTTCATATAATATTGTTGTTTCTATACTCATCCCTTTGCTTTGCAGTGCTTGTACTTGGCTGCTGTCCCTTTTAATTAACAAGGTTTCTTTTCACCTGGGACATCCCACTGGTGTCCTACACACGTCACTATTCAAATCCACTGCATGGCATTTTATTTTAGGCTTAAGGCTAAACATACTCTCCAACATTTGTTTTTGGTAGTTCATAGTAACTGCTCTTGCATTTTTCCAAAGCTAACAGACCATTTGCATTTTTGCTACTTATGTCAACATTTGCAAAGGCTGCCCTAAAACAGTCATAAATAATCACATTTATTTATACCACATTTTATGAACGTGTTACATATGGATTCATCCAACCCATTAGCTAGCGTTATCCACATATTTAACCTTAAAATATGTATATTTTTGGAATTATATTACATCTATAGAATGTTTCATTTGGATAGCTGCAATCATTTATCATGAAGCATCTACAATAGGACTGTTTGCCATAGAATTCTTTACCTGTGTCCTTGTAATTGTAACCTCAAGGCTAGTCACATGTTATGGTGTCACTGGAGCACAATCTGGTACAGCCTGTATGTTCACTTATAATGACCCTTTACATACAGTTTTATTTTGGCCTGACTATTCCACTTCAGTTCGATGTGTGTACTGTGTACTCGTGCTATACTTTCAATACTTCTTCTTCAGTGCAGTAAATTATATTAGTGGTTATGTAACAGCGTCTTTTCTTTTGGTGCTGCTGTTGTGATAGTTACCAAGGACGCAGCTCGACTCTTCAGTCCGTCGTTACATAACGTAGATGTTTTTCTGTTGCTCGATCCGCAGCACCCAAAGGATACAGTGACACCTGACAATAAAACTCTCCATATAGATCTGTGCACTACGTAACCTGCTTGTCTACATGGAATAGTCATTGATTTGCAGGAAATATTCCACTGTGAGGCATTAAACTTGCATTTATTCAATAGCAGGTGTTTTAGTGCTAAAAGAATACCTCAATAAACATGTATTCTTACTGTGAGCAGGGTCGTCCCTCCACTTTGACCTGTAACTAAGCTTATCGCCGTCATCTGCTTGTCTCCATGGAGATAGATGCGTTCAATGCCATTCTGTGGAACATTCCAGGCAAGCAATAATATCACCATGGAAATAAGTAGCCTCCAACAGAAAAGTGTCAGTGTAAATTAGACAATGGTTGAAATAAAATAACTACAAATAGTTTAAACAAGGCCAGAGGAAAAGAGAGCACCAGGAAGAGATGTGTTTGAACTATAAAGACAAGTTGTTGCTGACATCTGTGAAGGATTAGAGATTGTAATAGGCTGCAATGGTCAGGATGTTGGTCAGCGTGGGGCTATTTGTTTTTCTGCTCAGATGAATACCATGCAATACTGCGGCTGAGTCCAGGGCAGCAGGAGTTGTTAGTTGCACAGGCTCGATCTTGTGGGCAACAAGTTTATTGTAACGACAAAGTGGTATCTTTGTTGGATTAGTTCAGTTCAGTATGTTTATTTGAGCAGTTTGTCGCAAGATTAGCTGGAGATGTCACACAGTATATTACATATTATTTTTATGTGAATCTATATTTTTTCAATGTTTTCCCTGTTATTTGTTTCCTTCTTTTTGTTTATCGGTGACGAATAGCACAAAATAAAATGTTGTAGCGTGCCAGGAGAGATTTATTGCAAATGGTTGTAAATGAAATTCAAAGTCACATAAGTATATGCAATGCAGCTCTACAATTGAGCAACACTAAAGTGCTTTTTAGACCAAGGCAAGCTGTGAATGTGAATGTGAGGTGTTGATTAGTTTGAGTGGCAGAGCTTCCTGAATCATTGCATTGAAATCATCAGTCTTTGTTGTTGTTTATGTAAAAAATGTGGAGGGTCTAATGATCTGGGTGAAGGGTCACTCATGCTTCACTTCCTGACTCATAGTGTGGTCAGCTGACTCACTTAACAGCAATGAATTATGGGAAATCCAGTGTACGATGTTAACTTTTGACACCATGCTGTTGTTTCCAGTCACTGTTGAGGAATGCAGATTCTTCCTCAATGAAAGCCTCACCTGCCATCGCCGCAAAGATCCTGTTCCAAGCTTTCACCCAGAGCACGGGATTTTCCCAGTTCATGTGTCTGTGAGAGGAAGTGCGTATTAGCCATTTTGTTCTGGTAATAACGTGATTTGTACCGAAAGCACTTGAGAGCTCTGATGAATCATAACTAAACCAAGACAGAGGAAAAACACTACCATATTTCTTCAAATTTGTGCCAAATTACAGGTTTTTTGTTTTTGTTTTTTTTTATAAACATAATCAAGTATGTTATGAAACCAATGTACCCTCAGAGTGTTAATCATCATGGGGAATTCTATGCTAAGATTAGAACAAGTGGGCAGGGCTTAAACATTAACAAACAAAATGAAATATTTTAATTGGGTAGTCTGACTAAGCCTTATTTTTCTTGTAATACTACACAAAACCCTACAATAGACTATTACAGTGAGCTACCTCCTAAGATTCTTGTATATATTTTTTTAATATTTCTCTCTTCATTTATTTGGGCTTTGCACCGGCACAGAAAGTAACTAGGTCTGTGCACCATATTGCTTTACGCTTATAGGAACTGTAGAATACCAAACATGCCAGTAATTATGTTTAAATACTGCATTATCTTATTACTGTACCAGTGTTTAGCTATTGAAAGCAGAATTCTTCTATTTAGTCATGACAAACTGTTTTCACATTTGAAAGGGAAAGTGCAGATTGTTCCACACGATCACCACATTACAGCAGTGCCGGTTATGTAAAAACACTGAGGTAGAAAATGAAGAGGATGTAAAATATGCTTTGTCATACTGGGTGTGTTCCTATCTACGTCGATGGTACTGCCACTTTATAGATTACCATTTTTATTTTAGCTGCTTCACAACTTACATATTCAGACTCCTATCCTTTCTCCTGTGTGTGTGTGTGTTTGTGTGTTTGTGAGGGGGCAGCATGTTGAGTCACTGTAATGACTGTGGCACTGAACAGCTCATAGTGACTGTAAAGACCAGAGAGAGAGTGTAGAAGAGAGAGAGAGCATGAGAGGGAGGAGACAGAAAGAGAGGAAGAAAAAGAGAATGAGAGAAACAGAGAGAAAGGGAGGTAGAGCGAAGCTAGAGGCGAAGGGGGCTGTGGCATCTACATCTCATAACTCCTCCAGCGCTCAAACACAAACACATACCAGGGAGACAACCTTGGGGACATCAATACAATGAAGTACAGGACACTATTGTACGGCACAACAGCGGCATTCAATCCGACAAGCAAGAGTGAAATGGGAGACTTTAAAACGCCATGACGAGGTAAGTAACCACTTGCTACAGGTAAGTTTCAATGCTTTTATAGTGGTTTTAGATAATTGAACATTGTATATCTGTCATTGTGTACAACACTTTGTTCTCTTTGTGCCAGTCCCAGGCTTGGATATATATATAATATAAATATATATATATATATATATATATATATATATATATATATATATATATATTTAGAGAGATACTTGTGTTAGACTTAATATCTGGAGTAGATCATGAGCCAAATCAATATGTGAATGAATACAATACACACAGAAGTCTGAATCTTATTGATGTATGCATTCAGCTGCAGTTACAAATCAATGTACTCTATGTACTCTGTAATCTCATGTTTACAAAAAATAAGAGAAGGGTCGGCCAGGAATGACATCGGGTATAAATGTACACGCAGTCAACTTAATGAAGTTACAAATTTACTTTTAAGATCACTTCCTATTTGACGTGTTTATTACATTAACAAAACTTAGACGTGATAGAAGGGAGACTTCCAGTAGAGGGGGTCCTTGTCTAACTTAAATGAGGCATACCATTTGTTAAAACACTTGCAATAGTATTATTTCTTATTCCAGGTGTTGTCTGTTTGTCCAGTCCATTTCCAGGACATGTAAATATCTCTGGGCTGTAATCGTTCCCTCCCATGTTTCTACGTGTTTGCCAGGTAACCACACCTGGTTTCTGGCCTACATTACACAAGTTTAAATATTGCAGTGGCGCACACAGCAAACTTCACTGCCTCATTCATATTGTAGTGTGTTAGTCTTTCAATATCTGCTCATTCACTGATTTCTCTTTAGGAGTTAACAGTATGGACTAATTAGCGCTAGACTATAATACGGCATGAAAAATCCATGGCTACTCATCCAGATATTGTTTCACCTTTGGGAGCACTGAGCTGTCTTCATGTATCTCCTATATAGAAATTAATATACAGTGCAATGTTTAATGACTCATCTGGCACAAGGTTATTTGCAAACATATTGACGTACATCCTGTTTCATTTTTACATGGTCTGATTTGAATGGAATTCAAATGCATGAGATCAGTAAATGTGCCTTAATGTTAACTGTCTAAAGTCAAACTAGTGTGGGTAAAATTTTTCCAACACACTTGTTCTCTTATTCTCTGACCACAACAAAACATGAGTAAGTGATAAACGATGATAGATAGTGGCTTGTCACAACAGAACGCCAAGTTAATTGCAAAAATGTTTTATCTATAAATAGAAGTGGAAGAGAAAGTGTTTTATGACTCAGTAATCATGAATGACCTATGGACATTTTCCACTTAATTTTATTAAATTTAGCAATAACTAAATGTGATTAATTTCCTTCAGGCACATTCCAATCCAAAATCTACAGTTAAATTAATATTTATTTTGTACGTCTCAAAAATGTATTTGAACACATAAAAAGCATATTCTCGGTTTATTTCAGTAAGCATTTTGAAAACGCAAAACTGAATAATTTCAATATATAATACAGGTTATGATTGTAAATGTTGCATAATAGGCTTATGGGTTTTCACACTCAACTGGACACTATACTGCACTTTTTTTTTTAAACGATATTCTTGCCCAAAGGCTTTATTTGACAGGATAGCAACAGCGTGAAATGGGGAGAGAGAGGGTGGAGACATTTGGTAGAGGCCAGGAAATTAACCCATAACGCTGAGGTGGTAACAACCACATACATTCAAACCTCCAAACCTATACTTACATGCCCATCACAACAGATCTGGGACTCAATAATAATAGAACAGGCCAAACAGCCATTAGTACAAAAATGGGCTCAAACCAGGACCGGACTTTTGAAGCACCTACATTATCCTCTTGTATAACTTTATCTCTTGGAAGAAAGCCCCCATCTCTTCGTCTCCTCTCTGACTCTCTTGACCGACTTTAGAGTACATGATTGCGTATTTTCGTAGCATTACCATTACGGATAATTACTCTGCCTTGCCCTATATGTGAACTCACCTATAAGGAGCAGTCCATGTCCAATATGAAAGCTTATCTACTATATGCCCCCTCGTCTTATATTTATAGAGCCAAGTACAGGATAAAGCGAAATTTAAGTCATAAATAATAATCACAACAATGATTTATGTCATATGTACCTCATTATTGGATCTACTGCTTTGATGATTGATTGACTGATTCACATAGCTCCATAGACACACTGACACTGTGGGGGAAAATATGGCAGCTATTAAGGCAAACTGATGACTACAGTGCACTTACAGTAGATGGATCCCAGGGGTCGACCGTGTCATGGACCAGTCATACCATCAAAGTGTTCAAAACAGCATTTCCCTGCAAAGCAAGAGGCGGGATTTACCATTACTGAAGTAGTGAAAACCACCCAGCTTGTTGATGACCAGCTTTGAAAAAATCTTTCACCCCTTCAGAGGGTTTGACCTTTTCAAAAGCCAGACCTGCAGAGGCGGTTTGTGATTACTTGCATATTCTTATAATAACTTTACTTGATCTTGTGAATTGTGTTCAGATTTATTTATGAAAACTGTCCATAGATTAAAACTGCAGATCAGTATGTAATGGGAAAAGTTTAAAGACAAGAATAAATATTATTCAGTATTTCTCCAATATAACAACTGCTGTGTTAGATAAAGAGAAAAGTGAAGTAACACCAACTTCAGTTCAGTGTAATTATATCTAGTGCCATTTCATGCTCTTGGCAGACTGGACTGACAATTCCCAACTTGAGCAACACTTGGCAACAGTGGAGACAGGAAACTCCCTCTTGTGGAGTCAAAATAATCTGGTAAACCAGGGTCAAGGCTATTTCACCTGTGGAAAACAAATCATTTTCAGTTATTAGGAAGCTACTTACAATTAATTGAATCCATGCCCTACATTAAGCTGTTTTACAGACAGTTCAATTAGAATTGTACCAGGACTTCAACCAAAACTCTATATTGCATGTGTATTTGACAGCATTGCCTTACATACATTATATATTTTGTGGGATCGTTACAATATTCTTACAAAGGAGAGTCCCTAAGTCCCTACGCAGTATGGAAATTGATGGGGAAGAGGTGTTGTGAATAACTGTGTGTCATAAACCTTATGTAACACTTAAATGAATCCACATGGGACCAAACGCGAGTCAGAGCCACAGGGGAAGTGGCTTTTTTTCATTTGACAATGAGCTGCTGTAAATAGACTATATATTCATGTAGCATAATTAAAACAACATTTCCATTCCCCAATAATCATAATCAAGTGCATTGTTTTGTATATTATTATTTTTGAAATTCGTACCATATTCTTTTAAGGGGTGTGTCTATATATTTATATGAAAAAGGTGTTTCCTTAAAGATCCAGCAGTGTTATAATTTATTCTGTACCATTTTTAAAATGTGTCTTAGTCATTGTGAGATAAGGGTTTATGTTTCTCAAAAAATAATTTACCTCAACTATAAGATTTTTTGTAATAGACAGTTTTCAATTAATCAATTAATTGAGACATAGGACATGTGCCTTGGCAGGGATCTCTGAGTGCTTCTAATTTGACCTTTCTTTGTACACAGCCTTACTGTATGGCAGTAATGATGGTGCTTTTGCTCCACAGCAAAGGACTGAGGGCTGACATAAGTCGAGCGGCCACTCACACGGAGGAGTTTCCTGCAGGTTTCGCTGACGACCCAGTTTCCAAAATATCTTACTGAACTCTGGCTCACTGAAGGATTTCCTCCATTTACGGGGTCAGTGAAACACCCCTGCTGTTCATCTGCAGAATCCATAGAAGAAATCACATCTAGCATCATCAAAATAGAGATTTCCATTATACAGACAGATATTTTTATTCATGGTAACTTTTAAATTTAAAATGTAATACATAATGTGGGCACTCGGTATTAATAGTATTAGATTCAATTATATTACTTTAATGACTTGAGAAAATTGCACTTAAAAAAGTACTTTTATTGCACACACAAATGTTATTTACGAGTAACACTTATTACTTACTTAGTACCGTTATTGACTTCTCTGCTCCTTTCTGGTCCTGGGCATGATGCTTGTCCCTCATTGTGTGAAGCCTAAATAAACAAATAAATAGTGGTTCACCTGGAAGAGCACTTGACATAAAACACAAACTACATTGGCTTGGCTGACTTAAAAGCTAGTAGTTTAATATGGTTTAATATTAATTTTGCTTGGAATGAATTAAGCATTGCATAAAAATATGATAAATGTATTAAATTCCTGCCCTCAGAAACTGATTTCTTCTGGTGACATAGATGTTTGAATATGGTCTCTAGCACCATATGAAATCAGTGTTTTGGGAGGTGGACACTCAGCATGTGCACAGTACTGTAAATGAATGAAATATGAATAACAAGGTCATGTTTGGTTAAACTTCTGTCCTCCTTTGTTCTGCACCAACCTGGTCCCAGGTGCTCCCTACTTTTCAACCCTGAACCATCACATTTATTGTCTCACTTTCAGGTGACTTACTGTGGTGGACAATGTAAAAAAAGAAACAAAAAATAAAATAAGATACTTAAGAAAAGTCTGTCTTTTGTGATTTGTAATGCATGGAGACATATTTATGATTACCCGGTGTTTTAGTGATTCCTATGTAAAATGTAAAGAGGCTTTATTTAAAGCATTTTTCCTGCAGAGTAAGAACAAAGGCCACTTTTGATGAAAGCTTCAATTGCCTTTTCAGCTAGAGACATGTTGTTAATACTATTATGAAATATGTTTTGCTTACACTTACGGAAAGGAGAGTAACGTGCCATGAATACAGTAGAGACAGGAGAACATGGGATTGAAGCACAAATCTTAGTGGTTAGGGGGCGAGCAGAGGTAAGTACAAAACCCTGGTGCCTAAGTCGTTTTAATTAGGTTTTATTGTAATCTATGCTTTTTTTGGAAAAAGATTTTATTTCATTAAAGCTAAATATTCCCTGATGTGTTTTAATTTGGTTAATTGGACCACATTATTACACAGGAGGCAATCACTTAGCACTCAGCATTGCACTCGCCACTGCTACCTCATAAAATATAGCTGATTAAAACACAGACAGAACATGTCTTGGCCATAGGATGTGATTACAAATGCCCTCTCTCTCCAGTTTTTATGAAGCCTGCGCAACACTGATGTAAGGCCCAGTATTTCTTGTGAATGACAGGAATCTTGATTGTATATTATACAAATGGTCTCAGGGTGCATTTAATGTCTCCATCAAGGACAAACCTGAAGGGGGAGTTCATTGTGTCCTCTATACGAGTTCTCCCTTGTGGTCTGTAAGAAAAAATGCGGATTAGTCTGTTCGAATAAAACATTTGATTTATCTTATGCACACAACATACAAGGAGAAAAGTAGTAGAAATTGACGATGCCATAATGGGAAAGATAAATAGCTACAATAAAATTAGGCTAGTTCAGTAACACCTTTAAACAGCATACAAAAGTTAGTTATTCAGCCACGTGTGGACATTTTTCTCCTTAAAGACCTCCTATGGCGTTTTATAATTCTCTGAAAAAGAACAAAACCATGAACACCTCACTGCTGGTGAGGCATTTGAACACACATTCAAGGTCTTTTTTTCCATTCACTCCATTGAAATCTTTCTGGCTCCTCCCACACCACGGTATCCTAGCAGCAGAGCCCACGAGCCGCTCCTGATTGGTCCAGTTCCAAGAATCCGCCATATTCAAACTTCCGCCGTGCTGTGTGTTCTGTTGTCATCGATCTCGTCTCTCTCTATTGTACAAAACACGCCACTTTTTACCCTCTTCCACGATATTTTAACCTTGCAACCAATTTCAAAGTCGAGCCTCCGTGGAAATGGAAGAAAACGAAGATATCTGCGGAACTATGGGGAATAAAAAGGGACTTCGTAGAGCGTCGTCGCGGACGTCCACCACCAGTGTCATCAGCATTACCGAGCCATCCCCCAAATTGCTCCGGAGAAACAGCTCCAAGAAGTAGGTACACGTTCGAACATTCGTTAAGCAGTCAGGATGCACATTAAAACATGGGATTTTAGATACATATCTACTTTAATTTTGTTTTGCTAGCGGTGGCCCATAGCTAACTGACTAATGATGCATTCAGGGACATATCGGAAAACTCGATTATTCACACAACGTTGATAGTTTATCCTTTTTTTTGTTTAATAACATGTCCACATTGATGAGAGTTAAAATATCCATTGTAATTTAAAGTATTTAAAATATACAAGTCTAAAAACAAAAATGATCTTGGAGAAATGTGTCTCTGTGGCATATGTTTCTCAATATTCATGAATATGCTGCTTGTGTCAGTTTGTCTTTTTTTTTCTCTCAATTTAGGGAGCGGTAGGCCAGTAATAAGATGATAAGAATGTAATACCATTTGCTTGGAAAACGGTGTCATTCTTAAATCTAAATGAGACACAACGAATATATATTTTGTATTTTTTATAAAACATACTAAAAACTATTTTAAGTATTTTATATCAAGAAGCTTCCATTCTATATTCATATTTTAACTGGTTGAATTGTATCTAAAAAATTTCCAAGACAAATATAATTGTTTGACTGGTCGAAAAAATTATAATTGCATTAAATTGACAAGCTTCACTCTTAAAATAGTCATTAATTGTGGCCCTTATTCTTTGGAAATGGAAAATGTATACGTGTAATTATCAATATAATTAGCAAATACTAGTTATAGATGTGTTATGACTAGCAGTTCTATTGACTTTTTTTACCTGACATTTTGACTATTTAATTTATAGACATGTTTTACAAAGAGGCAGTTCCTTCACATTTCTTACTCCTGGGACGCCATGGGAATTTGGTCTAGTAAGTTCCTATTCAAAAGTGTTTTCCTAATAATTTGTAACTTTTTTTAAAAAAAACTACACTTAAACTACACTTACATTTAATTTTTTTCCCAACAGAAGAGAAAGCGCAAAGACAAAGACGATGATACAGTCAGTTTGTCGAGTTTTGACTTGAAGGTGAGATTAAAGATTTTGAAAGTAACATTGTGCTCTCGCCTGAAATATAATCCTACAACGTAACTCACTGTGATTTTGTGATGAGTAGAAAAATGAAATAAAATCATGTGTATTTGTTTTTTGTTTTATTTTATTTTAGGAACCAAACAACAAACGTGTGCGGTCACTAGCCAAAGTTTCGTCCCTCGTCAATTTGATATCACCTTCAAAAAATGGAGCAGTTCGCCGCTTTGGACAGACAATTCAGGTACATGGCAAATTTCAGATATTTTTATTGTAAATTTATTTTCATATCTAACCTTGAATTGTCTGTCGCTTTTTTTTATAGTCCATGTCTTTACGAAGTGACAGCAAGTCTCCAGGGATGACGCTCAAAGGTAGCAAAGCAGCAGGTCCCACACCAACCAAGCGCAGAAACAGCACGCTATGGTCTGAGACGCTGGATGTACATCAGAAGAGCACATTCTCCACCAAAGAGATCAAACGACAAGAAGTACGCCTTCAACAGCTTGTGCTGAAATAACTCTTAAAATTCTTTGTAGTTTTTAATAGACACATGACTTGTGTTTATTTTCAGGCAATTTATGAGCTGTACAGGGGAGAACAAGATCTGATTGAAGATCTTCAGCTTGCCAGAAAGGTTATTTTAACTTTTAAGAATTGGAAAATGCCTTACATTTATGATTTGCTTAAATCTGTTTTATTATGCAGGCTTACCATGATCCCATGTTGAAGCTCTCCATCATGACTGAAGAGGAATTAACCCACATATTTGGAGACCTTGATGCATATATCCCTTTACATCAAGGTAATTTATTAATTTATGATTTTTGGAGATTTTTTTACTCCTGTGAGTAATTATAATGTAATAATAATAATGATTTATTTTGCAGATCTTTTGATGAAATTGACAGAAGGGACAGGTCCTGATGGAACAGTAGCCCAGATTGGGCAGATTGTAATAGAGTGGGTAAGTGCAATAAATTAATTTATCAATTAACAAACCTGATTTACTAAAGGTACCATATTATGGCGACATTTTGTTTTTGCCAGTAGAGGGTGACAGATGCCTTATTCAGGAGTTACAAGCATGAAGGACTTGCCACAATGCTGTCTAAAATGTTTTAGTTATCCTGTTAAATGCCTAAAACGGATTAGATTAAATAAAATAAGAATTAACTAAATTATTATTATTTTTTTAAAACACCATCTGTGAAATACATTCTGAAAAGTTATACAGTGATATAATTAAAAAGCAAGGGCTGCCTCTATCAATTAGGAAACTTACCAAATGTGATTTTCAATTTATTTAGCTAATTGAGAAGTTCCCATTTACAACATGACCATCTCCTCTTAGCTGCCTGGCTTGAATGCTTACAAAGGCTACTGCAGTAACCAGCTCGCAGCAAAAGCCCTGTTGGACATGAAGAAGCAAGACCGGCGAGTGCAGGACTTTCTGCAGCGCTGCCTTGAGTCCCCATTCAGCCGAAAACTGGACCTCTGGAGCTTCCTGGACATCCCACGTTCACGACTGGTCAAATATCCTCTGCTGCTCAGGGAGATTCTCAGACACACCCCTCCTGATCACCCAGATGTGGCCAGTTTGGAGAGGGCTGTAAGTACAAAATGTATTTCATAATGGATTATATTACATGGTAATGCTTGTACTCTACTTATCTTTTACATACCTTTTGCCTGATTGTTGCCATTGTTATACAATGCCTGAAGCTTGGTTCTTTTTCTTTTCCCCTTGTCTTGAAGCGGCATACATATTGACATGTTTCGTCAATATAACCTAGGTCAAACCTAGTGAGTGTTTGTAAAGATTGTTTTGGTATACTATTTATCAAATACAAGTGGGGACCTTTCCATTCACACAATTCTATAGAGGTTGTGTTTATTTGAATGTCCTTTTTCCCCCCTTTTTTTCCCCTTCTCAGATAACCATAATTCAGGACATATTATCTGATATAAATGTGAGAAAAGGGGAGTCAGAGTGCCAGTATTACAAAGATAAACTTGAATATTTGGACGAGAAGCAGCAGGACCCTGTCATAGACAACTGTAAGACCCTCCTCTGTCACGGTGAACTGCGCAACAAGAGTGGTTCGGTAAGAACTCCCTTAAAACATTTATTAGTTCTAAATGCATGTAAATGACACAACTAATTGTTTGGATTATTTTTATCAATTACATATGATCTTATTCTGTACATTACCTAGATTGTTGATGAAGAGCTGCTTATACCTGTATTAAAAGTAAAAATGTGGTTCTGATTATTATTCTGTCCAGAGGCTGCATGTGTTCCTGTTCTCTGAGTTGTTGGTCTTGACCCGTCCCGTGACTCGAAATGAGAGGAGCTGTTTCCAGGTTTATCGTCAGCCCATCCCAGTCCGGGACCTGGCTCTGGAGGACCTGCAGGACGGAGAGACCCGGATGGGTGGTTCTTTCAGAGGGGCATTTGTGGCTGGAGAAAAAGGTATGCGTGGTTAATACAATGTGGAGGAATTACAAATCTCGAAACATGCGCTCTGTCAAACTATCTTAAAAAACAAAACAAAAAAATATATATTTCACTGTATTGTGGGGAAATGCTCTAGTAAAATTTGCAAATCATAATAATTTTGCTTCTTGGCCATTAATGCAGCCTGTTTAATTGGAAGAAGTATTTTCATTTTGTAGTTTTTTTGTGGCACTATTTTTCATGATATTGCTGCTAAGTCCTATTTAGTATTTCTTTTCCCTTTTTAAGCTAAAAATGTCTTTCGTGTGAGCTCCCTGGATCCAGCTCACGGCCAGTCGCACACTCTGCATGTCAACGACGTCTACCACAAGCAGCAATGGCTAAACTGCCTGCGCAATGCCATAGCCCAACACCAGAGGGAGCCACCAAAAGCTCAAGGCGAGGCCGTTGCACATGAACGAAGCTCTTCCACTTCCTCGATCACTGTTAAAGATGGTGAAGAGAAGGATGAAAACTGCCCCCCTCCCACCTCAGGCCCCAAGTTAAGGCCCCAGACGGTCTCCACAACCAGACTGGATCAGAGCTCACAAGGCCCTGTAAAGAGAAAGGAAACTGGAGTCTAGACTTATTTTGAGCTTAACAATGAGCCCCTTCAAACAAAGTCCTTCTCACTTGAGTCGAGTGTGATTTCTTCAACCACTGCAGGTTTTATTTTGTTGTCTGTAGCTGCACTGATAAAAGCTTCTGCAATTATTTCCGTCCAAGTCTTAGATTTCATCCAAACAATGTATAGTTTACAAAATGTGTTTATGGGATGTCCGTTTACACCTGTGTTGATTGGAGATTTATATGTCTGCTTGTTTTACACCTGTTACTGCCTTGATCATTTGAATTTTATACTCAAATGTCAGTGCTATGTCAGTTGTCTGTGGGATCAATAATGGAAAAAAGGAAAACGCAATCTGATACAAGAAAAAAAAAAAGGCTAACACAAATGTGATTCAGAAAAATAAAACCATTTGTTTGTACATGTGAAGTTGTCATGGGTATAATTTAACTGAGTGGTTGTAAATAGCAGTTTTAAATGTTCTTTGGTCTGGACTTCCTTTCACAGTTGATAACAAGGTTCAACTGTGTGGCGCAATGTTTGTCCAGGATACTGTTTGAAAATAATCTGCAGAATTCAAATGTCTTGAGAAGTAAAGTGAAGCAAGCAACATAAAAAGACAAGCCAAGCAATGACATGACAATTTTAACGAGACAAAATAAATTAATTTTTATAAAAATGTAAATAGTAACACTTAATACTTCTGACTACTATTCAATTACTGACATAAAACGAAGTAATAAAGTAGTCAACATTTTAGTTGTTTAAGTGTCAGCATAAATGTGTATCTTTAAATTAAGCGGTTCACACAAAATCAAAGATTTAAAATGCTAAATCTTAGAGTTCAAAAACTTGAGGTGGTGCATAACACAGAAAGTGAATGATGCGATTAGGTAAATCCAGATTTGAGACAAAGTCATGTGCCTTGGTGCCTAGGGCTCTGCGTAGAGTAACTCTGGATAGCTGCTGCAGACTCAGTGGTGTGTCTAACATAAGAAAAAGAGAGATAACATAATCAGCCTTTATCATCATGCTGTGAATGCACATTTGTAAACTTACTTTCATAAAACTCTAGGCAGCAATAGGAAGGAGAGCCAATACTTGTGTAGTCTATGGGCTTTTTGTTCATGTTGTCTTTGGCATAAACATTTCCTCCAAACTCCACAAGTAGTTCTATTAATCTGGTGTTTTTCACTTTGGCTGCGTGGTGAAGGGCAGTCTCATGGAGCTTCGCAGCATTCACATTTGCACCTGAAGAACAAGAAAGAAAAGTGTAATCTATCCTCTAAAGATCCTCCCCCCCAATTGTATACAATTATATACACTTGTAAAAGTGTATATAATTGTATGATATGTGATATGAGTGATATATGATTTTTATATGTACATTCAAACCACTTTAATGCGGTAAATGACAGGAAAGTATTTGACTTGCATTTGGTGAGGTAACCAAATGCAAGTCAAATACCATTGTATCTGCAGTGTCACACGCACGAGTGACAGAACAAGGAACACGAAGGGCGGGCAAAAGTCAGAGCCTTGTTCAGTGACAAGCTCTCTGATGGACACAACTGTCCTCCCTGCAGCGTGGGCAGTGTACGGGTCAATCCCCTTGTCCGCAGCACTGTTCTCTACATCAAGAGCTCGCCCTATATGAGAAACTCTGGAGATGTCTCAGGGTCAAAACACTCATTGTAACCAAAAGTGTGTCGTGTGTCCTAAGTTTGAGTATGCTCTACATCAGGGGTCTCCAATAGGCGGCTCGCGGGCCAGGTCCGGACCCCGAAGCAATTTGGTTTGGCCCGTGGCCTAGTTTCCCATAATTAAAAATATATTATCTAATTTTTCTCGCGCACCACTCTGCACTGCTTTGTTGTAGCTCCGGCGCTGGTCACAGCAGGCCAGAGTTCTGAAACACTGCTCTGTCAAAGCACAAACGTTCGATGCTGCAGACACAGTAAATAATAGCTTCATTGATGATTTGGTGTAAATGTAAAATGCTTAAGGACCATGTGCTCCAAGTGTTTGGAAGTCCGCTCGTTAACGAGGAACTTTACGCGCAGTGGTACCGGAGGACAACGTGTTTTCTGGGCTTCGTCGTTGGATTGAAAGGTCTGCGTGAGTGCAAGGTACATCAGACCCCGGTACGTGTTGTGCGGATTATCCCACGGGTCAGGTTATGAAAAGGTGGACCGTGGTCTCGTCCCGGGACATGTGCACTTTTGCTTTAGGCGAGTCTAAATTCATAAGCTACTTTCTCTGTGAATATGTGTCGGATTGTAATCAAATGCATATCATTTTACATCTTAACATGACTATGGAGGTGAAGGAAAGGAAATAAATACGTAATTTCTCAGGTGCAGATGCGTAGTCATCAGTTTAGTGCTTTCAGGAACTTTTTCCTGAAAAGTATTTCAATGCTCAGTCTGGGCTATTTTTAATAGACTGCTGCAGGTCAGAGAACTCCAAAAACATGCATGATATTGTGCATGTGGCCTAGTGACAGCTGCGTTTGTTCTTATGAACTAATACAAAACTAATTACGTTTATTTTAAAATAATCCTGTTTTAGTCCTGCGCTTTAGTCCTGCGCTTTAGTCCGACGCTTTAGTCCGGCGCTTTAGTCCGGCGCTTTAGTCCGGCGCTTTAGTCCGGCGCTTTAGTCCGGCGCTTTAGTCCGGCGCTTTAGTCCGGTCTTAAGTCCAGTACTTTATAGTTATCCATGTTTTTCTGGTAGATATGGTTGGTTTAGTCTTGGTTTAAACCTGGTCTTGGTCCAGGTCTGCTTTGCACTTGTCTGCTTTAATGTCGGTGTAACCCTCATTCGTCCAGGAGCGTTCCATTGCGAAAAAGATTCAGTTGTAGTCATCTGGACTCTTGATTTAGAAAAAACGAAACGTTTCAACTCTCATCAAGAGTCATTCTCAATCAGGTGTTGAGAATTGAGATGAAACGTTCCGATTTTCTTAAAAACAGAGTCCAGATGACTACAACTGAATCGTTTTCACAATGTCTGCTTTAATGACTTGTGGTGGATTTTGTAGTCCGGCCCCCGACTTAGCCCTTCGAAAAAATCTGGCCCCTGGAAAATATAATTGAGACCTCTGCTCTACATTCCTCTCACAACAACAGATTTAGGTGTACTAATTTACGCATACATCTCCTTGTTTTCTCTGTAAACCCCTGTTTTAATCACGAACTCATTCCAAATAATATATCCTAATTTGCATGTTATGGTGACTATATTAGGAAAAATATCTCAAATTCCAATCTTAACTGACTCGATCGACAATTCAATTTAAGTTCGGACGTTAAAAGTTCATTTAACCAATTCTACCATAACTGCTAAACTAATACAAGAATAATCAGTCGTCTACATTTTGTACTCCTGGCCCCTTTAGCCCTAGATAGTGCTTTTTCTCAGACCGGTTTTAAGATCCCTAACTAATAAGCCTGTTCTAGCGACACGGATGTTTACTGTCACGAGATCGTTCTTAAGTATGTAATAAGTCCTTTCTCATAGACCCTTTAAGCTTCCGAGTAAATGCCTGTTTAGACTCTTAGCCCTAGATATGATCCTCTTTCAGACTCTGGATTTTTAGCCCACTAGGCAATAGGCTTGTCTTAGCACGGTGGTTGAGTAGTTAGCCAAGAACTCTAGTTATAAACCTGGTTTAGCCCTGGTAGACCCTGTTTGGTGACCTGTGTGTAGCCCTGTTATGACTGGTTTAAGCCCTACGCTTTTAGCCTGTTGCCTGGTTAGCCCTGGTTTAGGCCCTGTTATTTTAGCACTGTTTAGCCACCGTTATAGCGCCTGTTTTAGACCTGGTTCTGACCCCTGGTTTAGCCACTGGTTAGCGCCTGGTTTAGCCCTTTTTAGACCTGTTTTTATAACTGGTTAGACCTGTTAGCCCCTGGTTCTAGCCCGTGTTTTAGCCCTGTTTAAGCCCTGTTTTACCCTGTCTGGTTTAGCCCTGTTTTAGACCTGGTTTAGCCCTGTTTTAGACCTGGTTTAGCCCTGTTTTAGACCTGGTTTATTCCTGGTTTAGACCTGGTTTATTCCTGGTTTAGCCCTGTTTTAGCCCTGTTTTAGACCTGGTTTAGCCCTGTTTTAGACCTGGTTTAGCCCTGTTTTAGACCTGGTTTAGCCCTGGTTTAGACCTGGTTTAGCCCTGGTTTAGACCTGGTTTAGCCCTGGTTTAGACCTGGTTTAGCCCTGGTTTAGACCTGGTTTAGCCCTGTCACGGGTAGTTCGTTGCTCCTCGTATCAAAAGTATAATTGTACAGACTTTTAGAGTGTTTACTGCTTGTTTGTGTCGTTTGTGTCCTCTGTGCACTCTGTGTTGCTCCGCTCTCTCTTGTTTTGAGAATCAATAATCGTGATTATTCAGGACACAATATGATCGTACAAAAAATGTTTTAAAAAATGATTCACGTGACCATTTTAGAAGCAAAAAAAGGGAGTTCAGTTTATACTCTTCAAAAGTAAACTGGAGTGTAAAAAGTTGTTTCATCTCTGCTTGTGTTTCTCTGATTGGTTCCGCCGCCTGTCAGTCAAAACTCGGGAGAAAACATGTCATTGTGCTCAAACCGGGCACAAAAATGACCATTTTCATCTGTCGCTCAATAAATAAGCGCTGGAACAATATTTCTGGGGCTCAATAATTGTCGTTTGTGTACATTTTCTTAACACGTGATGAATGTTGTTTTTTGTTATTTTATTGTTGTTGTTGAGCTTTAGAGGGTTGAATAAGTAATTTTTATGACTGAATAAAGAGTTAGACATTTTTTAAGAACATGTATACATTTGCAAAAGGCCTTATTGTGTCTCCTGCTGTAGAATATTTGTGTCAGTCGAATAAACTTGTTTCATTATTAGAGCTACAACTATTAATTACCTAATCGCGACTGGTCGACTATAAAAAGTAGTGTATTTTGATCATCGTGATCATTTAACTACTTTAAAACGCATAAAAAGACCTTTCATGAGATAAATGTTGACATTAATAAATAAAGATGTCAAAAAAGAAAAAAACAACTTCTGATTTTCAATAATGCACTTTATTATTTGTAAATATTGTCCATGTTGAAGCTTCTCATATTTCAACCTTTATTTGATTAAAAATGTATTTAAAGTCTTTACTAAAATAATCGTTTGCTCCAGAAAAATATCCCGATAACAATCATATTTAACAGCGCTGTCACTATGACAACCACAAGACTCTCTGTAAAGTGGGTTTAGTGTTTAGTTTGGGCCGTCCCACAAAACCTTTACTGTTTTTAAAGCTTCAGGGCCAGTTTTGGACCGTGAAAGTGTGTTTTTCCTGCCCGGCTTCTCCTGAGTTTTATTGGAGAAACGCACGTGCGGAGAGCAGAGGAGCGGCACTCGCCCCTCACGTGGCCCCGGGGTCCGCTCCACTGACCTCATCTATGGAGCTATGTGACCGTCGGCTAAAGCTGCACGTGCTACAGTTTACAGGGGTGCGCGAGGGTCAGCGTTGAGTTTTTACGGAAGCGTTTTGCCTCGGGACCAGTGTAGGTGAATGAAGTCTACTCCCTTCACCCCTTTCAGATCCTTTTGGAGGGTTTCTTCCCCAAACCTGGAGCAGACGCCGCCTCCACCAGCTCCTCCGGCCCAGACAAGAGCTTCATCTTCATCAACAACCGCCCAGTGCAGCACAAAGAAATCAGCAAGGTACGCCGCAGTCATTATTGTAAACATGTGGCAGAATTAAAGGCACAAAAACACTCCCAGCTTTTGTTCATTTCCCCATGGTAATTCCATCTCCTGCCAGTAGATGGAGCGCTAACACAAACCCTGATGAGGTAAAGTCTGATTGAAAGTTTTGTGTGGTTTTCCGTCTTATTTTAAGACTCAAACAAAGGAACAAGAACAAGACAAAAAAAATAATGCAGAATGTGTCTTTTTTTTAGCGTTTTATTGTTTATTAATGTTTTGTTCATTGCATGTTTCAGATGTTTTATATTTGACATCAGACTAAATCACTAGCTGCCGTTTGTTTGTGTGTGTCGGTCAGCTGATCCGTGAGAAATACGCCGCGCAGTTTTGTGAGGAGGCGAGAGGCAGGTTTCCCACCTTCGTGCTCAGCGTTCGTGTCTCCACTGCGGCCGTCGACGTCAACGTGACTCCGGACAAAACCCAGGTCCTGCTCCGCGACAAGGTAAAGGGCGACCCGAAAGTGAGACCGAACCCAGGTCCTGCTCCGCGACAAGGTAAAGGGCGACCCTAAAGTGAGACCGAACCCAGGTCCTGCTCCACCACAAGGTAAAGGACGACCCGAAAGTGAGACCGAACCCAGTCCTGCTCCACCAAAGGTAAAGGACGACCCGAAAGTGAGACCGAACCAGGTCCTGTTCCACCACAAGGTAAAGGACGACCCGAAAGTGAGACCGAACCCAGGTCCTGTTCCACCACAAGGTAAAGGGCGACCCGAAAGTGAGACCGAACCCAGGTCCTGTTCCACCACAAGGTAAAGGACGACCCGAAAGTGAGACCGAACCCAGGTCCTGTCCACCACAAGGTAAAGGGCGACCCGAAAGTGAGACCGAACCCAGGTCCTGTTCCACCACAAGGTAAAGGACGACCCGAAAGTGAGACCGAACCCAGGTCCTGCTCCACCACAGGTAAAGGACGACCCGAAAGTGAGACCGAACCCAGGTCCTGCCCACCACAAGGTAAAGGACGACCCGA
Organism: Chaenogobius annularis; assembly: GCA_015082035.1. Lineage (NCBI taxonomy): Eukaryota > Metazoa > Chordata > Actinopteri > Gobiiformes > Gobiidae > Chaenogobius > Chaenogobius annularis. The sequence continues at coordinate 135,373 of BJKM01000273.1, read as the reverse complement.
AAGTGAGACCGAACCCAGGTCCTGCTCCACCACAAGGTAAAGGACGACCCGAAAGTGAGACCGAACCCAGGTCCTGTTCCACCACAAGGTAAAGGGCGACCCGAAAGTGAGACCGAACCCAGGTCCTGCTCCACCACAAGGTAAAGGACGACCCGAAAGTGAGACCGAACCCAGGTCCTGTTCCACCACAAGGTAAAGGGCGACCCGAAAGTGAGACCGAACCCAGGTCCTGCTCCACCACAAGGTAAAGGACGACCGAAAGTGAGACCGAACCCAGGTCCTGCTCCACCACAAGGTAAAGGACGACCCGAAAGTGAGACCGAACCCAGGTCCTGTTCCACCACAAGGTAAAGGACGACCCGAAAGTGAGACCGAACCCAGGTCCTGCTCCGCCACAAGGTAAAGGACGACCCGAAAGTGAGACCGAACCCAGGTCCTGCTCCGCCACAAAGGTAAAGGACCATGTGCAGAACAGTGGCTCTTTAAACCTGTGACGCCGAGTGCGGCCCTCAGGGCTGTAGCAGGCCCGTATCGGGGCTGAACACGGTCCACAAGGAGTAAGAGCTGGAATGGGCCAAAACCAGGTGGAAAACGAGCCAAAACCAGGTGGAAAATGAGACTAAACCAGGTGGGAAAAGAGCCAAAACCAGGTGGGAAAAGAGCCAAAACCAGGTGGGAAAAGAGCCAAAACCAGGTGGGAAAAGAGCCAAAACCAGGTGGGAAAAGAGCCTAAACCAGGTGGAAAACAAGCCAAAACCAGGTGGGAAAAGAGCCTAAACCAGGTGGAAAACGAGCCAAAACCAGGTGGGAAATGAGACTAAACCAGGTAGAATCTGTTCAGAACTGCACAGCTGATAAGCTCCGCCTCTTCATGGTGACATTTGATCGTAGCATTATTATAAACTCATTAAAGCCGATCTCCTTTAAATAGACAACGCTAATGTGCTGCCATTCATTCTGGACCTCTCTGTTCCAGGAGGCCGTGTTGGCTGCAGTAGAAGAATTACTTGCTTCTCTTTACGGACCCAAAACCATCACCAAAAACCACTCGACAGACGAACCACCTGGTCCCAAAACGCCCAACGCTCCGAACGCCTCAGAAGACGACTCGAGTCTGAAGCGTAAAGACATTTCTACCGAAAATACGACACCAATCGACAAAAACCATCACATCTCTACCAAGGAAATGCCCGACAACGGAAGCGGCGGCGGGCCTTTGCTTCGCCAAGCTTCCAACAGCAGCTCTTCCTCTTCCGTCGCTGAAGACTGGATCGTCAACCAGACCCCTGCAAACGTTTCCATTTTAGAAGAACTCTCTCAAATCTGCGCGAAAGAACCGACCTCGAGCGGGAATTCTCCAGAAAAACCCGACGGCACGGACACAATCGCGGCGGGAGAATGGAGCAGAGGAACGGCGTTGAGGGACTCGGAATCGAACCGGCCGCTGCAACCCGTCACGATGCTCCGACCGATTCCGCCGCCCCCCGAGAACGCCGTCGAGGAGAGAGCGGCCGTTCCGAAAGTCTCGAACGCCATTATCGGCAAACGCGCGGCGCTGACGGCCTACGACGTGCTGGCCGACCGCGCCGTGAGGGCCCCGCTCTCGCCCGCCGCGCTGTTCGAGCGGGAGACGAGGGCCGAGGTGGTGTCGCGGGACCCCAAGGCGTCGCTGCGCCACGTCGACGCAGCCGTCCGCGGGAGATGGGAAGCGCTGAGCCGCGAGGAGAAGAGGAGGTGGGTTTCCAGCGGCGGATCCACCAGCCGCCGAGTGATCCCGCACAATTCAATGGAACGATCGTGACTTTGTCGAGCACGGTTTTCACACAGTTTAACAACCAAAAATGGCGACGTCATTGAATCGAGATGTCATTAAAAGAGACGCAGTTGTTGAGTTTCGTCAATAATGCGACGAATAATCTGAAGTGTTGCGACCAAATCGACTCTCAAGAGGTTTTATCTCAAAGATGGCTGCACTGTTACACCAAAATGATCAAAAAAAAGTGAAGAAAGTGTGATTTTTATTAACAATGCACTTTTTTTAATCAGTATTCTCCATCTAGAATCATTCAGGCAGCGTATTTTCCACCTTTTAATATAGTCATACATGCATTTTAAAAACATCTTACAACAGAAGGAATCATTTGACCTCTCCACCGCTAAAATAATAAGACAACACACTTTCTTTGTCAATATTCTCTATCTCGAAGCCCCATACAGTCCCATATAGCTGTATTATTTCTCCTTATTTACTTGTCAGTTGTCCTAATGCAATGGCTAACCTTCACGCAGCTACGTAAATCCGTTATGAAAGTGATGTTTTCGTGCCCATTGGGGGGAGGACTGGCTGTGCTGTGCCTTTGGCCCAATAAATCGTCTTAATTCAAAGCTATTTAAGGAAAGTGCCAGCTCAGGACCTCCTTATATAAGTCGCGGCGTATGGAAAAAGACATCTGCCCTTTACCGACGCGCCGTGGCAGAAACTTGGCTTCACTTAACGCCGGTGTTAAAGTGCTGCCGCGTTTCTAGGAACCGCACGACTCCGATCCTTCACACACCAGAGCAGTGGAACCATCTGTTACCTCTCACCTCGTGGGTTTTTCTCCTGCCGCTCGGTGAAGGTTAGACCCCCGCGGCGCTTCGGCGAGACACGTGAAACGCACACAAACGGGGAGGCACTGGCTCCACGCGCGTCGCCAACTGTTTTGAGCCTTTAAACGCCGCTGGGCCGTTGTTCCCTCGTCACAAACGCCTGCAGATGTTTTTTTTTGCTTCTTTCATTAATCCCGTTTGTCTCCCTCTGAGCCTCACAAATAACTCAGTTTCAATTTCCCCTGAGTGTGAAATGTGAAAATCCTGCACAGTTTTAAAGTCCATGAATAGTTACATTTCAGATTTAACATTTTGCCGGGTCCCGTTTGTTTACACTTGTACTTCCTGCAGATGTGACGGGCAGAGCTCATGCCACAACTGTTACTTCATAAGACAGAAAAACATTTGAGGATTTAAACCAAAATAACAAGCCCGTTTTGATAATGTAAGGAGTAGAAGGTACAGATACTCATCCAAGAGTCATTCTCAATCTGCAGCTCGACCCTGAGTAAGCCCCGCCCACCGGGCGGAACCTCCTGATAATAACCTGTTCTGTTCTGACAGTCCAATTTATTTTATAGTAAAAGGTACTACTTTTGGTGATTTATGCCAATTCAGCCGAAAGCCTGAGTGCCAACAAAGAGTGGTCTGAGGGCTACATTTGGCCCCCGGGCCATAGTTTGTCCTTATGACCACGGGCAAAGGGTTCTTTAGCCGTGTGTCCAACGGCCGTCTTGACCATTTCAAAAGTGTGATAAATCTTTATTTAAACGTTTTCCAAAAGATCATTTTAATTACACTGTAAAGTGCTTTGAGTGTCACGAAAGCCTCTGTAAAAATAATAATAATTAAAACAAATACTAATTTGGCGACTGAACCGGGACTCAACCGGGACTGAACCGGGACTGAACCAGGACGGATGTAATGCATCCAATCAAAAATTGCCAATTAGAATGAATTGGTCACAAAAGCATGTTGTTTGGGGTGTGATGAGTTTAGACCTCTGGAGCAGGAGCTCTGGACCTCTCCACGTCATCGCTGGACCAATTCACTGATGTCCGACTGCTCCTGTGGACACCGGACTGAAGAACACTCTTACTCATGCTGTTACTCATGCTGTTACTCATGTTGTTACTCATGCTCTTACTCATGCTCTTACTCATGCTGTTACTCTTAGTCATGCTTTCACTCATGCTTTTTACTCATGCTTTGCTTTTACCCATGCTTTGCTTTTACCCATGCTTTGCTTTTACTCATGCTTTGCTTTTACTCATGCTTTGCTTTTACCCATGCTTTGCTTTTACCCATGCTTTGCTTTTACTCATGCTTTGATTGGGCTGTGTGGAATCATGAGGCACTTGGGTTTTAACCCAGTCCTTGGTGCTTTTTACTGCTATGGTTTGCTATATTCTGCCATGCTTTGACCTTTTACTCATCGCTTTGCTTGTTACGCATGCTGTCCATGCGTTTACTCATGTTACTTGCATGCCCTTACGTCATATGCTTGCTTTACTCATGCTTTGCTTTTACCATGCTTGCTTTTACTTCATGCTTTGCTTGTACCATGCTTTGCTTTTACTCATGCTTTGCCTTTACCCATGCTTTGCTTTTACTCATGCTTTGCTTTTACCCATGCTTTGCTTTTACTCATGCTTTGCCTTTACTCATGCTTTGCTTTTACTCAGGCTGCTTTGCCTTTTACTCATGCTTTGCTTTTACCCATGCTTTGCCTTTACTCATGCTTTGCTTTTACCCATGCTTTGCTTTTACTCATGCTTTGCTTTTACTCATGCTTTGCTTTTACCCATGCTTTCCTTTTACTTCAGGCTTTTGCTCATGCTTTTGCTCATGCTTTTGCTCATGCTTTTGCTCATGCTTTTTGCTCATGCTTTTACTGATCTGTCCCTGGGCAGCTGTGGCCCCTGAATTGCAGAGCTCTAAACTGAGGCCGAGCGTAACCTGTGTGTGACCTCCTGCCTCCCGTTTCCTCCCTCAGGTTTTGAAGACAAAGCCCAGAAGCACGCAGACCGCTACGAAGCGGCCAAATCCGCCTCTGCCGAAGCCCCCCGGCGAGTGACCGCCCCGGGACAGAAGCGCAAAGCGGCGCCGCTGTCCAACCAGCAGCTCCTGGACCAGCTGTTCTCGGCTCAGCCCCAGAAGAAGCTGAAGAGCGCCCCGTCCAAACCCTCCGGCTCGGTCCGCTGCAGTCTGGAGTCCATCAGGCAGAAGCTGCTCCCTGCTCTCGCCCGCTCAGCCCTCGCCCCGCCCGGGCCTGGACCCCGTCTGCAGGCTCTCGTCCCAGGGCTCGTGGCTCGTCCTGTCCGGCCACAAGCTCATGACCTTCAACCCGTTTCGAGCGGAGGAGGCGCTGCTGTTCAAGAAGCTGCTGGAGGACAACAGGCTCCCGGTGGTGGATCTGGAGGAACCCATCGAGTTAACGGACGAGTACGTCTCACCTCAGTTTGTTTTAGTGATGAAGAAAGGTCACAGCAGCAGACGGCTCCTCCCAGAACTGTCCATTTCACCAGAGGTAAGAGGTTGAAGATGAAGCCAGGACTGAACCAGGACAGGACTGAACAGGACTAAACCAGGACGAAGCCCAGGACTAAGCCAGCCAGGACGAAGCCAGGACGAAGCAGGAACGAAGCCAGGACGAAGGCCAGGGACAAGCCAGGACGACCAGGACGAAGCCAGGACGAGCCAGGACGAGGAGCGACCAAAAGCAGAGGTCACAGTACCAACAAGCCCGACGAAGAGACGGTTGGGGAGTGCAGACGCAGAGACAGTGCTTGTATAGGCCAGCCTTAATTCGTCCGGTAAGAGCGTCAGCGTTACGCAAATGTGATTCAAGGAGTATAAGCTGGCTCAGGAGCGATAATACCTGGGACTAACGCCAGGTAGATATGTGGCAGATGCAAGCGAGACTATAGCCAGGAGAACTCGAAGCTCAGTTGGGACGAAGATACTAGGACGGTAATGAGAGTGGGCGAGAGCGCAGGACGGGTGACCATGAGACGAAGCGGTAGGATGAGGCGTAAAGGACACCTATGATGGCTGAACTGAGCGCAGGCCGAGGGTACAAGGAAACTGGAAGTGCTGTATCGAGCGCACAGGAGAGAGCGCATAAGTGTCCATTGTACCCGAGTAAGGAGGACCGAACACTAGCGGGCAGGTGAGACTAGGGGACGTCAAAGGTAGGGTATTGGAGCGCCCATAGAGGACGAGCAGCGCAGGGAGAGTGTAGAAAGTGCACAGGCGATGCATATAGATGCCCAAGCGAGGTCTACATGTTAATGATATAGACGATGGCATATGAGCTAAGGACATAAACGGCCATTCGGATGTCAAGCGCTGGTGTGATCCACGGAACTTTAAAACTTATTAAACACAAAAACAGCACTCATCGTTTGTAAAAATGTTTTGTCCTAAAATTCACCTAAAAAGAGAACATTCCGTTTTGTTTTTTAAACTTTGGTTGTTTTTATCGCACTCAAAAACACAGAAAACATCCGTCTCCACACACCTGACTCGTAGTATTCCTTTAGCTATTATATTCCACAGTACGGCATTAAAACCACGGAGAATGTTCAGAAGTGTGGCTTTACCGTTCTGCTTCTATGGAATCGTGAAAAACAGACGGTCCGTTGACGGACTGCGAGCGTAACACCCGTCTGGCTTGTCTGCGCAGGCTCCTGGGCGGCGCGCGGGTTCTCGGAGGCTCTGCGCGCGATGGAGCGGCAGGGGCCGAGCTGGACGGGAGCGTTCTGTTCTCGGACCTCCGGCTCGTGGCAAACGGCTTCAGAATCAAACTCCGTCCAGGTATTTCGTGCAAACTTAACCTTTTTACAAACTGAACCTTTTTAATTGTTGTCTGGGCTCGTTAAACCACTCTGCTGTTGTGTTCAGAGTGATTCTGGGCGTGTTTGAGTTTCTTACACGCCCACTGTGACTTACTCCTACTGGTTATGTTATTTTTTTTATCTTTATCTTTATTTTATTATTTATTTTATTTTTTATTTATTTTATTTATTTATTTATAATGTATTATAATAAAATATAATTATAAATAATTTAATTTATTATTTTGTATTTATTTATTCATTCATTCATTCATTTAAAAAAAAATGTATTATTATGTATATATTTTTAATTAATTTGTATTGTTTTTTTTTTTTTTTTAAGAACATAGAACAACGACAAAACAGAACAACACATAAAAACACACACAGAACCCACAGAACAAGCAGGACCAGGGCGAACATAAGGGAAGTACTGGAGTAAAAGTACAAAATAAGGGAGTGGCATCAAAACAAATACAAATGATACATTTAGAGCAGAGTTAAAGCATATGAAGTTTCAAATAATGGTCCCGTTTTGTCCGTTGTTTTGTTGTGACGTTTACAGTGATTCGCCTTTAAATCAGCCACACTTTTCAGCTAAACTGCAGCCATGTATTTACTATCGTTTTAGATCATTGTTGCCATGTAAAATGTCTGAAACGGATGTCATAGAGTATAAGTATATAGTAAACAACAGCGCAGTATGTTTTTTGAATGACTTTCTCTCCCTGTGTTTGTCCATGAGGTGGTCTTCTGTGTAAACCCCTGTTGCTTAGACCGCGACAAACATCTACAAACTGTTAATATTCAATAATAAGTGACTTTTGTTGTTGCTTTGTTTACATGTGTTTTATTAGAACGTAGAACCAAAAAAAAACAACAGAGCAACAAAAAAAAAAGAACGAGCTGGACCAGGAAAAAGTAAAGGAATAAAAATAAGTGAGTGGCATCAAAAAAAGGAGAAGAACCAGAATTCGAGCGCAGTAATTGTAATTGAGTAATTGTCCCATTTAAAATTGACATTTCTCGTATGTAAATGTTCTCTCGTACGCGGCCCGTGACTCCGCCCTCACCGCTGCTGTGGCTGACCTGAGCCGGCCTTCGTCCTCTCGCCCGCTCGCGCTCTGCCTCTCTCCGCGGGGGGGGGTTTGGCCTGACTCTGCACCGCTGCCCTCTGGGAAATGTGGGGAATGTTTGGCTCCGGGCGAGAGGTGCTGGAACGGCACACTTCAGGGTGAAAACACGGCCATTGTGCAACTTCTGTTTGGGCCAAAACAATCGGAGAAGTCAAACGGTTCGGCCTTCGGGCCCGGGGCACGTCGGGCCTTTGTGAAACGGCAACACGGGATTATCGGTTTCGGTTTAAAGTGCGTCCGTGTAATGCAGGGCTATTCAACATAAGGCCCGGGGGCCAAATCGGGCCCACCAAGCAACTTAATCCGGCTCACGATCTATCTTCCAAATATTGAAAAAGTTCAATAAAAATCTCGTTTACTGGTTTAATTCTGCGTTAGCACTTGATTATACCTGGTTTGATTCTGGGTTAGTCCTGGTACAGACCTGACCGGTTCTAGTCTGGTCCTAACTTAATCCTGGTTCAGTTCTGGATGGGCAATTTTGCAAAGTAATGTTGCTAAAGTATTCTGTTTGTTATTCCTCACAAAACTCGAATCTAGCAGTAGTTATTTTATTGTATTGACTCATTTCATCGAAATTGTGCGACCCAAAATGTTGTTACAGTGGCGTGTTGTGCACTTCCGGCCCAGAGACCACGGCCCACCGGAAAATAAAGCTGACTAGCCCTGGTGTAATGCAAAAAAAAAGATCTAAATGTGTTTCACTCGTGGTTTGGAGAGACGCGTTTGATGGTGAATTCGGAATGATTTAAAGCCGCAGTGTGTAAAGTGCGGCCCGGGGGCGACTGAAGTGCCGATCCGGCTTTTAGTCCGATATCGATACTTGGGCTTCGAATATCTGCTGATCCCCGATATTCTGATCCTGCTGTTGGAATCAGCCGGCGAATGACACCTTTAAAACTGGCGTTACCGACTTTTTATTCTCAGAACGTGTCACATTCTGTCTGTATTAAATGTAATTATTATTATTATTATTATTATTACTACTATTTCAAACGTGTAATAAAGAGAGCTGATTGGCTGTTTAGGGACATCACCGGTGTCACTTTTGTGTGTGAAAAAGCCGTTTTAAAGCTGTGAAAAGCAGAGGATTCACCACAAAGAGTTAGACTTCCTTATTTCACGGCCCTGAACATAAAGTCGCGTCCTCGGACCAGCTCCTTAGATTGAAAGTGACTTTCATGTCGAAATGTCTTGATGTATATAAAAAAAAAAACATTAAAAAAACATTATGCAGATGCCCTTTGAACTTTTTCTTACACATTTCTGATGATTAACCAAAAAAAAAAGAAAAAAAGATGGACTATTGTCAATGAGATTACCCAAAACATTGTGACATATTCATTCAAAATAAAGTCAATATTACGTCAGTATTTCTCTTGCACATTGAGACTTTTGAAGTACATTATCAACAAGAAAAAAGTTTAAATACAGAGAATATTTACAAATCAAGTATATTTCTGACATTTTGATTGAATAATGCCTCTGTCGTTGTTATAAAAGCTCTTTTCGTGTGTGAATTGCCCACATAACGATTCCACTGATCTGAATGCATGTGATAAGTGCTCATAATGAGTCGATTAGTCGTTGCAGCTCTAAATGGACCTTGCATTAAAGGCCGTAGACAGACGTGTCCTCTGCGTGCCGTAACTCTTCTGTCTGGCTCTCGGTCCTCCTGCTGGGGCTCCTCTCAGTAAAGTAACACTCCATTTGGCCCTCGCCTTGTTTGCTTTGGTCTCCAGCTCAGCCGTGAAGCACAACATTTATTTATTATTCTTTCCTGGAGATCGCCTGAGGCCTGTGCGCTTCATTAACGGAGCCGCGTGTTTGCGTTGGCAGCCCGTCGACAGGTGCAGGTGGAGGCTGTGGCCGAGTGCGTGCCGTTCCTGGGCGTCTCCGACCTCCGGGAGATCCTCGCCGCCGTGGTCCAGAAGAAGAGCAGAGCCGTGTCTGACTGCAGGCCGCTCAAGGTCTACAACTACCTCAAGGTAAAGCACTTAAACATGTTATGGCACCGTTCACTCAGCAAATACACGTCCGCAGTAGCATTTAGCGTCATTCACACTGTATGTTTATGAGGTCCTCTTCTTTAGCTCCTGTCTCTGAGCCTCACCAAAACACTCATCATCAAAGGTCTGGAGGTTTCCTGTGCAGTTTGTAAACTCCATAAATCGTCACTCGTTCTGAGCATTTCTGACTCAAACCACCTTCATTACAACGGTGTGCTACATTAGCATGTCGGGAAGCTAGCTTTTGTTTATTATCCCCAACAGGTAATTCCCTCTGCTGCCAGTAGATGGAGCCCAAAGTGATTATTTTAAAAAAAATAAAAGACTCATTTTGAATTGAAAATTAAGATACAGATTCTAAAATGTCGCCCGCTCGGGAGGCGTGCGCCGCTCGGTGAGCCACGCCTGCTCGTTGCGGCGACAGGCGTATCGCCCCTCGGTTAGGGTCGCTCCGCTCGTTGTGAGCCACGCCTGGCTCGTGTTAGCGCGATCTCGGCAGTATCGCCGCTCCGGTGAGGCGATCGCCCGCTGGTGAGCCACGCTTCTCTCGTGACTGGTGTGAGGCGTCGCTCCGCTCTTGCGGTGGAAGGCGTCGCCCTTCGTTCTGCGGTATAGACTACTCGCCAACCGCTCGGTGAGCCACGCCTGCTCGTTGCGGTGGAGCGTCGCTCCGGCTCTTGCGGACTGATTAAGTCAGGAGCTGTGAAGTGGTTTTAGATCCATTTTGAGCTCTTGTTCTAGTGTCGTCCTTCATTCTTTCTAACGTCTTGCTCGTCTTCGTTCAGGCCGAGGCGGTGCGACTGGTGCGTCAGATGCCCTCCCACTTCTCCAGAGCCGAGGTGAAGGAGACTCTTCAGAGGATGACGTCACAGCTGAGCCTCAGGACGTGTCTCCACCAGAGACCCTTTCTCCAGCTCCTGGTGGACCTGCCGAGCTCTGAGCAGGAGGCCCGCGCCCTGGCTGCACCTGCCGCTCCTGCTGCACCTGCCGAGCTCTGAGAAGGAGGCCCGCGCCCTGGCTGCACCTGCCACTCCTGTCACTCCTGTCGCACCTGCCGACCCTGCTGCACCTGCTGCTTCAGAGCTTCATGGGACATTTGTCAGCTAGTAATTCAGACCAACTCCTGAAGGGCACTGAAACTGTGAAACTGTGAAACTGTGAAACTTTGTGTTTAATGCCATACTGTGGGACATTCCAAGCAAAGACAAGCAGGTGACCCGCCAGGCCAGGTTACGGGTCAGATCTGTGGAGTGAGGTGCGTGCTCACAGTAAGAATGTCAAGGAATTTCTGAGTCATAGATAAAAACACAATAAACTAACTGGAGACGAGCAGATCCTCCAGAAAAGTTCCACACTGCACCTTTTCCTCAGACCGAATGTTCCGAGCGACTTGTGGTGTGAGTCTAAAGTTACTTTGAGTGGAAAGAGAATCCTGCGTATAGTGTGTACGCCGGAGCTGCTGAGGGTTTTATCAAACTCTTTCACACATTTACCGTTCAAACGACGGCGACAAACTAAACGGACCCGTCAGAGCGCTCATTTCTTCATTTCAATGTTTTCGGAGCATTTTCTGCAGCGTGAACTCGGGGGTGATTAGCCGACGTTCAAACTTCATTTGTTTTCGGGGCCAGAGAATGTTAACAGCCTGAAATGGATCTGAGCTGTGGCTGTAGCCTCGAGTCGGCCCCTCGTGCCTCAGGCCCATTAGAGCCGCTGGGCTCCGCACTGACAGATCCTCAGGCCCAGGAGGCTTTGCACCGTCATTTAAACACAAAGTTTGGGCCAAACTGGACACACCACCGACTCCAGCGTCACCACTTCATCACGGCAGCTGTCTGTGTGTCTCCGAGTGTGTGAAATGTGCTGCAGAGTCAACATTCTTACTCCGGACTCTGAACAGGTCCATTTCAATTATCCCCCAAACGGTCTTACGTTTAAGTGGTCCGAAGGGTTTTTGACATGAAAAGTCTGGATTTTGATGTCACTGATGTCAAATCCGCGGCTCTTTAACCGGGTTTAATAGAGTTAAATAATGACATTTGTTTGGCCTTCTCAAACGCTGAAACGTATTTGTTTTCAGTCAACTTTGTCTTACATCTGAGCTCTTTGACCGATCCTGTTTACTATCGTTTAAAATCAGGTGTGCGGGTTTTGTCCGTCTCCACGTCGGCGACCTCAGGCGTCGTCGTCGGGCAGTTCGTTCACGTGCATTCTTCAACTCAGGTAAAACGTTGTGAAGGACCACATGATCGAGCAGGTTTAGACGCAGCCTGTGCCCTCGGTTTGTGATACAAGAGAGTCACATAACTAAACTAAACGCACACGCACACCCCTCCTCTCCTGTGTACACACATTCGAGCCGGCCCCCCCTCAGACACTTGACCCTCGCCTTATGATAATATTATAGTTGTGCCGTGAAAGGTCAGGTCTTGTTTTACGTGCTGCGCTCAGAGGCCACAGATGGCTTTAGCATCGGGCTAATGCGCCGCTAATCACCTCCTGGAAAAGTCCGAATGCCTCCGTAGCCTCGTCCCCCCCCCCGCGCCACCCCCCACCCCTCGTCGCCTCCGCTCCGGACCCCGGGCTGTTGTGTAAAAGTTCTCACATGTGCGTGGTTGGCCCGGGGAAAACGGCTGCCGCAGCGGAAGCCTCGAGCACGTGCGGATTCAGACGCCAGCGACAGCCAGGACACACACTGCAAAAAAAAAAACAAGGGACACAAGTTAAAGCCCCGCCGCGGAACATCTGCGCTCTGATTTAGATGCGGGCAGTCAGCGGCGGTCTCGTTTTGACCCTCAAGTGCTGGTTTAGCAGTAGTTTTTATTTTACGCGCGAAGATGCTGAAAACGTCCGTTCTTGGTGCTTTGGAGACGCTGCCGGTCCCGGGCCGAAGCGGCGCCGTGTCGAGCGAGGATTGTGATTGGACTTCGGGGGCGACGTGAGGTTTGAAAACGTGTAAACTTGCAGAGGGACGTCTCGCGTCGATGCCGAGATTCTGCAGAGCCTGAAAACGTTGATAATGGCTGGGGAAAGGAGCGAGCAGTGGAAGCAGAACTCGTACATATGACTTCAATATTCTTAAACTAGTCCGTACAAATATTGAGATCCAACCGTGATTCCGTTCCCGTGACGATCGGCTTTTTGTGAAATCGCTGTCGTCTGTGAGGAGGGACGTCGCGATATCAGACGTTGGCGTTACGATGATGGTGAGGAAGAACGTCACGATTTAACGATTCTTCGCGATCACTGACTCTGCGACCAAACGGCAGTGAAATCGTTGGTTTTCGGTCATTTCTCGTGGTCTGACATGTGACCGTTTCTCAAGTTTGTGACCGGCTTTTCAACATTTCACATTCCGAAAGCCAAAATGACGTTAAATGTGACAAAAACGGCCGGATGAAACACAATTCTTTACATTTAGGTCTGTTTTTTGGGCTGTAAATTGAGCAAAAACGATCGTTATTTCCTGCTTCCTTCGCTCGTATTGTGACCTGAATAATCTCGATTTAAAACGACTCCTCTTGACAGGCCTAACCGCGAGTCACATGTTTCCTTTCTTTTCTGAGTGACAGCTGGAGTCAACCAACCCAATGACGTGTGAACATTCAGAAGAATAATATAGTTACAGCTTCAAGTCGACATAACGACTCTTAAGTTGACGTGAATCGTGACCTGGATCCGCGAAGACTTTGTCAAACGTGGAACATTCAGAAAAAAGTATGTTCCGGCTTTAAAGCGCCCCCTACAGGTCGGACGACTCGTTGAACTAAACCGCAGTTGAGATACATATATTTAGAATTTTCTTTAAAAAACAAAAAAATAGCAAATTTTTTAGGTTTATAACTTCACTTCCTGTTTGTAATTGATGACATCACACTGGGTTAAAACTAATCTAATGTCACCACTTTTTTCAAATTTGATGAGAGAGTTTATTTTGTTGAATTTGAAGTTTAGAGAGTCAGAAAAATGGTGTAAATTCTGCATAAACTTTGACTGGAGTGAGTGTCCCTGGTGTGACGTCACTTCCTGTCATTATCCACAGATTTTCCAAAGTTTTCTCCACAAACACCTGCTCGATTGGTGTAAAACTATAACGTATCTGTGCGACAGGTACAAATATAAAAGTCAAAATTAGACGGTCGTAAAAAAGCCCGTCATACGTCACTTCAACCCCACGTTTTACCCGTAAACCGCCAGTTTGTTTGTTTGTTTGTTTGTTTGTTTAGACGCGAACGGACCGAGGGTTTCTCCGACTGGTTAATCCGCCTGTCAATCACGCCCCGTCGTCAGCGATTCCTTGATGAAAAGAGCTTTTGAGTGTGTCCAAACGGCGGCGTAAAAGCTCCGAGACGTGAAAACGCTCCGATTTGGGCCCTGGCCGGTCTCGTTTGGCCCCCTCCTCGGTGTCGTCTTTGCAGCGTTGCCCCCCGAAGCTGTGCTCAGCGTTTCTCGTCCCTCGGCACCTGTACGTGAAATCGACCCCCACTGAAGTCGAGTCCCCTCTCAGGTGGGAATATCGGCAGTGAACTTGAGCCTGGAAGTATCCGCACTCGCACGCGCGTCATTCACACGTTTCAGTTTTAAATTACAGCTCGAATGTGGCCGCTGCCGAGACGCACTTTTCACATCCAAAATAACACAACACGGCTAAATTTAAACCCTCCGCTCGCTATTTTTGTCTAGTTTGAAGAGCAGCGCAGCGGCAGGAGCCGTTACTGCAGGAGCCGCTTCCGACTGAGACAAACAAAACGCACAAACAAGAGTGGATATTGCTCAGCGCCTTATTCTGTCTGTCTATTTAGTTGTCTCCAAGGTCAAAGGAAATGGGACATAATGTTTGAGTGTCCAAGCGCTGTAGAAATCTAATCGAATCATAAGTTTTGTCCAAACTGAATACCTTCCCTTCCATTTTTTGACCTCATCAATATCGCATCAGTATTTCACTTTTATATCAAAACTGTTGGTAATGCCAGCAACATGTTTGTGGAATATTTCCCCCGTTCCATGTAAATAAAGTCTAGACAGTATCTGCGTTTTATGGACCAGGATTTAATTGTCAGTGACATAAATGTCACTCAGCGAACATTCTTGTCATTTTCTCGCTACGATGAGCTGTCAAATGCACCCTTATTTGTGAGATATAAAAAGCCTGGTATGTGTCTGCATCCATGTGTTGGAGCATGAGCTTCCAAACAAACAGTCCATAAACAAACCTGGACCGGAGCGGTCCATCCCGACCATAAATCAGAGGGTCTCCCGAAGGTGAGGCTCGGTTCTGGGATCGGAAGAGGGTCGCGGTCCCTGAGCGGAAAAGCACGCGCGGAGCAGACGGAAAGGATAAATCAAGGCGAAGGTGCAGACAGCAGCCGGAGGAATCTGGCTCGCTCGCCGCTATGACACGCCGACTTTATGACTTTTCATTGGGCCGTGTCGACATGAGGGACCCCTCCACAATCAGGAGACCGGCGCTGAAGCGGAGCCGTCTCCGGGTGAACCATGTTTCTGTCCAGTGTACAAGTCTCACCAGAGCTGGGGGTTGTGTCCTTTGCATTTGACCCATCGTATCTGGGCGACCGCAGTCCATCTGTGGGTCTGGAGCCAAGATCTTGGTCGGGACTTGTCTAGCGTGTGTAAGTTCTGGGTTAATGGAGGGAAACGCTTATCCACCAAAGGGAGCTCATCCCGACACAGGTCACGTAGTTAACACTCGCTTCACAACGAGGAGGTCCTGGGTTTGGCTCCAGGGCGGCGGGGGGCCTTGTACACGCACAGGTCCAGGCTGGCAGGGGTCCGCTACGCGAGCAGATAACGCCACCCGAACGTAACGAATGTTTTGTTAATAAATCCGATCCAAACCGTACCTGAATCGGACCTTTTCTTCATAACGCTGAGCTCAGTCATTCAAGAGAAGACCCTAACTCTAACCCCTAGTCATAAGGTTTGTCTGAAACGTGGATTCAACAAGAACGCTAGGACCACTCATATCCACAGGTTCTTTCTTGGAGATGTTTTTACCTTGTTGCCATGTTCGGGCAGCTTAACTCCGAGCCATCTTCAGAACTGTCACCGGCGTGAGTTCCTGAGGCGTGGCCAAGGCCGACCACGCCTCCTGTCGCCCTCTGGAGTAGCGTGTTCCGTGTGTGATGAGAGGAAGGCTCCGTCGTCACGGGTGATGCCGCCGGTGCCTCGCTTTCCTGATTACAATGGCCTCCGTGATCCGACGTCTGAGCCAATGACCCGAGCCCACATTATAGACTGGGTCGGGGCCCGGTGTCGGTTCTGTAGATGGCTCGGACTTAAGCAGCCTGAACATGGCAACAAGGTAAAAACATCTCCTAAACTAACCGTCTTAAAACGAGTCTGTGGATAGATCTTAAGAAGACCAAATGAGCGTTGGCGTAGAACCACTCACGGCGCCGTTCTGACCCCTTAAACGGGCCGGTTTGGTTCACTTATGTCAGTGGAAAGTCTTTGGGCCCCGCTCGAAAGTGAGCCAATGGAAACGTGGCTATGAGTGTTCGTGATGGGCTTGTGCTGTCCTCAAAGTGACCAGTGACTTGGTTTCATTGTGTAAGTCCTGGAGGATCTGCGAGTTGGATCTGCGGCCGGTTCCTGGAGCGAGCTCTGGGCTGGACAGTTCATAGACACGTGTCCATCTGGAGGCCGGTCTCGGGGGCCCGTCAGCGCTCACACTTCAGGCTCCTGGTTTGAGCATCTGCTGCTCCAGATGTTTTTGGGGTCTCCAGGAAAAGCCCATTCCTCTCCCACCTGCTGTCTCCCTGACCACGACCACATGTGCTACTGTCTGCTGCATCACTTCAACTGCACCACCGGGACTAGTTTAAGGAATTACTAATGATCATTTTAAGACATTATTAATGATCATGAAATTACTTCTAAGTTAGACTGAATCTGGAATCATTCTACTTTTCAATGGAATCAACGAAGACCCACAACCAGCCCTTTTGGGCCTGCGTGAGCCCCCCAAATGTGAGCAGCAGCGCTCAGCCCGTCTCCACGGCAGCGCTGCCAGAGCTTACACTGTGGAGGTGTGTCTGACGGCCCGACACCTGCCTGCGCCCCTTTGTCTTTACGTTGAGGGCTTTAAAGCTCTTTCTTCTGCCATGTTTCCATGTTGGTTCGGTGTGGGTTTCCGTGATGGATCTGCAGGTTGCTCTGACTCCTGTGTGTGACCCCCGGGGCAGAGCGTCACTAACAGCGTCTGCAGCTGCCTCGTTCTTCCGCTCGGAGGAATGTCGCTGGCACATGGCAGTCTCCAGAGTGTGCAGATGTGCTGATGCTGTCAGGGGCTCCCCCGGCTCCGATCTGTAAAACCTGCTCACAGTAAGATCAATGACAGGAAAACACTGATAATAAACGAGGCTGTTTGTCTCACTGTCCCGGACCCTCTCATTTAGGAGCTCTGACTCACGGCTCAGAGCTCGGAAACTACACAACACTGGTTAGTGGAAACTAACTTATTGAAGCTGCACTGATGCTGTCTTTGGATTATGGAAGTGAAGAAGTCACATCCTGCTGCGCGTGTCACAGATGATCACTTAAGGAGCAAAATCAAAAATCTAAGTTTATTTCTGAAACACAAATGTACAAAATGCATTTAAGAAGAACATTAACATCACAGAACAAGTGTAAATGATTCTTTTTAAATACATTTGAAAGCAGAATTCATCAACATCAATTTGAGCCTGGATTTAAAAACTGCCAGCGTCGAGGCCTCGCTCACGACCTCGGGGAAAATGAAACTGATTCAACATGATTCCACATGTCCCTTTCACAGGCCCATAGTTAGGACTAACCTAACCCAGCGGAAGGCTGGTTCATATGGCACTTTGAAGTCTCTTCTCTGAGCCTGAAGCCAGTGCAGAACCTGAGCACAGGACTAATGTGATCGTACTTCCTGGTTCTAGTCAGGACCCGAGCAGCAGCGTTCTGGATGTACTGCAGCTGTTTTACAGCTCGTTTGGAGAGGCCAGTGAGCAGGCCGTTACAGTAGTCTAATCTTACTAGAGACAAACGCATGGATAAGTCTCTCCAGGTCTGGTTTAGACACTATACTTTTGATTTTTGCAATGTTTTTTAGATGGTAAAAAGCTGCTGATGTGATTGATCTGACGGGGCTGTTAAAATTCAAATCTGAGATCCATTATTACCCCCAGATTTCTAACTTGATGTGTAGGTTTTAGAGCGAGACTCTGGAGGTGACAGTTAACACTTTCTCTTTGTTTCTGTGGCCAAAGACGATGATTTCAGTCTTGTCTGAGTTCAGCTGGAGAAAGTTGTTTTGCATCCACACACTGATCTGTTGGATGCAGTGACAGAGTGAATCCACTGGTGTCCATATTCACCTGTCGTCATGGAAACATAGATCTGAGTGTCGTCTGCGTAATTGTGATAGGACACATTCTCGCTGCGTATCAACTGACCTAACGGCAGCATGTAGTGGATTATTTGTCTATTTTAACAATTTTGTAGGAAAGGGAGTTCTGATATTGACCCTTCGCTTTCTACATCAATGTGGAACGATCTGTGTGATAGAACATCATGGACCTCGATCGGTGATGCAAGTGGGAAGTTGGGTCTTTCAAGCCGCGATCGTATGGAAGGTTTGACAACGTCTTCCTTTGAGGCAATATAAACCGTGACAACAGAGTAAAGAACACATTTTTAATATATGAATCCTGCCAATCATGAATATTGGTATTAGGGCTGCAGCTATCGCTTATTTTAGTAATCGAGTAATCTATCGATTCTTTTCTTCGATTAATCGGTTCATTTTTTGGTACATTCAGTAAACCATTCAAACACATATCAAATAATTTTTTAGATAAACGTTATAGCTCATAGTAATAAACAAATACAAAATAAGGAATTTCTGCATAAAATAACACATTTTATTCTTAATTTCATATGAATTTGTCCCCAAAACAGCAACATTTCACTTCAGTCCAAACTCTTCTGTTTGTGTATAAAGAATATATATAAAGGACTTTATTAACTTGTCATAGATTGTAAACAGTTACAGTGGCTCTGTCACATCACTTAAACTAAGACATTTGTTAAACGTCATGTTGGGTGGGCCCGGTGGTCCTGGTGTTTTGGCTCGTGTGCCGGTCACTTTGGCCTCCGCGTCTCGGACTTTCTGTTTCACAACAGATTATTCTAACAGAATCAGAATCAGAATCAGAATCAGAATCAGAAAGAGTTTATTGCCATTGTCAATGAACAAAATTCAAAAACGTAGGAACTTGTCTCGGCCTTAAGGTGCAACATAAACACTGAGCATAACCGGTCCTCGCGCTGTTTCCATGTGCATGGGCTGTTTAAAAGTACGACTGTGACTGGGAAGCAGAGTTGTTGGGTGGGGGAGCGCGGGGGTCCGCGGGGGCGTGTCGAAGGTGCGGGGGCTGGGGTGGGCGGAGCTAGATGCGGTGTTTAGAGTTGCAGCTCAGGATTATTACAATAGATCCATGGCTCTTTCACTCGTCAGAACTCTTCCCAGTCGCACTCGTGAGTTTAAACGCGCCGCTCACTTCCTGTCCCGCCTTCGTCCGAGCGGAACAAGCTCCGTGTGAAACAAAAACGCCACAAGTCGCTCCGCGCGCCACAGAGTCACGTGTTTTTGATTAAATATGTAAATTAAACGAATCATCGAAGCAATATAATAATAATCGAAACTTTTTTGTAATCGAATTATTCGATTTACTTGAGTAATCGTTGCAGCTCTAATTGGTAGCAGCATCCATCGTTCAGTTATTTAGGTCCATAACTCGGTCCGGTCAAACGAGTTGGCAGTAGCTCGTCTTCTGAAGGTCGGCGAGTCCAGCTCTGCCGTGGTTCCTTGATATAAAGCACCTTGAAGGTTTATAAATGTGACCATTTACCTCTGATTGACATCGATTATACGTTTCCACATTTAGATCCCTCTAAACTGAGGTTGTGAACGTTTTGTGCAAAGGGTTCTGTTTGTAATCTGAACAGTAAAGGGGAAAGAAGTAAGCCCCGTCTACAACCTCTGCTGGGTTTAACTGGTTTTGAACATTTTGATTTGTCATTTCCGCATTGGGATTGTCATACATCACGCTCCCGAAGAGACCCCCCTCTAAAAGCTCCTCATCGTTATAGTTACGGCTCTGTTTCCATTGTCCTGCATGAGTCTGTAGCTTCTGTAACTCGCTGTCCTGCTCCTTCTCTCTCACTGCTGAGGCCTCTGGGAACGGAGCCTGTTCCAGCTCTCAGCAGGACAGGAAGTGCCTCAATGCGCCCTCTACTGGACGGAAGTCGGATCTTTCTCCCGCTGTCGGGGCCAACAGTTCACATCCTCTCAGTGTGAGCTCCTCCAGCAGACGCCGCAGGGCTAAAGGGAGAGAGAGGGGGCAGGAGGGGCGAGAGAGACAGGTGCCCGTGCAGGAGGGGGTGCCCGCGTGTCCTTGGGCAAGACATCTTTTATGAATGCAGTGGGAATGTGGTGTTGGGTGGAGTTTAATAAAGCAGAACAGAGATGGGCAGGAGTGGCAGGAGCGCTGAGGCAGGTGCAGGGCTGAGGCAGGTGCAGGGCTGAGGCAGGTGCAGCGCTGAGGCAGGTGGGGTTGCAGGAGCTGAATTGTGATTATAGGATCCCTCAGGTGCAAGGGCAGTGAGCCCCGTCTACACCTCTGTGACTGGGAACTGAGGCATTGGGTGCAGCGCTGAGGTCCCAGGTGCTTGGGCTGATGGCACGACGTGCAGGGCTGAGGACAGGTGCAGCGCGTGATGGCGAGTGCAGCGCTGAGGCAGTAGCAGGGCTGAGGCATGTGGTGCAGCAGGCTGAAGGCGGTGCAGGGGCTGAAGGGCAGGCTGAGGCAGCAGGGCTGAGGCAGGTGCACGCTGAGGCAGGTGCAAGCGCTGAGGAATGTGCAGGGCTGAGGCAGGTGCAGGGCTGAGGCAGGTGGCATGTAGGGCTGCAGGCAGGTGCAGCGCTGAGGCAGGTGCAGCGCTTGAGGAGGTGGCAGGGCTGAGCAATCGGGCTGGGCAGTTCCAGGTCGGCATGTCAGCCTAAAGATTGCAGCTCTGGGGGCAGAGGCCAGGGACACTCCTGGGTTCTCTGGGCACCGGGGGGCCTGCCTCGTGGCACTGGGCAGCGAGGGCAGGGCCTGCTCTGGGGCACTGGGCACTGGGCAGGGCCTGCTCCTGGGGCGTGCTCTGGCAGGGGGCTCTCTGGGCGCGCTGGGCCTCTGGGCAGGGCCTGCTGCTGGGGCATCGGTCGGGGCCTAGGCTCTAACTCGGGGCAGGGGCACTGGGTCCACGCCATGGCTTACACGGGCCACACCAGGGGTCCTGGGGCTCCAGCTCAGGGAGCGTGGCACTGTCGGGTGGGGCACTGGGCAGGGCCTGTCACGCAGGGGCACTGGGCAGTGGCCTGGGCGCTGGGGGCGCAGGGCCTTGCTCCCCGGGGTGGCAGGGGCACTGGGGCAGGGCACTGGCCGGGGGCCTGGGGCACTGGGCAGGGGGCACTGGGCAGGGCCTGCTCCTGGGGCACTGGGCAGGGGGCACTGGGCAGGGGGCACTGGGCAGGGGGCACGGGGCAGGGCCTGCTCCCGGGGCAGTGGGCACAGATACACTGGAGTCTCATGTTGTTTATAGAAGACTTTATTTGGACAAATACATGGCACTAGATTGTCATTTGTACATTTAGTGCTGAGAAAGATAACTATTCTGGAAATAATGGCACATGAATATAATACACGTTAGCAAACAACAAAATCAGTTTTTACAACTCTTGTAGCCACCAAGTCCTTTGGCGTGCCATAGTGCAAACTGCATCATTCTGCACACAGCCGTGTGGCGGCCGGTTCAAGTCCCTCCAAAATGTGAAACAGATTCAAGTGTTGGGCCGTGGAGGTGCTAAGCTAAACTACGCGGTGATTAGCCCAGAGGCTTAGTTACTGCAGACAAGTTCTAAGAGTTATTTAGCCCTCACTGTCATGAGGTCTCACTCATCACATAAACGGTTTTGCTGAAGCTGGAGTGGAATGGTGCCGTGGAAGATTATTCTGTCAGCGATGAAAATGTGACTGAAGCACGTTCAGTAAATTGCACTTATTTTTCCTACATTCATTTTGAGCCCTGCGGCTGCGTCTGAAACGCCCGGGCTCCTGCCTCGACTTTGGTTCAGCTGCAGCCGCCGACAGTGACCACCAGGTGCATTGGCACGACTAAAGGCCCCTACAGGAGATGAATTGAAGCCAAATGAGTCTCTTTCTGTGGGCGACGCCTGTTTTTGAATGAATCTTAAGTCAGATTTGAGTCCGGTTGGAGCAGTTCTAAATGTAAACTTGGCGCTACCTCTGGTCACTGTTGGCAAGTGCGGCTCTGCTGTGTCTTTGGTCGCTCCTGGTCGGGTCTTAGAGGCAGCCGCAGCGGTCCACCACCATGGATGGGATCTTTCCGTAGATGATCTGCTCCTCGCGGTTGAAGTAGAGCATGTTGATGGGGGACATTTTGGTGGGCGTGCAGCAGGGGCCGGCGGTGCCACGGGGGTTTGCGTTGTTGACCAGGTGAGTATGAGGATACTTCTGCAGGTGCATGTACTCGCACTCCCCCGAGCAGTAGTTTGCCTTGAAACGTTTAGGAGCGATGATCCAGTCGTAGCCGAAGTCCTCAAAGTCCACGGTGAGCGGATAGCGGCAGCACCGCGACTCAGAGGAGTTCACGTCACAGTCCAGCCCCACGTCTCTGCGCAGCCGCTTCAGAGGTTCTGCCATCTTCACCTCCAGGAAGGGCATCTGCAGAAGAGCAGAGGAACATGTGAGACAAACTGAGCCTGACACACCTGCTTTTTACACCAATGTAATCGACTTATTTCACATTTTCAACGCCTCAGTTTAACCACTGTGCCATACACATCCCATTTACTGTAACCCAAGCTGACGGGGGTTCATGGTTCTCACTACAGCTGACAGGGGTTCATGGTCCTCACTGCAGCTGACAGGGGTTCATGGTCCTCACTGCAGCTGACGGGGGTTCATGGTTCTCACTGCAGCTGACGGGGGTTCATGGTTCTTCATGGTTCTCACTACAGCTGACAGGAGTTCATGGTCCTCACTACAGCTGACAGGGGTTCATGTCCTCACTGCAGCTGACAGGGGTTCATGGTCCTACTGCAGCTGACAGGTGGTTCATGGTCCTCACTGCAGGCTGACAGGGGTTCATGGTTCTCACTACAGCTGACAGGGGTTCATGGTCCTCACTAGCTGACGGGGGTTCATGGTCCTCACTGCAGCTGACGGGGGTTCATGGTCCTCACTGCAGCTGACGGGGGTTCATGGTCCTCACTGCAGCTGACGGGGGTTCATGGGTCCTTCTGCAGCTGACGGGGGTTCATGGTTCTCACTGCAGATGAACGTGGTTCATGGTTCTCACTCTGGTTGAAAGTGGTTCATGGTCCTCACTCTGGTTGAAAGTGGTTCATGGTTCTCACTCTTGGTTGAAAGTGGTTCATGGTCCTCACTCTGGTTGAAAGTGGTTCATTGTCCTCACTCTGGTTGAAGGTGGTTCATGGTTCTCACTCTGGTTGACAGTGGTTCATGGTTCTCACTCTGGTTGACAGTGGTTCATGGTCCTCACTCTGGTTGATAGTGGTTCATGGTCCTCACTTTGGTTGACAGTGGTTCATGGTCCTCACTCTGGTTTGACAGTGGTTCATGGTTCTCACTCTGGTGACAGTGGTTCATGGTCCTCACTCTGGTTGACGGTGGTTCATGGTTCTCACTCTGGCTGACAGTGGTTCATGGTTCTCACTGCAGCTGACAGTGGTTCATGGTTCTCACTCTGGCTGACAGTGGTTCATGGTTCTCACTGCGGTTGACAGTGGTTCATGGTTCTCACTCTGGCTGACAGTGGTTCATGGTTCTCACTCTGGCTGACAGTGGTTCATGGTCCTCACTCTGGTTGACAGTGGTTCATGGTTCTCACTCTGGTTGACAGTGGTTCATGGTTCTCACTGCAGCTGACAGTGGTTCATGGTTCTCACTCTGGCTGACAGTGGTTCATGGTTCATGTCCTCACTCTGGTTGACAGTGGTTCATGGTTCTCACTCTGGCTGACAGTGGTTCATGGTCTCACTGCAGCTGACAGTGGTTCATGGTTCTCACTGCAGCTGACAGTGGTTCATGGTTCTCACTGCAGCTGACAGTGGTTCATGGTTCTCACTTCTGGCTGACAGTGGGTTCGTGGTTCTCACTCTGGCTGACAGTGGTTCGTGGTTCTCACTCTGGCTGACAGTGGTTCGTGGTTCTCACTCTGGCTGACAGTGGTTCATGGTCCTCACTCTGGTTGACAGTGTGTCATGGTTCTCACTCTGGTTGACAGTGGTTCATGGTTCTCACTGCAGCTGACAGTGGTTCATGGTTCATGGTTCTCACTCTGGCTGACAGTGGTTCATGTCCTCACTCTGGTTGACAGTGGTTCATGGTTCTCACTGCAGTTGACAGTGGTTCATGGTTCTCACTGCAGCTGACAGTGGTTCATGGTTCTCACTGCAGCTGACAGTGGTTCATGTTCTCACTCTGGCTGGACAGTGGTTCATGGTTCTCACTCTGGCTGACAGTGGTTCATGGTTCTCACTCTGGTTGACAGTGGTTCATGGTTCTCACTGCAGCTGACAGTGGTTCATGGTCCTCACTCTGGTTGACAGTGGTTCATGGTCCTCACTCTGGTTGACAGTGGTTCATGGTTCTCACTGCAGCTGACAGTGGTTCATGGTTCTTCACTGCAGCTGACAGTGGTTCATGGTTCTCACTCTGGCTGACAGTGGTTCATGGTTCTCACTCTGGGCTGACAGTGGTTCAGTTCATGGTTCTCACTCTCCTGGTTCTCACTCTGGCTGACAGTGGTTCATGGTTCTCACTGGTTGGCAGCAGGTTTCAAACATCAGTAATATTATGAAACAGTAGCTGGAGTCCTGCTGCTGTCGCTGAAGTGTTGTGTCATTGATAGTGAAGTGTGTGGGTCTGATCCAGAGGAATGTTCAGGTGAAGTGTTGATTAGCACAGTTCACTGAGGTCTTCGGCTTGAAAGGATAAAAGCTGCTGACTCAGCACTGGGCACAGAGCACACAAAGCCCAGTCGTTTTAATGGGAACCATTTTGTGCAGTTTTGGACCAAGAGGAAAACAAGAGTCTTTCTATTGAGAGAGTTCACTTCACATGTCTGAGCTTGGCCCCGGCCAGAGCCTGATGTGAGGAACACTCACATGTCTCCTGAGTCCGAGTCCTGATCATTTCTATTGGACTAGACCCAAGAACTCCCTCCAATACAATGTTTGTATGAAATATTACTGGTCTATGTTGTGGTCAAACCCATACAATCTACTGCGTTGTCTGATTGGAGAGTCCATTTGCGTAGAATTACATTTTTCTGTCCGTCCCAAGGCAGCTGTGTTTTGTGTTGTTTTTTTGTGGAATACTTCGCCGTGTACCGAGTACAGAGACCTCTTCAAAGAGTAGTGCAAGTGTCCAGGCCTCCTGCTGGAGAACTGCTGCAGGTGATGATCTTTCAGTATTTAAACCTGACTGATGCAGTGAGTGGCTTCTCATTTATAAAACAACCATGTGGAAAGACGAATCCCGTGGTCGTGTCAGTGTGTTTGAGAAGGGTCAAATCATTGCAGAGAAAACATCTAAGATGCACTACAGATCTGCCAGAGACGGTGTAAAGACTGTTAAACCACAAAATCATTTTGAATGTTTATACCTGAAAACAGTGTTTGGAATGGTAATAGATCATTTATAACAACTCTAGAACAAAGACCAGACCATGGGTGAAGATGAAAGGCCAAAAGTGTTTGGGAGGAATATTATGAAAAAATGCTACATTCCATTCTCTAAATAAATTGGATGAGAGACAAAGGCCTAAAACAGCCAGATGAGGGGCTACGCTTAGGGGCACAGGGCCAGATTAAAGGAGGAGGTGACATACTGCCAGCAGGGGGCCACATTTTCCAACAATTTACTAAATCCAAAGTTATAGTCAAACCATTTTGGAATAAAGACGGTTTAGATGTTTGCTGAGTAAACCAGAGCCCAGTGGACCTAAAATGCTCTAAAATACAGGACATTGTTTGTGGTGGTCTCCGGGGAACACACTCACACGTTCTTATTATAGGCCCACGCACAGAATGGTGTTTTATTGGCCGATTGCCTTCAGAAATGAACTATTTCAGAAAACCTATATCGATAACAGAGGACTGGTTTTAACCTACACAGGGGTCTCAGCCTGGGCCTTAAAGATCCCTAATCCGGCCCTGACCCCTGCAGTGGGTGGCGCAAAGTCAAAAAGCCCACCCTATCCTATGCCAACGCTCTCAGACGTGTGTAAATCACGGCTCTGTTAAAAGGACGGGTGTGTGAATGGAGCCCTCACCAGCCCCTCGTCCCCGGGCGCGGGGGTCGTCACGGCCAAGTCTCGGCCCCTGGAGTCGAAGGCTTTCACCTCGATGCCCCAGTTGGTCTCGGGCTGCCGCAGCCACACGCTCAGCACCTGCTTCACGTCGATGCTCTGCCACGAGCTGGCGCCCGCCTTCATGTCGAGCTTCAGGGAGCGGATCCGGATGTGGCGGCCCCCCGCGTGCCCCGGAGCCAGGCGCGAGATCTGCAGGAAGACCGCGGTGGGCTCCGGGGACGGCCGCAGGTGGACCCACAGCTGGGCGCGTACAACCCGGCTCGCCTGAAGCCTCTGGCCGAAGGAGAAGAGGCAGCACTGCGGCCGACCGTCCCCCTGCACCAGAGGGTCCGCTGTCAGGACAGAGAGATGAGCTTACTGCGGTGTTATAAAGCAGTCATAATCATCAGAATCATAATAAACATAAGAATCATAATAAACATAAGAATCATAATAAACATAATAAACATAGTAATAATAATCATAGGACAGAGAGATTACTTTACTATAGTCTTATTAAAGTAGTAATAATCATAATCGTAGTAGTAGTAGTAGGACAGAGAGATGAGCTTACTATAGTCTTAATAAAGTAGTAGTACTGATAATAAGGATGGAGTGGGCAGTACAGAGTAAAGTTACTTCAGAGTACTATTACTCAAGTACAAGTACAAAGTAGTGATCCAAGTGTAAAAAAAGAACTCCTGAAGTAAGAGCGAGTGAGTGCGACACAAAACCAGATCTGACGTGTCACATCGTCGACACAAAGTGAGAAGAGACACTTTTACTCCAGTATGAGACTGTACTGTATTACTCAAGAGGGAGTAAAAGTATGCTGTCACAAAACGACTCCGAACAGTACAGTTTCTTCAAAAAAGTTACTCAAGTAAATGTAACGGAGTACAACCCACCGCTGCATTTACACGAGTAACTTTTTAAAGACTTTGTACATTTCAGAGTACTTTCCTAGCAGTGTACTTTTACTACTACTTGAGTACATTGTACGTAAGAGTCTCTTTGTGACAAACGTTGGATTTTGATTCCGTTTTTCTCCTTTTTAACTCCATGTTTTGTCTTTAAAGTTACATTCACTTCAATCGGACAGTTACTCTTACTTCAGTCTTTCCCCCGAATACTCTTTACTCTTACTTGAGTACATTATTCTGGTCACATTTATATTCAAGGGCCCAGTTTGTGATTTAGGTCATTTGTACCACAGTTTAACCCCGACCAAGACTTGATTCCTGGTCCAGTCCTGGTCTAATCTTGGTCTAGTCTTGGTCCAGTCCTTGTCCAGTCCTGGTCTAGTCTTGGTCCAATCCTTGTCCAGTCATGGTCCGGTCCTGGTCCAGTCCTTGTCCAGTCCTGGTCTAGTCTTGGTCCAGTCCTGATCTAGTCTCGGTCCAGTCCTTGTCCAGTCATGGTCCAGTCATGGTCCAGTCCTGATCTAGTCTCGGTCCAGTCCTTGTCCAGTCCTGGTCCAGTCATGGTCCAGTCCTGATCTAGTCCTGATCCGGTCCTGGTCCGGTCCTGGTCCAGTCCTGGTCCAGTCCTGGTCTAGTCTCGGTCCAGTCCTGGTCTAGTCTCGGTCCAGTCCTGGTCCAGTCCTGGTCTAGTCTCGGTCCGGTCCTGGTCCGGTCCTCTCCCTGGTCCAGTCCTGGTCTAGTCTCGGTCCGGTCCTGGTCCGGTCCTGGTCCAGTCTCGGTCCAGTCTCGGTCCAGTCCTGGTCCAGTCTTGGTCCAGTCCTGGTCCAGTCCTGGTCCAGTCCTGGTCTAGTCTCGGTCCAGTCCTGGTCCAGTCCTGGTCTAGTCTCGGTCCAGTCCTGGTCCAGTCCTGGTCCGGTCCTGGTCCAGTCCTGGTCTAGTCTCGGTCCAGTCCTGGTCCAGTCTCGGTCCGGTCCTGGTCCGGTCCTGGTCTAGTCTCGGTCCGGTCCTGGTCCGGTCCTGGTCCAGTCTCGGTCCAGTCCTGGTCCAGTCTTGGTCCAGTCCTGGTCCAGTCCTGGTCCAGTCCTGGTCTAGTCTCGGTCCAGTCCTGGTCCGGTCCTGGTCCGGTCCTGGTCCAGTCCTGGTCCGGTCCTGGTCCGGTCCTGGTCCGGTCCTGGTCCGGTCCTGGTCCGGTCCACATAAACAGCTTTAACGTTAGTCAAATAGTGTTTAGTAAAAGCCTGTTTTATTTTGAATCGATCCGTTTAAACGTTTCAACTGTTGAATATTTGGCAAAAGTCCTCATTTTTATTATTCTAAAGCCCATGGACACTGCAGCATTATTCCTGTTATTGGTACTGAACCAGTTTTATTGTAATTATTATTTTAAGTATTTTTAATGAGCCTATTTTTGTCAAACAATGTATAAATCTAATTCTAATGCAAAAGCCTCACAAACCAAGCAAATTGTTGGTTTAAAAAATGCAATTTGAACTCGATCTGAATCAGACAGAGCAAATTGTGTTTTCTTTGGGCTTTGTCTTTCTTTTCTCTGATTCATGTTTTCATTTGGTGTTTTTTCAGCGCTCCATAAACGGTGATTGTGTCGTGAACGCGCGTGATTCATGTCCTGAATGATGATGACAACTGTGAAGTTCAACCCGCATCACAGTGACTCACATTACACTGAACCTCGAGTCAAACTGAGCGGTGGAAAAGTCAAATGAAACATACACCAACCCGTGCGTAAAAGCCGTGCGTAAAAGCCGTGCGTAAAAGCCGTGCGTAAAAGCCGTGCGTAAAAGCCGTGCGTAAAAGCCGTGCCACACTTACGCTCCGTGGCCATGAACATGATGGTGTCGGTGGTCGCGTGCTCGTCGTCCTCCTGCAGCACCGGGTCGTGGTTGTCGTCCCCGAGCACGTCGTACTGGTCCAGCAGCTGCTGCAGCGGCGGCGCCCGCGGCAGCAGCGCGCGCACCGTGTCGCGGCTGATGTTCGGCGCCTCCTTCATGCGCAGTTTGCTCAGGATCTGGGTCTTGATCGTGTTCAGCCGCAGAGTCCGGATGTGCTGCCGGGCCTCGCAGGTGGAGCACGGCCGGACCGCCTCCTCCGGGCCCGGGACAAGCTCCGGTTCACCGAGCACCAGCGGCTCCACGGCCACGAGCAGACTCACGCACAGCGCCAGCTCCGACACGCGCATCTCTCTTTTGGAGATGGAGAAAAGTCGCATCACGCTTCATTTGCGCGCCGCTTTTATACCGCGACGCCTCAAACTTTGATTGGCTGGACAGAAACAACAGCTCCAAACCGACGGTCACCGACACGTTTCCTCTGTCCAATGAGGCTGTGCGCGCGTGAGCCGTGCGCGCGCGTGCGTCCGGAAAGCGCTGCAGCCGCGCGCGCGCGCGCGCAAGTCAAAACACACGTCAGACTCACTTCAAACATGAGACTTTCATAAAGTCACAAGAGTTGGACTGTGTTGATATTGAGCCCTATTTTTCTACTTTTCCCAGTGAAATGAACACAGAGCAGAAAGACACAGAAACAAACAGTTTTACAAAGTCCTAAACAAAGTGAGGACAAAGTAAAGTCTTTAAAAGTCTTTATAAATCAGAGTCAGAGTCAGAGTCAGAGTCCAGGTCGTGAGCGTTGGTTCAGTTTGTGCCATTTTGTCGTGGCCTTTTCCCTGAAGTCAGAAGTATGAAGTCCCACTTCGAGTCCCACTTCGAGTCCCACTTCGAGTCCCACTTCGAGTCAGGCGCTGCAGGTGCGGCGCCTGAACCTGCGCGCGGAGGTTTGTGTGTGATGACGTGAGGACGTGGCGCCCTCCTGCGGGAAGAAGAGGTACAACACGTCAAACGTCCGTTAATCAGAATCAGAAAAGGTTTTTTTGCCATTGTCTGTGAACAGAGTCCAGAGACTGCAACTGAATCTTTTCTGCAACATGTATGAACTCAAAAGGACTTGCATTAAGAAACAGTGAAAACTTACTACAGTATAAGATACAAATAGACTTACTATGTAAACACAATGTACAGCAAAATGTACAGTTGTAGTGCAGAAAGTGACAGTGAGTGATTAAATTAAGAGCAGTTACATTTACTTCTTACTTCATATTTTTACTCTTTGGTTTGAAGTAACACTACTATTATTTAAATGTTGGTTCCTCTTTCATTCTTTTTTTTTCCTATCATTTTCAAACGTACATTAAACAAACTGACCTATGTAAAGAAAACTATTACAATGATAATAACTAATAATGGCAGGAAGCCATTGCAAGTGACTGCTAATGCATGTCATATTCGGCTACAGTTGCCAATGACAATATTCGCAAAGCCCCAACGTTCCGCCACTCTAGAGGTCGTCAAAAGTCCCAAATTTGAAGACGAATCCCGAAAAAATGACAAGGACCAAGGAATACTGAAAGTAAAAGGGACGAATCGCACGAGAAATATTCTTGCAAACTGAAACGAAACATCGGACAAGAAATGCGACCAGTGCGGACCACCCAACAACGGGATCAATGTGGAAAATAGTTGAAGCTGAAAGCTGCAATGGCAGAAAGCAGTCGACTTTGAGCAAATGTTTCCCGACCTTTCACCTCTTTATTTAAGCACTTCCGGGGCCGGAGAGCAGGCCTTTAGACTTTTACTTTATCTTTGTTACTTACTCTTTAGACTTTACTCTTTACTCTTTACTTTACTCTTTACTTTACTCTTTAACTTTACTCTTACTTTACTCTTTAACTTTACTCCTTTACTTTACTCCTTAGACTTCACTCTTTACTTACTCTTACTTACTTCTTTATTACTTACTCTTTAGACTTTACTCTGTACTTATCTTTAGAACTTACTCTCATACTTACTCTTTACTTACCTCTTTTAGACTTTACCTCTTACTTACTCTTTTAGACTTACTGCTTTTTACTTTACTCTTACTTTACTCTTAACCTACTTACTTTACTCTTAGACTTTACTCTTTACATTTTACTTTAGACTTAACTCTCTTTTACTTTACTCTTTACTTTACTCTTTACTTTACTCTTTACTTTACCTCTTTACTTTACTTTACTCTTTACTTTACTCTTTTAGACTTTACTCTTTACTTTACTCTTTACTTTACTCTTTCTTTAGATTTACTCTTTACTTTACTCTTTACTTTACTCTTTAGACTTTACTCTTTACTTTACTCTTTAGACTTTACTCTTTACTCTTACTCTTTAGACTTTACTCTTTACTCTTTAACTACTCTTATTACTCTTTAACTTTACTCTTTAGATTTACTCTTCTTTACTTCTTTTGCTTTACTCTTTACATTACGTTACATTTTACTTTTAACTTTTACTCTTACTTATCTTTAGACTTTACTCTTTACTTTACTTCTTTACTTTACTCTTTGACTTTACTCTCTTACTCTTTACTTTACTCTTTGACTTTTACTCTTTTTACTTTACTCTTTACTTACTTACTTTTTAGACTTTACTCCTTTACTTTACTCTTACTTACTGACTCTTCACTCTTTTACTTTACTCTTTAACTTTAACTTCCTTTTAACCGACCCTCTTTTTTATCTCTTTAACTTTACTTTTACTCTTTAGACTTACTTTACTCTTTAACTCTTTACTTTCTTAGACTTTACTCTTTACTTCTTTACTTTACTCTTTAGACTACTCTTACTTTACTCTTTAGACTTTACTCTTTACTTTACTACTCTTTAGACTTTACTCTTACTTTACTCTTTAGACTTTACTCTTTAGACTTTACTCTTTAGACTTTACTCTTTTAGACTTTACTCTTTAGACTTTACTCTTTAGACTTTACTTTAGACTTTACTTTAGACTCTTTAGACTTTATTCTTTAGACTTTTCTTTAGACTTTACTCTTTAGACTTTACTCTTTTAGACTTTACTTTTAGACTTTACTCTTTAGACTTTACTCTTTAGACTTTACTTTTTTAGACTTTAGACTTTACTCTTTAGACTTTTACTCTTTAGTACTTTACTCTTGACTTTACTCTTGACACTTTACTCTTGTAGACTTTATTTCTTTAGACTTGTTCTTTAGACTTTACTCTTAGACTTTGTTCTTTAGACTTTTCTTTACTTTGTTCTTTAGACTTTATTCTTCTTCTTCTTTGGTGGGGTAGGGGGCGCTGTACAGCCTTTATTTGAACAGCCATAAAATGATAGTTGTGAGATTGACATTTCAATGAATCGACTTCACTCTGACTGGTGCATTTGTGCTAATGTTTTGTGTGTATTTGAGCCTGTTTTGTATTATTTGGTGTGGCGGGCCCTAGAGGCCAAACTGTACAAAATGGCGCATAGGTCTGATGGACCTTTAGGATCCAGGGCACATCAAGGAATGCTCTGCATGATTTCACTCATAAAAGTCAAAGTAATGTTTATGCATTCCTGTAGGTGGCGCTAGAGCACCAATCACAATAGTTGACACGTTATTGTAATCAGCGCCGACGTTCCGCCACTTTAAGGGATGGGGAGAATGTGACGACGAATCCTGAAAAAATGACAAGAGCGAGGAGAAAACACACGAGAAATATCTGCAAACTGAACTTTGAATGACGAACATCGGACGAGAAGTGCGACCTGTGCGGACCACCCAAAAACGTGGAAAATAGTTAAATCAGAATAAAAACACAGGAACTAATAGTGTCACTTTATAATAATACTAATTAAAAGTAAAAGGCAGCGCTGCAGACCATGGAGAACTCAGGATAAGTAAACAATAAAGCAGGTTCCTCTTTGTGCTCCACTGCATTTTGAGCATTAAATTACAGTTACAGTTACTACAGTTTCCCCAAATACCCTTTTCTTACTCTTACTCGAGTACATTTGTTTATCCAAACTGTGGCTCCAGTAAAAGTGCGTTTGTCTCGGTGGGAAATATTCATCACAGTTTCACTTCTGTTGAGAGGCAGTTTGTGAAATGTATTAAATGAATAAAAAAAATAAAAAATACGAGTTTAAAATGACAGGAAGTAGAGCTGAATCCCTCTGTGATGTCATCAGCGTGCGACACAGAGACGGTTGACACATTCACTGGATAAGGCCGGGACTGCAGCCTCCAGACCATTTCAAGAGCTCGGGAGGCGCTAGCCCGCATTCAGGAAGTCATGCGGAAGTAGGAAACGTTTTTTGGAGACATGAGCCAATGAGCGCACGCCATTGACTTGAAATGGGCGCCATTTTGTTTTCCGTGGGCTTGGTTGACACTTAACTGACACACTAACTGACAGTTTAACCCGTTGTTGGACAGAATAAAGGTGTTTTATGGCGTTATTGTGTGTCAGATCAGAACTGTTGTCATTTATGTGGATTGTGGCTCTTGTTTACAGTCTGGTTGCTTGGTAACGGCTGCGGAATGACCTCTGCCTCTGTCATATTTGTGCTCGTGTCCAACCAGGAAGTACAATTATAAACTTGGTCGAACTGGGGACAAACGGGAAAAACGTTGAGTCAAATCTGAAATACAATTGTGGACTTTAAAATAAACATTACACGGGGAGAAGTCAAAAAGTATTGTGACACCAAAAAAAAGTATTTGAAATCAGATTCATGAGTTTAATCTGACAAAACGAACAGCACTTTTACTCCAGTACGAGACTTACACTGCTCAATGTCGTGTTGAAAAAGTACAATATCTGAAAACTACTCGGAAGAAGGATTTCATTTCTTCAGAAAGTACTTACTGCATACTCGGACTGCGCCCTCATTTTAATGTTTGAAAAGGAAGTCATTTAAAATACTCACGTTACTGTAACGGAGTAAATTTTTTGAGTAAATGTACTTTAAGTAGATTCATAAACTTGTACTTGTAGTAGAGTATAATTTTAGCCATGTAATTGTATTTTGTTTTTGCATTCTAAAGTGATGAGAACATATTTAAATGAACATAACTTTTCTTAAATAAATGAAATACATAAAGTCGTGTACTTTTACATAAATACACACTCATCATCATGTACATATAATTTTCAATTTGTTCATTCATTCTTTCGGTTTGAAGTTTGGGACAAGTTTGTTTTATGATTCTTTTCGTGTGTCTGCTCACAAACTCACAAAACACTAAACTCACAAAACATATTATAAACTCACAAAACATTTTATAAACTAACAAAACACTCTCTAAACTCACAAAACACATTATAAACTCACTAACTCTCTAAACTCACAAAACACATTATAAACTCACTAACTCTCTAAACTCACAAAACACATTATAAACTCACTAACTCTCTAATAAACTCACAAAACACATTAATAACTCACTCTCTAAACTCACTAACTCTCTAAACTCACAAAACACATTATAAACTCACTAACTCTCTAAACTCACAAAACACATTATAAACTCACTAACTCTCTAAACTCACAAAACACATTATAAACTCACAAAACACTGTAAACTCACAAAAAACTTTATAAACTTACAAAACACTTTATAAACTTACAAAACACTCTCTATACTCACAAAACACTGGAAACTCACAAAACACCTTATAAACTTACAAAACACCCTCCAAACTCACAAAGCACTCTCTAAACTCACAAAACACATTATAAACTCACAAAACACTTTATAAACTTACAAAACACACTCACAAAACACTCTCTAAACTCACAAAACACAAACTCACATAACACATTATAAACTTACAAAACACTCTTTAAACTCACATAACACATTATAAACTTACAAAACACTGTAAACTCACAAAACACTATAAACGTACAAAACACTGTAAACTCACAAAACACTTTATAAACTTACAAAACACTTTATAAACTTAGAAAACACTAAACTCACAACAGACTCTCTAAATTCACAAAACACATTATAAACTCACTAAACACTCTCTAAACTCACATCATAAACTCACAAAACACTTTATAAACTTACAAAAAACTGTAAACTCACAAAACACCCTCCCAACTCACAAAGCACTCTCTAAACTCACAAAACACAAACTCACAAAACACTTTATAAACTCACAAAACACTCTCTAAACTCACAAAACACATTATAAACTCACAAAACACATTATAAACTTACAAAACACTCTTTAAACTCACAAAACAATCTTTAAGACACTAAACTCACAAAACACTAAACTCACAAAACACTTTATAAACTTACAAAACACCCTCCAAACTCACAAAACACATTATAAACTCACAAAACACTATAAACTTATAGAACACCCTCCAAACTCAAAAAGCACTCTTAACTCACAAAACACATTATAAACTCACAAAACACTTTATAAACTCACAAAACACTTTATAAACTTACAAAACACTCTAAACTCACAACACCCTCTCTACACTCACAAAACACATGATAAACTCACTAAACACTCTCTAAACTCACAAAGCACTCTCTAAACTCACAGAACACTGTAAACTCACAAAACACTTTATAAACTTACAAAACACTCTAAACTCACAACACACTCTCTAAACTCATAAAAAACTGTAAACTCACAAAACACCCTCCCAATTCACAAAGCACTCTCTAAACTCACAAAACACATAAACTCACAAAACACTTTATAAACTCACAAAACACTCTCTAAACTCACAAAACATCGGCCACAGTACAAACCATGCGCAGATTCCCATTTAAAACATCTTACTTCTGCTTTAAACTGTTTATTTCATCATGTTTTAGACTGAGCGACAATTACACTGAAACCAAAAGTAACAAAAAAAGTAATAAAGTAACTTTTACTCGGAGTAGTTTTTTTCTTGTGTACTTTTTAACTTTTCTTTGAGTACATATTTGGTAATTAAGTAGACTTTTAGTCATGTGACTGTACTTTACTCGGGTACAAATAGTCAGCACTGTTTATTTGTGGTGCATTAAAATAACACCTCTTGGAATCTCATTTAAATTACAAGCACGAGAAGGTGTGAGTAAATCCATTACAACGAGTCGAAGCTCAAACTAAGACCAAACTCCTGCTTTAAAGTCATTTAAAATTAAATTATTTAGACATTTGATTTTTGTATATATATATTATATTTGATCTTTTACCACTTTAGAGTCCTGAGCAAACTTCTGACACACAAAGAAAAGCACAACAGTCAGGGTTCCCTCGTTGTGTCTGTGCAAGTGTCACGCGACATAAACACTCGCCACAGTTCACCGAAGTCACAAACAGTTCCCGTCGTTGTCCGGCAGGTGTCGCCGTCACACCGCGCACCGCCCGTTTCCAGCGTCACCGCGTTCATCTCGGAGGCTGCACGTCACACCGCGCACCGCCCGTTCCTCCAGCGTCACCGCGTTCATCTCGGAGGCTGTCTCACCTCTCTCCTCCTCCTCCTCCTCTCCTCTCCTCCTCTCTCTCTCCCCTCCTCCTCACCTCCTCACCTCCTCCCCTCCTCACCTCCTCCCCCTCCTCTCCTCCTCCTCCCCTCTCCTCTCCTCTCTCCTCTCCCCCTCCTCCTCACACCTCCTCCCCTCCTCACCTCCTCCCCCTCCTCTCCTCCTCCCCCTCCTCTCCTTCTCCCCCTCCTCTCCTCCTCCCCCTCCCGTCCTCCCGTCCCCCCCGACACACCGCGGCTCTCACTCGGGATCTGAGCCCGGGAGTCCGCCCTGACCGCGTCTCCTCTGTCCGGCTGCGTCTCCGCGCGCTGGACGCACAGTCTCCGCTCTCGGTGTGCGGTCCGTCGCTCTCGGCTCGCGTCGGAGCGGCTCCACGTCATTGAGGGGTCTCTCAAACGGAGACTGGAACTTGGGAACGGTCTCGGGATTAAAAACGCGTTCACGAATTGGTCAAGTTTTGATCCGCTGCGTAAAAGAGGGGAAACACGCGCGCGCTGCGGTGAAAAGGAATTGTTTTTGTCACAGGAACGAACCTTGGGTATCGTTTCTCACGTGTGCGGATTGGGACGGAGACGACCCTCGCGCCCTGGAGCCGTACTTGGGTGAACAGGTGACGCTTACATGCGCCGGGCTTGGTCACGTCGTTAGGCCGGTGACCCTCCGCGGGCTGAAGGGGGATGAGGAGCACGCGTGTCATCTAAAACAACCGTAACTGAAGGGTGCGTTCACAACTGTCCTGTTTACAGTCCTGGTGCAGACCTGGTTTGGACCTGTTACAGTCCTGGTGCAGCTGGGTTTGGACCTGGTTTGGACCTGTTACAGTCCTTTGCAGACCTGGTTTGGACCTGTTACAGTCCTGGTGCAGACCTGGTTTGGACCTGTTACAGTCCTGGTGCAGACCTGGTTTGGACCTGTTACAGTCCTGGTGCAGACCTGGTTTGGACCTGTTGCAGACCTGGTTTGGACCTGTTACAGTCCTGGTGTAGACCAGGTTTGGACCTGATACAGTCCTGGTTTGAGCTCAGTTTGGTCCTGATGCAGACCTGGTTTGGACCTGATACAGTCCTGGTTTGGACCCGTTACAGTCCTGTTGCAGACCTGGTTTGGACCTGTTACAGTCCTGGTGTAGACCAGGTTTGGACCTGATACAGTCCTGGTTTAGTCCTGTTACAGTCCTGGTTTGAGCTCAGTTTGGTCCTGATGCAGACCTGGTTTGGTCCTGATGCAGACCTGGTTTGGTCCTGATGCAGACCTGGTTTAGTTCTGGCCCTCTTTATGTTTAGTCTCGGGTGAAGTCCCAGTGTAGGTCCAGTTTTAATGTGTTTGTTTTTATCTCCAGAACATAAAAGAGAGAACACGGAACACGACAGAGCGCGAAGAGCAGAAAGAACGGGAGCAGCGCCACAATAAAAAACAAGAAACACGACCAGAGCAAGACCGAATAAAGTGATTAAAAAAAACAAACAAAAAAACTAAAATAGTATAAATAATAAACACTGAAGTTAATTTAATCCAAAGTTTATCACATTTTTTATTATTATTTTGTTTTCATTTTTCTGACGTCTGGTCCGGTCCTTGGTCGTTGGTGAAGTTCGCGTCGTCCACTTCTTCGTCATGGCCTTTTTTCCCGCCGTCAAAAGTACGTTCCAACGGTATCCATACACTGTGCCCATGGCAGGAGTTCTGAGGCCCAAGATACGTGGTTCTGCAGCGCCTCGTTCGCGTCAGTCCAGGAACACGCGATGGTGGCGTTTGTTGTGCAGACGTGAACGCGGCATCTGAACGCGTCAACAACAACCGGTAACAACAACAACAACAACAACAACAACAACAACAACAACAACAACAACAACAACAACAACAACAACAACAACAACAACAACAACAACAACAACAACAACAACAACAACAACAACAACAACAACAACAACAACAACAACAACAAATAGTTTATTAAGAATTACTCTGCATTCGTTAAATGACTCCTAGTAGTTACTAAGCCTGACTCGTGCTTAATAAACTTGTCTTTGCTCATGCTTTGTTAAGGTTGTAAACTTATAAAACTAGTCCAAGTTTTGGTTAAGTCCTGGTTTAAAGTCAAACTAACTTCATCCAACACGGCTCTAATTCAAAGTATTTTCAACTGCTCCAATCGAATAAGCGTGACTCGTCGGCCATGAAACGCGTCACTATTTAAATGATCGTTGGTCGTTATCTGGACCAAACGAAGCCAGGACTAGGTTTACCCGGGACAGTGGGATCGGGAGTCGAACCCACAACCTCCGACTGAGACGAGACCAAATAGAACTAAAAGTGTTCCATGTAAACGGCAACGAAATGTCACCGGTTTCGTGTATTGGCAGCGATGGAAAGTGCAGTTACATGGCTGAAAATGCACAAAAGTAGAAAGTAGAAAGTACACATGAACAATACAACGCAAAAGTACAAATGAGTAACTTTTTGGTGGGATTTCAGCCGCTTTCCGGGTCAGTCTTTCACACAAAACTAGACGTAATTAACAATTTAAAGCTGAAGTCGTTTGAAACCACGATCCACAGAGTTTTTAATGTTCTCGTGTGTTTGTAGGAGACGAGGAGGTGACACAGATAAGGAAGTACAAGTAAATACTAGAATTATACTCAAGTACATTAGGGCTTCAACGAGTAATCGGAATAATCGTGACTAATCGACCACTAAAATAATCTATTTGAATAATGATCTGTTCCGTGGTTTATGAAAATGACAAGAAAACAAAAAGTCCCTCAGATCTTTCTGCTGCTCTCAGTCGGAGCTTCTCTGAGTGGAGCGTGTTCTGGAGCATGTTCTGGAGCGTGTTCTGGAGCGTGTTCTGGAGCCTGTTCTGGAGCCTGTTCTGGAGCGTCTTGTGGAGCATGTTCTGGAGCGTGTTCTGAAGCGTGTTCTGGAGTGTGTTCTGGAGCCTGGTCTGGAGCCTGTTCTGGAGCGTTTCTGGAGCCTGTTCTGGAGCGTCTTGTGGAGCGTGTTCTGGAGCATGTTCTGAAGTGTGTTCTGTTGCGTGTTCTACAGCATGTTGTGGAGCGTGTTGTGGAGCGTGTTCTGGAGTGTGTTCTGAAGCGTGTTCTGGAGCGTGTTGTGAGCGTGTGTGTGGAGCGTGTTGTGGAGCGTGTTCTGGAGCGTGTTGTGGAGCATGTTCTAGAGAGTGTTCTGAAGCATGTTCTGGAGCGTCTTGTGGAGCGTGTTCTGGAGCGTGTTGTGGAGCGTATTCTGAAGCGTGTTCTGGAGCGTGTTTGTGGAGCGTGTTCTGGAGCTGTTCTGAGCGTGTTCTGGAGCCTGTTCTGGAGCCTGGCTGAGTCTTGTGGAGCATGTTCTGGAGCGTGTTCTGGAGCGTGTTCTGGAGCATGTTCTGAAGTGTGTTCTGTTGCGTGTTCTACAGCATGTTGTGGAGCGTGTTCTAGAGCATGTTCTGGAGCGTGTTCTGGAGCGTGTTCTGGAGCGTGTTCTGAAGCGTGTTCTGGAGCGTGTTGTGGAGCGTTGTGGAGCGTGTTCTGGAGCGTGTTCTGAAGCGTGTTCTGGAGCGTGTTCTGGAGCGTGTTCTGAAGCGTGTTCTGGAGCGTGTTGTGGAGCGTGTTCTGGAGCGTGTTCTGAAGCATGTTCTGGAGCGTGTTCTGGAGCGTGTTCCGAAGCGTGTTTCTGGAGCGTGTTGTGGAGCGTATTCTGAAGTGTGTTCTGGAGCGTGTTCTGAAGCGTGTTCTGGAGCATGTTCTAGAGAGTGTTCTGAAGCATGTTCTGGAGCGTCTTGTGGAGCGTGTTCTGCAGCGTGTTTTGGAGCGTGTTCTGGAGCATGTTCTGGAGCGTGTTGTGGAGCGTATTCTAGAGCATGTTGTGGAGCGTGTTCTGGAGCGTGTTGTGGAGCGTGTTCTGGAGTGTGTTCTGGAGCGTGTTGTGGAGCGTGTTCTGGAGCGTGTTCTGGACCGTGTTCTGGAGCGTGTTCTGGAGCGTCTTGTGGAGCGTGTTCTGAAGCGTGTTCTGGAGCGTGTTCTGTGTCACTGTGGTTCAGGAGAACTGGAGTAGACATACAGTACATCATTAATAAACATGACCCACTTTGTGCCAGTCGGGTTCAGAGGTTTTTCCCCCTGAAAACAGAGGAGCAGCAGGACCGAGCTTCGCTGGGAAAACACTGACTATTTAAAGCTAATCACAATATTAATCGTGATTTCACTGTTCTGCCTCGTTTTGATACATTTTCTAATTTTTAAAACACTTTTTTTAGGCCTCGTTTGAATAAATGTGTTTTTTATTGTACAGGCAATTTACTGTGGAAAAGTAGATGGTACGGACAAAACAAACTAAACTAACACGATGTCGGCCGTTTGAATCTTTGAATATCTTTTTCAGAATCTGTTGTAATTGATCCGAAATAGCAGAAACCATAAAGTTGTAATGTCTTGGTTGAGGCACAAAAAATGACACAAATGTGCAAAAATATAAACCCTTGACTTCAATTATTATACATTATAATATTGCCTTGGAGGAATTCTTCTATTCCTGCAGTATTTTAACTCCTCCCTTGTATTTTTGGCAGCATTAATCATTCTAATACATGTTCTTTTTTTCCTTTTTGCAGCTGTAAGTTGTAAATCTGCTCGTTGAAGGAAGATCGTCAGTTCCAGGATTGTTTCAAGTTTTACACAATGGGAATTTTATCTCATCAACGTCCACCAACCGCCAAACAACCGCCTTATAAGGAGTCATAGTTTCTCACTTCGACCGGAAAACATGGATGAAAGTGAAAAGAGCGGATGATTCACAACAACAAAAAACGCCAAAGAAGAGGAAAATACATCGGTTTGAGCAGCAAAACTTCTACTGATTTTGCCATTTTTGTGCCACTTTTCTGCGGCAAACTTTTTCCACAGGCGGCTTTTCGAATTGCCTTCCGAATTTTGTTTAACTTTTTTGTTGAAATGTTATGGTTTTTTTGTTTGTTTCAGCAAAGTTTTCATTAATTTTTATAAGATTTTTTTAGAATCCACAAAAAAATACTTTTCACAAGAACTTAAACACTACATTTCTTATTTTCTTCTTTCTTATTGTTGCATAAACTGATCTATATCGCCACTTTTATTACACGTGGTAATATTGCAGCTTTGAGCCTGTGACAATCATAGTTTAAAATTACTTTTGGATCTATGTGAACTAAGTTGCTTCCCTAAAGAATTTTGCAATTTTATAAAGACTGTATATATAAAATATTGGATCTATGAAAGTTGAAGATCATTTTGAATTATGAATCTATATTACCCAATACCTAATGTTGTTATAGTAGAAATGATCATTATAAAGTGTTTTATCGTTGGAAAACCAGGAAGTGCACTGTTAGCATGCTAGCTGTTAGCATCAGCTGACGACAAAACTCCGCTCTGGCCTTTGAAAGTAAAACACTGATTCCACATAACTATTTCTGTATCGTTGACATTTTGTGGAAGGAAAAAACTAAGAGTGCGCAGTTAGCATGCTAGTAGTTGTTAGCATTAGCCTTTGTGAGTTGCGGGAAAAAACCCTTTTAAAGTCATCGCAGTGAATAATTAGACAGTGAAAAATAAGTTTGGACGGCTTAAAATCAGCTTGTTCTGTTTATAAATGTTTGTTTATAAAAATCAAGTACAGCGCCTTCAACTCGACGTGGCATCGACCCTGCTTTCCCCCGTAACTATTTTTGTTTTTGTTGACATGGCATTTCGTGGATCTAAAAACTAAGAAGTGTCGCCTCTGTCTAAATGTACAAACTGTTCAGGACTATGGGTTGCGTGAAGTCCAAAAAGCGCGACAACTCCGCGGAGAAAGCCCGCGGTCACAGGGGGGAAAAGGCGTACCTGGTGCGACCGGATCGGCAGTCCCAAGATGGCCGGCCCGCTCCGGAAAACGCGGCGTTACTGGACTACGCTCAGAGGCTGTCGGAGGAGATCGTGAGCCGGGCGGTGCAGCAGTGGGTGGAAGTGGACAGAAGATACGTGGATATTCCGTACATAGAGTGCGACGTGCCCTGACGACGCAAGAGACGCGCGCGACAACCAAAATGTCGCAACTAATGATGGAATACTTTGGCTTTTTTTTTTTTTTTTTTAATGAAAATTTTTTTTTAATGAAAATTGTTTGCCGTACACAAACAAAACGGCGGAACGGAGCATTTACTAATAAAGTTTGCGTTCACGTAGAATATTGTTGGTGTCTTCATTCCAGACGGAACATGGGCCTTTTTAACGCTACAGGAAATGTACCGTTTTTTAAATAAATATCCGAACTTGCCAGTATTTGTTTCCTGTGGATAGGCCCAATAATTACTGAGATGTTAACCATAAACCAGGTCAACAAATCCGCATTCTGGAAAGTTAAAAAAAAGGCTAAATTTACCACCGTTCTGACCCGTCTCCAGCTCCGTTTTTAATTGTGGGCACTTGTGATGTCACGTGAACCAAGCCTTTATATGCAAGCTTATTGAATACAACCCCGACTGGTGAATCATAATGTTGGTCTCTTTTCACTCAGATGCCCTCCCCTGGGACTCCGGTACTTTCAGATCAGACCCTAATGGCCTCGCCAGAGAAAATCGCTCACCAAAACTTCCATTTACAAGCATTAGACCTGACCACAAGCGCACTTAGACCCGATTCTGCGATCAGAGTGCACATTTAGCAACTGATTTGGCACTGGCACAAAACAAATATAAATATGACAGTTGCATTTAGTGTTTTTGTTACCTTGAGAAAACCTGCAACTTTAAACAGCGCTGCACGGGTCTGTTTAATGTTTAATGCCGCGCTGTAGAACATTAGGCAAAGCAATAACATCTCCAGCTCTTTATCAGGACTAAATTAGTGCTAAAGCAGGTTTAAAACGACTCGAAACCATGAATTATAAATAAGGCCCGTGTTCTAAATAATGAAGGACAAAAATGTCTGTAAATTAAACAAACACTCAAACTGCAAAGGGCCCAGCTTACCACCAGAGGTACCACAGTTTGAGAAACACTGCTCTATTCCCCATAAATCGGTGTCATTTCTCTTTCGTCCTGGAGCGGTCCAGAAAAGGTTTCAAAGGGTTGTCTTAGATGTTTTCGCTGACCTTTGACCAGACCAGAAACTGTCAAGACTCGTAAACAAGGACAGAGCCAGTTTCAGTTAGAACTCCTCCCTTTGGTCGGGACCAATCAGAGCTCAGGAGAGAATAAACGCTTGCGTCTCAAACCATTTCCAGCAGATTGAAAATGGCTTTCG
Organism: Chaenogobius annularis; assembly: GCA_015082035.1. Lineage (NCBI taxonomy): Eukaryota > Metazoa > Chordata > Actinopteri > Gobiiformes > Gobiidae > Chaenogobius > Chaenogobius annularis. The sequence goes on along the minus strand of BJKM01000273.1, from coordinate 91,840 downwards.
GATCAAAGTAAAAAAAAAAAAGTCATGATTTTCTTTTTTCTTTTTTGCGAAGCAGACAATTTTATGTTCCATCCATCAATTTTTACGCATTTGATTGTTTTTGCCTGTCTAATATATTGGGCCAATGCAAAGTACAACGCAAACAAAAGGGGGGACAAAGCGCAGCCCTGCGTCACCCCTCTTCCCAGAGTTAATTAAACTTTTGATGTTGGACCATTGTATGATTAGGTCGCCTAGAGAACCGAATCAAAAGCTTTCTCAGAGTCCAAACTAATGATTACAGCTTTTTTTATATGATTTATTATGTGTAAAGTTTGCCTTATGTCGTCTTGGGTTTGAAACGTCAATTATACTTTTTACAATTTCAATTTTATACAAAGAAATATACTCAAAAAGAGCAATTGGGTCAGAATTAGAAACCTATAATAAGCGTGATGGTGCAGTAAACCTTCCCTTGAACCGTATTTCAGCCTGCACTCGGGTGGATTTGGATTGGCCCGCGGCGTGCGTTTTGGGCCACATTTGTGCCGCGTCTCTCTTAATCCCGCCCCGGGTTCCCGTGGGTAACTTCTCACAGCGCCGCGGCTCAGAGCTGATCTGGCATTAAGAGAGGATTGACACACTTTAGCCAAGGATTTAAACCGCGACCCGCAGGCTGGACCTCGACGCCAAACAAACCAGGGACAAAATACCGTTTGGGGAAAAGGGGAGGGCGAAAAATGCTTTGATTTCAATTTGATTACAATTACCGTAGCAACAGTAGTTTTATGTTGCTTTTAAGCCTCATCTCCGTCTGTTGACATGTAACCGATGCATTAAAAGTGTATTTAAAGTGCACTACGCCATTTGTTTCTGAGCGTCTCCATGGATATATTATCGATCCGTCTGCAATGTTCTGCGGTGTGGCATTACACTGCTATATCTCCATGGAGACCGCTCTCGAAGCATCCACAAACGTCAAACGGCTGTAGTTTAATGAATAAAAAGGCGGGTTTAATGCCACGCTGAACAAATGCCATACTTCTGAAACGATTATCTGACCACGTCCCATGACCACGCCCATTTTGAGTCACACGTTTTGAGAAAAGCGCAGAAACCTTTAATTTACGCATTTAAATGTGTTTTTTCATGAAGATACTGATGCAAATAAAATGTCTTCACTTTTGAACTGAGCTGGTGTCGTGCTTTGGGAGGGGGGGGTCTTCATTGGAAAGGGCATTGGCACAGATTGACAGCTTTTGAGACAGAGGGTGGAACACGCACCACCGTTTGAGAAACACTACAACCGGAGTCTTTTAACAACAAACGAGCCGCCGCATTGGTCCGTTTCCAACTAAATCAAGGTCAGAAAGTTCCTCTCGTAAATAAAGAACGCACTCTTTTTAAACAACACTTTTCTCCTAAAGAATTGTCTGGACCGAAGGCTTAATTTGACAGGACAGCTGCAGAGAGACACGGGGAGAGATGGAGGGGAGACATCCGGCAAATGCTCCGAGGGCTGGACTCAAGCACGCCATCAGGCCAAGGTTCCAGTCAGATCTGCGGAGGGTGCGGTGCTGGAAGAATGACATGTCCGGCTGAAGCTGAACGAACGAATGGAAAGATACAACGTTTAATGCCACACCGCGGAACATTCTGAGCAAATCCATAATCTGATCTGTGAGGCAGGCAGGCAAACAGCGGGGCCCTCTATTAGAAAAGTGACATGGTAGAGCTTTAAGTTATGGAGAATGAGACGATAGCTTTACGCACAGTCGACGAATGTAACTGTGTGTCATTTCGCACAGTCTAACGTACAAATAAAGTATAATCGACATATAAACCAGGCCAAACTACGGCCTGGGGGCCAAATGCGGCCCTCAGACTAATTTTTGTTGGCCGTCCGGCTTCCGTGTTCGACGTTACCAACCTAATATTAATATTCCAAGTCTTATTAAACGTGTGGAGGCCCATCGAAACTATGTCAAATGAAAAATGTCATCGTCTGGTTGTGTGTGGCCCTCTGCTCCGTACGAGTCTCAAAATGCGGCACTATAAACATAATAAACCTATGAAGTGAACACAGAGTCGGGTCAAACGTTCAGTGGCTCAGACTGCGGCTAAGACCGGGTTTAAGAGGCAATAAACCATGAAAGACCTTTAATAAACGAGGCTTTGAAGTCCAGCGCTCCAATCACACACCTCCGCACAGTGCTTTGAGGAACAGTCCTGCCCATTTAGCAAAACCCCGAACGTTCCAAATGTATAAGAATCGGATTAGCGTTTCAGTTTAGCACGTTTTGCACAGACCAAAACCGACGGAAAGTTGGAAAATCAAACGGCGAAACAACTACAAAACCGGCGGAACCACGAGCATTCGGACAAGCCAAAAGCCCTTCCGTTTTCTTCAGATCGGGTGTTTACATTTGCGTCGTCTTGGCTCCGCTTTCGACCGCCATGAAAACAAATGGCTGCACTTTAAACGTCTGGCCTTGAAAGAGCCACTTTCGCCCTGTCAATCCTTTTTTACGAGCGCCAGTCGAAGTTTCTTGCCAAAACGAACGTGTCTTTAAACCATGCGAGTTGTACGTTTAAGTAGCAGACAAATGTGAAATGTCTGGAAAAATTGAATCACAAAAGTGCACAAATATCACCTTTTACACATATTTGAAAAGGTTTTGTTCCGCTTTTTTAATGTTTTTTTTTATACTATAAATGATATATTCTACAGTCAAATTTTGCATTTCATCAAAACGACATTCACAACTTAAGTTTTTCTAACAAAAATAGCTGCCGTTTTGGATTTCCGGTGTAGAAATGTCAGTTAGTTTGACTTTTCTATCAAAAACTGTATTTGAGCGTCACAAAAACGTGCAATTTCTGCTCAAGTCTGTGATGTATTTGTGGATGAAATGAAAAACGCTCGCCAAGTCAACAGTATTTGTCCAGTAAAACCCACAAATCTGGATTTTGCCTTCAACAAAAAACTCCAATTGTCTGTAACAAACTCCTTTAAAATGCACAAAGAGCGTAAAATGTGTTTAAACTTTGACAAAAACCACCTGGACGTGTCATATTTGGTGATGTTCTGAGGAGAATCCCAGTTCCTCCTTTTCGTTCCACTTCATTTTACAGGAATTTTCAATGTTTTTGTTCAGACTTTGCGTAAGTCTTTTGTTTACACTGTGACTGCCGCCGTTCAGAGGAAACGTTCAAAAGCTCTCAGTCGACACAAACTCCTCTGAGACTGAGCCAGACTGTAGTGGAGTAAACGTGTAAAAGTATCCGCTGTAAAAGTACACATACATAAAACATCTACTTTTTTGTGTGCTCCGTTATCTCCCACTGGAAATCTGACAAAACGGGAAATAATGCACACACAGTTTAATGTGCACAAAAACTAACTTGTACGTTTTGGACCCCGCCCCCCCCTCCTGGACCCCGCCCCCCCTCCTCCCTCCTGGACTCCGCCCCCTCTCTGTGATGTCCCGCGTATCATCAGTCGTAAGATAAGGATGTTCCTTTTTTATGCTGTGTAGAAACGATAAAACAACTGAACTATTATTTGTAGGAAACATTATGAAAGGCCCCGCCCCTTCTCAAGTCCCGCCCCTCGTGCAAAGGGAAAGCCAGCGCTCACGTGACCCAGCGATGTCCAACCGTGTCCAGCGATGTCCAACGATGTCCAGCGATGTCCCAGACGGTCTCCACTGTCATAAGAGACCGGCCCATTTGAGGGTCCGACCGGCTCCCAGTGCGAGCCCACTCACCTCTTTATTTCTTTACGTGTATTATTGATGAAAGTCTGATGACATTTGTATTTAATGACGTCTTTATTGTAAATGTTTAGTCCAGAACATGATTATTTCTTAAAGTCACAGTCGTTGCTTTCCGCACACAAACGTGTTCTGAAATCTGAAATGAAATGCTACCGTTTGGAATAAAAAACACAGAGTTCACACCGCGTTCAGCCTTAAACCGAGTGTGTGTTTGACGCAGACTAAAAACGCAGCTCTGAGTTCCGTGTTTCTGCTGTGGAGTGTGCAAAGTGGAGCGCGCTCATTTCTGAGGCGCCTGGATCACACCTGGATCACACCTGGATCACACCTGGATCACACCTGGATCACACCTGGATCACACCTGGATCACACCTGGATCTCGCTCACAAAACCAGGTCCTTGGGTCCCAGCGAGGAGAAGCACCGGTCCAAGTCCTGGTCCGAGACTTGGTCCAGTGAACTCGGACTCCAGCGCGGACTCTGGTCTTTGTCCACCAGCACTGGACAGAGAGAGTATTATTACATCATTACATTACAGTTACATTTGCCGATTCATTTATTATTAAGAAAAGGTTTTTAATTATATTTGAGGAGTTTAAGTTATTTGACTCAATTAAAGTTTGAGTTTCTTCCGTTTTATGGAAGTCAAACACGACATTGATATTTGGCATTTGAATAATTTAAATAATAAATGTTCAAACTTTTAATTAGTGAAAGTGAAACTGAAACAACAACAACAACAACAACCTTTAAAATAATATATCGTGTAAAAGTGAATGGATCTCTGTGGAGACAATGGTATGGAAAAGGCGCCATTTCCACGAGTGAAAAACGAGTTAATTACTGACATTTTTGCAGACGTTTTGGGTCATTTGACGTCGTCCGAAAAGCGCTTTTTTGTAAAAAAAAGGTGGAATTGTTTGTTGTTTTCGCTGGAATCACGCGGGCGTCGCCGGCTCTGGACCAGAACACGTCACACTTACAGTTAATGGGCCATAAACTGTTGTAAACGGAGCGTAAACAAGTCGCTCATGTGTTCCCGTGTTTTCGGCGGTCCCGCGCGTTCGCGGCCTTCTCCCTCGACAGACCGCGACGCTCGAAGCCGCTCGCACAGGGTAATGTGACCGACAGTGGGACCGGCCCGTGGGTTCGGGTTTAACAAGCTGCGGTGAACTCAGGGCAGAGCTGCACACACATATACTTACAGAACCTTTACTAAATTATGATGGTTTTATTATTATTATTATTATTATTATTATTATTATTATTATTATTATTCTAAAAGCCTCTTGTGTGGAAAATGACACTTGAAAAATGCATCAAATAACATAAATAAAACAAAACAAAATTGAATAGAAAATGAAAATAAAATGAAACATAATGGAATAAATAGGAATAAAATCAATCAATAAATCAAACTAAATTAAATACAATCAATACAATTAAATACATTCAAAATAAATATTAAAAAAAATTACATTAAATTAAACAAAAAAAATGAATAAAATAAATACAATTAAAATAAATTCAAAATAAATACAATCAAAGATAAAATTACAATAAATTAAACAAATACATAAATATAAATGAATAAACGTACCTGCTCTCACTCCCTCGTAGAAGTCGTGGCCTCGCTGCACAGACAGAGAAAATGTCATTATTATCACGTTTTAATTTGGGACAGACAATGTTTTGAATGAAAAAATAAAAATAGTACTGACTCCAAATTAACATGAAAACCCACTTATACTTATATATATATATTTTTTTTAAATGTTACTTATCGTGCATACGACGGGTTAAACACACATTTCACTAAAACATATTAAAACACAATTATATTTCAGATCTGACTACGTTTTGCCTGTTTGTCCCCAGTTCCAACTTCCTGGTTGGACACGAGCACAATTATGACACAGGTAGAGGTCATTCCACAGCTGTTACCTAGCAACCAGACTGTAAACACGAGCCAAAGTCCACATAAATGACACAGCAGTTCTGATCTGACACACAATAACACCAACTGTCAACTGTCTCTGTGTCGCACACTGATGACATCACAGAGGGATTCGGCTCGACTTCCTGTCAATTTAAATCCTTTATTTTTCAAAGCGTCTTCACAAACTGCAACATAACGGAAGTAAAACTATGATGAATATTTACGACAGCTTCTACACCACCGAACCAAGTCCGAATTAGAAAAACAGAAAAACCTTCAACAGTGCAGTACTTTTACTTTAGTACTTTGTTACTTTCCACCACAGTTTGTAACGAGGTTGATTTAGTCATAATGTCCCGTTAAACCACATTTGTCAAACTCAAGGCCCGGGGGCCAGATGTGGCCCGCCAGACGTTTTAATCCGGCCCGCCAAACATCCCCTTACGCTTAGTGCGTCCCACATGTGGGAAGTTGGACTTTTTCTTCATTTTTTCCATTTTGTCCACTATGTTATAAAAGAAAACTCTCAAGCTGCTTGATCTGCTAAAATAAAGCTGTAACCCTCTTATTTCCAGTCAAATAATTTATTCTGTAAAGCATCAGGGTCAGTTTGTACTCCAAACCCACAAGTAAAAAATTACCCTAAAATAAAATGAATAGGACTTTTATATGGATTCCGACTGGACATTTTTGCTTCATCACAAGTCTCTAAAACTCATCTTGAGTGATTTTACCTTCAGCTTTAAAAGAGAATTGTCAAAACCCAAGTCCATGTTTCTGTTCCTGCTGCTGCATGAATACGGACTCAGTCTTTCACCTGCTGCACATTTGTGCTTCACTGTCCACGAAGAACTATTATTAGACTATATAAAGCTATTTATTTTAAGTTTTTATTGTTTTATTTTTCACATTATGTTCGGCCCGCGACCCAGCCTGAGCATCGACATTCGGCCCGCAGCCCAAAATGAGTTTCACCCCTGCGTTAAACAGTCCAAGCCTCTGTGTTTGTACCATGCAGGCCTGAGAGAGCCTGTACTCCATTATGAGCACGTCCTTCAGGCTGAGAGCGCCCCCTAGCTGCAGCTGTCTGAACGTCATCTTCAGAGACGTGGGCGACATCCGCGACAGGGTCTGCAACAAAGCACACGCAACATTTTCAAATATAACAGTATCTTTTTTACTTTTTGCAATGCTTGTCACGTACACAACATTTGATATTGTCGTAGTAATATCTGTATTTGTGAGAACGAACTGAAGTAACGTGGCTTATACTTAACATACATTTGTGTGCCTTTCTGTAGATTTTAAGTCATTTTGGTACGAGCAACAGCAAGACACATATCGGACCATTCCTAGTATTAGTAACCGTATTAGTATTAGTAGTATAAGTAGTTGCAGCAGTTTAATCATCAAGTGGTAATAGTATTAGTCCTAGTAGTATTATGTGTAGTAGTAGCATATGCTCTACATTGGGGGGCCAAACGTTTTTCACTGAGGGCCGTATTTTAAAACATCTACAGAGCGGAGGATGAACCGTTCACTTTTTGTAGTTTTTCTGAGCTTCCACATCTTTAATAAGGATTAGAACATTATATTTATGTCTGATTGTAATTTAGGTTAAGATAAGATAATTGTTCACATTTTGCTGTAAAAAGTACTACATTTGGTTTTTTGGGCCAAGTTAGCAGCACGTCTGAGGGCCACATTTGGCCCATAGTAAATAGAACAGATCACTAAATATGAATATTTCATGTAAGACTGTAATATTACTCTGAATATATCTCAGTGTAAACTGTAAAACCTGAAATAATCACCGCTCGCAGACACTTCCTTTTCTAAAGTGTAAACAGAGACAAAGTGATTCATATTTAATGGAAGAACAAAGAGGAAGAGCCACGACCAGAGGCCACGAGTCCTGGTTTAGTCCTGGGTCAGTCTCAGTCTAGCCCTGGTTTAGTCCTGGGTTAGTCCTGGTTTAGTCCTGGTTTAGCCCTGGTTTAGCCCTGGTTTAGCCCTGGTTTAGCCCTTGTTCAGTCCTGGTTCAGTCCTGGTTTAGCCCTGGGTTAGTCTCAGTCTAGCCCTGGTTTAGTCCTGGTTTAGCTCTGGTTTAGCCTCAGTCTAGCCCTGGTTTAGCCCCTGGTTTAGTCTGGTTTAGCCCTTGTTTAGCCCTTGTTCAGTCCTGGTTTAGCCCCTGGTTTAGCCCTGGTTTAGCCCTGGTTCAGCCCTGGTTCAGCCTGGTTCAGCCTGGTTCAGTCTGGTTCAGTCCTGGTTTAGCCCTGGGTTAGTCTCAGTCTAGCCCTGGTTTAGTCTCAGTCTAGCCCTGATTTAGTCCTGGTTAGCTCTGGTTTAGCCTCAGTCTAGCCCTGATTTAGTCTGGTTTAGCTCTGGTTTAGCCTCAGTTAGCCCTGATTTAGTCCTGTTTAGCTCTGGTTTAGCCTCAGTCTAGCCTGGTTTAGCCTGGTATTAGCCTGGTTCAGTCCTGGTTCAGTTCTGGTTTAGCCCTGGTTTAGCCCTGGTTCAGTCCTGGTTCAGTCCTGGTTCAGTCCTGGTTCAGTCCTGGGTTAGTCTCAGTCTAGCCCTGGTTTGTCTCAGTCTAGCCCTGATTTAGTCCTGGTTTAGCTTCTGGTTTAGCCTCAGTCTAGCCCTGTTTAGCCTGGTTCAGTCCTGGTTTAGCCTTGGTTTAGCCCTGGTTTAGCCCTTGTTAGCCTGGTTCAGTCCTGGTTCAGTCCTTGTTCAGTCCTGTGTTTAGCCCTGGTTCAGTCTACAAGTAAACCGGGTCTAATCCAGGATAAAGGCCGGTCTAAGTGCGCGTTGGTTCTGGTTTGAGCCCAATTTAGTCTCGGTGTAGACTTGATTTGGTCCTGTTCTAGTTCTTGTTCAGTTCAGAGTCAAATGTAATTATCTCTGGCTTTGGGGAGCGGGCACTGAAAAGGACTTAAATAATCTCTCTACTGTAAAACTACTTCTACTACAACAACTACTAATACTATAATACAATAAATACTACTCACTTCAATTAATGTCATGGTGAACGCAAACAAACTGATCCACAGATACTTTATTTAACTTGATGTTTAGTATTTCCATATGAGAGTGATAAAGAAGGTCGGCTGACACAAAACTCAATATTACTGGACATTTTAGCTGAAGATCAAAGCTCAGCTTAAATGTCCAGAGCCTTCACATTAACCAGTGACTTCATATTGTTTCTTTTCATTCATTATTCAAAATAAAAAACAGAACAAAAAAACAAACAAGACGAATGGATGTTTTCCATTGTCCATGTGCAGTTTCTGTGTCAGCCGGTATTTTGTTGATGGACTTTTTCCCACTAGTAGTAGTAACAGTAAGAAGTAACAGTAGTAGTAACAGTAGTAGTAACAGTAATGTGGTAGTAGTAACAGTAGTGGTAGTAAACAACAGTAGTAGTAGCTGCTGTAGTAGTAGTGGTAGTAGTAGTGGTAACAACAGTGGTAACAACAGTGGTAACAACAGTGGTAACAACAGTGGTAACAACAGTGGTAGTAGTAGAAATAGTAATAGTTGTAGTAGGAGAAGTAACAGCAGTAGTAACAATAGTAGTAGTAGTAGTAGTAGTAACAGTTGTAGTTGTAACAGTAGTAGTAACAGTTGTAGTTGTAACAGTAGTAGTAACAGTAGTAGTAACAATAGTAGTAGTAACAGTAGTAGTAACAACAACAACAACAACAACAACAACAGTATTAGTAGTAACAGTAGTGGCAACAACAGTTGTAGTAGTAGTAACAGTAGTAGTAACAGCACAGTAGTAGTAACAATAGTAGTAGTAACAGTAATGGTAGTAGTAACAGTAGTGGTAGCAGTAACAACAACAATAGTAGTAGTAGTAGTAACAGTAGTAGTAGTAATAGTAGTAGTAGTAATAGTAGTAGTAGTAACAATGTAGTAGTAACAGTAGTAGTAGTAACAATAGTTGTAGTAACAATAGTAGTAACAGTAGTAGTAGTAGTAACAGTAGTAGTAGTAGTAGTAGTAGTAGTAACAGTAGTAGTAGTAACAGTAGTAGTAGTAACAGTAGTAACAGTAGTAGTAGTAACAACAGTAGTAGTAACAACAGTAGTAGTAACAGTAGTAGTAACAGTAGTAGTAGTAACAACAGTAGTAGTAACAGTAGTAGTAACAGTAGTAGTAACAGTAGTAGTAACAGTAGTAGTAACAGTAGTAGTAACAGTAGTAGTAACAGTAGTAGTAACAGTAGTAGTACCTCAGCCTGTTTTACTGCGAACTCTGAGCCGTCTGCTTTGAGATTGTGCACGATTCCGTCCACGCTGTCGGCGCTGAACAGCCTGAAACATTTGGACAAAACACGTCACGCTCTCCGTTTTCTGCGATAAACAAATGATCATAAATGTCCAAAGTACCTGTCGATGTCGGCCATGTGCTTCTCCAGAGCGAAGGGTTTGTCTGAGCCTGAGCTGCTCTGTGGACACGAGACGCGGTCAGGAAAGACACATTTATCACTTTTCAAACTACCAGGATGCTGATGTTAACTGTGTTCTCACCTGGTTTTGATACGAGTCCAGCACTTTAGCGATGTCTTCCACTGAGGGACACGTCATCAGCTCCTGCTCCAGATCCGACATCTACAACAGCGACATCCAGGCTTTTTAGAAACATCACAACAGGTTTTTGATCACGAGATGGAATGAACTAACTCCACACTCATTTGTATGTAACTGACAGAAAAAACAAATGTCAAGCGTCTCGGTCGAGCGCTCGCGCCGCGGCTCAGAAAGGTTTCGCTTGTGCCGCGGCGTTTCACCTTGTCGGAGTCTACGAAGTGCGTGGCGACTCCGGCCCGGTGCACGTCCCGCCCTTTGAGTCTGAAGCCGGTCAGCGCCAAAAACAGGCCCAGCTTTCCCTGCAGCCGCGGAAGAAAGTGCCCTCCTCCGACGTCCGGGAACAAACCTGTGGCCAAAAATAAGAACGAAGACCAAATCTAAATGCAATGTTCTCTCCTGAGTCTACGTCAGGTTTTACTGTGTATAAACAGGAACGTCACAAGTTTAAGACCTTTGTAGACGCTTTAGGTTCAATTCATAACCTATTTGGCATTGTCTTTTTTGCTATAGGAAAGTCATTTACATGAAAAACAAACAGTAATACAGGAGACAACATATTATATTTGAAATGTAACACTTTATAGTAGAATGTCATGCAAAAAAACGCCTTAAAATGAATACTTTTTAATGATTTTAAGACACGAGATTCTTGTATTAGTTAGTGATCAGTATTAGTATTAGAGGCGGGTGACGAAAATCTCTCCGTATTCTTTATTCTCCGGGTAACTTTTAAACTAAACTAAAATATTGACACCTGACAGAGCAGTGAAGGACGGGTCAAACTTAAACTAACTTTAAAATGTAAGAAAAATTAGCAAAATAAGCTAATTTTCCAACCCAAAAAGTAAAAAAAACAATTAAAAAAAGGAAAAATTTGAATGCCAAGTATATATTCAATAGCAACAAAAAAAAAGAAAAAGAAGAAAAAGTTTCATTTAGGGACATTTTATTCCTTTCTCTGGCCTTGTTCTGTTTGTTCTGAGTGAAAAGTGCTGTGTCAGAATCACATGGGAAGTTTAAATATTACTCAAGTATCATAAACAAATATTAGCTTTAGCGTCAGAGCTGAAAATACACAGCTGTCCTCAAACACACCGCACTGACCCACAAGGACAGGACTGAACACGGACCGGCCTCCTGCTGGTGCCTGCAGAGTCAGACTTAAACCGGACCGGCCTCCTGCTGGTGCCAGAGTCAGGACTAAACACGGACCGGCCCTCCTGCTGGTGCCAGAGTCAGGACTAAACACGGACCGGCCTCCTGCTGGTGCCAGAGTCAGGACTTAAGTATGGACCGGCCTCCTGCTGGTGCCAGATCAGGACTAAACATGACCGCCTCCTGCTGGTGCCAAAAGTCAGACTAAACATGGACGGCTCCTGCTGGTGCCCAGAGTCAGGACTAAACATGGACCGGCCCCTGCTGGTGCCCAGAGTCAGGACTAAACATGGACCGGCCTCACTGCTGGTGCCAGAGTCAGGACTAAACATGGACCGCCTCCTGCTGGTGCCAGAGTCAGGACTAAACATGGACCGGCCTCCTGCTGGTGCCACAGAGTCAGACTAAACATGACCGCCTCCTTGCTGGTGCCACGAGTCAGGACTAAACATGGCCCGGCCTCCTGCTGGTGCCAGAGTCAGAACTAAATTCAGGTTCCTAGAAAATGTTGCGAAATGAAAATGAATCTCGTCATAATGAATGTGTCACAAAACGGTCCCTTCATCCAGATCAAAAGCGCGAGGGAGGATTATGGACGTGACCTGATTCAGAGCGATTAATATCATAAAATGTGTGGGATTACTGTTCATTTCTGTGGAATCCAGACGCTGAGGCCCAGGGTGAAACCTTGAGGCGTTTGAGTTCAGACGATTAGTGCCAAGCGACCAAACGTTTCTGTAGGTGGTGTAATCTGAGGCCGATAATAAAACTAGTACAGATATAGAGGAATCAAGTTATTGGATTGGTACAAGGTATAGGAAATGCAGGAACAGAAGAGAGGGAACAGAATAGAATGATGCAACCCAAGGGAGAGAAGACCCCGTTCACGTGTGTCTCTGTGGTTTTTATCTCATTCCGGTCCACACAGACTTCCCCATAAGGTCATAAACCTCTAGCTTCGTTCAGTCTGACTGACAACAGCCACATGTGAGTTTAACTTAGATCTGCATATCTCAGGCGCATTGTCTAGACTTTACATACTACAGTTTCTTTCATGGTCACGAAGCAAAGGGAAAATGAGCCAAAACGAGAGCCCTGCCGCGTCTACTGTGCTGCGGCTGTAATAACCACGATTTCAGCAGGCGACTCGTCAAACGTGAGGCTTTTTAAATACATTATCAAACAATAAAGGATGAAAATGTGGGACTGAAGGATTCTGGATAGAGATATTTACGAGTTAAACAGATTAATCCTTTATTTATCCACGTGTAGCATTATTATTTTACCTTTTGCTGTAATTGTTTGAGTTATTTAAAAAATATATATATATTTTTTACACTTATACAACACCCACAATTCAAATTCCACAATATTATAAAAGAAAAAAACATGTTTAATATTTTAAAAAATGTAAATATTCAATTGATTAAAAAAATAAATAAAAAAAAAAGGCTGAAAGTCCAGTTCTGACCTCAAAACTGCACATGATAAAAGTGAGTTAGAGTTAGTTTAGAGTCTGTTTAGTCCAATGAAGATGATGATCAAAAACAAGACTGAATATTATTTACTATTTCTGTAACACTCAGTTTTTCCTTAAAAAAAAAATGAATTAGAGCTAAATCTGCTGCTCGTTACAGAGACATTCACTAAACGATGCATTCGTTCTGCAGTTTTGAGCAGAAGATTCGTAAAATGTACTTTTTGAGCTTTTATAATATATTATTCTAGCGTTCACGACCATTTCGCGTCGCTCAAAGTGGATTTTGACTGAATCGTGTTAAAACTCGTCAACAATGATTGACAAATGTTTAATCTCAAAAATATCACATTAGACATTTTATTGTCATTCCATCAAGCACACGACGTCACGTAATCGAGCTGGCAACTAACGATCTTCAGAGATCGACCGTCGAAGATTCCTTTCACTGTAAATCGAGACTTTCTGAACTCACATTTGACCAGACAAAAGTTAGAGTAAAGTGAATTACTGATTAAATACATGCTGCAAAGTTGTTCATCATTTTTCATGAACTTTGATTCAATTAGTGTTATCTTTTTGTGTAAAACGTCTTTTGGCACAAGTTTAGAGTTTGTAAAGTCCGAATCACGACTAACAATTTTAAAAAGTCAACGAACATTAAACAGTTAAACTGAACTAAACCTTCAGATAACAACACTTTTTTTTGAGAAGAATAACGCTCGAATCCAACGTTTAGTTTCTGAAAGCCGTTTTTGTGCGACAAAGTTTGGAAACTAATAAATCGACTCATTTCTCACACATCCCAGTCTCCGGCATCGCAAACAGCGTCTTCTCCGTGGCGACTCTGAAGCGCCGTGAACCGACAGCCCCACGCCCTGGAAGAGGCACAAGTATTACACAGGTATACACGAGGCATTAACGAGCATTGCAAGTATTAACAGGTATAGAAACAGTTCGAGCTGAGAAGAAGGCACAAAAATACATCAACTCTGAAAAATCATGAACAGAAATCAAGAAATACGAAGAAAAAACCATTAAACGTTAAAAGAGCGTCTTGCGACATCAAATTTGGTCCCGATTTCGATAAAACTCAATTTAGTCTGATTAAAAACGGCTTTCGGCATTTCCTTTCCCGAGCATAAATACAGTACAAACATGACTTCTTGAATTCTTTCGTTGACACAAAAAACAAGTCTGTTCTAAACCGCGGCGCGTTAATTCTTTTGAACATCGACGAGTACAAATGATGTCATCCCGATCTCGGATTTAAACTTGATCGGTTGTGTTATTTATGTTGAGACCGTCTAAAATATGCAAAACGACGTAAACATGCGCGAGGAATGAAACACAACGCGACTCCAGGTTCGTTTTTTGGACGTTAAAGGCTCAAGAATATTCTGCGGGCCAAAATATTTACTGCACGTGTTGTTTTTTTGCAATAGTTGCGGAAATTGTTGTTGTACGATGAATTTGAGCTGTAGGTTTAAACAGCATCATTCATGCTAACGACACTAATGAACCACTTAAAAGTTTCATTCAGCTTTATATTTTGTGGCAGTTCATGTTTTTTGCATGTTTATGAAAGGTTAGTGTCTTACTCTGCTTTGAGTTTTCATTTGTACATGGAGACTTTAAAACACATTAATCGACAAAAATAAAGCTGAAACAAAGTGAACAAAGATAGAGAATATTTGTGAATAAAGTGTAGAATTGATGAAAATGTATGAAACATCCATAACTCCATTCCAAATATCCAAATACGAGCTGCCATTAAAAAATTATATATATTAGTTCGTCATAGTCGTAGGAAACGCCAGAGTAACTGCGCTCCATCTACTGGCTGCAGGGGATTACACGAGTTCGATTATGCAAAACACTTACGCTCTCACGTCCTGATGTGACCACGCAGCTGTGCAGATCGTGAAAAAAAAAAAAAAGCAGCAGAAGATTCTCAGAGTCGAATATGACATCACACGTCGAGGAGATTCAGAACAGAGTGTTTTTGAGGCTCGGAGGGAGAGGACTTTCTGACCAGGATTCACCAAAATCGTGTGAATGAAGCTAAATGTGACTAGCTGAGTTTGTGACGAGGAACGATGTGAGAACGGGGTTAAAAGAGAGAAAAAGTACATTTAGGCGAGGGTTATCAAATTTATTTCCAGAGGGCCAGATTTTTTCAGTGGGCCATGATCAGGCGAGGAGCAGGAGGAGGAGTCATGGCCGAGGGGAGGAGGAGTCAGGCCGAGGAGCAGGAGTCAGGCCGAGGAGCAGGAGGAGGAGTCAGGCCGAGGAGCAGGAGGAGGAGTGAGGCCGAGGAGCAGGAGTCAGGCCGAGGAGCAGGGGCTTGAGACTTTCTCGACGTCTCAAGCCCCTCCTCCCAGCGTTACCATGGAGCTTGTCTTATTATAACTAATATTATAGTCAAAAAGAGCTTCAAGTGAGGCGATTATAAGCTCAACCTTCTAATATTGAGTCTCGTCATTATTTTAGTTTCACAACAGTCGTCAGTATGAATGGGTGAGTCAAGTTAATGAACAGATTTGCTCTTCCCTGCTTTATGTTGCACGTCGATACATGTTTCCAAAGCTGTTCATTACAAAAAGTCATATAAATCCACAGGTCGATCTTCAGGGTTTGTCGAATCTAAAAGTAGCTCTCACGCTGGAAAAGTGTAGTCATCCAACCCAGAACTGAACCAGAATTACGTTAGGACTAGTGTACAAAAGGTCTGCGATTTCTGTAGTTAGCGGGGCATCCAGTAGGGGGCGCTCACGTCTTGCCAATGACTGTGCTTTATGATGTAAACTGTATTCTTTCCTTTATGTAAAAGCTTTGTGACAACTAGACTAGAACCAGCCAGGTCTGAACTGGGACTAACCCAGAATCAAACAAGGACTAAACCCAAGACCAAACCAGGTCTAATCGAGTGCTTACCCAGAATTAAACCAGTATTTTATTTGTTTCAACAGTTGGAAGATGGTCGTGGGCCGGATTAAACTGCTTGACGGGCCTGATTTGGCCCCCGGACCTTAGGTTGAATAGCCCTGATTTAGCGTCATACGTGTGTCCTGCGCCTGACGACGGATACGTGAAAAAAAAGTGCAAATATCGGTCGTATTATTCCAGTTTATTCCATGGGTATAAGAATATTGTTTTCCCCTCATACTGGGCAGAGATGAAGAGACTCTGCTGCAGTCGCCCACGTGCCAAGGGCGCGGCGGGCACAACAAGTCATTTCCCCCCCGCCCCGTGCTTCCTGTGAACGACCTCTGGACGCTCTGTATCTCCGGCGGGACGCTTGTGGCGAGGACGTGCCGGATAAAGAGGCCTTCCCAGAGCCCGCCGCTGTTCCGCCAACCGCAGAAACCCTCCGCAGCCGCAACCGGACCTCACCTCATGACATCAGCAGGTGGTAGGCCAGAAGCGCCGCGCGGGCGTTTCACCGACGCAATAGCTTCTTTTTTGTTCCGGTTCAATGGCGAACTGCTACTAAGACGTGCGCGCGTTACTGAAAAACGTGCTAAAAACCGTCTTCTGGGATTAAAACCAAAAGCCATTTTTTTCCAACGTCGTGAAACCAGACACCGAGAAAACCAGATCTAACGCAGCACAAACAGGAAATGACAGTCCAGATTCAGCCACAGGCGACTCAGGGTTTAAGGGAAACAACGCAGATTCTGTTGACGGAGATTAAAGAGAATTATCCCTCAGTGGAATATCACAAGTGGAAACGTAATCTGCAGAACTAAAAACAACAGCGTCCACAAGACATTTGTTATTTTTACAGGTTTTTTTATGCTTGTTTTTAAATTCTTTTTTTTTTAACATTATCCAAGTGGCTATACGCCAATAACATTTTAGGTGTTCTGTCTTTTTTGGGGTCTTCTGTGATCAAGTTAGCAGACCTCCAGCAAAGTTACAAAGTGCATCTTTAAATCAAACATGTTTGGTGTAATCCCTCATTCGTCCAGGAGTGTTCCATTGTAGAAAAAGATTCAGTTGTAGTCATCTGGACTCTGTTTTAGAAAAAAACAAAATGTTTTCAACTCTCATCCAAGAGTCATTCTCAATCAGAGAAACAAGTCCAGAACTCTTGTTTATATCCTACTCAGTGAAGAGCCCTGCCCACAGGGCGGGACTCCTGCTAATGGCCCATTGAAACTGGGATGAGCCTATTGTTCTATTGTTCCCTGCCTCACCTTGAGTGCCTATTTAGCATCCGAATGCCAGGGCGTCTCCAGGGTTTCAGAAGACCATTATAAAACAACGGAAGGTTGAATCTTAAACCTCCATTACGATTTAATGAAGGATTTCTTGTTTTAACAAAGATTGCCTCCTTAACTCTCCTCTTTCACAAACCATCTTTTTTCCCTGCTCAGAATCTCCACCTCACTGTCTTCAATAGAGTGTTGTGCTTTGAGATGAAGATGCACAGCGCTCTGGGGTCCTGAACTTGCGTGTCTTCTGTGCTGATAAAGCCTCTTGTGAAGTGGCTCTTTAGTCTCCCCTATGTAACGCTCTTTACAACTTTCTTCACTGCATTGGATAGAATACACTACATTGATCTGTTTTTTGTGTTGCATCTTGTCCTTAGGGTGAAACCAGTTTTTTGTCTTAACGTGTTCCTGGTTTGAAATAAACAGGGACTTCGTGTTGTCTAAAAATTCGTTGCAGTTTTTCTGACAGTCCTGAGACATAAGGGATAGAGACACCCCTTCTTTCCTGGTTCTGTTTCCCTTTTGTCCCTTTGTCCTGCTTCTTGGTTCTCTTCACTTTGTTCAGAGCCCAAGTCGGGTATCCACAGGCTCAGAGAGCATTCCGGACGTGTGTTTCCTCTTTCCTCTTGCCCTCTGAGCTGGTGGGCACACGCTTGTGCTCTGTGTTGTAGTGTCCTGATCACCTCCAGGTGGCGCTGTAGTGGGTGGTTAGAGCCAAAGAGCAGGTACTGATCCGTGTGTGTGGGTTTCCCTATATACTTTCATCTGGAGCTTCCCGTCTTCTCCTCTGATAGGGAACAATAAGAAAGGCCAAGCGATTCTCCTTTGCATCTTCTCTTGTAAACCTGATGTGCGGGTCCACTGCATTGATGTGCTCTGAGAAGGCTTCCAGCTCTTGTTTCTTAATTGTCACAAAAGTGTCATCCACGTAACGGTACCAAAGACTTGGAGCAATGCCTGAAAATGAGGTCAGTGCCTTCTTCTCAAAAATGCTCCATGTACAAGTTGGCCACTATGGGAGAGACGGGCGAGCCCATGGCACAGCCGTGAATCTGTCTGTAAAAATGTCCCCGGAATTGGAAGTATGTGGTGTTAAGACAGATGTCTAGTAGTTTGCAGATGTGTTCAGGTGTCAGTTTGGTCCTTTCTGTAGGTGTGTCTTCCTGCAAGTCTCGTCCTAACCGCTGCTACTGCTCACGAGGTCGGGATGCAGGTGAAGAGGGACACAACATCATAAGAAACCATCAGGTCATCTGGGTCCAATTGGAGATGTTTCACTTTGTCCACAAAAGTGTGTGTGTTTCCACATGATGTTCCGAGTTCCCACCAATGGTGCCAAGATGGTTGTTAAATGCTTGGCCACATTGTATGTGATGGAATCTGTGCTGCACACAATGGGTCTGAGTGGAACATTCTCTTTGTGAATTTTGGGAAGGCCATAAATGCATGGAATGGCTTCCCCAGGATACAGTCTGTAATACAGAAGCCTGTCTATCACTCCTCTTTTTCAAGCTCTTCTGTAAACAGTCTATCACCTTCTTCTTGTAGCCACTGGTCGGGTCTCTTTTCAGACGTTGTATGTGGCTGGGTCCTCGAGCAGGCTGTGGACTTTGGCTTCATAATCAGCTGTGTTCAGAATCACAGTGCAGCGCCCCTTGTCGAGAACAAGAGTTCTCGGACTTGTTTCTCTGATTGAGAATGACTCTTGGATGAGAGTTGAAACGTTTTGTTTTTTTTCTAAAACAGAGTCCAGATGACTACAACTGAATCTTTTCTACAATTTAAATCAAACAGTTTCTTCTGACATTGTATTTTGGAACAAACAAAACTGAAAATAAAATTCGGACTCAAAAATCTGTTCAAATTCAGCTCATTCTGTAGAAAACTCCAAAAGAAGCTTTTGGATTTCGTCCAATCAGAAGCCAGGGTTCAGGTTAGCCCCCTGGAGCAGGAAACAGAGAGACAGCCAACAACGACACCTGCTGGTCAATGAGGTATAGCACCCAGTCGCCTTTGGAAACATGGGTCCCTGTTTAGTCCCTGGTTTTTAGTCCTGGGTTAGTCTCTGGTTTAGTTCCTGGGTTTAGTCTCTGGTTTAGTCTCCGGTTAGTCCTGGATTTAGTCCTGATTTAGTCCTGGGTTTAGTCTCCGGGTTATCTCCGGGTTTAGTCTCCGGGTTAGTTCTTTGGTTTAGTTCACTGGTTTAGTCTCTGGGTTAGTCTCTGGGGTTAGTCTCTGGGTAGTCTCTGGTTTAGTCCCTAGTTTTAGTCCCTAGGTTTAGTCCCTAGGTTTAGTCTCTGGTTTAGTCTCTGGTTTAGTTCACTGGTTTTAGTCTCTGGGGTTAGTCTCTGGGGTTAGTCTCTGGGTTAGTCTTCTGGGTTTAGTCTCTGGTTTAGTCTCTGGGTTTAGTCTCTGGTTTAGTCCCTAGGTTTAGTCCCTAGGTTTAGTCTCTGGTTTAGTCTCGTGTTAGTTCACTGGTTTATGTCTCTGGGGCTTAGTCCTTGGGGTTAGTCTCTCTGGTTTAGTCTCTGGTTTAGTCTCTGGTTTCGTCTCTGGTTTAGTCCCGGGTTTTAGCCTCTGGTTTAGTCTCTGGTTTAGTCTCTGGTTTAGTCTCTGGTTTAGTCTCTGGTGTTTAGTCTCTTGGTTTAGTCCTGGGTTTAGTTCTGGGTTTCGTTCTGGTTTAGTTCTGGTTTAGTTCTGGTTTAGTTCTGGATTATCCTTCCTGATTCTTCCGATTACTTGACTTTTTTCACAAGAACGTACCTGTTGTTTGTTTGTTTGTTTGTTCATGCTCAGAAATAACTTAAAACAACCGTGTTTTCTTCCTGACAAGCAGGCGACACACGCTCAACCAGAAAAGTTACACAGTGCACCTTTAAGTGAACCAAACTCTGAACTCACCCCTCCCATGGTGATGCCGTCGATCAGAGCCACATAAGGCTTTTTACACGTTCCTGAAAGAAAGAAAAACATAATGCAGCTTTACTCTGACTCGGCCCATAATTCACATTTAAGAGCACATGGAGCAGAAAACAGAAGTTACACAGTGCTCCTTTAAATACATTTTTGTAATGATTTAGTGTTTTGGTCCAGAATGAGCTTCTTGAGATCCTACGACTAAAAACCACTTTGAAATAAACCCAAACGTGCCACAGACAGAACTTCTAATCTCTCATTCTCTAAATGACAAATGCAAAACACTGTACTTAAGTAAAAATGAAGGTATTTGTACTTTATTAAAGTCGTTTTAACAGTGGATACTTTTAACTTTTTGTTCAGAACATTTAAGAGCAGGATCTGTACTTTCTACTCCACTACATCTCGGAGGACTTTTCATGTGGTTTGATGGGTGACTTTGTGCACGTTCATGGTGACATCCCGCCAAAAATACATAGATTTTATTTTAACCAGGAAAGTCCCACTGAGATTAAACATTACTTCCTGGCCCAAGAGGAAATAAGAAAGCAACACATTTTTAAAAAGGTTCATCAAAACTTTACTTCAGTATTTAATGTTGTATGTGCTACTTTTTGTTCCTGTCTCTAATTTTACTTAAAGGACAAATATTCTGCATTATTTGTGATGTTCTCAGCCTTTAAACCTGCTCTTGAGTTCCTTTAGTTTGGCATCTCATGTTTTAGAACTAAACATTTGTACATCTGCATCGCTGCTGTTTCCCACGGCTCTATACAGTAGTGGTTTTTTTCGGAGATGCTCAACAGAAACGAGTCTGGAGAGGATTTCTGGAGTTTAAAAACAGCAGAAGATTCTCAGAGTGATGTCACAAATGGAAAAAAAAAACCTCACAGATCGAGGAGATTCAGAACGGGAGTGTTTTTGAGGCTCGGAGGGGAGAGGACTTACAAAGCCGGATTCATCAAACTGTGAATGACGCTAACTGTGCTCCAGCTGAGTTTGTGATGAGGGACGATGTGAGAACAGGGTTAGAAGAGAGGGAAAAGTCAGAACGTCTTCCACCACTGCTAATCTCACCGATGGCGTGGTTCAGGATGTATTCTTCCCTAAAGAAGTCTTCAGACAGAGGATCGCCCACTTTCCCTGCCTCCGTCACGGCTGTGGAACAAAATACAACATGTTTTTAAAGTCAAACCCCGGTGAAGGGGGTTTTATGTGGGCTGGTCACCTCTGATGTCGCCTCCGGCACAGAACGCTTTTCCCCCGACGGCTTTGATGACCACCAGGTCCGTGTCGCTGTCCGCCTCCCACTTCTACAACACACGTTCACAAAACGGTTCACTTCAGACATCGGACTATTGCGTTTTACAGGAGGCAAGACTGCAATTAACAACCAGCAATTATTCTTTCTGGTTGCAGGTTGAAAATGCCTGTAAAGATGATATTTTTACAGATAAAATCAAGCTAAAGCTGAATTGAAGCAGCTTGAGGACATCCTGAAGTCAATTACAGACAAAGCCACACATTTACACACTTCCTGTGATCGTTCTATCCGAGTCATAAAACAACATCTCAGTTCATATTTTCGAGTCTGTTTATATTGTACAAATAACTTGTACAATATCATATAAAAACATAGTAAATTAAATATTTGATTAGTGCTATGAGTGGATCTAATCGTGGATAAATGCTCCAGCTCATGCTGTTTACCTTCAGTTGTGGATAAATGCTCTGGCTCATGCTGAGTTTACCTTCAGTTGTGGATAAATACTCTGGCTCATGCTGAGTTTACCTTCAGTTGTGGATAAATACTCTGGCTCATGCTGAGTTTACCTTCAGTTGTGGATAAATTGTGGATAAATGCTCCGATCATGCTGAGTTTACCTTCAGTTGTGGATAAATACTCTGGCTCATCTGAGTTTACCTTCAGTTGTGGATAAATGCTCCGGATCATGCTGAGTTTACCTTCAGTTGTGGGATAAATGCTCCGGCTCATGCTGAGTTTACCTTCAGTTGTGGATAAATGCTCCGGCTCATGCTGAGTTTACCTTCAGTTGTGGATAAATGCTCCGGCTCATGCTGAGTTTACCTTCAGTTGTGGAATAAATACTCTGGCTCATGCTGAGTTTACCTTCAGTTGGTGGATAAATACTCTGGCTCATGCTGAGTTTACCTTCAGTTGTGGATAAATACTCCGGCTCATGCTGAGTTACCTTCAGTTTGTGATAAATACTCTGGCTCATGCTGAGTTTACCTTCAGTTTGTGAGATAAATGCTCCGGATCAATGCTGAGGTTGAAGTGCGTTGAGGACTTTGGGCGGTTCATGGTGATGACTCCGGCTCGCCCACTCTCTGCAGCAGCACCTCGGGCTCAGCATGAGACGACATCTGCACAAAAATAACACATGATAAATAACATTTTACGTGTAGTCACACGGTTAACGAGAACAAGAACTACACATTTTACATGACATAAAACAGGAACGTCCCGGTTTTAGATTTATTGATAATTAATATAATGATTGTTTTGGTAGTGTTCTCACCATGTGGCTCTGGATTCTCTGCAGCCGGCATAAACTCCTGAGTCTGAGGAAACAAAATAAAACAAGTTTATACTGACTGTGGTGGCAGTAATCCATATTTGAATACAGTTTGTGGAGTATAAATGCCACTGATTGCCTCTATTGATTATGAAAGCACTGATTACAGATTAAAATATAGTTGACCGGCCTCCTGCTGTGCCAGAGTCAGGACTAAACATGGACCGGCCTCCTGCTGGTGCCCAGAGTCAGGACTAAACATGGGCCGGCCTCCTGCTGGTGCCAGAGTCAGGACTAAACATGGGCCGGCCTCCGTGCTGGTCCAGAGTCAGGACTAAACATGGACCGGCCTCCTGCTGGTTGCCCAGAGCTGGTACTAAACATGGACCGGCCTCCTGCTGGTGCCCAGAGCTGGTACTAAACATGGACCGGCCTCCTGCTGGTGCCAGAATAAGGACTAAACATTAAAATTCAATTAAATGTATTTTTCTAGAGCCCAAAACCACAGCAGTTGCTCGTGTAGGCTTTATTATAATTAAAATTATAATAAGATTATTATTATTATTATTATTATTATTATTATTATCTATCGTTCAACATTACACTACTTGTACTACTATATAATTTAACAGTAATAATATCTTAACCACTGCTTTAATTTAAAACATTTCCAAATAAATATATTCAAATGCAAATTAATTGTTTATGCAAGTTTATTGTTAGAGACATGAGTTTCCTAAAGTACATTTAGACAAAGCACCATTTACTAAGAGCCGATTTGATTAGTGGATTTAATGGTGAATTCTTATTGCATTAAATAAGAACGTGAGCCGAGGCAGTGCTCTGTCACAACTGTTACGTAAACGCAGATATGTCATGCTTTAATTCCCAGTCCATTTAAAGTGTCGCCTCGATGAGCCACAGCGGCTAACAGGCTACCGCTAACCGCACATCTGACACAAAAACGTGACTTCAGCGCAGATTACGGAACATTTTCCTTGTGAGTGGACGTACCTGCAGGCGTGTGTGAGCACTGTCAGGGACATGGTTCACTTTGACCCGTTTCACGAGTCCGCTTTGACCACCACTGGCCACTTTTTCCAATGTTTACGAGTTTACTTCCGGGATGTGGCCACAGCGCGCGCTGATTGGTCCGTTCAGCTGCTGAGGTCACAGTCAGCGCCCTTCACTGGAACAATAACGTTCATTCTAAAAAATATAATAATAATAAATAAATAAAACAAAATAACGTTTATTCTTGTCGTTTGCATGTCAAGACTAAATTCTAATATTTTATAATAGAAAAATAAAGAAATAATTATCTTAAAGCGTTCTCCCGGGAGTATTTACTTAAAGTCCAGAGCCTTTTTCACAGGTTTTAATCGGTGCAAAATTTTGACATTTTGACATTCTGTTTGCGGTGGGTCTATGGATCTGGGGGGTCGAGCAGGTAAAAAATGTAAAATACTTTTCAAATATGTATATAAATAATTACGATTTGGTTAGTACAGCGCTGTTTTGGACACACAAAAGGCGCCTCACATTGCACTATTCGTTCCCTCCACAAAGGTGATAGAATAATTGTAGCCACAGATGCCTTGGGGCACACTAATGGAGGAGGATGATTACCACCAAACACTCAAAATCGACTGAATAATAATAATAAATAATAAAATAATATTGAAAAGAAATACAAAGTAGTGGTCCAAGATTTACTTGGTGAAATACTCAAGTATAGAAGCCGTAAGAGTAACTGAGTACACAAATGTTCAAATAATAATAATAATAATAATAATAATAATAATAATAATAATAATAATAATAATAATTATTATTATTATTATTATTATTATTATTATTATTATTATTATTATCAACATAAAGCTTTTGTCACTTTTTCTAAAGTTAGAGTAGTTTCTTCATGATAATACTTTTCTAAGTTTGGTGTGGTAAACACACACATAAATGTACAATACTGATCATAAGTGAACATGGTGAGGTGAGTTTACACCAGTACATCTGTGGTTTACACTCACATAAATTACTTCAAGATTCAAGAGTTCAAGGTTAATTTATTTGTCATTCCATCAAGCAAAACTTAATGCTAAAATAGCATTTAAAATGTTGCATTAAATAATAACAATAATATTAGACAGGGAGATTAGGGACGGCAGCATGAGGCAAAAGTAAGTCTTTATTAACAATATAATAAAAACATAAAACACATGAAACGGTGCTGGTAAATGTTTTAGGGCCAACGCTTCAGTCCGAGTCACTGCTGCTGCAGGAGCTGCTGGAGGACTGCGAAAAGAAGAGAAAATGAAGGGATGAAACTTCAGGTATTTGGCCTTGTACATCTTTGTGACATCCGCTCTCACCCCGTGCCCAGTCTTCCCTTTCTTGTGGCACTTATCGTGTTTGTGCCCGTGCTTCTTGTGCTTCTTGTGCTTCTTGTGCCCGTGCCCATGCTCGTGTCCGTGTGGTGCGCAGCCTCCAGGACCCCCGGGGTATCCGTGCCCCCCAGCCGGGTATCCGTGCCCCCCAGCCGGGTATCCATGCCCTCCGGCTCCATGCCCAGGGTACCCGGGCGCCCCGTGCCCAGGATAACCAGGCCCAGGTTGCCCAGGGTACCCGGGCTGGCCTGGGTGTGGGCCGTGGGGGTTCGGGGGGTGTTGTCCTGGAGGGTACTGGGGAGGGTACCCGCCCTGGCCCTGCGGCGGGTAACCTGGGTACTGGTTTCCTGTGGGCACAAAAGAAGTCATCCAATGTACCGTTTCCATAGCTACCGTTTATATATTTAAATATTCTAACTTTTAAACAGTGTTGATTTGACAAGACAATGTCAAGAAAGAAACGTGTATTTACTTTTAGTTTGTACTTCATCAAATGCTTTTTGTACATTTTAGTTTATTTAATGTATTTAATGTATACGTGTGTGTATATATATATATATATTTTTTTTTTTTTGCTTGTTTGTTTAGGATGTGGTTTGGGACTCTGGGGTTAAAAAGTGCTGATTGTCTTATTGTCGTATTCCTATATCTGTGTGTCTCCAAGACAAAACCTCTTGAATCTTGAATTATCACTTTTACTTTTAATTTTTACTTTTTGAAGAAAATATCAGTTCTTGACAAAGTTCAGCTTTTAGTCGTAGTTTTCGTTGACAAAAATGTACATGCTCAGTCAATGATGAAAGTTTAAATGAACATCTTTTTAACACGTAACAGTTTTCTAATGTTGCACGAAACAGAAGAAATAGAAGTTAGTAGACAATTTTCATCAAGGGTTTCAACAGCAACAGTCACAGTCATTATTGTGTCAGATGCCCTTCCTATAGGAACGTTATCGGCATGCAACCATTTGTTACGGCGACGCCTGCAGTAAACCAGTGTTAATATTTAACACTGGCGTTCAGGTGCACTTGAAACTCCGATAACGACGCCGCACCTTCAGGGCTTTTCCCATCAGAAAAAAACTAAGAGCCTAAAAAGGAAAAATTCTTCAGTTGTATTTCCTGTACACACACATTGTACACGTTTAACATTATTTAAAGAGTATTTGAGGAAACTGAAGTGAAAATAACTTGATTTACAATTTGACAAAACATAAAATTATTCACAAAATCTGCTATTTTCAAAACATAGACACAAAAATGAGAGGAAGAAACATAAATGTCCAAATAGTTTAATATTGTCAAAATAAAGCGTTTTCACATACATTTACTGAAAATATGTCACCGTAGTAACTGTATTCTGGTACAGCTCCTCTTTCTTTTGGTGTTATTCAAATACATTTACTTCAGAGGAATACAATATAGTATTTGATAATTGTATTTAGGCTTCAAATTGCACTGAATTTGTGAGAAAAATAGAAAATGCAGCTCTTAAAGTCATTGCAATTTTATCCTTTTTTAATTTAAAGCTCTTTTATCTTTTAAATAAATGCAAACAAACACAAATCGTATAAGTATTCTAAGCATTAAGAATACAGTAGAATACATGTATTTAGTGTTCCTCCCCACACTCTTTGTAGATTAAGGAACGCAACAGACATGACACTGTCATTACTCAAGGGATAAAAGTTTGGCGTCTGAAAACTACTCAGAGAAGAACAATTGTATTATAAGGTAACTGAAGTAACTGTAACTGCGCACTACCTCTGTTTACTCTGAATATATAAAACTTCATCTTACCTTGGTTCGGATACATTTCAGGTCACACTGGATTCTGGTCGTCGCTGCAGGTCCCTCTTTATACACTTCCAGCCCACCTCCATGCAGACTTCCCATGATGCTCTGGGGCAGGGCTCTCCCATGATGCTCTGGGGCAGGGCTCTCCCAGTGAAAGAAAGCTCTGTTTGGGTGTGGGTTTCTACAGTATAATAGTTAACCCACCATAGATTTACTGATAAGGACTCACACCTTAAACACATTTGACCTCAGTGTTCGTTGAATTGATTTGTTCTCATTTAAAAATAAGCGCCTTGTCTCTAAGGGAGCGCCCAAACTCAGTTTGTGTCTACAATCTCGTTCGGTCATTACCCAAAGCTCATGACCGTAGGTGAGGGTAGAACGTAGATCAGTAAATTGAGAGCTTTGCCTTTCGACTCAGCTCCTTCTTCACCACAACAGTCCGATGCAGCGTCTGCAGTGATGCGGTCACTGGATCCACCTATAACACTCCATCCTTTCCCCACTCGTGAAAAAAAAACTTGAGATATGTGAACTCCTCCACCTGAGGCTGCACCTAGAAATTCTGTCCATAAAAACAATGAACAGAATTGGTGACAAAGAGCAGCCCTGAGGAGTCCAACATGCACTGGGCGAGCTGGTCCAGTGTTCCACAACCAGGACAAAAACCGCCCTGCTCCTCCTGAATCTGAGGTTTGACTGAAGGTCAGATTCTCCTCCCCAGTACCCTGGAATAGACCTCACCCGGGAGGCTGAGGAGTGTGATCCCCTGTCGTTGGAACACACTTTCTGTTCCCCTTCTTAACTAGAGGGACCACCACCCGGTCTGACAGTCCAATGCACTGTCCCCAGCAAGCGATATTGCAGAGACTTCAGATACTCATTCCCGGCTCCACCCTGCAGAGCTTTGCTGCAAATGTCCTGACAGAACTCTTCTTCAGCTTGACAGCATCAGTTACTTCCGGCATCCACCCCTGGGTTCGGGGTTTGCTGCTGTGACAGGCACCAGAGACCTTACGACCACAACCACGAGCAACTGCATCAACAATAGAGGCTGAGAACATGGCTCATTCAAACTCAATGTCCCCAGCCTCCCCCAGGGCCTGGAAGAAGCTCTTCCAGAACTGTGAGTTGAAGACCCTGTTGACCAAGATGTACCAAACTGACCCTCACAATACGTTTGGTCCTACCAAGTGCGTCTGGCTTCCTCCGCCAGTGGTCAAACTCACCACCAGGTGGTGCTCTACAGCTCTACCCCTCTCTTCACCCGAGTTTCCACCCTTGTGTTGAACATGGTGTTATTTATGGACAAACTGTGACTAGCAGAGGTCCAATAACAGAACACAGTTCAGCTCATGGAGGCTGTTCTCGCCGATCTCCCCCCTCCATGTGTCAGTGTGATTGCCCACGTGGGCCGTGAAGTCCCCGAGTATGGCCAGGTATGATGGAGACCCCGGTCGGTGCACTGTCCAGTACCAGGGACTCCAAAAAGGCCGGGTACCCACGCGACACTCTTGTTCATTGTGGAGAACTCCAACATGTGGCAAGCCCACACCAGCCCGCCGCCTCTTTGTCTCTTTGTGTGGACACCAGAAAGATGGAGAGTCCCACCCCCCTCAAGGAGTTGGCTTCCAAAGCCCAAGCTGTGCGTGGAGGTGAGGTGTAACACGTGAAGCCGCTCAGGCTCCTTCCCCCAGTGAGGTGACGTTCTATGTCCCCAACGCTTGTCCAGGCAGACGATTGTCCAGGCACCTGCCCCTGACCACCGCCCAAAGCCCTTGGGTTTGACCATATCTATTAAACTCTTTCATCAGAAATGTTGTTATTTTGTGTTAACGGACCGTTGCTCAAAAACTGTTAAGAAACAAAAACCTGTGACATATTTTCTGTTGACTAACACGTCATAAAAGGCAGTTTTACCTGGAGCTTTGTGTGAGGTGTGCCAGCTCAAAGTCTCCACCTGCTCTCAGGCAGAGCATATGTGCACACTCAGATAAGAGCAGGGTTACACGCAGGTCAAACATACAGGAAAAGTCATTACTAATTATGATATGTCTAATGCTCCTGAGTCCTGGCAGTGAAAGGAAACACCTGTCCACACATGAGGAGAAGACTTCAAACACTGGAGTTCATGTGGTTCCTCCTGCAGATGATCCAAACACAGGAGTTCATGTGGTTCGTCCTGCAGATGATCCAAACACAGGAGTTCATGTGGTTCCTCCTGCAGATGATCCAAACACAGGATTAACACAGGAGTTATGTGGTTCCTCCTGCAGATGATCCAAAACATGTGGTTCCTCCTGCTCCAAACACAGGAGTTCATGTGGTCCTCTGCAGATGATCAACACAGGAGTTGCAGATGATCCAAACACAGGAGTTCATGTGGTTCCTCCTGCAGATGATCCAAACACAGGAGTTCATGGTCAGGGTTCATGTGGTTCCTGCAGATGATCCAAACACAGGAGTTCATGAGTTCCTCCTGTTGCAAATCAGTTCATTCCTCCTGCAGATGATCCAAAACACTGAGTTCATGTGTTCCTCCTGCAGATGATCCAAACACAGGAGTTCATGTGGTTCCTCCTGCAGATGATCCAAACACAGGAGTTCATGTGGTTCCTCCTCAGATGATCCAAACACAGGAGTTCATGTGTTCCTCCTGCAGATGATCCAAACACAGGTTCATGTGGTTCCTCCTCAGATGTCCAAACACAGGAGTTCATGTGTTCCTCCTGCAGATGATCCAAACACAGGGAGTTCCTCCCAGATGATCCAAACACAGGAGTTCATGTGGTTCCTCCTGCAGATGATCCAAACACAGGAGTTCAGTGGTTCCTCCTGCAGATGATCCAAACACTGGAGTTCATGTGGTTCCTCCTGCAGATGATCCAAACACACGAGTTCATGTGGTTCCTCCTGCAGATGATCCAAACACAGGAGTTCATGTGGTTCCTCCTGCAGATGATCCAAAACAACAGGAGTTCATGTGGTTCCTCCTGCAGATGATCCAAACACAGGAGTTCATGTGGTTCCTCCTGCAGATTATCAAACACAGGAGTTCATGTGGTTCCTCCTGCAGATGATCCAACACAGGAGTTCATGTGTTCCTCCTGCAGATGATCCAACACAGGATTCATGTGGTTCCTCCTGCAGATGATCCAAAAACACTGGAGTTCATGTGGTTCCTCCTGCAGATGATCCAAACACAGGAGTTCATGTGGTTCCTCCTGCAGATGATCCAAACACAGGAGTTCATGTGGTTCCTCCTGCAGATGATCCAACACACAGAGTTCATGTGGTTCCTCCTGCAGATGACCAAACACAGGAGTTCATGTGGTTCCTCCTGCAGATGATCCAAACACAGGAGTTCATGTGGTTCCTCCTGCAGATTGATCCAAACACAGGAGTTCATGTGGTTCCTCCTGCAGATGATCCAAACACAGGAGTTCATGCGGTTCTCCGCAGATGATTCCCAAACACAGGAGTTCATGTGGTTCCTCCTGCAGATGATCCAAACACAGGAGTTCATGTGGTTCCTCCTGCAGATGATCCAAACACAGGAGTTCAGTTCATGTGGTTCCTCCTGCAGATGATCCAGTCCTAGTGGGTTATGTTTGGCGCTAGAACTGGCCTCGTTATTGAATTCTTCATAAGGAGCTTCTGATCCGTCACCGAGGACCTGCTTTGTGTGACTCTGACAAAGCTTGGATCATCTGTGTGCTCAAACCCCTCAACATGTACGCATAGCTGGTTCAAGAATCGCATTAGATGATATATTATGTCACATTAGATTTACACATAAAATAATAAAAAAAATAAATAATAATAATAATAATAATAATAATAATAATAATAATAATAATAATAATAATAATAATAAAAATAAAGAAAATAAAGAAAGAATTAAAAAAAAATAATAATAATAATAATAATAATAATAATAATAATAATAATAATAATAATAATAATAATAAAAATAATAAAAATATTTAAAAATAAAAAAATAAAAAAATAAAAATAATCATAAAATAAAATAAAATAAAATAAAATAAAATAAAATAATGTATGGTGAAGAGGATGGACTAAGCTTCAGAAAGTGGTGCCATTGTTCAACTCCAAAAATGTTTGTTTGTAACATTTGTGGATCAAAAGTTTGGTTATTTCTTTCAAAAACAGTGATTCTCCCATAGAATTGTCCAAGCCCCTGCCCACCATCTGATTTTATGACATTATCAAAAACTGAAATGTGAACAAAACCTATAGATTTAAAGCAGAACTAAGTAACTCTGGTGATTGAGCTCCCCCTGCTGCTCCCTCGTGAAAATACATTGTCAGATAACACTCCCCCCACATTTTTTTCCTTTCTTTTTCTTAAAAAATCAGTATAATCACATATAAAATCATTTAAAGAGCCAGGGTTTCTCAGGAGAGTTGTCTTCAGGTCGATGTCATGTTGCAAGGCTGGTTTTACGCCAAGATACAGCAGGGGGCGACGACTGGCACTTCAAACCCCCGAAAATACATATTTAACCAACACAGGGGTTTACAATAATTCAATAATGTTCAATGATGTCAAATGGAGCACATTGAAACAAACGCTGCACAGAAAGACCTCACCGGGAACTGAGAGCCTGACCTGGGACCTTCTGGCTGTGAGGTGAGACTGAGGGGCTGATTTGAGCGTTATAAAAGTCCCGGTAATCCCACGAGGACAGAACTCGGGCCGGGATCACAGCCTCAGCTCCGGTGTGCTCGTTTCTGGAGTTTTGGAACATTCTGGGACAAAGCATTTCAAAGGTCATTAAACGGATCATTTTGAGTCAATGCAAAGCCGAACATTTGTTTTGGATCAAATGAAAATAGTGAAATCTGAAGCGGTCAAACATTTGAATTGAAAGTGCAGTTTCTCTTTGCTCTGACGATGATTTTGGCATAAAAAGTTGTAGTAAACATCAGCAATAACCTCAAACGAGACAGAAATAACATGAAACAAAAACTGGTCACATCCAGGTCAATCTTCAGAATTCAAGTGGTTTAAACTCATTTCGCACATTGTAGAAAAGAGATATTTTTGTAAAGAGAACGTGATAGTTTTGAGTGTAAATAATGTCACGTTCAGTGCGGTTCCTTTGGAGCGTCCAGAATTATGAGCATGAAGTTTATCAGCAGCAGCAGTTTGACGTTGGGATCCACTAAAGAACAATCCCACCACGGTTCAACGGACAGTCTCTGGATTAAACCCTTTGCTTTTAAAGTTTCACTTCAGTTTGAAAGTCACCAGGAAAAAAATCTCAGTTTTCTCCTCCTGAGCTCCTCAAAGATGTGGCAAAGAAGACGTGCTTGTCGTTGGGCTCCTTTAGCTTTTGCAGGCTTCATGACACGTTCCTTCACACGATTGTTAAGAAACCTCATTATCAGGCTCTTTCTTTTCTTCTGTGATGGGAGGACCACAACTCCAGAGCCTGAAATGAGCTCTGGGATGACCTTCTCCGGGAAACTGTCTGTCGTCTCCCTCCTCTCCCGCCGGGACCCCCACAAGCCTGAGATTGGTCCTACGTGAGCTCGACTCCAAATCCTGGGTCTTACTTTTCATATTGTTGTTCTCCGTCCGCAGTGTCAACACCTCGGCCTCTCAGTGTTTGCAGATCATCCGTATCTGAAATATGATGTTCAGCCTCATCGTTTTCAGCTGTTTTTGTTGCCCGTAGGGAAAGAACAGAGTAAAATGGGGGATGAGAGAGAAGGGAGGACATGCAGTAATTTATTGAAATCAGGAATTGAACTTACGACACTACAGCCGGCTGCACTTGGAGCCTGGCATACGTGTGCTGTGCCTTAACCACTCGGCCACCAGGCAGCACCTCTTTCAGCCGTTTTAAACTCCAGTCACTGCTCTCATTTCCGTTCTGAGCGACGCCATGTCACGCTGCATTTCGTATTTTATTTCACACATCATGAGCGCTAACCGGTGCGGCGCTACACATCGTGAGCGCTAACCGGTGCAGCGCTACACATCGTGAGCGCTAACCGGTGCAGCGCTACACATCGCGCGAACCGGTGCAGCGCTACACATCGCGCGAACCGGTGCGGCGCTACACATCATGAGCGCTAACCGGTGCTGCGCTACACATCGTGAGCGCTAACCGGTGCGGCGCTTCACATCGTGAGCGCTAACCGGTGCGGCGCTACACATCGTGAGCGCGAACCGGTGCGGCGCTACACATCGTGAGCGCGAACCGGTGCGGCGCTACACATCGTGAGCGCTAACCGGTGCGGCGCTACACATCGTGAGCGCTAACCGGTGCGGCGCTACCCATCGTGAGCGCTAACCAGTGCAGCGCTACACATCATGAGCGTGAACCGGTGCAGCGCTACACATCATGAGCGTGAACCGGTGCAGCGCTTCACATCATGAGCGCTAACCGGTGCAGCGCTACCTCGTCTCCTTCCTCCAGGAGAATAACGCCGTGAGATTCTTTATCCGGGCCGGCAGAACCCCGTCTCTCCGTGGGTGAAGAGTTGCGGTCAGACCAGGAAGCCATGTTAGCCTCGTTAGCCTGGCACACCTAAAAAATCGGTCCCATTTGTCCATTTTCAAGTTTAAAAGTGATTTTATGAATGCACTGGAAAAAGTGAATCTGAAATAAGATTGAATTAAGTCGTCTTTATCTTCATTTGAGGAGATTTTGACTGCAGAAAAATAAAAATGGCCAATTAAACAAGTTGTCTTTTTCTTTATTCAAAAAAAGGAGCATTTTATGAAATTAATTTTAAGATAGAAAACACTTGTCTTTTCCTTATTTTTAGTAAAACAAGGTATTTTCGGTTTGTTTTTATAGGCAATCTCAGTCAGACTACAGTCAAAACAAGATAAATACTATCACAACGTTTTGACACTGTAGACACAGCCCACTCCATCGCTGATCGTATCGCTATGAGTTCCGTGGTGAAGACAGAGAGATGGTCTGTTCACCTCTTCTTGACCGCCACCTCAAGGTCAGGTATGGAAAAGGCAGCGCCTGTTCGCCCACTCTCGGGATCCTTAGACCCATCGGTATAAATAAACACATCATCAGAATGCTTATCGATGAGCTCTTGAACAAAAAGCCGCGGTGCCTTTTTAGTTTTTCCTTTAAGTTTGTTCAACAGGAGCCAGAATAAACTTCCAAGTTAAGATCACTTATTCCAGCAAGGCGTGCTTTTGCATTTCCTGCCCAGCTAAAACACCGATGTTCATGATGTTCCCCACATTGTCTAAAAATGTCCTTCACTGGATGTGGACCTGTCTGTCCTTGCACATTTACCCAATAAGCCAACATAAACTTGAACCTCCAGATCTGCAGCGGCATTTCTCCCAATTCAAGCTGCATCGCAGAGACGGGGGAAGTCTTAAAAGCCCTACAACAGATACACAAGGCTTGGGATTGTTCTACATCAAGTTTCTTTAAGTTAGTTTCAGCTGAAGACATGTACGCAACACAGCCATAATCAATAGTTGCTCTCATAACAGCCCAGTAAATATTCAGGAGCGGCCTTCTGCTCGCCCCCCCGAGGTGGTGGTTGTTAGGGTTAGGGTTTTAATGGCGGTTGGCGGCCACAACTGTAAAGGTGCATTTACCGCCACCTACTGTAGTTTTACATCTTCAAAGTATGTTTTACACTATACCATTAAAAAAAAAAGAGAAAGACAGCGAAAGAGAGAAGAAAGATAAAGAAGGAGAAAACTCCCCGAGGTGGTGTTTTATCGATAGAGTTACATTACCGCCATTCTTTAGACTTTATACTTTATACTTTAAAGACTTTATTCTTTAAAGACTTTATTCTTTAAAGACTTTATTCTTTAGACTTTATTCTTTAAAGACTTTATTCTTTAAAGACTTTCTTCTTTGCAATGTGTTCTTTTATTGACGTATATTTGCTTTGAAGTGTGTTTACTTTGTGTGTTCTTCCGGACCTCCTCCTGGTTAAACTCTGTGGGGTCGAGGACTCTGGATTGAGGTCTGCAGCCAGACACTTGAGTTTGTTGGGCCATTGGGTTTTCACTTTGGATATTTCATTCAAAAACACCTTCTAAAGGTCCCTGTCCTCTGAAATGACGACACAAACATGTTGAGAGAGAGAGAGTAAAGCTGTGTGTGTCTTTAAAGTGTTGCTGCTCGGTGCTTCCTGCTCCTTCCTCAGATCTACACGGAGATGTGGGTGTGGCCTGGCTCCTCCCACTGGCTCCTCCTCCCCCTGCTCTCACTGCTCTCACTCTTAAGTTTCATTTATGTCAAAGTCAAACTCTCTGTCACTCTGATCCAGGAGAGATGGCACAGAAAGCACTCGACCGAGAAGCCTTTTTCTGTCCCGTGTGTTTGGATCTACTGAAGGATCCGGTGACTATTCCCTGTGGACACAGCTACTGCAGGAACTGTGTCCAACACCACTGGGACCAAGAGGACCAGAAGCAGCTCTACAGCTGTCCTGAGTGTCGCCAGAGCTTCAGCCCCAGGCCTGTCCCCATCAAAAACATCATGTTAGCAGGTTTAGTAGAACAGCTGA
This sequence comes from Chaenogobius annularis, assembly GCA_015082035.1. Lineage (NCBI taxonomy): Eukaryota > Metazoa > Chordata > Actinopteri > Gobiiformes > Gobiidae > Chaenogobius > Chaenogobius annularis. Next base: position 56,505 of record BJKM01000273.1, on the reverse strand, counting down.
AGAAGACTGGGCTCACAGCGCCCCCTGCTGACCGTTGCTATGCCGGACCTCAGGATGTGTCCTGTGATGTGTGCACTGGGAGGCTGAAAGCTGTCCAGTCCTGTCTGCAGTGTGTGGCTTCATTCTGTGAGAGCCACCTCCAGCCTCATTATGATGCTGCAGCGTTACAGAAAACACCAGCTGGTGGCGCCGTCCCACAAGCTCCAGGAAAACATCTGCTCTCAACACGACAAAGTGATGGATTTATTCTGCCGCAGCGAACAGCAGAGCATCTGTTACCTCTGCTCTGTGGACCAGCACAAGGGCCACGACATAGTGTCCTCTGCAGCAGAGAGGGCCCAGAAGAGGTTGTTGACAGAGTTAGGGATTTAATGGCGGTTGGCGGCCACAACTGTAAAGGTGCATTTACCGCCACCTACTGTAGTTTTACATCTTCAAAGTATGTTTTACGCTATACCGTAAAAAAAAAAAAAAGAGAGAACGAGAGAGCAAAAGAGAGAAGATAAAGAAGGAGAAAACTCCCCGAGGTGTTTTATCGATAGTTACATTACCGCCATTCTTTAGACTTTATTCTTTAGACTTTATTCTTTAAAGACTTTATTCTTTGAAGACTTTCTTCTTTGCAATGTGTTTTTTTATTGACGTATATTTGCTTTGAAGTGTGTTTACTTTGTGTGTTCTTCTGGATCTGTCGGTGAAGGCTCCTCCTGGTTAGGGTCTGCGGGGGTCGAGGACTGGATTGAGGTCTGCATCCAGACACTTGAGTTTGTTGGGCCATTACCAGACAAAGCTAAGTTTTTATGACATTTGTTGTTTTTCACTTTGGATATTTCTTTCAAAAACAACTTCTAAAGGTCCCTGTCCTCTGAAATGACGACACAAACATGTTGAGAGAGAAAAGCTGTGTCTTTAAAGTGTTGCTGCTCGGTGCTTCATGCTTACAGAAACACCAGCTGGTGGCGCCGTCCCACAAGCTCCAGGAAAACATCTGTTCTCAACACCAACAAGTGATGGATTTATTCTGCCACAGTGACCAGCAGAGCATCTTTTACCTCTGCTCTGTGGACCAGCACAAGAGTGTCCTCTGCAGCAGAGAGGGCCCAGAGGCAGGCAGAGCTGCCGACTAGGAGGGCCCTCCTGCTCCAGAGCCTCCAGGACAAAGAGACAAGACCTGAAGAGGCTCAAAAAGGAGGCCCAGGACATCAGCTGCTCTGCCCAGACAGCAGTGCAGCACAGCAGGGACAGCTTCAGAGAGATGGCCCTTCTCCTGGAGGAAAGACGCTCTGAAGTGGAGCAGCAGATCCTCTCCCAGGAGCAGACCCAACTGAGCCGAGTCCAAGAGCTCCAGGACCAACTGCAGCAGGACCTGAGTGAGCTGAAGAGGAGCATCTCTGAGCTGGACTCACTGTCCCTCACTCCGGATCATAACCAGTTTCTCCAGCTCTACGCTTCACAGTCCACAGAGCCAGCCAGGATTCAGACCGGGCCCCGGAGCGACTTTGAGGAAGTGACCAGAGCTGTGTCAGCGCTCAGGGACAAACTCCAGCTCACTCTGAATCCAGTCCAGGTTTTACTGTCATCCAGCTGAACCCAGCTCCAGAGAGGACTTCGTTACAATATTATACAGAAATCACTCTGGACCCAAACACAGCTCACACCAGACTGTCTCTGTCTGATGGAAACAGAAGAGCAGCAACACGTATGAGCTGAACGCCAGAGTTATCCAGATCATCCAGACAGATTCAGTGTCTAATAGTCAGGTCCTGAGCAGAGAGAGTCTGAGGGGCCGCTGTTACTGGGAGGTGGAGTGGAGCGGGACGTGTGTTTATATAGCAGTTTCATACAGAGATATTCAGAGAAAAGGAAACTCTAGTGTATGTGGATTTGGACACAATGATAAATCCTGGGCCTTAGACTGTAACAAAACCAGATCTTCATTTTGATTTAACTCAGTCCAGTCCCAGGTCTCAGGTCCGTTCTCCAGAATCGGGGTTTACCTGGACCACAGTGCAGTGGTTTTGGCGTTTTACAGCGTCTCTGAAAGTACCATCAGGCTCCTTCACAGAAAAAAAAACTATTTCCACCAAGACTTTAATTGATTAGTTATTTATTTAAAGTATCAAAACTGAAAAAATAAAATCCAAAAACAGGAATGATCTCGATTTATATCAGAAGTAGTTTAAGACCACATGGAAATATCAAATAAACTACCGTTATTTTGTTTTTATCATCGTTGTGGAATCAAAATAAAGATTTAAACTTTAATATCGTTTATAACAATACAGTTTCAGCTACAACATTGAACTTATTTTATTAATTAAACATTTTAAACTTGACAAAAAATGACACCTGGAGAATCAAAACTTGATTTATATTTGACGGACAGCCTGAAAATGGCACTTTTAAATTAAAGATTTTGTGATTTCTGCCATGTCTTTGTGGTTTTAATGCATGTTTTCCCTGTTGTGTGAAGCACTTTGAATTGCCTTGTGTACGAATTGTGCTCTACAAATAAACTTGCCTTGCCTTTATTAAAAATATATTTGACACAATATTGAGTTAGAATGCGGTTCAGACGAGCTTTTGTTTAACTCAACAATACAAACTAGTGCTGTTCAAACTAAACTCATATATTCTCTACGTATTTTACATCAGACACTGTTTTGAACTAACTACATTTGAACTTTCTTTCAGTCCAAATGTTATTCCTGGTGTAATGTAGCTGTATTTAACTCTTTGTCAGAATGTAAAAAGTGATCATCTTATTTCATCTAAAACTGCACCAATGACACTCGTTTTGTTCTGTGCGTTTCTCTGTAGATGTCTTCGTGACCTTTCAAAATTGTCATGCAGATTTTAAATAAAGTTTGAAACATGTTTGCGTGTTTTTAATGTTTTAAATTTTTTTTTGTTGAATACCTTCAATACAATGTTTCTCAGAGGTGAAAACATGTCATGAAGTGAACCATATGAAAAATAAACAAAAAATATATTGTAAGGCCTAAAGCAGTTAAATCAAAATAGAAGCCGTTGGTACATTGAATATGATTTTTTTTTTTTTAATTGTCAGATTTGAGCAGTCTCAGATAGCAAGAACAGCAGAACGTCGGTCTTCCGGGTCATGGAAGCGCACCTCATGCCGCTTCAGCAAAACGCGGTTTTCAAATCACTTTGACCTACCTAGTCCCAAAGAACCAGGACGAGAGATGAGTAAACAAGGAAGACACAAATCCGGTAGCGCTACGGGACCAAAACAAACAAAGCTGATGGCCCACGGCTCCATTGGAAAACAGCCCACATCACAAGCTTACGAGGCTAGCGAGGCTAACAAGGCTAACACGGCTAACACACCTGAGAACCGAGCTCCCTCTCCGCCGCGAGACGCGAGACGCGGCGTCCCGCTGGTCCGGATGCAGACTCTTGTGACTTCTTTGCATCGGAAGTGGGAACAAACGTAGTTGGTCATCGGCTGTGGCTCAAGATGTCCGAAGAGCCATGGAGTCTCTGAGAGCTGAGTTGTTGGCTACCATAGCTCCGGCCGTGTCAGAGGCAGTGACCGCTAAATTGATAGCAGATGGAATAACCGGAGAACGCATTGAGGAAGTCGAGCAGCGTGTTTCAGGCAATACGGACGATCTGCAGACAGTAAGGGCCGAGATGGAGGCGCTGCGGGCCAGGGTGACGACGCTGGAGTCGGAGAACTATAACATGAAAAATAAGCTCCTGGATTTAGAGTCCAGATCCCGTCGTCCTAACTTGAGGAATGTGGGCATAAAAGGAGAGAAAGGAAAAGACAGAAAGCTTCTTGGAGAAGATCATTCCTGAGCTCCTGGTTAACTCAGGAGTTGAGGTCCCTCCCATCGCAATCGAAAGAATACAACCATCAATACAACCAACTCAATGACATCGGAAGTGTTATAGGTAGGATACTTCAATGTGAATGGCATACTGAACCCAGTCAAACGAACAAAAATGTTGATAAAAATTAAAAGACAAAGAATAGAAATTATATTTTTACAAGAGACACACTTAAATGACACTGAACATCAAAAACGAAATTCTATTATAAAAAATCCTATAATTCATCATACAATTTCTCCGCCCATCCTTTGGGATGCTTCCAAAGCAGTCTTGAGAGGACAAATTATAGCCATAGCCTCAGAAAAAAAGAAACAAAGAGAGAAAAAGCTAAATGATATGCAAGAAAAATAAAAATGTATGGAGGAAAACCACGCCAAAAAGGAGTGTCCTAAACTGCTACAAGAAATTAAAAAGATAAGAGTCGATCCAAATTTTCTAAATTACTAAACATAAAAAACAACAAGCTGAAAGAACAATCTTCAAAATACGGGACAGGCAAAATGTAATGTAATGTAATGTAATCTTAAACTAAACAAGACCAAATTCAATCAGCATTTGAATTATTTTATAAATAAAATTTTTAATGAAAATTCCAGACAACAAAGATGATGATTCAAATTCCCTTCTGGACACCCTCAATTTGCCTGTTATGTCAGAAGAACAAAATAAAAAATTGGAAGCTGAAATAACAGTTTTGGAAATACAACACGCAATCAAAATATTAAAGAATGATAAATCTCCGGGCAGCGATGGGTTCACCTCAGAGTGGTATAAAGGTTTAAAAGACACACTTGCTCCTTTCCTTTTGGCAACTTTTAACTGGGCACTCAAAAAAACTCAGACCCCTCTGAGTTGGAAAGAGGCCATCATATCCTTAATACCTAAAGAGGAGAAGGACCGACTGGAATGAGCCTCATACAGACTCATTTCTATTCTGAATGTGGCCTATCGTTTATACACCTCAATTATGCCCAAAAGAATGGAACAAATACTCCGAAACTTAATCCACAATGATCAGACAGGATTTATTACCGAACGACAATCACAAAATAACATTAGACGATCTTTACACATAAGCCATATGAGCCTGATTAAGAGGCAACAAGGCAGAGCAGTAATAACAAATCTGGATGCTGAAAAAACTTTTGATTCTGTTAGCTGGCCATATTTTTTTTGAAGTGCTAAACAAATTTCAAATCGAAAATCTACTTATGAAAAATATTGGGGTTCTTTACGATGGTCCAACATCAGGAATTAAAATCAATGGTCATCTGACAGATCCACTGACTCTGGAAAGGGGGGTGAGGCAGGACTGTGCCTGGTCTCCCCTCCTGTTTTCTTTGTATTTGGAAGCATTGGCCCAATTTATTAGACAATCAAAAACTATTCACGATGTTACAATTGATGGACTGAACATAAAATTGCCTGCTATGCAGCTAATGTTCTATCATATTTGACCAAACCAGAAATTTCCATACCCAATGTGATGCATTTTCTTGAAGAAATGTGTCCAATGTCTGGATAAAAAATAAATGTACAAAAAAACTGACTATCTCTCTTACTGGTATCCCCCTCTGAACTTTAAAAATACCCATTTAAATGGAAAACAGAATTTCTTAGATATTTAGGTGTGGTACTCCATAGAGACCTATAAGTAATTAGGGAGAAAAATTATATCCCTCTTTTTATCAACATGAAAAAAGATCTTATCCCATTTTTAAGTCTAAATCAAGGGATTGAAAGTATAAAAATGAATGTTTTGCCCAGGTTTCTCTATCTGTTCCAGACTCTTCCAGATTCCATCTCCAGCCGGCGAATGCATGGAACAAAGCAATCTCAAGATTCATATGGCAGGGAAAAAAAACCCGTCCTGGTCCTCTTGGTCTAGGTCCTCTTGGTCTTGGTCCTGGTCCTCTTGGTTTTGGTCCTGGTCCTGGTCTTGATCCTGGTCCTGATCCGCTTGGTCCTGGTCTTGGTCCTGGTCCTGGTCGAGATCCCATTTTGAGTCTCCATTTGGTTCCTTCCAAAACCTCCAGCACAAGGTCCCCCAGGATTAAATGAACGTTCTCCTGAAAAGTTACAGACCCTGTGTACATTCTTTCTGAACTTCAGAATGGAGGCAAATGTGATCAAGAAATGTTAAAATATCACAAAATATGAAGAAGCCTCATTACAACAGCGTTTCTCATCGTTAATTTGTTCAAAGTTATACATGTCATTTGATTCCTGCACGTTTTAGTTAATACTGTGCTCAGAAAAGTCCAGTTCTAAATGTGAGTTTTAAGATTGTGCTTTTATAATGTTTTGAATTGTTAATGTGTTGGGAAAAGCCCAACCAGAGACCAGAGAACTGGCATCAGCTCTACACTCTTCAGTCGCCTCTCTGCTTGTAACTATGTATGATTGAATTGTCCCTGTCAAATAAAAAATATATAAATATATACATTTTTAAAATAAATAAATACATAAATTAAATAAATAAATAAATAAATACATAAATTAAATTAAATAATCCCACTGTCACGTCTTCCAAAGAGGACGCAGGGACTGAGGACATGCACATTATTCACAGGGAGGGGCTGAATGCTGAATGCCAGGAGGTAGATCATTACCATGTGTTTTGGGACTCTCCTGTGGCATAGAAATATTGGGCACAAATTAACAAGGAAATACAAACTATTTTTGATACCGATATTCCACTCAATTTTGCAGCAATGTATTTAGGCCTCAAAACTCCCGCCAAGGACATAATGGATGGATACCTCTGGAACATACTATTGGTAGCCGGCAAGAAGGCCATCACAATTTTTTTTTAACTTTAACTTACCCTGAGTTCTCTATGGTCCTGCCCAGCCCTGCTTCTTTCTTTTTATTGAATTATTATTATTACTATGATTATATGTTTTTCTTTACATAGGTCAATTTGTTTTATGTCTGTTTTTGTTGCTGTATGTTTATAATAATAATAATAATAATAATAATAATAATAATAATAATAATAATAATATATATTTTTTAATAGAATAGATTAGAATTATTTAATAAATAAATAATACCATCCAGGCACCAGAATGTAACATAATTCAGACAAGATGAGATTTTATGCCGTCCAGTTCTTTGTTTCTTTGTTTTTGGAACCACACCTTCTCTAGTGTGAGCAGGCTCTTTCGGAAATCCAACCCACGAAAAGCTGCTGGACCAGACGGTGTCTCTCCTGCCACCTTAAGAAACTGCGCAGGTGTGCTGTCTCCCATCTTCACAGACATTTTTAACACCTCCCTGGAGTCATGCCACGTCCCAGCCTGCTTCAAGTCGTCCATCATTGTCCCTGTCCTCAAGAGGTCCCGGATCACTGGACTTAATGACTACAGGCCAGTGGCGCTGTCGTATGTAGTCATGAAGTCATTTGAGCGCCTGGTCTTGTCCCGCCTCAAGTCCTTCACCTGGCACTCCACTTCATCTGGACTCCCCGGGAACCTATGCCAGGATCCTGGTTGTGGACTTCAGCTCTGCGTTCAACACCATCCTCCCTGCTCTACTCCAGGACCAGCTCTCCCAGCTCAACGTGCCTGACTCCACCTGCAGGTGGAGCACTGACTTCCTGACGGATCGGAGGCAGTGCGTGCGGCTGTGGAAAGAATGTCTCAGACACTCGGACTATCAACACAGGAGCTCGACAGGTCTGTGTACTTTCTCCTCTGCTCTTCTCCCTGTACACAAACTGCTGCACCTCCAGCCATGACTCCGTAAAACTGATCAAGTTTGCGGAAGACACCACCCTCAACTACTGGAGGGAGGTGGACCGGCTGGTGTCCTGGTGCAGCGGTATCAACCTGGAGTTCAACGCCCAGAAGAGAGTGGAGATGATCGTGGACTTACCATGACAGACTCCCCCATCACCTGTGGACCTGTGGACTCCATCAACACCATCACCCAGGACCTCAAGTGGGAGCCCACCATCAGCTCTCTTATCAAGAAGGCCCAGCAGAGGATGTGCTTCCTGCGGAAGCTGAGGAAAGCCAAGCTGCCAGTGCAGATGATGGTGCAGTTCTACACGGCCATCATTGAGTCCATCTTCACCTCCTCCATCACCGTGTGGTGCGCTGGAGCCACAGCCAGGGACAAACAGAGATTACAGCGCCCTCTGCTGGAGCCACAGCCAGGGACAGAGACTACAGCGCATTGTGTTCTGCTGAGAAGGTGATCGGCTCCAGACTTGCATCTCTGCAGGACCTGTACGTCTCCAGGGCTCTGGGACGAGCAGGTCGGATCACAGCTGACCCTTCTCACCCTGGACATGGTCTATTTGAACCACTCCCCTCAGGCACGAGGCCACTCCCCTCAGGCAGGAGGCCACTCCCCTCAGGCAGGAGGCTACGGTCCATCCGGACCAGAACCTCTCGCCACAAGAATCGTTTCTTTCCTTCTGCTGTTGGACTCATGAACACTTCTTAAACACCTGTCACTTTAACTATAATTTAATCAATCACTCACTGCACTTGTCACTTTCTGCACAACTGTAAATTTTGTTTACATAGTAAGCCTATTTTATTTTGATCCTATAGTAGATTTAAATTATTTCTTCTTTAATACATGCCCTTTTGATTTCATATATGTTGTTTTATCATTGTCCAGAAGTGTGTTCTTGCGGTCAGGAGGGACCAGTGGACTTACAGAGATCACTCCAGACTGAAGCTGAGCTGTTTGTTTCAGGTTTTGTGCAGCTGGCTAACGCTAGTGGCTATGCTAATAAATGTTAGCCTTCAGCAGTCAGTTTTAAGGAGTTATATTTTAAGATCAGACACAAAGTCTGTGCTCTGGAAAGCTTTGAGGGCTTTCAAAATATGTGTGAATACGCTTACTTTTTACTCTAAAAGTACATTTTTAAAATGCACACATACATTCGATACTTTAACGGGCAGATTATTTCATGTGGTACTTCTACTTGTATTTTTCTTCCTCCACTGCAAACACTCTCTCTGGGGTTCAGATCTGGAGTAGATCAGTTACTGCTTCTCCTCAGATGTTTTCTCTGCTCGATTCCAAAGATTTTACCCTTCTCAAACACACTGACATCTCATCCATGACCACGGGATTCGTCGTTCTACATGGTTGTGTCAGAAACGCATCAGTCGGGTTTAAATAGCGACAGACGATTGCCTGCAGCAGTTCTCCGGCACGATCAGTCAGAACGCTAAATATTTCATCCACTAATTTGCTTTTATGTGGCCTTCTAATTTGTGTTACTTTTATATCTATATTCATAACTTGATTCAGAATCTCTTGGCCAAAGTAACACAATCAACACAAAACAGACATGATAAAAACAACTCTACCATTTTAAAGTAACTACACCTTAACAAAGCATGAACAAACACTAATGCATAATGTACGTACAGTTTATTCAAGTTTAGTAACACTTCATTAAGTTTAGGGTTAAGAATTATGTTTAGAGTAATAGTTAAATAGTTATTAAGCCTGAATCATTCTTAAACGCTTTGTGCTGGGGCATATTTTCACTAAAACGCAACTTTTTGTGAAGCTGAGACGTTGTTGTTTTGTATTCTGATTTATTCTGATTAAGTATAAACATCAGGTTTTAAATTACACCTGCATTTTCTTACTTAAATATTGAATTATTGAGTAACACAAGTCACAGTTTGAAAATGTGTTTTTTACGGTAAATTCACCAAAAATTAGATTTCGGGACTTGTTATTGACACTGTGACCGAAAAACAGTGAAATCTTTCATTTTCTTTCATTCTCGTGGTCTGACATGTGACTGCGTTACCAAACAGAGCTTTCTGAAAGGCAGATAAAATAAAACGTAGATCTATTTTTGGCCTATATATTGAACAAAAAATACATAATTTTGCTTCTAAAATCATCATCTCACGATTGTATTCTGACCTGAATAATCACGATTGTCGATTAAACGCATAATCTTGACCTCCAGGCAGAATCTATAGTTTAGGGTCATTTTTTATCTGTGTTTGGAGAACAAACTGAGCCTGATTCATCCCACAATGATTCATTTACAGCTTTATCTTTTATTTTTTTGAGAGTTTTATCAAATGTGGACAAAATGGAAAAAATAAAGAGAAATCCTAACGTCCCTGCCGGATTCAATTGCTGAATTATGTTTTTGTTCATGTTTTTTACGACAAATTAAGGTGTAGTTGTTAGAAAGTGTTACCAAAAAATAAAACAAAATGTCTTGACCTGATGAAGTGACATCACAGCTTGAAAGTCGCGGTCTTTTTGCAAATTAATGTATGAAGTATGTGACGTAAATGTTTCTAAACTACATGTACGCGTGACAGCTCTGTGACAGTAACACTCTGACAGTAACACTCTGTGACAGTAACACTCTGACAGTAACACTCTGTGACAGTAACACTCTGTGACAGTAACACTCTGTGACAGTAACACTCTGTGACAGTAACACTCTGACAGTAACACTCTGTGACAGTAACACTCTGACAGTAACACTCTGTGACAGTAACACTCTGTGACAGTAACTCTCTGTGACAGTAACACTCTGACAGTAACACTCTGTGACAGTAACACTCTGTGACAGTAACACTCTGTGACAGTAACACTCTGTGACAGTAACACTCTGTGACAGTAACACTCTGTGACAGTAACTCTCTGTGACAGTAACACTCTGTGACAGTAACTCTCTGTGACAGTAACACTCTGTGACAGTAAACACTCTGTGAACAGTAACTCTCCCTGTGACAGTAACACTCCTGTGACAGTAACTCTTGTGACAGTAACAACTCTGTGACAGTAAAAAACACTCTGTGTACAGTAACATCTCTGTGACAGTAAACACTCTCATGACAGTAACTCTCTGTGACAGTAACACTCATGACAGTAACACATGAAGCCATCTGCTTCAGTAAAAGTCTTGACAAAGCAAATTAAAATGTGTGATTTTGATTAAATAAAATTGTCATGACGGAGTATAAGGAACAACCCAAAAAACCAGGGTCTGGAGCACGGGCCCGCGGTACAGGGTCTGGAGCACTGGCCCTGGGCCCGCGTACAGGGTCTGGAGCACTGGCCCAGGCCCGTGGTCTGGAGGCACTGACCCAGGCCCGTGGTACAGGGTCTGGAGCACTGGCCCCTGGGCCGCGCGTACAGGGTCTGGAGCACTGGCCCCAGGCCCGCGGTACAGGGTCTGGAGCACTGGCCCCTGGGCCCGCGGTACAGGGTCTGGAGCACTGGCCCCCAGGCCGCGGTACAGGGTCGGGAGCACTGGCCCTGGGCCCGTGGTACAGTGTCTGGAGCACTGGCCCCAGGCCCGCGGTACAGGGTCTGGAGCACTGGCCCCTGGGCCCGCGGTACAGTGTCTGGAGCACTGGCCCCAGGCCCGTGGGTCTGGAGCTCTGGCGCAGTGCACACGGCACCACAAGCCCGTAGTGCTGTGTTGTAAAACCTATGCACACAAATAACTCATATGAACGGGGGCTTATACAAAGTTTAGAACAAAGTTTAGAAGGTGAAGCGGCCGAAGTCGAGGGAGCAGATTATTGGTGAATATGGTCCGAGACCCTCTCACGACCCTCTCAGACCTCTCCCCCCTGCATGGGGAAATGATTGTGATGTCTAAAACGCACGCATTATAAAGTTCTACTGTGGGATTTTTGTTACCTTTTAACTCATCCAAGCCATTTTGACTACGACTTCTTTCTCGTTAATTTACGAGTTTATTCGCCCCAAATTATTATTTTTTTGGGTTGGCCCTTTTACTCGTCGTAGTCAACAGCAGCAATTCTGAGCAAAAGTTGATTATTTTTAGAATTTTATGAGTACATTTTTGTCAGAAATGTTGATTCTTATTTTTTTCCCCAAACGTGCTTTAAACATAAGTATCAAGTATATAATACTTTACACCTTCAGTTTCCTTATAATATTTATCGCTCAAAAAAGTAAAAAAAAAAAAAAAGCAAAATTAATATATTAATAATCGATACAAATATGGGTGTATTCATTCATTTTCTACCGCTTGTTCCCGTTTATATCAGTGATGAGAAGTAACAAGTACAAAAGTAAAAGTACCAGAGAAATTTTAGGTATCTGAAAGTACATTTACAGTGGACACGTTTACTTCTACTTCACTATGTCAGAGTAGGATCTGTACTTTCTACTGCACTACAATTTTTGAACTGGACAGAAAAGTACAACGTTTATTTTCCTTAAGGTTTTCGAGAACTTTGTCTTTTTACAACGTTATAAAGAACATTTATTGCATTTCCTGTGACAAAAACAAAAGTATAGCGAAAAATAACCTGGAACATTGCCTGAAATGACCAAAAATCTTGAAGTAATTTCACTTTTTATTAATGCGAATACTTTTACTTGTGTATTTTCTGATCCTTTATTTGTAATTTTACTTAAGTAACAAAATGTAGTTTCTTTCCACAGCTTGAATTATGACAAGTAGTTTGTAATTCAATTAAAAACATATAAATAAAGTTTGCTACTAAAACTAACACAACAGTTCTATAATTCTTGTTTTGTGTTTTGTGCTGTAAATACGTCTTTAAATGTCATGAAAAGTGTTAAGTATTATTAATAATATTACTACTTATGCTACACAAACTGTGATTTTATGTAAAAAAAAAAAGAAAAGAGAAACAAAAGCAAAACTTTCTTTACAGCCTGATGTAAGTGAGGTTAGAACTTTAGACATATTCACACTTTAATTGTTTTAATACAGATTTTAAGTGCAGTTTCGGTGACGCTGCGGTTCGTTCTCAAATGTGTTTCGTTGTTTTTTTGGGGGTTTTTTTGTGTTTTTATTTTCGTCTGCAGATGGTGGGTTTTACTGAGCCAAGAGCAGAAGTCGCTCGAAACGACGACTCAAAAACGCAATCGCTCAAAGACGGAGACGAAAAACAAATTGAAATGAACAAAATGGATACGTGAGCGCTGGGAGGTTGCAAAAAAAAAAAATACAATAGGTTTGAAAATGTGTCCCCTTAAACCACAATGACACACACACACACACACTCACACACACACACACACACACACACACACACTCTGAAACAGCCTTTGTTTCAAACCTACTGAGAAAAAGTGCATGTTTTTTAGTACATTTAGTACAATATAACACTGGATATTGACTATATATCGAATACTTCTCTTGCATAATACATGAGTGAATGAGTACATAAAACCAGTGGTGGAAGAAGTACTCTATTTTTCTTACTAAAAGAACAGATACTCAAAAGTAGAAGTATAAAAATCTCCTCATGTTGAACTACTCATTTGACTAATTATATTTAAGGTTTAGTTAATAAATGATGACATATTGGATCCCAGTTTGGCAATTTTCCTGGCAACCAAAACTATGTAACTTCATATTTAAATTAGTTTGGTCATATTTTTGAGATATAACAGGGAGCCTTCTACTAAATAAACAAACAAATAAAGAAATAAATACATAAAAAAACCGTAAATACATACATACATTTATAAATAAATATATATATATAAATACATACATACATATATAAATACATACATACATATATAAATACAAATAAAGAAATAAATACATAAAAAAACGTAAATACATACATACATTTATAAATAAATATATATATATAAATACATACATACATATATAAACACATACATATATAAATACATACATATATACATACATATATAAATACATATATATATATAAATACATACATACATACATATATAAATACATATATATAAATACATACATATATAAATACATATATATATATATAAATACATACATACATACATACATATATAAATACATACATATATAAATACATACATATATATATAAATACATACATACATACAATCTTAACTCTTAAATGTCTTAAATTTAAATTTTAAAAAGGCCTGAAAAAACCCTTCATTTTAGTTTGTTTGTCAGGATTATGTCCGTCGGTAAATGTATTCAATATGTTGATTTCCATTATTGTCATTATGATAAAAACAGTTCGTTGACGCTCTTGAACCGGATGACGTCATAATCTCAGATGTGAGACAGACTCGGCGTAATTACTATTGTTTGTGAAAGAAATATCCAAAGCTAAGGTCCTTTATGAGCCATTTCACTGACGACAATCACGTCTTTGGAGTCGAATAATGGCTGTTTCTTTGTGGAGACGGAGAAGATCAGTTTAGGCTCCGAAATCACAGATATGAACCATAAAACAGACCGAAACATTACATTTGACAGTACGTAGAGGAAATAATGAACCTTTTCCATTCTTATATTGTTCGTTTAGTTTAAGTTATTATGTTATTAGTTATTATGTTATTAGTTATTATGTCCAGCAGATGTCACTGTTTCACAAGGTTGGAGCCTGCCGCGGTGAGTCTCAGTGCGCAGGCGCAGTGAAACGCTCCTCTTAAAGGGCCAGAGAAAGCGTCAAAATAAGTTACGCATGTTTTATAAAAGTGTAAAAACATTGAAGCTGTGGTTGTAATAGTCTTTTTGAAGGAGTGAAAATGTATAAACCCACGTCAAGAACCATTTACGTCTAATGCCTGCTCGTCTTCACAGAAAGGCTGATGCTTTGCCAGGAATGTTCCACAGTGTGGCATTAAAACATCTATTACTTGCCATTACGTGTTAAGTGCAGTTTGTCATGTTTTTCTAAGCGCGACTTTGTTTGGCAGTTTGTGACGAAAAGTTGAAAAATAAGATCTTAAAATGATGGGAAGGAATCTCTCTGTGATGTCATCAGTGTGCGACGTGCCATTGAAAAGACAGGGGCAGTTTATGACAGTTTGACCATTCATTTAATAAAATAAAGGTGTTATCAGGTATGATTATTTGTCAAATCATAATATTGAGTGATTTATTTGGGTTCAGCCTTTGTTAAATTATGGTTGCTAGGTAACAACTGTGTCGAGTAACATTAAAAACTTCACCAAAATAGCAAACATTTGTAATAAATTCATCTTAAATCAATCAAGTTCACTACATTTTAGAGTCTAAGCTGTCATGTGCACGATATGTAAGTGCAGCTGTTATAGTTTTATTCTTTTTGAATATAGTTTTTCATTGTGTGTTTGAGAAATAAAAAAACTAAAACAAAACAGTGGAATAAATGCAAAATGTAGTGAACCCTCCACCAGAGACTTAAAATGCAAAATCAACGTTTAAGAACTTTATTTAAATGTTTTTTCCTTCATTCACCCACTCGGAGACGAAGGGGAAAGTCCATGAGGTGAAGTCACATATTCAGAGCAAAGGTTTGTGCCGGTCCCAAGCCTGAATAAAGCATCTGTGAGAAGTGTCTTCAGGGCGGTTTCTTGTTGTGTAGAATCAGATGTGACTTAGGTTGACCTCTGAACTCTAAACGTCTGATGTAAAACCCCCGACAACAGCTTTTAAACCTGACACTTTGAAGTGAGTGAGAGGAGGAAGTGACACAGCTGCTGGGGCTGACGGGAACCTGCCCCAGGGCGGACACAACACCTGAGTCACCGCCGAGCGCCAACGCCCACGTGAAGCGCCGTTTCGGGTCTCACTGGACTGTGTTCAGCAAAACCAAACGCACATACTGAGCAATGAGCTCGCTCCATGTCTGTAATAAACAAATATAAGTCCTGTTCTAACTCCAACATATTTATATCCTCCTGAGCCATTGATAATATTCATAATAATAATAATAATGATAATAATAATAATGCTTTGGACATAACAAGTCGGTGTAATCCTCATGGTCCAGGACCGGTCCAGGACTGATCCAGGACTGGTCCAGGACTGGTCCAGGACTGATCCAGGACTCATCCAGGACCGGTCCAGGACTGGTCCAGGACTGGTCCAGGACCGGTCCAGGACTGATCCATCGTAGAAAAGTGTCAAAGGTTTCAAAGCTGTTCATCTGGACAATGTCTTAAAAATCAACATATTTCGACTTGTATTTGAAAGTCCTTTGAAGAAGCCCGAGGCTTTATTGGACGGTGCAGCGTGACGCGGGGATGAGACTAGGGAAGGACATGCAGCAAACTGTCAAGTGTCTGATCTGAACTCACGCTGCGGGTCACTCACATGGAGCGCACATGTGCTCATTAGGCCACCCAGCGGCGTCTGAAAGTCATTTTCAATCTCCAGAACTGGTCTGAGAGACTCGACACAATTAGTCATAACGATTATTTCTGAACACAATCCAATTAGAACACAAATAAAATTCAAAAGCAGAATTATATATTTTTCTGAATTTCCAACATTTTACAAAATCGACGTTCTCGAGGTGTAGAATATTCTGATCAAAGAAAAAACCTCTCATGGACACGAGTCGAAAAGGGAACTGGTTTTGTGTTTTATTGTGAAAGCAGCAGGATGTGGTTTGTGTTTTATTGTGAAAGCAGCAGGATGTGTCTCCTGTTTTATTGTGAAAGCAGCAGGATGTGTCTCCTGTTTTATTGTGAAAGCAGCAGGATATCATTCGTGTTTTATTGTGAAAGCAGCAGGATGTGGTTCGTGTTTTATTGTGAAAGCAGTAGAATGTGATTGCGTTTTATTGTGAAAGCAGCAGGATGTGTCTCCTGTTTTATTGTGAAAGCAACAGGATATCATACGTGTTTTATTGTGAAAGCAGCTGGATGTGGTTCGTGTTTTATTGTGAAAGCAGTAGAATGTGATTGCGTTTTATTGTGAAAGCAGCAGGATGTGACTCCTGTTTTATTGTGAAAGCAGCAGGATGTGGTTTGTGTTTTATTGTGAAAGCAGCAGGATGTGGTTCGTGTTTTATTGTGAAAGCAGTAGAATGTGATTGTGCTTTATTGTGAAAGCAGCAGGATGTGGTTCGTGTTTTATAGTGAAAGCAGCAGGATGTGGTTTATGTTTTATTGTAAAAGCAGCAGGATGTGTTTCGTGTTTTATTTTGAAAGCAGCAGGATGTGTTTCGTTTTTATTTTGAAAGCAGCAGGATGTGTTTCGTGTTTTATTTTGAAAGCAGCAGGATGTGTTTCGTGTTTTATTGTGAAAGCAGTAGAATGTGGTTGTGTTTTATTGTGAAAGCAGTAGAATGTGTTTTGTGTTTTATTGTGAAAGCAGTAGAATGTGTTTTAGCAGGAAGTGTGGTTCGTGTTTTATTGGTGAAAGCAAGCAGGATGTGGGTCGTGTTTTATTGTGAAAGCAGCAGGAGGTGTCCGCGTTTTATTGTGAAAGCAGGTCAGAATGTGTTTCGTGTTTTATTGTGAAGCAGCAGGTGTGTTTTCGTGTTTTATTGTGAAAGCAGCAGGATGTTGTTTCGTGTTTTATTGTGAAAGCAGCAGGATGTTTTTTCGTGTTTTATTGTGAAGCAGCAGGATGTGTTTCGCGTTTTTATTGTGAAAGCAGCAGGATGTGTTTCGTGTTTTATTGTGAAGCAGCAGGATGTGTTTCGTGTTTTATTGTCGAAAAGCAGCAGGATGTGTTTCGTGTTTTATTGTGAAAGCAGTAGAATGTGGTTGTGTTTTATTGTGAAAGCAGTTAGAAGTGTTTTGGTGTTTTATTGTGAAAGCAGTAGAATGTGTTTTGTGTTTTATTGTGAAAGCAGTAGAAAGCGATTGTGTTTTATTGGTGAAAGCAGCAGGATGTGTTTCGTTGTTTTTATTTGTGAAAGCAGCAGATGTGTTTGTTGTTTTATTGTGAAAGAGCATTGGATGTGGTTCGTCGTTTATTGTGGAAAGCAGCAGGATATCTTCCGTGTTTTTATTGTGAAAGCAGCAGGATGTGGTTTGTGTTATTGTGAAAGCAGTAGCGTGATGTGTCTTATTTTTTTGTAGAATAGCACAGATCGTTGTGTCTCCTGTTTTATTGTGAAAGCAGCAGGAATATATTCGTGTTTTATGTGTGAAAGCAGCAGGATGTGGGTTTCGTTTTATAGTGAGCGTATTGTGTTATTGTGAAGAGCAGAGAAGATGTGGATTGTGTTTATTGTGAAAAGCAGCAGGTGTGTCTCCTGTTTTATTGTGAAAGCAGCAGAAATGTGTTTCGTGTTTTATTGTGAAAGCAGCAGGGTTGTGTTTCGTGTTTTATTTGTGAAAAGCAGCAGATGTGTTTGCGTGTTTTATTGTGAAAGCAGCAGGATGTGTTTTCGTGTTGTTTATTGTGAAAGCAGCAGGATGTGTTTGCGTGTTTTATTGTGAAAGCAGCAGAATGTGGTTTGTGTTTTATTGTGAAAGCAGCAGGATGTGGTTCGTCGTTTATTGTGAAAGCGCAGGATATCATTCGTGTTTTATTTGTGAAAGCAGCAGGATGTGGTTCGTGTTTTATTGTGAAAGCAGTAGAACGTGATTGTGTTGTTTATTGTGAAGCAGCAGGATGTGTGTCCCTGTTTTATTGTGAAAGCAGCAGGATTATATTTGTGTTTTATTGTGAAAGCAGCAGGATGTGGTTTCGTGTTTTATAGTGAAAGCAGCAGGATGTGGTTCGTGTTTTATTGTGAAAGCAGGCAAGATGTGGGTCGTGTTTTATTGTGAAAGCAGCAGGATGTTTCGCGTTTTATTGTGAAAGCAGCAGGATGTGTTTCGTGTTTTATTGTGAAAGCAGCAGGATGTGGTCTTGTGGGTTTTGTATTGTGAAGCAGGACAGATGTGGTCTCATGTTTTATTGTGTGAGCACAAGCAGGATGTGTCCTTCCGTTTTATTGTGAAAGCAGCAGGATAGTCAGTTCGTGTTTTATTGTGAAAGCCAAGCAGGATGTGTTCGGTGTTTTAATTGTGAAAGCAGTAGAATGTGATGGCGTTTTATTGTGAAAGCAGAAGGATGTGTCCTCCTGTTTTTATTGTGAAAGCAAACCAGGATATCAACGTGTTTTTTTAATTGTGAAAGCAGCCTGGGATGTGGTTCGTGTTTTTTTGTGAAGCAGTAGATGTGATTGCCGTTTTAATTGTGAAAGCAGCAGGATGTGATCCCACTGTTTTATTGTGAACAGCAGGATGTGGTTTAGTGTTTTATTGTTGAAAGCAGCAGGATGTGGTTCGTGTTTTATTGTGGAAGAGCAGTAGAAATGTGATTGTGCTTAATTGTGAAAGCAGCAGATGTGTTTCGTGTTTTATAGTGAAAGGCACAGGTTGTTAGTTTTATTGTTAAAGCAGCAGAGGATGTGTTTCGTGTTTTATTTTTGAAAGCAGCAGGAATGTGTTTCGTTTTTATTTTGAAAGCAGCAGGATGTGGTTTCGTGTTTTATTTTGAAAGCAGCAGGTGTGTTTCGTGTTTTATTGTAAAGCCAAGTCAGAAATGTGGTTGTGTTTTATGTGAAAAGCAGTAGAATGTGTTTTGTGTTTTTATTGTTGAAAGCAGTAGAATGTGTTTTGTTTTTATTGTGAAGCAGTAGAAAGCGATTGGTTTATTTGTGAATAGCAGCCAGGGTGTGTTTTCGGTGTTTATATTGTGAAAGCAAGCAGAATTGGTTTGTGTTTTTATTGTGAAGCAGACAGGATGTGGTTCGTCGTTTTATTGTGAAAGCAGCAGGATATCATTCGTGTTTTATTGTGAAAGCAGCAGGATGTGGTTGTGGTTTTATTGTGAAAGCAGTAGAACGTGATTGTGTTTTATTGTGAAAGCAGCAGGATGTGTGTCCTGTTTTATTGTGAAAGCAGCAGGATATCATTTGTGTTTTATTGTGAAAGCAGCAGGATGTGGTCGGTGTTTTATAGTGAAAGCAGCAGGATGTGGTTCGTGTTTTATTGTGAAAGCAGCAGGATGTGGGGTCGTGTTTATTGTGAAAGCAGCAGGGGTGGTTCCGCGTTTTTATTGTGAAAGCAGCAGAATGTTTCGTGTTTTATTGTGAAAAGCAGCAGGGATGTGTTTTCGTGTTTATTGTGAAACAGCAGTATGTGTTTTCGTGTTTTATGTGAAAAGCAGCAGGATGTGTTTCCGTGTTTTATTGTGAAAGCAGCTGGATGTGTTTCGCGTTTATTTGTGAAAGCAGCAGGATGTGTTTGTGTTTATTGTGAAAGCAGCAGGATGTGTTTCAGTGTTTTTATTGTGAAGCAGCAGGATGTGTTTGTGTTTTATTGTGAAAGCAGTAGAATGTGGTTGTGTTTTATTGTGAAAGCAGTAGAATGTGTTTTGTGTTTATTGTGAAAGCAGTAGATGTGTTTGTGTTTTATTGTGAAAGAGAGAAAGCGTTGTGTTTTTATTGTGAAAGCAGCAGGATGTGTTTCGTGTTTTATTGTGAAAGCAGCAGAATGTGGTTTGTGTTTTATTGTGAAAGCAGCAGGATGTGGTTCGTCGTTTATTGTGAAAGCAAGGCAGGATATCATTCGTGTTTTATTGTGAAAGCACGCAGGATGTGGTTGGTGTTTTATTGTGAAAGCAGTAGAAACGTGATTTGTGTTTTATTTGTGAAAGCAGCAGGATGTGTGTCCTGTTTTATTGTGAAAGCAGCAGGATATCTTTTGTGTTTTATTGTGAAAGCATCCGCAGGATGTGGTTCGTGTTTTATTGTGAAAGCAGCAGGATGTGGTCGTGTTTTATTGTGAAAAGCAGCAGGAGGTGTTCCGCGTTTTATTGTGAAAGCAGCAGAATGTGTTTCGTGTTTTATTGTGAAAGCAGCAGGGTGTGTTTCGTGTTTTATTGTGAAAGGCAGGCAGGATGTGTTTTTCGTGTTTTATTGTGAAAGCAGCAGGATGTGTTTCGGGTGTTTTATTGTGAAAGCAGCAGGATGTGTTCGTGTTTTATTGTGAAAGCAGCCGAATGTGGTTTGTTTTTATTGTGAAAGCAGCAGAATGTGGTTCGTCGTTTATTGTGAAAGCAGCAGGATGATCATTCGTGTTTTATTTGTGAAAGCAGCAGGATGTGGTTCGTGTTTTAATTGTGAAAGCAGTAGAACGTGATTGTGTTTTTTATTGTGAAAGCAGCAGGATGTGTGTCCTGTTTTTTATTGTGAAAGCAAGCAGGATATCATTTGTGTTTTTTATATGTGAAAGCAGCAGGATGTGGTTCGGTGTTTTATAGTGAAAGCAGCAGGATGTGGTTCGTGTTTTATTGTGAAAGCAGCAAAGCATGTGGGGTCGTGGTTTAATTGTGAAGAGCAGCAGATGTCCTTTGTGAAGCAAGGATGTGGTTCGCGCGTTTTTATTGTGAAAGCAGCAGGATGTGTTTCGTGTTTTATTGTGAAAGCAGCAGGATGTGTTTCGCGTTTTATTGTGAAAGCAGCAGGATGTGGTTCGTGCTCAGGCTCGGCAGCTTGTCTCGGTGCAGTGTGGGCAGCAGTAACGCGGTCACATCAGTCACAGCGCAGCGGCGTCAGGAGCTCCACAGTACCGTGGTCTGCTGCTGCTGCTCCCCGGCTCCCACGCACTCTGCCCGGGACACGCACCAGCACCGACCCCGACCACTCACGGAGGATTATCTATTTTATTTTTTTCTTATTTTTAAACCATTGGATTTTATTCTTTGTGTCATTATCTTCATCATCATGGCGACGTTAGGACCGGAGTGTGCCGCAGCTCGCACCCCGGTCTCCCAGCTCGCCTCTGCCCCGCTCCAGAGCCACATCGCCGGCGTGAATTTGCCCCATAACCGCGGTCTGGAGCGCGCCCTGGAGGAGGCGGCGGCCAGCGGCGTGCTCAACCTCAGCGCCCGCAAAATGAAGGAGTTTCCCCGGACTGCGGCCAACCACGACCTGTCCGACACGGTGGAGGCAGGTAGGGCCAAAAAACACCAAACACTACATAAAATACGAATTACCTGCAAAAAATGTCTGTGTGCTGTTTTTTTGAAATTCGGTTTTTGTGACTGGGTTATTTTTAGAAGTGGCATTTCCGTTTGAAGCGCGAGGAGGCGGATTTGGGATTTGTGGATGAAATGAACAATATTTTATAGCAGAATATGACAGTTTGGGCTTGTGTAACTTATAAATACAAGATGCAGTTTATACATTAATTTAGTTGATTCATTTATTGCTTTATGTTGTTTTTTTAAAAGTGCAAAAGTGTCAAAATGATGTGGATTTTACGACTTTGACCAGTGGAATGTAGAGATACTATTTTAAAATTAAATATAGTATGAGATTTGTTGGAATAAAAGGTAGGCCTATTCTGCATCTTAGTTTTTCTACATATTTCACACTATTAGGCTCTATAGTAGGCATTGTTTGACAGCCAATAACAGGAAAACTGCATTGAAATTATTTTGTTGTGGACCGTGTCGACCTGTTATAATCTTATAATTTACAGAAGAAAATTTAGAATTGGTGTCTTGAACAAAATGTTTTATCCAAAAAAGAAAGCAAAAGCAATGAAATAATTTAATGATTTAATAATGGGTGTGATCTGGGAAAAGTGTTGTGATGAGGGATGTTGTAGTTAATGTGTGCTAATCAATAATTGTGATTATTCAGGTCGCAATATAATCGGAAGAACCAAAAAATAATAATTGTGACCATTTTAGGAACAAAAATAAGTATTTTTTTTGTTCAATATACTGCCCAAAATAGACCTAAATGTAAAGAACTTTATTTGATGTGGTTGTTTTTGTCACGTTTAACTTTATTTTGTCTTTCAGAAAGTTAAATTTTGAGGAACAGTCACATGTCAGACCACGGGAACGAAAGAAAATGTCAGATGTCACCGGTGTTTGGTCACAATCCAAATAATAATCGTGAATAATTGTAAAATCGTGATGTTTTTCCCCCACAATAATCGTAACGGCAACATTGGACATCGTGACATCTCTAGTTGTGAGTTTGTGCGCCGCGGATTCTTTGAAACCCAAAACGTGACCCGAGAGTGGACGCAATTGGCAAATCGCAAAGGCTGCAATTTTTGAAGTGCCATTTTTTCCTCCTGTTATATAATAAAAATATCCTCTTTAATTCTGCATAAAAAGTGCTAACTCTACTTTATGTCTGTTACAAACATGCTCTGAAACACATGCGACACATCTTTTATTAGTTTGTCAGTCTTTTTTGTCAATTTGCGTTATAATGTGGACAGAATCTTAATGTTTTTGTTTTTGTTTTGTTTGTTTCTGGTTGTGATGACGCAGTTGATGTGATCACGCAAATTCCACCGCCATTAATAAAGATTCTGATTCTTATTAAAATCATAAATCGCAGTTGCAGTTCTTGTATATTTTTCACAAATCGTGCTGCGCTTGCCAAACTTTTTGAGGTCAGGAACCCCAAAATGCCTTCGGTTTGTGGCTTTAAACGTCTCCATCTCAAGTTACGGGGGTCAGGTCTGTGGAGAGGCGAGCCCGCAAACGGTCGGAATGTGTTTTTTCCAAGTTTATTTTGAGCAATAAAAACACCTGCGATGAAATAAATGCCAAATCGTTATGTTAAATCAATCAAAAACATCTCATAGGTTTTCATCAAGCTGGAAGCGCTAAATTAATGTGCGTTCTTAACTAGTTACTAAACCTGATTCTTAAAATGCTATTTGTTCATTATAATATATGGCTCTTTCCTGCTTCATTAAGTCTATTTAAATGTAGTTATAACAGATTACGCCTCTTTTTAACCTTTTAACTGCTGATTTTGCTGTAAATAATCCCAGTTTTCTCTTTAACGTCTCAGATTTGTGCACATATTGTTGGTGTCTGTCGTCTGTGAGGTTTGATGTTTAATTGGTCGTCTTCTTGTGTGAATGTTTAGTGTTTTTTCTTTTTGTTGCCTGCCTTAGGACAACGGATGAAGGTTAGCCATTGTGCAAACTCTGGCCATGTTTATGTTGAAGCTGTTGCTGACACGTTGAGTAATATGCACTGTCCTAATTAAAATAAAATAAAATAAATAATAAAATAAATAATAAAAGAAATAATATAATAAAAGAAATAATACAATAAATAATACAATGAGAAATAAATGAAAATAAAATCAATGGGGAAAAAATTTAAAAACAAATAAATTTAAAAATAAATTACAAATAAATTAAAAATAAATACAAAAAAACCGCACATTTTATTCGTTGTAGTTGTATATGAAACACTCAATATTCTAATTTTGCTGCTCTACAAAACATTTGCAATATTACCCATTTTTCCCTGATTTGTCTCTAACCTCTTCTTTCGTTCCTTCTAAAAAGCGTTACTTTCGTTTTGTCCCTCAGCCCCGTTCCTCCACGTAAACTGTGCTTACATAACGTCGCTCCCCCTCGACTGTCTGCGCTGTCAGTTTGAGGAATTTCGTGCAAGAACCGGGGCGAAGTCGTTATTTTCCAGTCGAGTTTTGCGCCGTGGCAGAATCACGGTCTGGTCTCGTTTTTGTTGCATCGGAAGAGTATAAGCTGTCGTCTAATTACTGCAGATCATTTACCACATGCAAGTTTTATTGACGAGTGTCGGCTTTGTCGGAGTTATGCCAGTTTGAGACCTTTTTTGATGGTTCCGTTTTCGGTTTTTTTCTCACTAAAAAGGCTCTCAGTTTTGATTTTGAACACGAGATGTATGTGTTTATATTTATGAACACAAAAGAATAGTCCCATTTATCTAAACTCAATTTTGATTAAAACAAACGAATAACCGACGACTTTGAGGGTCTGGAAAAGAGCTGTAAGACTTAAAAAAAAAAAGCGTTATAATCAACATTTTAAGCCGAGCGGTCCAAACTCCACAGTCAGAGAAAACACAGCGGCTCTCACTGGCGACGCGCAGGCCTTGACACGTTCGGAAATGTTTGGAGGAGTTGCGCCGACGACGAGGGAGAGACGGGGGAAGATGCGAATCTGCTCTGTACAAGAACAAGTTTTGTCCAGTTTAGGCTGTACCGTTTGTCCGGGGCCGCGTCCAAATACGCACTATTCGTACGAGAGAAACGTAGACGAGCCGCACCGGGTCAAGCGTCTGCAGCAGGCGAACGCGACAGTAACCGAACGAACACATTTCATCACAATTACAACGCGTTACAGCTCGTTATTATCATGAGCTCAGTAAAGTACACTATCAAATGTCAATGCCAGTGGTTCTCCAAACTAAGAAAACATTTGCAGCCCCAGATCTATAAACGGGACTACTTCCAGCTGTAATTTGAGGCTAAACCAGGTCTAAAATGGGACTAGATCATTGTTTTATTAGTTTTAACCAAGGAATTATCCAAAGGAGGACCAAAAAGTGAATGAAATTGACCGCATTAGATGACACAGATAGTAGTTCATACTGATATTAAAAACACTTATTCTTCTGTGTACGTTTGCAGCAAATTCTAAAGAAATAAAGGTAATCTGACTTTGCAATATCCAAAGTTTACGGAGACCTTTGCTCATGCGGATTGTTAATACTTATATCTACTCAAGTACACTTTTTTGCTATAACCGTACTTCTCAGAGTAGTTTTCAGACATTATTGTGAAGTTTAACAGCCTCTTATTTAATGAAATGTTTTGGTTTCTCTTCCTTGCGAGTAAGTCCAAGTGACAATATTACGTTTGATGAAAAGAGAAATGTGATCTATTTCATTAAATAAAGGACTATTGTGCTGTTTATCTGCCTTTCCAAAGAGTGCTGTTGTGCAGTATATTAGGGGTGGGCAATATGTGGAATTTTAGATGATATTGTGAATGTTGTTTTGGATTTCAAGTGTATCGTTTATAGGTAAAAATGATTTTATTATTTTAATTTTAGTCTAAATCACATGTGTCAAACTCAAGGCCCACGGGCCAGTTGTGGCCCGCCAAATGTTTTAATCCGGCCTTACGCTTAGTGCGTCCCACCTGTGGACCATGTTGGACTTTTTCTTTATTTATTCCATTTTGTCCACTATTTTATAAAAGAACACTCTCAAGCTGCTTGATCTGCTGTACATAAAAATAAAGCCGTAACACACTTATTTCCAGTCAAATCCATCATTCTGGGAAGCATCAGGCTCAGTTTGTACCCCAAACCCACAAGTAAAAAATGACCCTAAAATAAAATGAAAAATGAATAGAACTTATATCTGGATTCCGCCTGGACATTTTTGCTTTATTACAAGTCCCTAAAACTCATTTTGAGTGAATTCACCTTCAGCTTTAAAAGAGAATTGTCAAAACCCAAGTCAAGTCCACGTTCCTGTTCCTGCTCCAGATTTGTGCAACAGTGTCCACAAAGAACTATTGCTCGGCTGTATAAATCTATTTATTCGTTAGTTTTTATTGTTTTATTTTTTACGTTATGTTCGGCCCGCGGCCCAAATTGAGTTTGACACTGGTCTAAATCATCTCGTGTAAATAAACATGGTACGAGGCATCTTTCCCCCAAACTAAACCAAACTATATTTTTCTTCTCAAGATGATGATATTAGAAATTGTATTTATTGCCAGTTTGAGCTATAATGACACTTGGGATCGCGTACATGTTTTATTGGAGGGTTCTGGGTGTGATGGTGTCTGATTATTTCCTGGCTGGAGAGTGGAAGAGAAGACGGAGGAATGTAACTGGAAGAGGAGGCGCTTCCTGCTCCACCTGATCCACACAACGCCAGGGCCAAGGCCAAAGCTTACATAATGACCGAGGATGAGGAGGATGAGGAAGAGGAGGAGGAGTAGTAATAGTAGTTCTTGATTTGGATTTAAAATACTAAAGGACACATATTATGCAAGATTAACTCTCTGAGCTTTAACCGTGTTCTGTTCCCTCATCCATTCATTCATTTTCGTTTGATGAATCCTGTTTACAAGGTTGTCTTGCTCTGAGCCCCAGAAATCAAAGGGTTTCAATTTCCCCCAAATGTAGATCCGGAGGTCTGTTACAACTGCATGCTTGTATTACATGCTAATACACACTAGAGTTATTTATTGTGTTGCTGGCTCCATATTCATCTTATCAGAAAGATTATTTACAGCCAAAAAGCACTACATGTTAGTAAATTATGTATGTATAAAGTATTTATTTTTTTTCAATTTTCCTGAAAATCTTAAAAAATGCTTTGAGGCCGAATTTATATCGCTACCTTTTTTCCCCACAGTTTCATTCCCACTGCTGCCAGTAGAAGGCGGGCTAACACCGAATCCAATTATATGGACTAGAAGTGGGTTTTTATGCTTTATTTTAAGTTATAAAACAAGGGATGCACAAATGCTGATACTGGTATTGAATTGGGTATCGGCGCCGTAATATTGGTTCAGCCATGACTATTTACGGGCCATAATCTTTGAGCTTTTACTTACACAAAGCGGCCTTGTAGCTAGCTGAACTTTAGATCTGTTGTGACCTGCGTTATTTTAGTGTTTGAGAAGATGAACGTCTCTGCAGTGGTATCGCTTGGTATCGAGTATCGGCAACCACTTGACTTGGCCCAAGACTGGAAATCGGTCTCGGTATCGGTATCGGTATCTGATCTGGAAAAAAAAAAAAATGTTAAAAAAAAAAAAAAACTGGGAAACGCAAGATGCTAAAGCAAAGGCGCAAGAGAAGGTTTAAAGGCCAATATCTATACACATAAGCAGATATGTGTCCTTTTAATATCGTTATCGGCAAATATCGGTTATCGGCTCGCAGCAACATAAAACATGCATATTGGTCGTGTATTGTGTTGTTCCTCTTTGCAGCATCATGTCGTCTTCCAGTTCTGACATAGCGCTCAAGATCATACCAAAAATGTTCTTTCGCTGTTCGGTTTTTGCAACCCGTTTAGCGTCCGGTACTTTTTGCGTCGCCGCGGGATTCTGAGCAGATTTCTTCGAGAATGGCAAGCGGCCCCGTAGGTTTTTTTTTTTTTTCAGGTGGGCGTTTTGTCCGTTCGGGTCCAGGAGCAGGAAGTGTCTCCGCCTCTGCAGGACACAGCTGGTTCCTCTTCCTCTCATTCTCCTCGCACAAGAAGAGAACACGGGGGACGTTGGTGCTGGAAGACGCACAACCAAGAACGTGTGACGTCGCGGCCGTTGTTGATTTGGTCCGTTCGTTCACGTTTTGGGCGATACTTGAACCTCGACCGTTTATAGTTTATTTTAGCACTTTTTTGGATGCTTTGTGACAATATCGAGTAAACATTGTTATCAAGATGGAAAAAAAGTCTTCATTTTTGTCAATATCGTCACCTCTGTTTCTACAAAAACTGGTGTGAAATTTGCAGATCAATTGAAATCTATGAATAATTGTGTGATTATTCATAGAAAATAGAGCGTTATGGTTTTGGAAAATACTGCGATATGACTGTAAAGAACTGCAATATCAATGGTACTGTGCTCTTTTAAAAACACTAATTCCATATAGTGGCATTACTAGTCAATCTCGGCCTAAACAAAACCTTAACAGACAAAACTGAGACTAATGAAGTCTAATTTAGGAGTTACTCTGGAAAATCATGAATAAAACCAGCCTTTTATTAGTTTTTCATAATTCAATATTGATACGTTTGTGACATAAGACAAGACGGGTAATTGTGCGCTTGTCTCTGAGTTTACAAATGTTTGCTTAAAGCTGCACTAAAGCCACGTTTCGACAGGTTCACTCTGGAGCGTCTCGGGGCACTTCTGTTGACGGCGGTTTTGCGTGTCAGTGCTCAGTGCTCGCTACGTGAACATCGCCCAAACAGAACTAGTGTTTTCAAATCTGTTCCCGATTTATACTTTTTTCGAGTAAACGGGAACCGCTTTTGCCTCATTTATTTCACTTCTCTGCAAAGCCTCTACGCCGTGTTTTAACCTCATATGTGATGCATTGTGTGTTTGGATAATAATGTGGAAATATGTCACAAAAAACATGAGGAAACGGCCGGTGCAAATGTGTGCTAGCTTTGTTTTGCTAGCTTGTGGCTAAGTTATCTCTGGAAACGTGGCAGTTTATCGCAAGATCAAGTCAGCTTTGGGGAAAAATTATTATTTTGTATTTATATCTGCTTTTCGTTATTTCATTTTCACCTGAGTGTGTTCTCTCTTGTCCAATCAGCTCAGTCCGCTCCAAAGTGAACCAATGGAAAAGTGGCGTATGTAACTTTCTTCTTCTTTTATCCAACCCTCCTGCTGCTTGTCAGTCTTCTCATGTTGCGCCAGAACCGTGTGAGCCAAAAACACACTTCAACCCAATTCCTCCGCTTCAAAGTAGAGTTTATATTTGCCTTATTGGACCGGAGCGCGTCGTTTTATCGCCGCAAACGGAGCAGCTCGAGGTCAGGGGTCAAAATGTGTCCGGGAAAAAAGAAGCTGCTGTGCAAAAGCGTTGGTTTGTTTTGGGAAATCTGCAGTCAGTTTGGTTTCGGACAGAGACGTTAAGCTGATTGAAGTAGTTCTTGAGTTTATGAAGGGGTTTTTGAGCTAACTGAGCTAACTGCCAAGGTGCTAATCGATAAATGTGATTGTTCAGGCCACACAATGCAAACAGAAACAAAGGGGTCTAATGCCGCGTTCCCTTCAATCCTCGGAGGTCGTTTTCTCTAAGTTTCTGTGTTTCAGCGTCAAACGGGAAAACTATGAGCGATAGGTAACGATTATGGACTGTAACGACTCAAATCTTCTTAATAAAAAACATGAAAAGTTCTCAAATCAGCCAAAATGTGGACCGAAGAAAGTACATTTATTTACCCGGACATTGTTATTGCATTTGTAAGTTGTAATTTCTGCTTTTGTTTGTTTTTGTTGTTTGTTGTAGACGTTAGCAACATTAGCATGACATTAGCGTGACAGTGTATTTATAACTGCAGTGGCTCCGCGGCGGCGGCAGGGAAAAGAACACGAGTACAATCCATTTTGTAACTGTCGGATGTTAAACTTAATCAAAACGAAGGGCGTCGCCATGTTGGGCCGTTTAACTCTTGGTTCTGAAATGTTTGCCAGAGTTTCCGTGTAGGAATTCTGAGATCCGAAGGTGTTCCTCTCCAGGCTTTGTCCGTGTGAACTCGAAGGTGTCGCCAGCGTCATCGGTCAAAGCAATGTGACCGCGAGAGGACGGCAAAGATCCGGTCTCCAGGAACGGAAGAAGCTACTTGGATGAGTGACAAAGACGTACAGTAAACCCTTAAGACTCTTGCCCAGTTTTCTTGCCGAGGCGGGTCAGAATTCTCACTGTTTGACTGTCGGATTGCAGATGTTTTGACCGTGGTTTACGCTCATATCTCGAAGTATTGGGCCGATCCACACAAAACGAAAACTGGCACGAAGCCCGACGTCTTCATCTGCCAGTGTAAATAACAAACCTGCAAGTATTTTTATTAGCTTCAGAATGTCACTCCAAAGACGGATTGTTGTCAGTGGAAAGACATTTTAAGTTTAATATTGACAAGTTGCTCCATCCCAAACAAATAATGATAGCAGTGATCAAACATTATTGTTGTTTTTAATTTTTTTGGCGAGAATCCTAAAATAGAAACGTGTTAAAACTTGTCTTGAAATGCATCAGGTGAGGTTCAAGTATCAGACAATGTTGAAATGTCGGTTAAAAAATCATAAAACGTGCAGAAGTCGCCTTTTATACTGTTATCTGAAGTTTGCAACATTAATTTGATTCATTTTTAGTATCATAGCTCATCGAACATTTTTTACTATAAACGACAAACCCGCTCATCTTTGAAACAACCATCACGATATGAGTGCGTAAATAACCATCAGGTTTGACATTTGTGCGTCATATGTCGGGTTTCCCCCCCCTTCAAAAACACTGCGAATCTCACAACGTTATGTCCCCGAACAGACCGTGACCGCGGCGTGTTCGCACTGTAAATGTCCCCGTTAGGACTCCTCCCCCTTCCTCCCCCCGTCAGCGTGAGATACTGCTGGTATATTTACTCCCTC
The DNA here is from genome assembly GCA_015082035.1 of Chaenogobius annularis. Classification (NCBI taxonomy): domain Eukaryota; kingdom Metazoa; phylum Chordata; class Actinopteri; order Gobiiformes; family Gobiidae; genus Chaenogobius; species Chaenogobius annularis. The sequence continues at coordinate 25,987 of BJKM01000273.1, read as the reverse complement.
AGATGTGCTGACGGTGAACTCGAATGTGGGTCACTCCGTCTGGGGGGTTGCCTTTGGTAACGCAGCAGCAGCAGTGTGTGTGTGTGTGTGTTTGTGTGTGTGTGTTTACAGTGCGCTGTGTGGGTTGCCAGATTGAGAAAGAAAAAACACCCCTCGTTTAATCCTGTTATCGCGGCCTCCTCTGCCCCTCGGCCTCCTCTTTTCTGTCACAGGTTCTCCCCCTCTTTAATTCTTCTTTTTATCTTTTTTATTTTCTTTAGCTTTTCTTCTTATATTTTTCTTTATCTTCTTTTCTTCTTTTTTTTTCCTAATTCTTCTTCTTTCTTCTTTTTCTCTTTATCTTCATTTTTTCTTATCTTCTTCCTCTCTTCTTCCTCTTCTCTCTCCTCTCTCACTTCTCTCCTTCCTTGTTAACTCTTTTACTCTTCTCTCCCATTTATCCCCTTCTTCTCCTCCCTTCCCCTCTAATTACTCCTTTTCTTCTCTCCTCTTCTTTCTTCCTCCTCCCTTTAACTTTCCCCCCCCGTTTCGTCTCTCTACTCCTCTTAATGCTCGTTTACACTCCTTTTTACCCCGCTTTTCTCCTCCTCTTCTCTCGTCTCTCTTTCCCTTCCTTCCTCTTTTTAACTCTTCTTTCTCTCGCTCCGATTTCCCCTCTCCTTTCTCTCCTCTCTCTTCTTTCATCATCCCTTCTCTCTCTTTCCCCTCTCTTTCTTCCTTGCTCTTCTTTCCTCTGTCTTTCTCTTCTCTTCTTCTTTCTCTATTTTACACTTGTTTCTTTCTGATTTTTGCTCCGCTTTATTATTCATGTTTTTTTCTCAGTCCGGTCACTTCAATGTGACTGCACCATCCACTGTTTACACTAGAAGTGGTAGTGTGTAGTAGTAGAGACTACTACTATGCGTCATACGACTACCTCTGCGTCATACTACACTACTACTGTCATACGACTACTACTACAACTTGTCACGACTACTATATGCTACTATACACCACTACTACTACTATGTCATATACACTACTACTACTACTATACTACTACTACTGTCATATGACACCTACTACTACTTACTATACTACTACTGTCATATGACCACACTACTTACTACTACTTACTACTACTGTCATATGACCACTACTACTACTACTGCTACTGTCATATGACCACTACTACTACTACTACTACTGTCATATGACCGACTTACTACTAACTTACTACTGTCAACGACCCACATACTACTGTCATAGCTGTGGTCTTGCTCCCGTGTATCTGCAATTGAGGCGCGTCCGTCTGTTCGTCCGAGGAGTCGGATCTCTCCTTCACTGTGGAACTCCTGCAGGTTCTACTTTTTCCCAAAGAGGTTGGTAGTTTTTCCGGGCCGAGAAGTAGGTCTAGAGGGGTTGGGACATCTGTCTAAGGACACAGGACGCTGGACATTCTCACAGTCCTTATGAACACTGTTTATTTGTTTTCCACTGTAGCCCTCAGGCAACTGCTGTTGTGATTTGGGCGTTACAAAATTGAATGAATTGAAATTGGTCCATCGACACCACTACTACTGTCATACGACCTATTTAATAACGTGACCACTAACTACTTGTCATACGACCACTACTACTGTCATACGACCACTACTACTTTCATACGACCACTACTACTGTTTCATCGGACACTACTACTACTTACTGTCATACGACCGCTACTACTACTATGTCATACGACACTACTTACTACTGTCATACGACTGCTACTACTACTGTCATACGACTGCTACTACTACTGTCATACGACTGCTACTCTGTCATACACTGTACTACACTGTCATACGACTCTATACTACTGTCATACGACTGCTACTACTACTGTCATAACGACCACTACTACTGTTCATACGACTGCACTATACTGTCATACGACTGCTACTACTACTGTCATACGACTGCTACTACTACGTCATACAGCACTACTACTGTCATACGACACTACTACTGTCATACGACCTACTACTACTGTCATACGACCACTACTACTTAATACGACCGCTACTACTACTACTGGCATACGGACTACTACTACTACTGTCATACGACTACTACTACTACTGTCATACGACTGCACACTACTTACTACTGTCATACGACTACTACAACAACTACTGTCTACGACAACTACTACTACTGTCATACGACTTACTACTACTACTACTACTACTACTGTCAGTAACTACTACTACTTACTACTACTACTACTACTGTCATACTACTACTACTACTACTGTCATACTACTACTATACTACTGTCATACGACTACTACTACTACTATTACTACTACTACTGTCCATACTACTACTACTACTTACTACGTATACTACTACACTACTGACTACTACTGTCATACGACCACTACTACTTACTACTGTCATAACGACCACTACTACTACTACTGTCATACGACCACTACTTACTACTACTGTCATACGACCACTATATACTACTGTCATACTACTGACTACTACTCTACTACTTACTATACTGTCTTACTATTACTGTCATATACTACTACCGCTTGCTGTCATACTACTTACTACCGCTGCTGTCATACTTACTACTACTGTCATACTACTACCGCTGCTGTCATACTACTACTACTGTTCATACTACTACCGCTGCTGTCATACTACTACTACTGCTTGATTTTATTGAATGGCGCCTTCAGGACCTTACAATCAAACAATAACTTTAAAACAATTTGAAAACAAAATAAAATGACAGTGAGATGTTTTATAGAAAATGTCAGATTTGAAGTCTTTAGTTGTGATTTAATATTATTTTGTGTTTTTTCTTTGCTGGTGATGAAACTTCCTGAATTCTCCGGATGGTTTCTTGAAAATCCATCAGGCCGAACCTCTCAATCACAGCGGACATTGTGGTTTGTCCGAAGCCGTATGTGAAGCGCGCACTGCAACGAGCGACGGCAGAACCGAGCAAAACGAGCAGAACCGAAGCCAAACCAAGCAAGAACCGAGCCAGAACCGAGCCCGAACCAAGCAGAACCAAGCAGAACGAGCAGAACCAAACCCAAACAAAAAGCGAATCAAACCAACCAAGACCAAAACCAATCCAAACCAAACCCAAACAAACGAACCCAAACCCCAAAAACAAACCAAAACAAACCAAACCAAACCAAAAACGAACCCAAACCCAAAACAAACCCCCCCCCCCCACCAAAAAAAACATAACCCAACCAAAACCCAAGAGAAACCCAAAGTACAAAACCCCAACCAAAAACCAGAAACCAGAAACCAAAAACCAGAAACCAAAACCAAAACCAACCTGGCAACATACTTCTGTTTCACATAAACACAGACGATTTGCTTCGTTGGAAATGTGCAGACGGAAGCGCTTTGTGCATTTGTGGAGGGAAAATGTGTGCTTTTTCTTCAACTGAATTTACTCAACTGAAATTTCTTGTTCCTGGGCGTGTTCTTCTGTCGTGTCGACCAATCAGGCTCTTTCTGCGAGAGCATTTCCAGATTGATAATAATAATGATACATCGGTTTTATACAGCGTTTTTCAAGGGACATAAAACGAGTCGATAAAAACTCAATTCACGCCAAAGTTAATTTTGACACAAAAAAAGTCTTGTCTAGCCTTAGTTTTTTAGTCATTTTTGTTGCTTTGGTCTAGATTTAGTCAATAATTAGTTTTAGTTTTAGTCTTACCAAAATGTCACGTTAATTCAGTCAAACGAAACAGTTTTAGTCGACCAGAAAAGATATATTTTATTTTAACTCAGATAATTTGGCGTGTTTCTTGAGCTGAATCTCCACTTGTCCCGTTCTTCTTTCTTTTCATGTTTAGTTTTTATTGTTTGCTGAAAATATTTGTACTTTAGTTAACAAAAATATATGGTTTTAGTCAGAAAAAGTATGACACTGATAAACTATGACATTCTCTCTGGGACGTTCTAAAAAATGAAGTCCTTTCTGCTTCAGCCTTTCCTCAAATATAAAGTGCTTTTAAAAAAAAATCTCGCCGTTTACGTAAAATTAATCATTCAGACACTTTGATTTGATAAAGCAGGTCACATGTCGAGCAGCGGAATGTGTTCAGGAAACGATGAGAGAAAAATTTGGGATTTTATTGTCGTTTTTGGTTGCAACGTCAATAATCGCGAATAATCGTTAAAACGCTATGTTTGTTCGCGCAATCGTCGTGAGAGACTGACGTTTGAAATCGTCACATTCCCCAAGTGTTGGTTAAGTCCTTGTTGATGAGTCGTGGTTCGAACCTGGTTTTGTCCAGGTTCTAATCGTTTGGACCTGACCCACACGTCAGGGTTTTTGGACATTGACACTTTGCCGTCCTGGTCCAAGCGGGAACCGTTTGTTACAAAGATCTCCGTTCCTCTAGGTTTTGTATCGGCGATTCTTCGACGTTTTGGAGGTTTTTATAGGCCGTGCTTCGGTTGGTTCATCAGAAAGTGAGCGTGAAGATTGTTTTTTTTTTTATTTATTTTTTTGTGAGGACTTCAGCCCGTCCGCTCTTCCTCTGCGATTGAACGCCCGTGAGGATTCTTGTAGCTCCTCCTGCGTCGCTCTGAGGTTCTGAAGTCTGTGTTGTTGCCGTGGAGTCAATGGAGGAGGAGGAGGAGCAGATGGTAGTATATAGGGCACTCTCTCTCCTCCGGGATCTGCTCATGTGACACGGAGCAGTCACTCATTCACCGTTCTGTTTTAACATGAGGTTTTTTATTACTCTACATTTTACTAAAGACAATTATTCTTTCATTTAATCCACGTCGAAGACCCTTAAGAAGCCCCTACTCGCACCAAACTGTACAATCTTGGACTCAACCATAGTTTGAGGATTTGCCGATATCTAAGTCTGAATGATTGAAGTCTAAAAAGATTTGCCAAAATTTGAATCTTAGTGTCAATAAAATGAAGCAAGACATTTAAATCTGGCTCTTTCCATTTTTCAGATTTGAAAGTCTAAATATGTGCAAATTTTGGCGTTTTTAAACATAAAAATGCCTTTTTATCTACATGAAAACACGACGTTGATTGAAAAACTTACATTTTATTTGAAGTAAAAACGACAGTGAGAGTGCAGGGCGGCGTGCAGGCGGCGTGCAGCGGCTTGCAGGCGGCACTCTGAACTGGGCCTCCGCTCGTTCACGTTCTCTCGGAGCTTCATTTTGTAACCAAAGCCCAGATTCTCTTTAGAACTTGTTAATGTCTGTTTCAAATGTGTCACTCGGGAACTAGACCTCTCATCGGAGCATAAAATATCGAATCAATAATCGCCTCATTTAATCGGTGTCCACAGATTCAATACGGCTTCATTTAGAGATCCATCTATCAAAAATAGATGCCTACGTTAAAGCGTCTCCTTTCAGACTGGTTCATGTACCAGCACTGCGTATCTGTTCAGGATCTTGAGTTTGCGGTTCAGACTGTGTTCTGTGTTCTGCCGCGCACGAGTCTCTGATCTGTTGGACATGTACTTGATGCACCGCGATTGCATAACCGTTCGACAAACCTTGCGGAAACAGGATTTTTTCAGAATAGTATTTGCAGACTCTTCTGTTCATGACGACGTCAGCTCTCGGTTGAGGGATGTTGTGTGTCGTTCTGTGAACAGGAAAAGTGGCGGGCCGAGCTGAGCAAACCCACCGCAGCTCAAACCAAGGTCTAAATATGGACTCGTCCGCCGGGCTGGAAGCGTCGTCCAATCACAGCGGCGCAGGTTCAACACGGGGCTTTTAAACTCAAGAACGCGGGCGTCGTTTCAAACTTTCGATGAGCGGAAGGCTTCGTACTCTATTTCGAAACGCCAAGAATGTAATGTTCAACACAAAATAATGTCGGCGTTTGTAATAAAATCGGGCGGTCGTGTGTTCTGAGAAAGACAATTCTAAAACTATTCAGAAAAGACGGAATTATATCTGAGATTGTTTCAATATTTGTTCAAATTAGTATCTAGTTTTATTGTAATTTTGTTTTGTTTTTTCAATTAAAATGTATCACAACAGAATTAGAGCAGAGAAGAGACAATAAAATACAGATAAACATCAAATATTTCGGCAAAGAAACGAAATATTTGAACTAAATATGTAAATTAAAATCACGGCGCCAAATGGTCCAGAGTTCAAAGTTCAGTCCGAAAGTCATTTTTTCCCCCATTTGTTTAACGATGTCGGCCCAGTCCTTAGTCGCCGGTGAGGTTTGTGTCAGCCGTTTCTTTGTGATGGCATTTTTTTTCCCGCCGCCAAAAGCACACGCCGAAGGTATCCTTTTACCGTGTCCATGGCCGGAGTCCTGAGGCCCAAGTACATTTAAATCACTCAGTAATTATGATTTGACAAGCAATCACACCTGACGACGCGTTCATTTTGTTAAATGACTGTCATAAGAAGGTGAAAGCCGCGTGCATTTTCTCTGTATTTTTGATGACATCACAGAGGGATTCTGCAATACTTAGTGTCATTTTTCAACTTTCATTCGTCAAATTCCTCACAAAACTGCAATTTGACTGACATAAAACTGTGATAATGAATTACGACGCGGACAAACTCGCCAAACGACATCAGAATTAGACAAACACAACTTTAGCCTGGTGATGTTTCTTCCGTCGCACTGGTGATAATCGTGTCTCTCTCTCTCTCGTTGCGTCTGCACTTCAGTGGGCAGGAAGTGTTTCATCATGAGTGCACATTTCTCTCCTCCTCGTTTGCTCCACACTCGCTCCTTTGTCGTTCTCATCTGATCGGACTCTAAACCTCACGTGGCTCGCGCTCCCCCTCGCTGGCGTTTTGCTGCAAACCGACGCCGTTGCACTCTGTGCCATTAATCACATTTGAATCCATATTCTGTGCTCTTTAATCGAGGTGCTCGCAGTTTGTTCGTGTTGTTTAGTAAATGAGTACCACGGGGCTAGTTTTCGTCTACCGCGGGGCTAGTTTCGTCTACGCGGGGCTAGTTTTTCGGTTACTACCGCGGGGCTAGTCTTCGTCTACCGCGGGGCTAGTCTTCGTCTACCGCGGGGCTAGTCTTCGTCTCCGCGGGGCTAGTATTCGTCTAACGGGGCTAGTCTTCGTCTACCCGGGGCTAGTCTTCGTCTACCGCGGGGCTAGTATTTCGTCTAACCGCGGGCTAGTCTTCGTCTAAACGCGGGGCTAGTCTTCGTCTAAACACGGGGCTAGTCAACACAAGGCAAAGCGACTTTTTGCACGCAATCTTCTCAAATATTACAACAATAAAATCTTGTTTACTGGTTTAATTCTGTGTTCGCACTAGTTTAGACCTGGTTTGCTTGTTTAATTCAATTCTGCTTTAGACCTGCTTTGATTCTGGGTTGGTTCTGGTTCAGACCTGGTTGCTACTAGTCTTGTCCTAGTTCAATTTCTGAGTTTACACGAGCGCTTTTGTCAACTCTCAAAGACCAGAGCGAGTCTCGTCGTCACGGTAAAGCTAACGGCCGTCGCTTCCCGCTTCGTGGAGGAAAACAAAACTAATCACAAGTCTCACGTTGACGGCAACACGTATTTTCCTTTCATTTACGCTGCACTGTATCGGTTCGGACCCTTTTTAATGTAGGCGCCAACGGTTCTTTGACACGTCGGTCCGAGTGTTTCGTCGCGATTGGTTGTTTTGTTCTGTTTTTGTGCGTGACTGAACGCGACCTCGGGCCGTGTCACTGCGTTTCCACCTGATCCAGTCGCTGCTGCTGCTGCTGCTTTTGTTGTTGTTCAGTTGTATGTGTCCGGGGGCCAAGTTACAGTCAGTGAAAGTCTCACAACGGACGACGCACATGGAAAATGTACATCTAATTATATATGTGACGATGAGACTTCATATATCCTACAGTCCAACAGTCTGATTTGTTTAATAATGACTTTATATAATCTTTTGTCCTTCTAATTACATTAAGTTTCAATTATAATCAGATGTTACGTGTCTTTACTCGAGTAGTGGTCTATCCAAATACTATTTCACTGTTGCTTGGGTTCGGTAGCCCGCGGAGAGACGTTTTCTCCGAGTATCTTTGTTCCAGCGTCAAGTCGGAAAAAAGCTATGAGCGACACATGACAACGACTCAAAACAAACAATAAAACCTGAGAAGGAACTCGAATCAACCAAAATATGCATCGAATTAAGTTTCTTTTATCAACAGTGTTATTACATCTGTTATAAAGTTATAACTCAACATTTGAATGTGAACTTTTGCTTTTGTTGTCATTAGCTCTATGTAGACATTAGCAACATTAGCTCCGCGTAGACGTTACCAATATTTGCTCCATGTAGGCGTTAGCATCATTAGCTCCGCGTAGACGTTAGCAACATTGGCTCCATATAGGCGTTAGCATCATTTGCTCCGCGTAGAGGTTAGCATCATTAGCTCCATGTAGGAGTTAGCACCATTAGCTTCGTGTAGACGTTGGCATCATTAGCGCCGCGTAGACGTTGGCATCATTAGCGCCGCGTAGACGTTGGCAACATTAACTCCGCCTAGACGTTGGCAACATTAGCTCCGCCTAGACGTTGGCAACATTAGCTCCGCCTAGACGACGTTGGCAACATTAGCTCCGCCTAGACGACGTTGGCAACATTAGCTCCGCCTAGACGTTGGCAACATTAGCTTCGCCTAGACGTTGGCAACATTAGCTCCGCCTTGACGTTGGCAACATTAGCTCCGCCTAGACGTTGGCAGCATTAGCTCCCCGTAGACATTGGCATCATTAGCTCCCCGTAGACGTTAGCAACATTAGCGCGACACCAAAGAGAAAATAATATCAGGACTATCAATACTGTAACTTTCAGGTGTTAGGAACAGACATGTTGGATTGTGTAACTTGGTTTTAAATTAATTTAGTACTTTCGGACCATCTGATACCAGGCTGTGTTTGCCAGAACCGCAACTGTTTTAGTAATCTATTGCACACTATATAAATGCCATTTCAACCAAATAAAGGTGCAAGTGTGGTGACTGAAGGCTTCAAGATGGAGAATATTTACGAATAAAATTTAATATTGTTGAAAATCAGAAATAGTTTATCCTTTTTATTTTGGATGTAATAATGTCGCTGTCTTTTGCTGTTGTTTCGTATGTGTTTTACAGTCAGTTTAGTCGACTAGTCACGATTATTCAATTAACCCGTCGCTGAAGCCTTATTGTTTGCTAATGAGTGCTTTGTGTCACCATGGTAACGGTGCAACTTCCTTCCATAGAAAAAGCCACAATATGACTTTGCAGCAATGTCATTTTGAAGGATCTGCGACTTTTCTCTCCTCGTCTTGTCTTTGTCAAGCTGCTGCAGATCAGGGTCAGAGGTCAGAGGTCGGAGCTGATTGTGTATTACGACTACAGTCACAAACACTGCAGCTCTGTCTCCTGTGTTTAAAGGGCACTTCCTGTTTGTGGGTCACATGACGACCTCCAGATACACACACGAGATGTGACTTATTCTTCCGCCCTAATTATATCTCAGTGAGGTTTTGTCTTCTGTCGACGCACATGAACAAAAGTGAGATCCTTCTTTCACAACAGCCTCAGAAAGGAACAGTTACAGGTAAAGTGTAAAAGGGTTTTTAAAAACATACTGTATTTACTGTACTGACGGCGAATGCAGATCTACAAAAGCAAACAAACAAACAAACCAGACTCATAATTAGTCATTTATATTAAACTCTGAGTACTACACTAGTACTCCTCATACATGTACATTACACGGTTTTAAGATCATTTAGTTTATACCGTTGCAAAAGTTGCTCTAAAAATAGAAAATGGTTATTTCTGGAAGAACCAGACCGAGTTCCTCTTTTGATTCATGAGTCGAATGTTCGACTGTTGTGGAAAATTTTTATTAGCAGGTTTTCTGGAACTTTTGGAATGGAAAATGTTGTTATTATAGTAAGATTTCCAAGACTAAATCAGGACTAAACCCAGTCTAGGTCTGAGCCAGGTCTGAACCCAGGTCTGAACCCAGGTCTGAACCCAGGTCTGAACCCAGGTCTGAACCCAGGTCTGAACCCAGGTCTGAACCCAGGTCTGAACCCAGGTCTGAGCCAGGTCTGAACCCAGGTCTGAACCCAGGTCTGAACCCAGGTCTGGGCCAGGTCTGGGCCAGGTCTGGGCCAGGTCTGGACCAGGTCTGGACCAGGCCCGTCGTTGTTGAGAGGAAGTACCAAACGCGGCCTGTTGGAGGGAACAATCGCACTGACATTTCTTGGCCTTATTTGGGCGCTGCTGCTGATGAAGTGTGGGACAGGAAGTGAGGTCATCAGGTCAGACCTTCACAACAAAGACTCGACTTCAGTTTAAGACTCAAGAGGAAGAATCTGATGTGCTCGTGTGGAAAATATGAACTCATTATTAATGAGAACCGTGTAACTTCTCTTGTGGGGAACATTACTGCTTCACTTGGAATGTTTCACAATATGGCATTAAACTTACTATTTTCTATTGCACAAAAACGCCTTGAAACACCTGCATTTCTTACTGTGAACGGCGTCACCTGACCACAGATCTGACCAGTAATGTCGCCGTCACAGCGTCACCCACTTGTCTCCATGGAGATGGGTTTAGTGGCATATTGTGGAACATTCCAGCTAAAGTAATAACATCTCCAGTGTGAGGTGCGGACAGTAGTATTATATATTTCCCTCCTTTTTTATTATTATTATTATTATTATTACAATAATATATTATTATTATTAATTATAATAATATATTATTATTATTATTAATTATAATAATATATTATTATCATTATTAATTATAATAATAATAATCATCATAATAAAAATATTACAATGGTTATTATTATTATGATGGTTATTGTAATTTTATTTTTGGTACATGAAAGGTACTTATTTATTATTTCTTGTCTTGTTTTGTATTTTGTGGTTGATCTTCTGAGAACGATTCATATTTGCTGTGTAAAAGTGAAAAAACACAAACTGCAAAGTAAAAAAAAATAATAGAAAAAGCCTCAAAAAATGATTTAAAATAATGCACAATTTAGGCCCAATTAAACAATAACGAACAGAAACAGAAGTGACCGTCACCAAACAAATACAAAAAAGCACTAACCCAAAATGAACACAAGGGGGAGGAATTACACCAAAAAGAAACAATAAAATGACTAATTTAAGAACTAACAATAAGGCAAAGTATAATGACTACACAGAATACACTAACGGTGAATGCCACAATAACATTACCAAAACCCAAAGAAACAAGTGCAAATAACCACCAATTCAGACAAATATTAACTCATACATGTGCACAAAAATTAGAAAATAAAAAAGGTATTAAACAGCATGTGTGACGTGATTAATGTAAATCTATGAATATAAATGAAATGTAATGTGACAAAGACACTGTGATTCGTGATAAAAAGAAAGACAATAACCCTTAGCCGTTACCACCAGATTGTGCCCAAAAAAGATACGTATCCATGACGTTCTCTTCTAGATTGTTGTTTTTTTTCACTTATAGTTCGATTCAAGTGGTTAAAACACAGAACTTATTCATAATTGTTAACTCGCTGCATGTAGCTGACGTACACTGATCGTCGTTTGATTGTATTTCCATTTTTAAACTGTCAGAAATGTTAATGATCGTGGCATAAATGTGACACTAAAGTTCAATATTGCCCCTGATTACGCCTTATCTTGGATTCACTGAGAACCTGGTTTTGACCTGGTTTTGAATCTGGTTTAGTGGTCGATTCATACTAGCTTTGGAGCTGGTTTGAGACTGGTTTATACAGTTTTGATTTAGTCCCTTAAAGTCCATATGAAAGTTCTTCTTAGTTTGGTGCTGCAGAAACGGTGGGAAATATTTATCACAGTTTTCCTTCCGTTAAATTGCAGTTTGTGAAGAAATTTAGCAAAAATAAAGAATTTATAAAATGACAGGGAGTAGAGCTGAATCCCTCTGTGATGTCATCAGTGTGCGACACAGAGACAGTTAACACTTAACGGACACACTTTTCTGACAGTTTACACCGTCGTTGGACAAAATAAAGGTGTTCTATGGCGTTATTGTGTGTCAGATCAGAACTGTTGTCATTTATGTGGATTGTGGCTCTTGTTTACAGTCTGGTTGCTAGGTAACGGCTGTGGAATGATGTCATGTTTGTGCTCGTGTCCAACCAGGAAGTACGATTATAAACTTTACGTTTTAGTGAAATGTGAAATGTCATATCCTGGTTTAGACCCGGTTTAGACCCGGTTTAGACCCGGTTTAGTCCTGGTTTAGTCCCGGTTTAGACCCGATTTAAGCACTTGTATAGGCACTTGTTTGGACCCGGTTTGGACCCGGTTTGGACCCGGTTTAGACCCGGTTTAGACCCGGTTTAGACCTGGTTCTTAGCTTCCACTGTTGTGCTGAATAATCCAATTATTCCGTCTTCCTTTTCAGACCTGTCGAAGAACAGACTTGCGGACGTGCCTTCGGAAGTCTGTCAGCTGGTGGCGCTAGAGAGTCTGAGCCTGTACCACAACTGCATCAGGGCCGTGCCGGACACAATGATCAGCCTGCAGTCGCTGACCAGCCTCAACCTCAGGTAAAAACTGGACGAAAGGATGAAAATGGAGGAGAGGAAGAGGTCATGGCCCAAAAAGAAGTCACAACGAACGACCCAAGAGTGGGAGAAGCGTTGTAAAGCTCGGGATGATGACGTTTAAGTATTTTTTGTTCAATTTATTGCCCAAAAAATAGGCCTAAACTTAAATAACTTTATCAGGCTGTTTTTGTCACATTTGACTTTATTTTCTATTTCAGAAAGTGAGATTCCATAAAGCCGCTCACAACCTTGAGGAACAGTCACACGTTAGACCACGGGAATGAAAGAATATGAAAGTTTTCACTGTCGTTTGCTCTCGATAATTGTGAATAATCGTTAAATCGTGATGTTTTTAACATTTCATATCGTGACAGACCTGAATAAAGCCTTTCCTAAAGTAAAATAAAATGGCAGAATGAAACACTTAAGAACTGGTTTAGTGTCATAGAAGTAAGTTATTCCACTTTTTACAGCTCAAATCTTATCGTACGACAAAGAAATAACTTGAAATGTCCCAATTGTGCAAGAAAAATGAACACACAAAAACTGAGTCCCCAAAAATATTGCCCCAGCGGTTATTGAATAAAAAAAACACCCACTAAAGCAGTGTAACTGAACTAGAACCTCAACCAGGACGACACATTTTCGGCACGTTCCTGACGCGCTGTGAACACATTCATACGTTTTGGGATATTTTTATCGAGCTGTTGTAAAAAAACAAAAAAAAACTCGTGGAGATGTTTATTTTTGTCCTCATCGCTCGGCCTGCGTCGCTTTTGCCCAGTCACTGCGCTGTCAGACGGGATCAGTTTGATGAGGCGCAGAGAAAGCTTTACTCTAGTCCAGCATTGTACTGTGTGTGTGTGTGTGTGTGTGTGCGTGTGTGTGTGCGTGTGTGCGTGTGTGCGTGCGTGCGTGCGTGCGTGTGTGCGTCAGGGCCAGTGTTGTTTGTCGTTTTATCCAATCACTGCAGCACATTAGGACAAAACAAGGGTGATGTGATCATAAAGACGATGTATGTGTTATTCTGACAAAACTGCTTTATATTTATAGCGCCCTCTAATGGTCGGACGACCCATTGAACTAAATTGCAGTTAAGATAAATATATTTAGAATTTAGCTAAAATGTATTAAAATGGTATCCCAGAATAGCACATTTTTAGGTTTATAATTTCACTTCCTGTTTGCAATTGATGACGTCACACTAGGAAATTACCCAGCAACCACTGGGAAAAAACGAATGTAATGTCACAATTTATTCACACAATATATGAGAGCAACTTTATTTTATTATTTTATATTCATTATTGTTTAGGGAGACGAAAAAAAGTAGTTTATTTTGTGTAAATTCTGCATAAACTTTGCCTGCAATGAGTGTCCCTGGTGTGATGTCACTTCCTGTCACTTTCTACAGATTATTCGACGTTTTCTCCACAAAAACCTGCTCGATTGGTATAAAGCTATCATTTATATGTACGACAGCTAAATACATCAAATAAAGTCAAAAGTACATCGTTAAACCTGTCATGGGCACTTTAAGCTCCAAAGCTGATTTAGGAACAATCCTCTGTGGTCCGACTCTGGGTCTTGATGTTCATCGTCCTTTGCTTTCGGCGCAGTGTGAGCTTTAACCCCGTTCTCACATCGTTCCTCGTCACAAACTCGGCTGGAGCACATTTAGCTTCATTCACACGAGTTTGGTGAATCCTGGTCAGAAAGTCCTCTCCCCTCCGAGCCTCAAAAACACTCCGTTCTGAATCTCCTCGATGTGTGATGTCATATTCGACCTGTGACGTGGCTCTGAGAATCTTTTACTGTTTTTAAACGTCATAAATCATCTCCAGACTCGTTCTGTCCAAACACGATCAGTACAACTGTGTGTGAGACCCAGAAGTGAGAGGCCCGTGTGACACCTTTGTCTTAAACTGTGTGTAATTCCTTCTGCAGCCAATAGATGGCACCAAAACTCTGGTAGTCCAGGAGGAAACGGCAGGGATTCAGTTCTAAAACATGAGAAGCCAAAGTAAAGTTACTCGAGAGCATTTTAAAGGCCGAGAACAAATGATGCAGAATAATTGACTTTTAAACAAGTTGGTACAAATATATTTATCTGTCACCGAAGCTTTTCACAACTTGAGACGCAGAGACTCACGAGATTCTCCAAGTCTGAGCTCTTTTTCTCTTTCAAACATCATTTAAGACTCAAAAATCCTGTTGTTTGTTCCAGACTTAAATTATTGTGTCTCCTTTATCTCCCTTCCCCCCCCTCTTTCTCTTTCCTCTCTTTTCTCTCTTTCCTCCCCTCTCCCCTCTCTCTCCCCCCTGTCTCTTCTCTCCCCTCTCTCCCCATCTAACTCTCTCTCCCTCCTTCTTCTGCTCTACTTCCATCCCTCCCCTCTCTACTCTTCTCTCTCTTCTCTCCTCCTTCCTCCGTCCTCTCTTCCTCCCCTCCTCTCTCTCCCTCCCCGCTCTACTCTTCTTCTCTTCTCGCCCTCTCTACTCTCTTCTCTCTCTCTTCCCCCTCTCTCCCCCCTCTCCCTCTCCTCCTCTCTCTCCTCTCTCTACTTCTCTCTACTCTCTCTCCTCTTGCCCCTCTCTCCCTCTCGCCCCCTCTCTCTTCTCTCCCCCCTTCTCCCCTCTCTACTCTCTCTCCCCCTTCTCCCCCTCTCTCCCCCTCTCTCCCCTCTCTCCCCTCTCTCCCCTCTCTCTACCTCTCTACTACTCTCTCTACTCCTCTCTACTCTCTCTCTCCCCTTTCTTCCCCTTTCTTCCCTCTCTCCCCTCAGCTTCCCCTCGCTTCCCCTCTCTTCCCTCTCTCCCCTCTCTTCCCCTCTCTCCCCCTCTCACTCTCTTCCCCCCTCTCCTCCTCTCTCTCCTCTCTCTCCTCCTCTCTCTCCTCTCTCTCCCCCTCCTTCCTACTCTCCCTCTCTTCCCTCCTCTCTCCGCTTCTTCCCCCTCTCTTCCCCTCTCTTCCCCGTCTCTTCCCCTCGTCCTTCTCTCCCCTCTCCTTCCCCTCTCTTCCCTCTCTCCCCTCTCTTCCCTCTCTTTCCCCTCTCTCCCCTCTCTCCCCCCTCTCTCCTCTCTCTCCTCGCTCTCTCTCTCTTCCCTCTCTTTCCCTCTCTCCCTCTCTTCCTCTCTACTCTCTCTTCTCTTGCCCCCTCTCTCCCCTCCTCTCTCTCCTCTCTCTCTCCCTCTCTCCTCCTCTCTCGCTCTCTCTCCCCCTCTCCCCCTCACCCCCTCTCCCCCCCTCTCTTTCCAGTCGTAACCAGTTGACTTCGTTGCCGGCGTGCCTGTGCAGTCTTCCCCTCCGAGTGTTGAACGCCGGTAACAACAAACTGGTGAACCTTCCGGAGGCCATCGGTCAGCTGCACGCGCTCATGGAGCTGGTGAGGACGCGGCGTTTGGCGTCGCTCTTATAATACCTTTTCTATAAATGCTAATAAGCCATTCACCAAAAACGTGTGTGTTTAATAACCCTTGTGCAAACTGTTTGTAAGAGCATGAATTAGCTGCTCATCAATCTGTTTTCAGTAACAAAGTAATACATGTTAGTTAAAGAACCTCATTTTAAAGCGTCGTCCTCATTATCTTGGACTCGATCTCGTGTCTCGTCCTGTGGGATTTGTTTCGTCTTGTGTTTGTTGGAATCCATAAATACTTTTCCTACGACCTGCTCCGTTTTTTTGTGTGTGTGTTTTAGGACGTGAGTTGTAACGAGATCACAGCTCTGCCTCGTCACATCAGGCGCCTGAAGTCTCTGAGGGAACTCAACGTGCGGCGGAACCTGCTGTGTGTGCTGCCCGACGGTCCGCGCGCCACTCACTACGAGCTCTGATTACAAACAAATGTCCAAGTATTCCAGTAGATTGTACGGAAAATATTATAAACAAGAGCTCCGTAATGGCTCGTTGTTTCCATGTGCAATACTGTTTCCATGTGCAATACTGTTTCCATGTGCAATACCGTGCCTGATTATAGACCCAAATTCTATGAAATTTCCATTCATTTACTAAATATAGTGCATTTAACAGTCAATAATTAAACAAATAAACACCAAAAAAACTACAAATGATATTATATTGTCACATTTTTTGCACTATTAAAGGGACGTAACCAAATAATGCTATACTTTTTGTTCTCTTATTTACTTAGTTCTTCTACTGGTCTTGAAAAATGTTAAAAGTGCCCCCTACAGGTCGGACGACTCATTGAACAAAAATGTAGTAAATATATAACAAATTTGGCTAAAAATGATTGAAAAATGATCTCAGAATAGCTTATTTTTGTAGGTGTATAATTGTACTTCCTGTTTGTAATTGATGACATCACACAAGGAAATTAGCTTGCTAACGCTAGGCCATTAAACTTCTATTGTCAATTTTTTATTTATTTTACTTTTAAAATACATGAGAGCGACTTTATTTTGTTGAATTCATGTTTAGAGAGTCAAAAAAGTAGTTTATTGTGTGTAATTTGTGCATAAACATTGTCTGGAATGAGGAATGTCCCTAGTGTGATGTCACTTCCTGTCATTTTCCACGTATTTTTCAACGTTTTCTACACAAATACCTGCTCGATTGGCGTAAAACTATCATTTATATTTACAACGGGTATAAATACACAGAATAAAGTCAAAATTAGAACATCGTAAAAACCTGTCATACGCCCCTTTAAGTCGATGCGTGCGATAATCGATATATCGCTTGTGATATTCTTCGATGTATCACTTTTTTTCTTTTTTTTTTTTTTTAAAGAACCCAATACATTTTAACAACATATTTCTAAACCGCCGCGACCCGCCGCAAAGTTAAAACTGTGAAATACGCCAATTTTAATCATCAAAACGGTCAAAATGTCACATGTTAATCATCAAAACGGTCAAAATGTCACATGTTAATCATCAAAACGGTCAAAATGTCACATGTTAATCATCAAAACGGTCAAAATGTCACATGTTAATCATCAAAACGGTCAAAATGTCTCATGCTAATCATCAAAACGGGCAAAATGTCACATGTTCATCATCAAAACGGTCAAAATGTCACATGTTTTTACGTGAACAAGTTTCCTTTCTTTAAACGAACGACACACAATTGTAGCGCGGCCGCAAAATAATTCGGGAAATTAGACCAAAATGGCGATGTATCGGTACTGCAGCGCACGATATCGATAGTTTCACCAGATTTCGATATTTTTGCACGCCCCTAGTTCACGTCACAGTAAAAACCAAACGCTGGACCGACATTATATTGGAAATTGGCATAAAATAGAACAAAATTACATCCGGATTTGATTTAAAAATTGACAAATTTGACACTTTTTGTTTTATATGCGCCTTCATTTTCTTTTTGTTGGATGTCTGCTGGTTCTGATTGTTGTCCGCTTTTCTCGCTCTGGTTCTGTTCCGTTTCCTTGTGTTTGTTTCTATATTTAAAAAGAAAAAAAAAAAGAAAGAAAAAAGGGAAGTATTTAAACCTTTCCAGCAGATTCCTCGCGCTCACAAACCCTTTGGCTCACGCGTCGCATCCCTAAACTATGAGACAGAGCCCCATGTCAGATCTGAGTTACTGGAGCCTGGACTTTAACGCGCCGCACCCACGTCTCCAAAAATACACCGAGCCACAAGCCACGGGGGTCAGACCCAAGTTAAAAACACACGATTCGACCACAGCGCCGCGGAAGCACAAGATACATGCCTTTTAATGCCTTCAGTTCGACAGTAACGCCACTTTTCATACTTGAAATAATCGGAAAACCCAACGCTTTGATCTGGTCTTTGGTGTGTTTACGTGAGGGATCTGATCATCACTTTTTACTTCTTCGAGTACATTCTTGGTTTCTTTCCTCAGACTTGTGCGAGTTGCCGTTGGTGAAGTTGGATTTCTCGTGTAACAAAGTGTCCACGATCCCAGTGTCGTACAGAAAAATGAGACAACTGCAGAGTCTGAACATGGAGAACAATCCTCTGCAGAGTCCTCCTGCACAGGTACTACCGCTGCGCCTGAAGTCCAAGGCAAGCTGAACTATAGGCAGATTGTAGCCAGATTTAAGTGTAGATCGAAATATAAACAGATTTGACTTTCTGGGACTTTGGCCAACAACAAACAAAATCAAATTTCCTGTAATCTGAGGTTATTTTAGGAGTTCACTGACCATTCGGGTAGTTGCATGATGGGACTCCCGGGCGACCCAAGACCTCGCTGTGTGGAGTTTGCATGTTCTTCCTGTCTCTGTAGGTTTCATCTACCACTAAAACATGTCCAATTGTCCACGCCCCTCTGGGAAAAAAGAGATTCTGAGATTCAGTGGGACTTTCCTAAAACTGAATGAATAAATAAATGGTTTTAGTGTCTCAGCGTGTGCTCTTTCATCTGCAGAAAAGTGCAACACATGAAATCATTTCATTCATTCATTTTCTACCGCTTGTTCCCATCCGGGGCCGCGGGTGCCTGCAGTCGTCACGGGTGGTGCCTGCAGTCGTCACGGGTGGTGCCTGCAGTCGTCACGGGTGGTGCCTGCAGTCGTCACGGGTGGTGCCTGCAGTCGTCACGGGTGGTGACTGGAATCATCATCATCGGCTTGAATTAATCAAAACACAACTCCAGTTCATTAATTAGATTTAGCCGAATCTCCAAGCCTTTCCTTTAGCGTCGTCGGCATAAATCCTGAATGACTCTTTAACGCTGTGGCGTTTGTCTGCTGCAGATCTGCCTCAAAGGGAAAGTACACATCTTTAAGTACCTGAGTCTGGAGGCGTGTCACAGTGAGAAGATGCCCGACTCGCTGTTCCTGCCCAACATGGAGCGACTGGGGCTGTCACGCCCAAACACGGGGAGGTAACCGCTTCTGTCACTAGTCGCTTATCATTATTATCATTTAATATTGCCTATTATTGCTGATTATGAGTATGATTATTATTATTGCATATTATTATTTTTATTATTATTATTGTGTATTATTATTATTATTATTATTATTATTGCATATTATTACTATTATTATTGCATATTATTATTATTATGCGTATTATTATTGCATATTATTATTATTACGTATTATTATTATTGCATATTATTATTATTATTATTATTATTGTGTGTTATTGCTTACGTTAATCGTACCAGCAGATGCATTTAGTTTAACAGTCCTTTCATTCACACACTGTACAAAGTGCCTGCAGGGCTCAGTGCAGCACCAAATATCAAATGCCCTTAAAAATATACATGATGAATGCAAATAGAATGACTTGTTCAAAGCACTGATGGTTCTGGAACAAAGGTCCTTTTGCAGCGCTTGGTTCTCCAGGATGAACCAGATGGAGAACCTCGGCGTTGTCGCAATTATATCGTTTTTTCCGATAAAACAAGGAGAGCTGGAACGTGTTGGAGCTGAAGTGAGTTTGTGAGCTCTGACTCTTCCTCTCGGGACACAGAAACTAGAGCAGGACTATCTTTTCCGCTGGCCCACTTCAGTCTCTCCTGCTCACGCTCACAACGCGGTGGAATCACATCTGCGCCGGTGAAATCCACGCTCTTTCTTCAGGTTAAAATAACGGGTTTTAGACGTCACCTGAGTCTTCTGCGTGAACGGTAAAACTACCCCGTCGTCTTGTATGTTCACTTTGACCAGTGGTTTCCGAGAACCACTGGATCTAAACCAGGTCTAGATCAGAACTATTCTAGGTCAAAGCTAGGGCTGAACAGTACTATAATACTATTGCTTTACTAAGTCTAAACCAGGAGAAACCCAAACAATGGCCAAAATGTGGATTAAAATGACTCTAAATTCAACAAATAATTGAAATATTGAGGAACCTGCTTACCACAATTTGAGAAACACTGGCCTGGCACAGTTTGGCATCAAACTTAACAATTACAAATGATTTTTTCGGTAAAAATGACTTTAAACGGACAAATATTTTGTATTATTTTTTGTATTGCTCTATCTGTGTCAGAGCTGCCACAGAAGGTTTGGATTGAGCACACGGACACGGTGACGTCATACATTCGATTCTGTGAGGACAGGGCATCAAACCAACACACACCAAAGTCAGGAGGCCACTCCCCTCAGGCAGGAGGCCACTCCCCTCAGGCAGGAGGCCACTCCCCTCAGGCAGGAGGCTACGGTCCATCCGGACCAGAACCTCCCGCCACAAGAATAGTTTCTGTCCCTCTGCTGTTGGACTCATGAACACTTCTTAAACACCTGTCACCCTCTCAGTCAGACGTTCCCTCATCAGGATGTGTTTGCGCTCCATCTACTGACGGCAGAGGAGGATTGCCATAGGGGGAAATAAACAAAAGCTAGCTTGCCCCATCATGCTAATGTAAACACACAGTTGTGATGAAGGTGATTTAAGTCAGAAGAAAAGCTCCAAACGAGTGTGTGATGATTTATGGAGTTAAAAACGGCACAGGAGAGTGTTTTTGTCTAAGAGAAGACTATCTCGTAAAACAGATGAATGACGCTACGTGCAGTATGTTTTTGTGAACACGTGTGTGTTTTGTTTCCAGTGTGGAGGACATGGAGCATGTAAACACCGGAAGCTCGACTCAGACTCCGGAGTCGTCGCAGCGACAACGGCGACAAGAAAGAGACTGTCGGCCACAGAGGTGAGGACAAAGACCAGCGCGTCCTGGTCCTCCTGGGGAAGTTCACGTTCTCGCTGAGGTCGGAACTTCAGACGGAGAGATTTTTGAAAGAAATCTCCAAACTTATGAACCACACAACTGTCGAGCCTTCTCTTTAATTAGTTTGGGATCGGCTCCACAAACTTGTCAGGACCTTTCAACAACAGTCACGTCTTTACGGAACGTTCTGGAGCTTCACTTTTGTTTATTTACACTGACTGAGCCAAACCGAGTAATTACAGAGAGATACGAACCATAAACCAGTGGTCAACAAATCTGCAATCTGACAGTTAGACAGCCAATTGTACAACATTTTTTTAATTTCAGATTTATTACAGCTCAGTTCAAACTATAGAGATTTTTAGAATAGCCAAGACTGAATCCTTAGTTTATTCAATTTTTTTTTAAATATGTTATATATATAAAAGTTGTATTTGATTTGAACATGTCCCTCGTATCTGGGGACACGGAGAGGTCAAGTTTCTGAAATATATTAAAATATAATCCTGTAGATATTGTCTGAAACTCGGTATGTTTAGTGTAATTGTGCGTGTTTGTGTTTCAGCCGTCAGAGACGAGGAAAGCGCGAGTCTAAACGTCCCGATGAGCCACATCAGAGAAGAAGGTTTCAGCAAAGACGACTCCAGCGACCAACTCAGCTCCATCACAGGTTTGTAAAGAGGTCCTGCACGAGGCCCTGCACATGTGTTGTAAAGAGATCCTGCACGAGGTCCTGCACAGTTTGTAAAGAGGTCCTGCACATGTTTGTTAAAGAGGTCCTGCACATGTTTGTAAAGAGGTCCTGCACATGTTTGTAAAAGAGGTCCTGCACGAGGCCCTGCACATGTTTGTAAAGAGGTCCTGCACATGTTTGTGAAAGGTCGAGGTCCGCAGGCCCTGCACATGTTTGTAAAGAGGTCCTGCACATGTTTGTAAAGAGGTCCTGGTGAGGCCTGCACATGTTTTGTAAAGAGGTCTGCAGCATGTTTGTAAAGAGGTCTCTGCACGAGATGTGTTAAGGGAGGCCCTGCACGTGTTTTGTAAAGAGGCTCTTAACGTGTTTGTAAAGAGGTCCTGCACGTTTGTAAAGAGGTCCTGCACGTGTTTGTAAAGAGGTCCTGCACATGTGTTTGTAAAGAGTCCTGCACGTTTGTAAAGAGGTCCTGCACGTGTTTGTAAAGAGGTCCTGCACGTTTGTAAAGAGGTCCTGGCACGTGTTTGTAAAAAAGGTCCTGCACATGTTTGTAAAGAGGTCCTGCACGTGTTTTGTAAAGAGGTCCTGCCACGTGTTTGTAAAGAGGTCCTGCACATGTCTGTAAAGAGGTCCTGTACATGTTTGTAAAGAGGTCCTGCACACATGTTTGTAAAGAGGTCCTGCACAGTCCTGCACATGTTTGTAAAGAGGTCCTGCACATGTTGTAAAGAGGTCCTGCACGTGTGTCTGTAAAGAGGTCCTGCACATGTCGTAAAGAGGTCCTGCAATGTTTGTAAAGAGGTCCTGCCACATGTTGTAAAAGAGGTCCTGCACATGTTTGTAAAGAGGTCCTGCACATGTTTGTAAAGAGGTCCTGCACAATGTTTGTAAAAGAGGTCTGCACATGTCTGTAAAGAGGTCCTGCACATGTTTGTAAAGAGGTCCTGCACACATGTTTGTAAAGAGGTCCTGCACATGTTTGTAAAGAGGTCCTGCACATGTTTGTAAAGAGGTTCTGCAGTGTTGTAAAGAGGTTGCACATTCTGTAAAGAGGTCCTGCACTGTTTGTAAAGAGGATCCTGCACACATGTTTGTAAAGAGGTGCACTGCCATGTTTGTAAAGAGGTCCTGCACACTGTTTTGTAAAGAGGTCTGCACATGTTGTAAGCAGGTCGACATGTCTGTAAAGAGGTCCTGCACATGTTTGTAAAGAGGTCCTGCAACACGTGTTTTGTAAGAGGTTCCCTCGCACATGTTTGTAAAGAGGTTCCTGCACATGTTGTAAAGAGGTCCTGCACGTGTTTTGTAAAAAAGAGGTCCTGCACGTGTCTTGTAAGAGGTCCTTCACGTGGTTTGTAAAGAAGGCCCTGGCACGTGTTTTGTAAAGAGTTCCTTCACGTTGTTCGTCGTAACGAAGGTCCTCATTCTTCCACAACCAGGGGCAGTTAGCAGAGGCTCCTAGGAAAACATTGATTTGAAAATAAATACTTTTTGACTAGTTATTGCAAAGTACTAACGTTTGAGTATTTGAGTATATGTTGGCAAAGTAGTTTGAGTATTTGAGTATATGTAGTTGGCAAGAAAAGTTTTAGTGAGTTGAGTATTAATGAGTATATGTATGGCAAAGTAGTTTGAGTATTTGAGTATGATGTATGGCAAAGTTAGTTTGAGTATTTGAGTATAACATGTAAGTGTGAGCCGACTTTGGGCTTTTCTCCAGACCCAAACTCGGACTCGGTGCGTCTGATCGAGGAGAGTCCGACGGAAGCCCCCAACGACCATTTCTACAGAGACTCCAGTTTGACCTCGAGAGATTCGTCAACTACATCAAGGTAAACGGACCCCCCGCACACACCCGGACCACAGCCGGACGTCTTATGGAGAGAACGGACACATTGAATATTTAACCCTCTGCAGATCCGTGGGGTTGTAAGTCTTAGTTCGTGACAATAATGTGCGTCGCATCTGTTAAAAGTGCAGTTTACTTTTGCCTTTTGTGAATTACGAAACGTCTCACACTTTTAACCGTTTTTGTCTTTCTGTCTCTCTTTTAACACTTTGAATTATATTTTAATTTAGCATATTTCCAAAACAACAACTGATCCACACCTCTACATGTATCGTGGTTAAAACGATTATATTTCTTGTCTATGCTTCTTAAGTGGGGCTCAAAAAGTGTGATTTTAGGGGGAATTTGTTGCCTGCAAAATGTATAAAAGAATGAAACGCAAAAATATGAACTCACGGTCTGAAAAAACAATGCTTTCGCCGCAGTTACACCTTCTTCAATCTGGAAAAATGCACTTGTTTTAGGCACAAATTTAAATAACTGAATTTCACTGATCAAGAATTCTTTAAATAAGATTAATAATCTCACTTATTTACTGTTTATTTAGCAGAAATGTCTTTTTTGTCTAGATTTAAGTGAATAAATCTTGGTTAGATTTATGACATTTGCATAGTATCAATGTGTATCAAGTTATTATTAATTTTCTAGCAATGACATACGTAATTTATTTAAAAAAGATGCAGTGTTAAACTCCTCAACTGGAATATTTCATCATATTTTTGGTCATATTTTTGTGACTAAAACGAAGCAAAAAAAAAAAAAGAAGAATCATAATGACTTAAACTGTGACTAAAATTAGATTCATTTTTGTTGATCGAAACTATGACAACGTTAGAAATCATAAAAAGTAAAAGACATGTTTGTTGACCAAATTAATTAACTGCGTCCAAGTTCAACAAAAATGTAGATATATTCATGGCTTTTCTGGTCGACTAAAACTTTTATGAATAAAGTTATGAGTTATTGGACGGAATGTTTAAAGACTAAAACCACATGAACACCGAATTCAATACAATTAATCGAGATCGAATCGAAATCGTAATCGCTGCAGTGTTTGAAGTGTCATAATTTCCACCACAAACGACAAAATATCCAGTTTTTTTCCGCATCAACACTGCCAACACGGTCTTTTTGTCACTTTGCGTTTTTAAAATGTGAACGGTGAACAGAATCCTACTAAGAAAACGAATCCAATCGCAAAACTGCTCAGACAAATCGCAATCACACATTTTTTTCCCAAATCGCAGGGTCCTTCCCGCTTCGCCAGGACAACATCGCGACTGTGCGACGCCCGCGATAATCGGATGGTTCGCGCACGATATTCTGCGCAATGCCGTCGCTTTTTTTTTACGAACCAAATACATTTTAACACGTATTTCCCCGTCAAACCGGCTCCTGCACAAACTTAACACGGAACACGCCCACGTTCATCACCAAGACGACACGTTACCCAAAAAGCATATGTGGACGCAGCAGGCCGCGATATCGGAATGCGTCACCAAATTTAGCGTCACGTATTTTTACATTTTAGCATAGCCCGTGCCAAGGAACACATTCTTATCACCATGGAGACGAGTCAGGAAAGTTACGTAGTGCGCCTTTAAGTGTCGTTCTGGCTCGTGCCGCCCCGCCTCCCTCCGCGTTAAACATTGATGCCGTAAATGTCCAAAGCCATAAATAATGCTACGCTAAGTGCTCTTACGCAACCTCGTTTTTGACATTTTCTCCCTCGTTTCGTGGCTGTTTTTAGACGCTGAGTGCTTTCGTTTTAACGCGAGCGGGTCCCGAAATGTCACTCTGCGTCGGCCGCGAACGCGCCTCTCGCTGGCAGACGCGTGCGTCGAGAGAAGCGGGACGGAGACGAGGCCAAATAAGGAATAAACTGAAGAAGAGGAGGCGCTGAGGAGCTTTAATGGGGAAAGATCCAAAGAGATGCCGCATTCACGTCCATTACTGTACTTTGGTGGCATATTTATGTGCATGGAGTGACGCACAGTGGGGGGTGAAAGTGGGGGAGTGACCAGTTAAGCCATGTGCCGAGGAGCCGCGCGGTGGCCGGTTTGAATCGCGACTCGGCTCATGTTGTTTTTTTGTTGCGTTTAGAACGATCGTAAAGCGAGAATCTTGAGCGTAGAGCCGAAGAGGACGCAATTCTGCCGTTCATGAATATTTTTTAAACTATATTGAGCTTTATCAGAAGTAGAATAAGACCACAATGTTCAATAAAGAAGGTTA